>JAUCEE010000021.1:2400000-3058812 GCA_033558005.1 Phytophthora taxon juncus
TGCTGGCCGTCTCGTGGCGGCCCGTCAGGCGGCGCTCGTTGCCCGTGCCGTACGCCGCGATGTGCTCCTTGTGCTTCAGCTTCATCTTCTCGATGGCCTCGATGATCTTGGCCATGCCGCCCTCCTCGCGCATCGCCTTGGTCGAGTAGTTCGTGTGGCAGCCCGCGCCGTTCCAGTCGCCCGGGATCGGCTTCGGGTCCCACGACACGTTCACGCCGAAGTCCTCGCACACGCGCAGCAGGATGTAGCGAGACATCCACAGGTGGTCGCCCGACTCGATGCCCGTGCACGGACCCACCTGGTACTCCCACTGGCCGGGCATCACCTCGGCGTTGATGCCGGAGATCTTGATGCCGGCGTACAGCGACGCGCGGTAGTGCGCGTCCACGATAAGGCGGCCGAACACCGAGTGCGCGCCGGCGCCGCAGTAGTACGGGCCCTGCGGGCCGGGGAAGCCGCCCTTCGGCCAGCCGTACGGCGTCACACCGTCCTTCTCGAACAGCGTGTACTCCTGCTCGATGCCGAACCACGGCTCCTCGGCCTCGGCCGCCATCATCACGCGGGCCGCGTCGGCGCGTGTGTTGTTGGCGATGGGCGTGAGGTCGGGCTTCAGGCAGTCGCACAGCACCAGGATGTGCTTGCCGCGGCGGAACGGGTCCTTGAAGATGGCCACGGGGCGCAGCAGCACCTCCGAGTCCTCGCCGGGCGCCTGGCCCGTGCTCGAGCCGTCGAAGTTCCACACGGGCAGGTCGGCCAGCGACTTGACCTCCTTGGTCAGCGTCTTGGTCTTGCAGCGCAGGTCCTGGCCCGAGCCGCCGATCCACACGTACTCGGCCAGCGTCACGTCGCCGGTGTCCAGCGTCATGTACTGGTCGTAGACGGCGCGGTCGAGCTTGCTCATGATTGAGAGAGGAGGGGCTTGAAGAGGCTTGGAACTGGGGCGTCCGCTGCAAATCGGGCAATGGCGAGAAGTGTCGCCGTCGCGGCGGCGGCGAAAGATCGGAGCTCGCCGACGGTGGGCGGGGCGACATCGACCGCGTCATAGAGAACGCAAGTGTATCCTGACTTTGGCCCCGGTTTTGTTGAGAAGGTCGGCGTCTCATTTTACGCCTGCGTCACGGTCGGAAAGAAACGTGGGCGGTGCAGCCAGGATTGATGCGCGGCGGCCGCCTCGAAGTCGGAGCGACGCTCTCAATTCGATACACGCAGGTCTCGACGATGCAGGCGAGCCCCTGCGACTATTCCAAGCGCCTTGAGACGCACACCGAGCTCCATAATCGCTGGCAAGCGGCACCGCGAGCTGCAGATCAGCGGGAGACGTTTCCGGTGTCTGGATGAGCTCGTGCGGCCGAGCTATGCTGAGTTGCCTGGTTCTTTCAAACGGCGCTGTCAGTGCACGGCATTCAGCATGCTACCGTCGCGCATTCTGCTGCTTCAGCCGAGGGAGGTATGCGCATGGTGTTTGTGCAATGCTGGCCCGCCGGAAAACGATTGCTGGCCATTGGTCGCAGTTGGGCAGACAGACGCCACACGAGAGGCGGTGCCATCCTCAGAGGCCTACACTAGAATCAGCAACGCCAAAGCCACGCAGAGGCAGCAATCGAGTGACGAAGGCACCTCCGCCGCCTAAGGCTTCGCCATTTGGCACCGTTTGCGCAGCGCTGCCGCAGGTGCGCAAACCACTTCAACTCGTTCGGAAAAAAATACCCTGCGATATCGGATACGCGCTCTTCTTTGCGCTCGTCGACGCGCTGAGCGTCACGCCAATAAAATCGATACGCCCCGGCCATGGGTCTTGAATGGTGTACAAAACAAAACATTCGCGCAGAGCCCGGCCAAAATGACGTGGTGCAGTTTGGCCGCCGCAGCTCCGGATGGCTGTTTAGATGGGCGTGCTGGGTGGCGCGAGATTGGATGCCGGCGGGGCCAGAGCGCTTCCCAGCCCTCCGTCGCGCGCGGCCGCGAGGAGCGGCCTCCAGGCGCGGAGCTGGCGTCGCGGCGGGCTATCGCTCGTTCTCGATGAGGCGAGGCGACTGCGAGCGGGCTGCGCGTTCCGGTGCACGGTCACTATCCCAGAGACAACGCGTCGGCGCTCAAGTGTCGAGGGCTCATCTATGCAAGCACTCGCAGCGCTGAAACACGTTGAGTCCGGCGTCGCGAGTGCCTCCTTCAGAGCGAGCGGGCTACATGTATCGCCGGCGGCGACGGCGTGCAGATTCGCTCCTTGCAGCAGCAGACGATTCTCGGCGCCTCTCTCGTGGGAACGATCAGTCTCTCTCCCCGCGGAAGATGGGCCTCGGCCGCGCGAAGGGAGACCCGCCAGCGGCACAGCAGAAACACCCACCACCACCACAGGCCGCTTCCTGCTGCCTCACGAGGGCTTCTCAGTTTGTGCAAACCCAGCCACTCCACCATCTGCCGCGGTCGCGACATTGCCCGATCCTCTGACCACCGGGCATTGCGCTCGTCGGTATTGTCGTGCTTTTCGCGCCGGCATGTCTCCGCCCACCGCTCTCTCTTAAATGCGTGTTGGCAGAGCTCCTGCGCTGATCCTGAGGTGGCTACCCGCGCCAACACCGCCATGCATCTCCGGCGCCGACGATCCGGAAGAGCGAACACGCTTTGCGACTATCCACAATCTCCCGCCCGCACCAAGCAGCCTCGGCATCATCACGCGCGTCGTTACCTGTGCACCGGTCGACGCAAGCAGTGCACAGCTTCCGGCGCTCCGCCACGTATGCGTCGCTCCATGATTGGCGCGCCGACGTTGAAGTGACGCGTTTCCGCCAATAAGTGGCGGCGAAATCCTCGCGCCCTTTCCTGCGCCAGTCAAAGGATCTCGCCGCCGCCGCGCCGCACGTCTCGCCATTGCGCAATTTGCCTCCTGCCGCCCAAGCCTCTTCAAGCCCCTCCTCTCTCAATCATGAGCAAGCTCGACCGCGCCGTCTACGACCAGTACATGACGCTGGACACCGGCGACGTGACGCTGGCCGAGTACGTGTGGATCGGCGGCTCGGGCCAGGACCTGCGCTGCAAGACCAAGACGCTGACCAAGGAGGTCAAGTCGCTGGCCGACCTGCCCGTGTGGAACTTCGACGGCTCGAGCACGGGCCAGGCGCCCGGCGAGGACTCGGAGGTGCTGCTGCGCCCCGTGGCCATCTTCAAGGACCCGTTCCGCCGCGGCAAGCACATCCTGGTGCTGTGCGACTGCCTGAAGCCCGACCTCACGCCCATCGCCAACAACACACGCGCCGACGCGGCCCGCGTGATGATGGCGGCCGAGGCCGAGGAGCCGTGGTTCGGCATCGAGCAGGAGTACACGCTGTTCGAGAAGGACGGTGTGACGCCGTACGGCTGGCCGAAGGGCGGCTTCCCCGGCCCGCAGGGCCCGTACTACTGCGGCGCCGGCGCGCACTCGGTGTTCGGCCGCCTTATCGTGGACGCGCACTACCGCGCGTCGCTGTACGCCGGCATCAAGATCTCCGGCATCAACGCCGAGGTGATGCCCGGCCAGTGGGAGTACCAGGTGGGTCCGTGCACGGGCATCGAGTCGGGCGACCACCTGTGGATGTCTCGCTACATCCTGCTGCGCGTGTGCGAGGACTTCGGCGTGAACGTGTCGTGGGACCCGAAGCCGATCCCGGGCGACTGGAACGGCGCGGGCTGCCACACGAACTACTCGACCAAGGCGATGCGCGAGGAGGGCGGCATGGCCAAGATCATCGAGGCCATCGAGAAGATGAAGCTGAAGCACAAGGAGCACATCGCGGCGTACGGCACGGGCAACGAGCGCCGCCTGACGGGCCGCCACGAGACGGCCAGCATGGACACGTTCTCGTACGGCGTGGCGAACCGCGGCGCGTCGATCCGCATCCCGCGCGTGGCGGAGGCCGAGGGCAAGGGCTACTTTGAGGACCGTCGCCCGGCGTCCAACATGGACCCGTACGTGGTGACTGGCCGCATCATCAAGACGACAATCCTGAACGAGGCGTAAGCTGGCGTCGCGGCGCTCCTTTTGTAGCTGAGCTGGGTCGCTGGGTTGCAGTTGTTGCTGCTGGTTTAGTTGCCGCTGCTGAGGCGTATGCTTCTTTTAATTTGTCTTGGAGTGACTGGCAAGTCGTCGTCGTGGACGTCGACTAACACATCGATAAGTCCCAGCATCAAAAGTACTTCCTATTTGCATTCTAATCAAATCCAACTGCATCGCTTCTCCACTAGTCTACTCGCTGTCAGACCTGCTGCGTTTGTGCTTCTTCTTCTTGTGGCTCTTCTTGTGGTGGCTGTGCTTCCTCTTTCTGTGTCTGCGACGCGACTCGTCGTCGCTGGAGTCGCTGGAGTCGTCGCTGCTGCTGCTGCTGCTTCTGCTCCTGTGCTTCCTCTTCCTCGAGTGCTTGTGGCGCCGCTTCTTGCCGTCGTGCTCGTCGTCCGAGGCGGCGCAGACGGCGGCCAGCGCCTGCGGGTTGAGGCCACTGGCCGAGGCAAGCGCCGGCCGCGACTTGCGCGTCTTGCGCAGCGTCTCGTCGCGCGCCGCGTCCAGTTGGCGGCGGAAGGCGCGCGTGCGCTGCGCCGACGGGTCCGTCTCGGCCTCGGCCTGCAGCTTGTGCAGCTTGGCGCCCACGAGCTGGTCGTACATCTTCTGCAGCGTGGCCTCGGCCGTGGCGCTGCGCAGCTGCGAGCGCCCGTGGTCCTGGCGCGCGTGGCGCCGGCACGTGCCCGTGTAGCACTGCGGGCACGTCGCCATGGCTGGGAATGGCCGGCCAGTGCTGCGCGCGTATCCCGTGTAACCTCACACGTACCCCTCGTGTAACCGGTCTCCGTGAACTGTAACCCAGACTGACGTACCGCGGTTTTGGCACACTTCGCAGTCCGAGGTGTAGCCATCTCTACGTCAAGGCCACTTCAACATGCATCCGCTGCAGCCCAGAGCACGCCTGGCGCTATTGATGCTCTTTACGGCGTACTTTGACGCTTGTCCGTAGTGCATTGATGTGGGTCAGTTGGTGAGAGAGCTGGCGGCGGTGCGGGCGTTACGCTGGAGAGCGGATCGTAACGACCCGACTATCCTTGGGCTCTTGGCGTCGGCAGCAGCGTCTGAGAGTTTCGAAAGTACTCGCCGCCCCGCCGCACGTCCAGCTAGCTGCATTTCGAGTAGCGATCATGTCGTGGCAAAGCCAGTGGGGAACCGTGAAGGCCGCGAACGCCAGGGCCGCCGCGCTCTACTACGAGGTCTCCAATGTGGGCAAGACCATTGAGAGCTCCAAGAAGCGCGTTGTCTGGCGCCTCAAGGTCGAGGAAGGTCGCGAGTTCGAGATCTCGCTCACTCACTCGCTAGCGTCCGGCAAGAAAGTGTTGCGCGTCGATGGCATCGTCAAGTACACTTCGCAATCGGTGAGACTCTGTCGCCACAGTTTTCCTTGAATTTGCCCACTAACAAAAACGCTGTCGTTTTCCGTTTGGTCAGCTCTCTTTTGGCGACTGGGACTATGTGTTTAACCTGGCTGGGGGGCACTGCGTACACATTATCATCAAGCCGTCGGTGGACCTCAACGATATGTATGGTGCGTGGCACGTTGCTCAAACCTTCAGCCAGACCGTCTGATTATTGTTGGTAGCCAAGCTGACGCAGTTTTTGTGCTTCAGACTTGATCGTCGACGGCATGTCCTTCCGCCGACTACCTGAGCGTTTGGATCCTACAAAGTTCCAAAAACCACAGGGCAACGTCGTGACTTCGGCCATCCGCACCACATCCAATGGAGGCTCCGGTTCGCGCAACAGCTCATTCACCTACAATTATTCCAATGGTGGATATGGTAATCGTAGTAATGGTGGAAGCCGCAACTCGTCGCGCGAGAGTTCATTCGGTCCGTGGGAGTGCACGCGGTGCACTCTGGTGAACGAGAAACCACTCGCACCAGTTTGTGAAGCTTGCGGACACCCGAAACCCGATTATATCTGTACGTTCAAGTTTGTGCATACTTTCTAGTGTTACAAAGGCCGCTAACACCTACGGTTCTCCTAATACTTAGCTCCGGAGTCACGTCAACGCGCGAAAACTGTAGCTTCCTCGCCCACTCCGTCGCCTACTGCCTCTCGTCCTGCCGCAAAGTCTGCAGCCGAACCGCCCATTTTGTTTGATATGTGGCAGAACGCTCCAGCTGCAACCAGCACTTCTTCTGCTGCATTCCCAGCGTTCACGGATTCTGATGGATTCCCGGTGTCATCAATGTCGACAGTGCCTGCTACGATGCCTAGCATGACTGCTAAACAACCATTCCAGCAAGATATCACTTCCATGCTATCTGGACTAGACTTCACCCCTGCACCCGTCGAGGAGACCTCGCCGCCTGTGGAAACAACACTGGAACCATCACCAACGGAGGAAGAGAAGACAGCAGGGGACTTGTGGTCTTCTGACATGGTTAATCTCAACTTGAAACCGGAAGAGAAGAATCCTGTGCAGCGGTCTGCCAAAAGCTACCAGACACTCGAACAAGCTAGACAGCTTGCACCGAAGGAAAAGGTGCAAGTTTTGCCTACACCTTCACCTTTGGCATTCCCAACTTATAACGCGGCGCCAGCACCTGCTGCGTTTTACGGAGGAATGCCCCAGGCACAGCCCATGATGTACAACACCGTCGGAAATCCTGGGGCATTTGGTATGGCTCCAGCTCCTATGAGCTACGGTGTTCCGCAGGCTAATCCCATGGCAACTTATGGAGGTTTCGGCGGGCAGCAGCAACCTTCTCCATTTATGACAGCAGCTCCTATGAATGCACCGCCCAGACAGTCGTCCATGCAGAACTTCAGCAATGACCCGTTTGCTACACTGTCGTAATTTCCATCGAGTCCAGCAGTCTACAGGTGGCAAAGCAGCAAACAGAAAGAGTGAATTGCATCACTAACACGTTCACATTCCCTATAAACTTTTTCGTTGTTGTTTGATTTTAGTAGATCACGGTCCACTAAATCATGTTGGGCCACATAGACAGCGGAAAGAGGTCTTCTGGTACAGACAGTTCCGGTTGACTGGGTGCTCTGAGTCAAGTTCCCAACCATTAGTGTGGTTGCCCTTGTAAAAGCAGTTTGGTCCATTGCAGTAGCATCGAAAATTTCGGAAGTGGCAGTCGTCATCCGTTGAGCAACCATCTAAATGGTACGTCAAGGGGTCATTATCTTTCCCTTTACCATGAGTCACGGGGAACTCGAATTTCCCTAGCACCGGGTAATGGTCGGAAAGATCAATCAACGCCATCTTCATGTTGCTTTCTGGGGCTGTCCAGTCGACCGTGAAATGTGGGACCTGGTTCACATGGGCTTCGAGCGTTGGAACTGTGCTTGGCTGCTGATATGGAGCTAGAATTGAAGGCAATCCAAATCATGTTAGCAGCAAAAAAGCACGTTTACAGTTTGATAGTCTTGTCTTGCCTTTGCCATATAGAACGTAGTCGAGCCATTCGAGGGGGCAACAGGGGCAATAGCACATCGTGTCAGGCTCGATGAATACAAGCCAGTTCGGTTCGTCAATCTCGGAGTGCATCCCACAAGTCGTTCGAGTAAGCAGTGAGGGGTGGAATACGTTATCCTGAAGCAAAGTTAACATAAAGTGAGATGTGAGCATATTTAGAACGATACTTCTTGTCTCGGAACATCCACGAACAATAGGAAAAACAAACCTTTGGTGGGCCCCAGTTTTGGGTATATTGCGAAGAGCACTTGTTGCTAATTGCAGCACCATCGCGTCCAACCAGCACGTTCGTGTGAGGGCTGATCATGTGCAAATGTTAGCTCAGCTACCGTCTCCATTCTTCGTGCTGCCATCTTATGAGGATCACTTACTCACTAGTAAAAACTTGTTTGCCAATCTGACGAGGCTCGTGCGCCTTAAGCAGCTGAACCAGATGCGCCACTTCGTCGCCAAAGGTGTGATTGTCCACATTAAAGTCCCCAGCAAAAATCAACGGCTAGGAGCACGCATACATCACAGCGGCATGCTCAAAAAGAATACGCGATTTCACTCCCCGGCAGTGACCAAGGACTGACCTCATGGTGCGGGATGCCCATGGCATCGATGAATTGCCGCATCTGATACCAAGTATAAATCGCAAAGGTTAGCAAAAATCCTGCACATACTAGATCTTCCGCAAGCATACCTGTTTGGCCTGCTGAACACGATCTGACCGACCTTCTTGTGTGGACCAAGCCTGCAATATCATCGTCAGCTCTCAGCATCCACACCTCGACAAATACCATGCCCACGTTCCCACACCTGCATGTGCGTTGCAAATACATTAAAAATTTTGGACGTCGCATTGACCGTCTTCAACAGCCGCGCATATTTCACTCCCTTCGCTGCCAAGCAGTCCGAGTAATGGCACGCATTGCGGTACACGTGCTGCGCCTCTCGGACGATCGGCCACCTGGACACCACCATCACGCCCCCGTTCAGCAAGCTCGTGAACGGGTCCGGGTCGTGCAAGATGGACGTCGAGTAGTTGAACCCGAACTTCCTGAATTGCGCCAGCATCTCGTCTCGCTGTGGCTTGATGTCCGCCTCCGCGAACGTCACGACGTCGATGGTCTCTGAAATCTGCTGCAGCGACGCTGGCACGCGCTGCAGGCGCTCGCTCTGACCGTCCTTGGAGACCTCGTACGGTCGTCCGAAGAGGTTGTACTGGCAACTGCCGGTGAGTTTTCTGCCTTGCGGACGGCGTGCGGACTGAAGTAGCGTAGACCTACCTGGAGGACCTCGAAGGACATTGAATTATCGGCGACAGCGGCCGCATTCGGCCGAGCTGGAGCGAGACCTTTGGACACAGTGACGGTGACGTCCATGCAAAGCACTTGCAATGGACAGAGCGCCGCATAGAGCAGCAGGAGACGCAGCAGAGGGAGCAGCGCGAGCGTCATAGCTGCTCGGACAGGATCGGATGCACGGCGCTCTATTGAAGGGGGTTCAGTTGGTGTGGCGTTGTGTGGAGGCGATGCTCGAACAAGTACGAGCAGATCAACTTCAACACGTTGGTGTCGGACACGATGAACAGGATTTCTTCCTCATCCACGTTCGGGAAGACAGAAGTTGCAATTGCAAGAAGAAGGGGAAGCGTGTCTTTCATCACCTCTGGTTTTCTTGTTCGCGACAAAGTTCGAGGCCAACGAAAGCATTATCACAACTTATTCTCTGTTTTTGGTGCGGCCACGGTTAAAGTTCGGGCACTCGGGCTCCACGGGATCCTGGGAGCTCGGGGCGACCTAAGACTGACTTGTGCCACGCACGACACGATGGCCACTACGAAAAGGTGGAGGAGCTTCATGGAGTAGGTCGTGGAGTGTTAGCTTGCGGAGTTGCTCGAACAAGTACGAGTACGGCAACTTCCACACATTGTCTTCAAACTTTGTTAGATTTAGTTGAATTGGTGATTGCCATAACCATCACTATGCAAGGATAAACGTGCTTGAGACCAACACTAAGGGTTCCTTAAGCACAGGATGCAGGTGCAAGTCGGATACGTGTGTTTTAGTCGCAGATACAGCAGACCACGGCAATTACTTCAGCAATCCGCATTCACGGTTGCGGTCCTTGCACCTGTCCTGTGGTGGAGTAGTCGCAGGTGGAGGCGGGGCTTCGTTGCTACCGAGTTGAGCACTGACTTGTGCCACGCAAACAACAACGTATATGGTGACAACTTGGAAGAGCTTCATGGGTCGTGAACTGTTAGTTTTAACGGAGAAATTGAGGAATGGAGGCATTCTCCCTTTGCAGGCTTCGGGCTCCGAAAATTTGCTTAGTGGTAGTATTATCTTGCGATGAGCCCCCGCAATCTCACAAGCTACGCCAGGCCAGAAATGTAGGCACAGAAAGTCTACAGTGTTGAAGTAAATTAGGGGCTATTAATAGTTGGCCTGGGCTACATGCCCAGCTTTGGCATTGTTCGTCTTATGCAGATGGGCTGCCAAGCGACACACCCGCACGGTATACGTGCGCAACTGAGTCCGCACTGCCGTAGGTTTTAGCACATGCATTCTCAGAAATGCATTTGTATAAAAGAACACGTAGTCAGTGTAGTACTAGTTAGGGAGATTTGGATAGCTGGTTTTCGATCTCAAGAACCGAACTAAAACATTAATGCTACAACTACTAGTTGTTCTTGTTGTTGCTGTAAAAGCGCACTGGTGGTATAGCTAGTGCCAGTGGCCGCAACCTGCACTGGAGCGTTTTGACAGTGGTTGAGCAACAGCTCGTTACATGTATTTCGGTTGCCTGCATGATTACCAGAAGCAAACGGCTGAAGCGCTTAAATAGGAAGCTTCGTTGGTGAGTCTTAACAGGAAGAGAGTGGAATGGCTAGATGAGAGCAGCTCTTAGCGTTAAGAAAAATGCCATTCATAACTTGATCAAGTCATTTGTTCTCTGGATTTTATATCCAGAGTTTTTACAGGGATGCTACTCTGCCTAAAACATACTCTCTCTACCTATTTTCATCCTTTAGAAAAAAGACAGCTCAATACGACGCTTCACAAAAGTACTGTATTGTTTTACTGACTTGCTATATCGTATATATACAAGGATTGACTTACCCAGAAGGGAGCTACTCTCTCCTATATAATATACTAACGTTTAAATTCGTAATTTCAAAATTCTTTCTCAACATACAGATATGCGTAAGATTACCTTTAAGAACGAATAACCTGATCACAAACAACAATTATGGTGAATGTTGCTTGTGTCGGCTAGGGGTAACATCGCACGGCTCGGTGAATGTTGTCCGAAGAGAAGCCTTGCAGCCATGCGACCAACATCTTCAATCCAGCGCGAGGCACTGCGACCACGCAAGCCGCGGACCAACGAAGATCACGTGCCTGTTGTACGTAAAGCCGCCGCAGTCCGTGGCCGCGGTGGCACGGTGCTGGAGGCTGACGACTCACTGGTCCTGCCGCCGCTCGAAAAGGAAGGCCTCTTGAGAAGCAAGCAGCTACATCTCTTCTACAACGACCGCGATTTGAGGAGCGTGCAGATGCTGCGGCTGCGAAGCAGGCGCAAGAGATGGTAGCTTACTTTGCAATCGGTTGTGTAAGTCGTGCATATTTCCTTGTCTCACTATCGCGCCCGGTAGCTAGCTTCGCTACCTCCCTCCCAGTTAATGGCTGTTATAAGACAAGCAACAAGGAGGGGCTTGTCCACTTCGACACGGGCAACAAGATCGCGTCCAATGGCGCGTTGAGCACGGCTCGAACGGACTAAAAGACGACCATGATCTTTTAGCGCAGACCTGCGATTTAACAAATCCAGAGCTTCTTCGTGCTTGCACGGCATTAGTTTTGCGAGGTACGGTATCTTGATGACGATGCAAGCGTTCACAATAGGCACTGTCCCTGGCAGAATTCCACAAAGTTTCTTCCGGGTGCAGGCCTAGGCGTCGCCGTCGCGGATGGAGATGGAATCGGTGGAGATTGAGCGCTGACGTTCGCGACAAACAGCACAACAGCCACGGCGAAAATACCAAAGAGCTTTATGGAGTAGATCGAGGCGTGTTTGGCTTCCGCGGAGAAACTTGAGGAATTAAGACTTCTTTTCTCCGCAGGTTTCGGATATGTCGGCGTGTTTGGCGGCATTGCAGGTGCTATCGGACGATAATGGCATCGTTATCGTGCGATATGACCCGCAAGATCGCAAATAGGTGTTCCACACCAGCTGTGATAAAGAATTCTGGTGCAGCTCTAGACTAGAGCTGTGATAAAGAATTCTGGTGCAGCTCTAGTCTAGAGCTGCACCAGAATTCTTAGAGCCTCTCGGACAGAATGTCAACCGGAATCAGAGCAAGTCTGAAACGTTGAAGTGCCTAGGATCGTATGTAGGGCCTCTACACCCGAGTGATAACAGCCGAAAGTGTTGAGGTGAGAGAGATTATAAATTAAATGAGGACGGACACTGTTTAAAGCACACAAAATCCGGATCTAACGTGGCCTGGCATGTTTTTTTCTTAATAAAGGTAGTGTACAAGATACTGATACACTGTGTAGGTCTTGACGATACTACTGTACATGTAGTGGGTAGTTTTTCTTAAATCCAATGTCAAGTTTGAAGCTCGGGGTTCTAATAGTAACTAGGGCGACGCGAGGCTGGGATGGAAGATGAAAAAGTAGGGTGTGTTGCACTGGGGATGTCAACAGTCTGCGCAGTTTCGGTAGAAAGTCTGCGCAAATAGGAAAGTCCTAATTCGTTGTGTTGGCTGCTCTGTGCTAACGAGACAAGGACCTGCGATTGAGCCACGATATCCGAGATGAAAATAGTGCAAACAAGTGAATAGATAAGTGAATACATATCTAGTTTCGTTCGACAGACTGAACTCATCGTTCTCACTAATTACAAAGACCAGCACTGATCTTTGCCGTCACTCGGCCATCGCACCGTGCATTGCAGAGGAACTATTCGTTTTGTCAGACCCGGACCGTCGTGCTGACAGTAGGAGGCAGAAGAATATCCATCGATGCGTCTGGAGATGGTGCTATGGACCACACTTCACTACTCCTAGTTTTTTTTTCTCGCCAAACCGAAGTATTCACAATCGCGTGGGCCTCTGCGCTTGTACTCGACTGCAGTGCGGGATTCTCCTCCACGGAGCGCAATGGCCGTGAGGAAGACCTACAAAAACTTCAGCAAGTACGCCATGGACTGGTGGAGGAGTTAAGAGTTGCTTCCTTTGCAGCTGTGGTACTGTATTTGTTAGAATGTTAGCAGCAGCATGATCTTCCGATGGGCCCCGCAATCCCAGAAGTAGGTCTTGTCAAGTTTTTGTGGCGATGATTATACGTATGGTCCTTGGTTGTGCCGTCATCAACCCCAAGCAGCAAGCACTGACAGCCCAAATTGAGTTTATGCAAACGAGGCTTGGTAGTCGTTTGAGTAGAAGGAAGGAAATCCGAAAGTGAGTTCATTGTTGGTTGTCTTCCTACATGTCTTTTTATCTTGGTACTTCTTACTAGGAACAGTCAAACGATTTGGGCCAAACGATTTGAGGCACGGCCAAACGGTATATACCCGAAATACCGATTGTTCCGATCACTTCAACTCGTCTCAGCCAATCAGCGAAAGCTTCCCCGATCCCATAAGCCAATCACATTGCACCACTCAGGTATCTTCAACTTATGCCCACTCAAGGCACGTGTACGGCACGAGTATGCCTCGTGCCTCGAGGTAGGGACCCAGCCGAGTTGGCGACGAAGTGCAATCACAACACCCCCACTCAATTCGTAGTTCGTAACGAAGTGGAGAACTATGCTTACATCGAGGTTTTGTAATATCTCGGTATCTTACCGGTATTCGGAGAAGTATCGCGTTTAATTGGCTCACAAAAAATGATGTGGACCACTTCTTCACTGCCCGAAGGGCGGTATCCTTTGTTTGCCACACATTTGATTTAACGCACCACGTCGGCACCTCGACTCTTCAGTGCTACGATGAAAGTGACTAGCCCGACGTGTCCCTTTTCCCAAACAAAAGGGCCGCTGTCCATTCAAAGCCATTCAGTCGCTGTTTAACTCGGGAAAGGTAGGAATGCTGCATTACTATCGTTGGATCTGCTAATACTAATGAACTGTGCCTTTAGTACTGTATGCAGGCTCGTAGCAGGTGGCGGAGCTTCTGCCGCGACGGCGTACGGCGCTCTCGACATGTACGGTGGGTCGAATCGAGCATGGAATAGTGATATTCAGTTTCTTACTCTGGTGTTTTAACAGTAATGACTGGGCAACGAGCTGAAGATCCTGATGAAGATGACCTACTAGCTAATTTGGACGTTGCATATCGAAGAGAGCAAATTCGCTCGAGGGTTCAGCGATCAAGGACTCGTAAAAAGCGCCAAATAATGCAAGAAATTGATCCTATGACTGCCCAATGTTTTCAGCCGCTGAGTGGAAAAGGAGAAATATCATTGTATGGAGTTACTTCGCGTTGCTCTCGGTGCAGATGGATTAGATGAGTGCACTTGTGCCGTTTGTGATCGACTGGTGTTGCAACGTGACGTAGAGCGAAAGGATGGTTCAGATTGGAGATACATCGATGTATTACGTGAGGTTTTGGGTGAAGCTAGCAATGATATCACCGCATATCTTGTGGAGTATGAAGCCCCGCCCCTGATTCCTAGTTTAGAGAACGTACTAGTTTCACCTCGTGGTATCCAGTGCCATCTGGACGAAGATGGTTACCCGTCCGAGCGTCCGTAATCTGTGAGCTTGCTCGCCAATTTCAAAATGGCTGTGTCAGCGTATGCTCGCTGGGGTCTCGGTGCCATTTGACTACACCTCGAAATTTGGCTCTGTACTACTATGTTGTCCTGTACCTCTAGGGTAAAGTCTCGTGCCACTTGTCGACTGCATCATTTTCATGTTGAAGCCCAAAGCGATCATGCCCTGAAAGGACTTGATTTCCTTAACGCCTTGTATAGCTGACTGTTTCTAGTGAAAAAGAGACATCCTGCCAACACTACCAACACCTGTCTAAGTGTACGCGGTGCGTGGGCATCTAGCTCGGGGTGTGCGCCGCTCGTGCTTGCTGTGCAGCCCTGCTTGTCCTGTACCCCCGTTTTTGGGCCAACTCGAATCCTGTACATTCGTTCTTGGGCCAACTCGAACGGTCGTGCTCGCTGCGTGACCTTTACCTTCCTAGCACGGAATTAATACCGATGAAAACCGTCGACCACGTAAAACATGGTGTAAGGATTGTGTAAAGTAATGTGTGGTGTACGCAAAAATACCGATGAAAACCGTCGATCAGGTAGAAAGAGCTGTGTGGTCCACCCACAAATACCGATGAAAACCGTCGACCACGTATAACATTGTGTAAGCATTATGTAAAGAAAGAAATACCGGTATTTGATCGAAATCGTTGTGCAAACGACAGTTCTTACGAACTGCGAATTCCATTAAAAGCACAAAGCGACTACCCAAACAGAGCAGCCCAATCGTCAGTTACTAGTCACTTGTACCTGACTAGAAACTAGTGCAGGAAGACATGCAGACGGAATCACTGTGGATGCCAAAGCTCGGGTGGAACAAAGTAAGATCCGATATACAGTATTGGGTAAAACATGTCTCACACTGCATACAATCTGTAGAGTTAAAGTGCGGGAGTCGAGACACTCGCTTCTACTTCTTGGAAGGCAAAGATAATGTAGTCGCGTGTGCGTAGTTCATTACGTTGAAGTGCAACTTCGTGTGTACCACCAAAGTCGCGTGTGCACCACATGCCGCAGAGCTCTCCACCAATCGGAGCGCAGCGGATGTGCACCAGTCATTCCAGGCCGCCGCCTTGTGAGCAGCTCAGTTGCCAATTCGACGCCGACGACCGAAGCTTCTTGTGTGGAGGTGCTCATCCAACAGCCCGCCCGCACTACACGTGTGCGCGTGGGTATAGTATGCAGCAGAGAGCGAGCGCTGCGGTGCCAAGGCGAGGGGAAGTGCATTCCCCGCGACCGGAAGCCGCACGCACCGCCGCGCCACCTGCCCGGCGCCGCTCCGGGCCGGCGGGCGCGGCGGTCGTACATGTCTGTCACTGCGCATTGCATTTGCATTTGGCTGCAAGATACACTCTGTTCTTTTCTTTGCCAGTAGAAAAGTCCAATTTTTTTCACTTGCGAAAGCAATACCATTCTCAACTCACCGCCGCGCTCATCTCTTCCAAGGAGTCAGTGGGCGCAATGGTCTTAAGAGTGGTGACATACTGTCAAACCTACCATTTCATGTTGCATTCGGGTCTCTGCCTGATCGAAGTGAGGAAACACACCTTTGTGGAGATATTCGATGACGTTCACAATAGACTACAATTCTCTGATCGATCCGCGTCATTCATCAACGATTCCATTAGCTGCCGCGATGGTAGCAGCTCTAGACTCTAGGCTGAAGTCAAAACTTTAGACGGGCATGTGTACGTGTCCTCTACATCGACTGAACCAGCCGTTCACGGCGACACCTCGAGCTCGTGGTCCAGCAGCGTATCTTCATCCGCCGAGAAGCGGAAGTGGCCCTGGATGCTCCTGCCGTCAAGTACGTGCGGCAGCCAGATGTAGTCGTCTGCCCACATGCGTTCGAACGGGATGGCCGTGACGTCGTACCATTGCGGCTTCATCTCCTCGCTCTCGGACGGCTCGCCGCGGAACTGCGTCGTCAGGAACACGTGTACCTCCTGCCACAGTTCTCATGAGTTTTCTGCCTTGCACCACCATCTGCATCCACGTACCAGCACTTGCTTGGCCTGCTCGAAGGAGAACAGCAGCGTGCCTCGAGGCTGCAGGTCCTCGACACTCACCGCCACGTTGGCTTCCTCCTGCACCTCCCTCGCCGCAGCCGCCGCGACGCTAGCGTCCGTAGCCTCCACCTTGCCGCCAAAGCCGTTCCACTTGCCCTGCCCGAAGCCGCGCTTCTTCATCCCCAGCAGCACCTGCTTGCCCCCCCCGCCATCGCGCACCAGGAACGCGAGCGTCAGCAGCTTGCGCGGCAGCGGCGGCACCGACAGCATGATGATAGCTGGCAATGGCGACTGTCTCAATGTAGCCATCTCCCAACGCGGAGAAATCAGGTTTTGAACCGATATCTTCCCCTCATTTCCGCATTGGCCGGATCGCGTGCGGAATCGAGAGTGTTGGTCCCGGGTTGCGGCTCGGAAGTGTCGCCAAGCTGCTGCTGTTGCTCGCGAACCGCTCGCCCAGCATGCTCGGGATGCTGGCGGTGGCGCTGCTGTCGGTGTGCGTGTCGCTGTCGCTGTGCGTGGTGCCGGCGCTGGCGCGCTACACGGTGTTCCCGCTGCTGTCGGGGCTGGTGCACAAGGCGGCGGCCGCCTACCTCACGGACAGCGTGCGCGTCGAGTACGCGTTCGGCTCCTTCGCGGCGCGTCAGGGCGGCGGCCGCTCGCTGCTGCGCGGCGTCACGCTCAGCCTATTCTTCGTGCGGCTGCAGCGCGCCTTCCTGGCCTCGCTGGCCTTCGCCAAGCAGGGGCTGGCGCCGCTGGCGCTGACTGATGTGACCGTCCGCAACGTGACGATCCACCTGGCCACCACCTGGAAGGTCGTGGTCAAGGTGGAGGGCGTGGCCGTCACGGGCCACATGGTCGACCCCAACGTCGAGGGCGTCTTCGAGGTGCAGGACGCCGTGGCCATGAAGCTCGGCGAGGCCGCCAACTGGGTGAACCAGTTGGTGGCTGAACGCACCAAGACGGAGCTCAGAACCAAGCAGGAAGAGGAGCAGGCCGCTGCTGGAGCCACGCCCAAGACCTTCTCCTTTAAAGACCGCGTGCTGCAGCAGATCGCCGCCCAGGTTGACGTCCATGTGAGCGACGTGAGAGTCGCCATCACGGGGCTCACGCCAGGCGTCGCCGCCATCGACGGACACGACGAGGCGGAGGAGAAGGGCGACGAGGACGCAGAAGTGGCCACCACTAGCTCCATCCCTGCCGTGCTCAAGCCCACGCGCGTCAGCTTGTCCATGAAGTCGTACGACTTGCTGTCGGACGTACTGCATGAAGATGCTGAAGAGGGCTTGCAGCTGGTCCTCACGTCGGAAGAGATCAAGGTAGAATATGCAATGAGTATCAAGGGGGTGAACATCTGTGCTGCTACAGTGGACGAAGAGGATGACGAGAAGGCGGCGGTGGAGAGGGCGGATCCGTTAAAGGATAATGACGGAGTTGGGCCTGGCGAGACGCCGTTGCTGTCTTTCCCAAGTCTCGAATTGAAGCTGAAGGTTCCGCCGATGCCACGGTTGCTGGGCATTGTGGAAAACATTGCTCCCATCCCGATGAAACACCGGCTCGCGCAAGTTGAGCTCGTATCGTCGTCAGTTAACAACATTTCGATCACGCGCGAGCTTCTAGTAGGAGTACTGCGAGATCTGTTTGTCCCGTACACAGATCACCAAACTCTTGTCCAGTCGGTGCGTGCGCTGGAACATGATGAGACCGTTCGTAAGCCATTTCCTCAAGAGGACGAAGCATTCTACGTGGCCAACTACGACCAAGTGGATAGCAACAAGCACCTGTCGACGCAAGACAAGAAGGACCACAATGAAAAATTGCACTCTCTAGAAGCTTCAATGACGCTGAATAAAATTCTGAAGCTGCGCAGTCGAGCCCTTGGGCTTGGTAAGTATTACCGTCGCACTCAAGACGAGTTGTCGCTAGCAGAGTACACTGCCATTGTGCAGGAAAACGCGGCTAAGCCGAGTAACATCATGTTCAGGGCGATGCAGATTGCTCTTCGGTGGGACAATATGAGTATTGGATTTGTCGAACGTGGCCGCCAGGTTGGTGAAATGGTGGTTGTCGGTTTTGGCGTCAACCTGCGTATGTTTACGATTGCTGAGGGCGAAGAAAAGCTGAAACTCGACGTGGATATGGTGCTAGGTCAGACAACCTTTGTTGTTAATGTGGGCGCCTCTGCTTTAAGTCCGGTTTCACCGACGGCCAAGCTCATGTTTGCTGACTTCAGCAAATCAGCAGCCGACTCTGATGATCTTACACCTCCTCAGATGCTTAAGGCCCAAGTTACACAGTTTGAAAGTGGAAAGCAGGATGTGCGTGCTGGTGTGAACAACGTTAAAATTGTCCTCTCCGCAGGTGCTCTTGAGCATTTCTTGCTGTATGTGGATCGCTTGAGCACGAAGACTACTCAAGTATTGTCCACGGCGCGGCCGCCAACAACGTCCGTGGGTCATTCCGAGTCGTCACCGGCTCCAGTGCAGGCTGCACAAAACGAGGTGGAAACCGTGACTAAAGAAGTGTCGATGTCTCCGTTCAGCTTACTTGGAGGGATGCTGCTGAATCTCGATGTGAATATGAACGACTGCCACATTCTCCTGCTACCTACCCCGGCTTTCTCGAAATCGCTGTTCACGGATATTAATGTCGAGACATGGCAAAGCGACTATGTGGTGGATTGTCTGGTGGACATTCCAGCGACTCTGAACATTCACATTGACAGTTCAAAGGTGAAGGAAATGATGGAGTTCAACGTTAACAGCTTCAGTATTGGAGCGCAATATGTAGAAGGAGCGAAGGACATTGAGGCTATATTGGCTCCAACAAGCGTGGTGTTCCAGTTCAAGTTAGAGCAAGACGTGAAAAACCCTTTGGTTTGCCACCAGAGCGTTATGATGCACATGCCCGATGTAATGCTTGCTGGTTCTGATCTCAGTTTGTCGCTGCTGGCATCCTGTGGCGAGGCTCTAGGTAACATGCAGACGACAACGCCAGACCAAGCTCGACTACGCCTGGAAAGCCGTATGAAGCAAGACGAGATTCGGCGGCAGGCAGAAGTTGATGCTGTTCTCGACCGCCTGCATCGTCTTTTCAACGAAATTGATGCCAATGGAAATGGCCGGATCGAGCTAGGTGAGCTTCTTCTTCTTCTTCGCCGTGTTAAGGTCGGCGACACATTACTGGAAAGTGAGCTGGAATATTTCGTTCGTGAACTTTTCAAGGAGATTGATCAGGATGGCAACGGCTTCCTGGAGTTCCAGGAACTGCGTGCATTTTTGCGCGATGACCTGCTGTCCGATGAAGCTGAGGCAGCTTCAGATACGACCGCTGGGAATGGCAGTAACGCACTTAATGGCTTCCTGAACTTGCGAGGCAACGAGTATCACTCGTTCGAAGTGATTAACAAGATGTGTGAGACGAAAATACTTTTTACTGAGCAGCTTGCGGAATGGATTAAACGCCCTGCATTTGAAGGGCGATTTTGGGAACTATTTGAGAGCGAAACGCGCGTCGTCAACCGTTCGTTTGGAGATCAAAACCCTCTAGATGTGCAAAAGAAGTTGGTTCGTTTACTGAAGAACTACGACGCAGCTAACCTGATTTGGGATGCATTGGTGCTGCCCTCTATGGAAGACAACTGCACGGATCATGTGATTTGTGAATGGCTGTTGCAACCTTTTACACATTGCGGAGGTATCAGCGAGTATCAAAGCGCAGCGAAGGTAATCGCGAAGAAGAAACGTGACGGCATATTCAGTGCTGCTTTGGAAGAGGCCGAACATTTGGTAAGCAAGCTCACACAGAACACAAACCCAGTTAAGAAGGAACTTCAATTCACCACGGATGTAAAGATGGGAAATCTGCGGTTTGTTCTTACGGATACTGAATTGCCTGCTCGTTTCTGTCGTGGAGATTTTGTCATCAAGGATGTGAAGATGTCAGTAGAGCTGACTGGTAAAGAAATCGACGAAATTGGCCCTGTCGATTGGGTTGGCTTAGCTACCTCAGGCAACTCGGAGTGGACCGTGTTGTTCGGCTTCAAGATGTCGTCGTCTTGCTATAGTGAGATTGCAAACGACATGGAAAATATCATCGAGCCGTGGGAACTGGTTGCTGGTATCTCCTCTGATGCTGGTGAGAATGGTTTTTCTGTATTAATGGAAGCCGCAAAGCGTTTCCAGATTAACGTGACTCCAAGCGTTCTAAAGACGTACCGTGCATTGATGGATGCCCTCGATGGTGAAGCCCAGCAGAACGCGCTTCAGAAGCACCAGGATAGCTTCCAGAGCATAGCGGCAGCGAAGAAGCATAAAGAATATGATTGTCTTGTGCAGAACTTTACTGGATGCAAGATTATTTTGAGGTTGAACGGCAGTGAGGAGACAATCACCATTGATGCGCACAACCGCGCTCATATTGAAAATGGAGCTCTCAAAGATGGTGAGGCTACACTAGATTCGCTTGAAATTGATCAGTGGGGAACGAGCAGAAACGCTGTCAAACTTCCATCCTTTGGTAACGTAAATGTTGGTGTAAGTACGGGTGAAGCGTCCCCGTCTACTGTGTTTGTCACAGTGTTTTCACGGCTGGAGAATCCGCGGCGACAGCTGATTGTGCTGCGATCTAATACGTACTTCTGCAACCACAGTTCAGAGTGTTACGAAGTGAAATACCTAAGTCTTGGAAGCGAAGACAGGAAGGCTGTGGAGTCTCCTGTGATCAAGTTGCGGCCCAATGAACGTATATCGCTGCCGCTATCGCTTCTCATGGGGATTACTGAGTTTTATGCGCGTCCTGAGAACTACGAACACTGGATTGTAAAAACCTCACTGAATAACGATGTACTGACATCAAGTGACGCGATTAAGGAGCTTGATGAGCACGAGGCTGAACGGGAGACGAAGAAGACACAGCGTCGAGGTGGCACTATTGTGTATGGCGAAACCGAGGAAACGTGCACTAAAGTGATTAAGTGCTTGACACCGAATGTGATCGTACGCCGTTGGTATTTGCGTTCGCACTTTGAGTGGGAACTGGCGCTGTTACCTCCATTCGTTGTGCGCAACTCTCTACCGTACAAGATGGAATACCGTTTCATCGAGTACAAGTCTAGTTCGTCTAGGGATGTGAAGACTGAATTCACGAAGGTGGAAACGCTCCTGCGGAGTGACAGCTCACCCGAGCCGTCCGATGGTGTTTTGACGGGTGTGGTGGAATCTGGCCATGATACCGAAGTGTCCGGTGTTTCTGGGGGCTACCCTGGATACCTGTCGGTTCGCTTGGTTTCTAAGAAGCAGAGTACAGGCAAGCGTGTGGTATCACCCTGGTCAAAACCGCTTCTGATGATGATCCACAAGGAGGTTGAACGCTTCACAACTTCACGCGAAAATGTAGGAACTGACACCGGAGTCAAGTTCAACATCGACCGAATCACGCTTCCTGGCTATCCTCGACTCGTGCGCTTTTCGAGTCCGTACTGGATTGTGGACAACACCTCGCTTGCCTTTGACTTCGCGTCTACAGAGCCTGGAGCGAAGCGAAGTTCGTTCAAGGCCATTGATGTTAGTGCACCATTTAGTTACCCGATCATGACGTCGCTGTCTCAAGATCGTCTGAGCCTGAGGCCGGTTGCCAACCTTAATCGCCGTCCAGAGGCTTGGGGGGCACTTGGCAACATGCCAGACACGGCATACAAGTCTTCTGCTGTGTCCGAACATGCTATAAAGAACGCAGAGTGGTCAGAGCCCATTAACACGACTGCTATCAACACAATGGGCGAGATCGTGTGTGGCCCCAGCGTCTTCAGTGTTAAAATGGAAGGCTTGTATGGACTCTTCGAGCCGGGCGTATCGCTCACATTAAGCCCTCGATACTTCGTGCAAAACCGTTTGAACCAAAAGCTGTACATCCAGAGCTTCGCAGCGCATGACAGCGACCCCCAGAAAGTGGACGATATGTTCCACAAGCGTAGTATGGATGAGGTGAAGCAGCTGCACCTGACACTGGAGGATGGTCAGACGACCCCATTATATCACTTCGGGTCTTTGAAAAAGGGCGATTCCGTGGAGCAGAGCCAACGTTACGTGTCATTCTCGTTCTCGGAGGAATGGGGGACTGACGCAGACAAGAAGAACTGGTCATTCGCTATCCCAATTAACACCGCAGGGGATCTTTACTTGCAAGTCTACTCGTCAGTACGCCAACGCTATTTAATTTGCCAGGCTAGCGTGCAGGTGGTAGACATGTACGTATACGTTGTCCTGACCGACGTTTCCTGCGCACCACCTTACCGAATCGAGAATTACACGCCGTTTAGGGTCGACTGCGCACAGTTGGGCGAGTCGTCTATCTTCAGTAGCGGTCAGAAGGAGATGGCTGCTACTATCAAACCTGGCGCATGGCATGCTTTCGCCTGGTTCAATCCTTTGTCAAAGGAGCGTCATGTTGAGCTCCGTCTTTCCCACATTGATGCTCCGAAGACGCAGACCAAGAAGTACGATATTGACTACGTCGGCTACCTTGATCCCATTACCATGTGGGTGTCTCGAGATGGAGAGAAGCAACGCTCCGTTGAGTTGACTGTTCAAGTTGTCGTTGAGGAGAGTACGCGCGTGCTTAAAATCGCAGAGAAGGAGCTAGAGCTGAGTCTACTGGAAAACCAGGACTCGGAAGGAGAAGGTGACTTCCAGCACCGTCGGATGCTTTACGCGTCCTCATTTGACATTGCGTTAAATGGCTTTGGGTTTTCCTTGTTGGATGGGTTTCCACAGGAGGTGTTTTTCTCGTCTGTGGATGTCATTAAGGTTCAAAAATCGCCTGCATCGTTGGAGTGGACGTTCTCAGTTCTTCATTGCCAAGTTGACAACATGTTGGCGACTGCTAAATTCCCTGTTATTATGAACCCGGTGAATGCCGGTTACAGTGACAAGTCAGTCGGCAAGGAGCCCGAGCCTTTCTTGAAGTTGGTACTTGATGCTGATCTTGAGGCACGCATGGGAACGTATAAGCTACTTGAGTTTAGTCTGAGCGACCTGGCGGTGAAGGTGGATATCGATTACTTGGTGAACCTCGTCAAGTTGCTTGAACCGTACCTAGTGTCAGATGCAACCATGACACACCGGTCGCGCTTGACCCTTGAGCGCACACTTCAACGTCGTGCACCGCCGATGCCTGTAATGTTAGTGACGGCAGAAGGCGGAATCCAGACTGATTTAGTGTACTTTGACATCCTACGCATCTCGTCGCTTTCTGTGGATTTGGAGTATTCAATAACTCGCAAGGATATTGTGACGTCCACGGGTGGTGGTCACTCGATGATTTTCGGTTTCCTGAGCCAGATCATCGGCCTCATCGGGTCAAACCTTAGCGGTTCACCTACGTTTAGCTTCAGCGAGATTGTGATTGTGCGCTGCTTTTCCACAAAACAGCGATTGCAGAGCCAACTTGTTGCGAATTACGTTCAGCAGGGTGTGATGCAGGCGTATCGTCTCGTTGGTAGTGCCGATATCATCGGTAACCCAATTGGACTCGTAGAAGACTTAGGTTCTGGTGTGGTGGAGTTTCTGAAGATCACCAAGGGTGAACTAACGGGGGATGCACAAACACGTGGTGAGGGAGTAAAGGTACTAGGCAAGACCATCGTGAAGTCGGGTGCATCTTCCGTTGCGAAGATCACAGGGTCGCTCGACAAGTTTGTGGGTGAGTTTGCTGATAACAACGGTGCTGACACATCAAACGGTGCAGATGACTCTTCGCATGACAATGCCGGCCTGAAATTCGCGAAAGACCTTGGTCGAGGTTTTACTGGTATTTTCACAAAGCCTGTCGAGGGTGCTATAAAGGGCGGTGTGACTGGTCTTGTGCAGGGCACAGTGCAGGGCATTGCCGGTCCGGGTGTAGTCTTGCTCAAGGGTCTGACGTCTACATCACACAGTCTTGCTTTAGGAGTCCAATCTACAGTTGTTGATCGTTCACCGTTTGGCGGTCGTCGCCGCAAGCCTAAGCTTGTGGAGAACGGGAAGCTGATCGCAGAATTTGACGAAAGCCACTACAAGGCCACCCTACTGAACCTGGAGGTTCTAGGTGCTAATGGACTGGACTCGGACAAGTCGTGCGATCCGCTGTGCGTAGTACGCATTGATGGCGTTGATGTGATGAAGACGAGTGTGATCTACAATACGGTGAATCCTGTTTGGAAGGAGAAGACGCAACTGGCATTGACAGGCGAGGAGAACGAGGTGCAGTTTGTGGTGAAAGATTCTTACGGTGGAACAGTCGCAAAGACGGTGGGCAAGTGCATCCTGAGCATGGCGCAGCTTCAGGACGACTTTAAGCCACCGGAGTACTCGTCCGATCTGGCCCAGTGGGTGCATACGCAAGTGAAGCCTGGAAACACGAAGAAGAACGTGAGTCATGTAGTTGATGAGAAGGATTATCCTCTCGTGATGCTGAAGAAAAACAGCTCTAAGAAAGCAAATCACGCAGCATCGCTGGGCGATGAGAAACACCAAGTGCTTGTGAAGGTTTTGTCGTTGCGGGATATGGTCGTCACAAGTTCGACTGGGAGCGGCATGCTTG
The DNA here is from genome assembly GCA_033558005.1 of Phytophthora taxon juncus. NCBI lineage: Eukaryota > Oomycota > Peronosporomycetes > Peronosporales > Peronosporaceae > Phytophthora > Phytophthora taxon juncus. The sequence goes on from JAUCEE010000021.1 coordinate 2,424,822, forward strand.
GTTTGGGCAACCTGGGCAGCAGTACACCCAACATCTCCCCGTATATTTCTGTGCATGTGGGCAAAAGTGCTAACCGTACAAACACCGCCAAAATGTCGTTCACCAAGAACAAGAAGGAGCAGGTGGGCAATGCGTCGTGGGAAGAAAGCTTCACGTTCCCGTTGACCGCAAAGGAGCTGCATCGAGGGGGAGCAGACTCGAGGTTGGTGGTTTCATTGAAGGACAAGAGCATGATTGTGGACACTCGACTCGGGTCTTCGACGCTAGAAATTGACGCAACGAGGATCAACGAGCCTGCGTCGACGGAGGAGTTGGTGCTGAAGGATCAGTCCGGCAAGTCAATCGGCTACCTTACGCTGAAGGTCGAGGTCGCTGGTTCATCCACATCGTCGCGCTCACTGTCTATTCACTCGCTCACATCTGCCGGCGACGACATGACGAACCTTCCGCCTGACGCTGTCAAGGCCGGCACGATCCGCGTGTCCTGCGAATTCGAGTAAGCGGCGTCTTGTTAGCTCTAGTTGAGTAAAGTGCAGCAGGTAACTGCCCCATTTAGTTCTTGAGCCAACCTAGTATCCGTTTCCCGACTCATACGTGTTGACGAAGTGGTGTTCGGTCAGACCTTAATTAATGTGGAACCCCAGCACGGAGAAACCAGCTGTTGTATTCTTGCAGATGAGCATGCCGTCATTATTGCTGTCACCGCAGACTCGTAATCGTGGTGGCAAGCGCAAATACTACAGATACCGCTGAGAAAGTGGCGGGCCTTCAACTTTTTACCTGCTAGAGGTAATTAAGTGCCTACAGTAATTTGGTTATTAGAGGTAGATTGTTGAAGTTTGTTACATCAAATTAGTAGATCACCCATACTCACTTTCTCCCGTCGTGGTGGAGCCTCGTTTTCCTTGTCACTAGCAAAAACTACTCCTGTTTTCCTAAAGCAGTTTTCGATCACTCTCACTTCCATCTCTTCCCACGCCTCTCTAATCCACTGCATTGCCTGTAGCTGGTCCACGTAGTAAATACTCCGGCCAGCTGGTGTCGTGTCGGGCATGTCAGGGTCGGCCCTGTTCACTGCAAGCTCAATGTGCTTAGCCTTGTAGCTACTCTTCAGTGTGGCGATGATGCCGGCATCCATCGGCTGAACATGGGAAGTCGTGTTCGGGGGCAGCTTCTGGACTGTGATGTTCGGCAGTTCGCCGCTTTCAATGGCATCCAACCCGTGCGAGGACGCATTATCCAGCAGCAACAAAATGTGACGATCTGCCGCCTTCATTTCCACGTCAAAAGCTCGTACCCACCGGCTGTACAGCGACTTTGTCATCCACGCCTTCTTGTTGTAGCCATAGTCGAATATAAGCTCTCTTGCGTCCTTCTTATTGTAGCAATGTGGTCGCCGAGCCCCCCCAATGAAGAAAACCTCTCTCTTTTCGCTGCCGTCTGCATTGGCTGCAAGCGCCATCGTTATTCGCGTTTTGTCTTTCTTTAAGCCCGACGTTTTCGACTTGCATATGCCCTTCTGCTTCGCGGCGCGATACGTGAGGCCGCTCTCGTCCATGTTCCACACATCACATAATGCATAGTGCCTTGTTACATCTTGCATGGCTAGCTTGGCTTCTAGAACGTCTGCAGGATCCACAGATGCGGCCTCGCCATGCATCTCGCGAAAGCGCAGACCGTGGCGCCGCATGAAGCCTGTAAGCCAACCGTCCGACAGGTTGTGAGCAGGGGCATTCTCAATGCCATCGAGGATTCGCCTTGCCTTGGCCGTCATGAGCCTGCGAGAGAGGCACACATGCTGAGCCTCGCACGCGGCGACAAAACGCCCAAGCTCGCGCTCTAGCTGTGGGCATCGAACATGCAGCGTCCGACCCTTGGCAGTGGTGGCATGAAGGTGCTTGTGCTTGATCGTGTCGGCCGTCTTTATGATCCTGCGTACGGTTGTTTCCCCGGGGGCGTCAGGGAGTTGAAACTGCAGCTGCGTCCAGAGTGCCAGTTTCGCGTGCGAGAGCGTGGGCTCTTCTTGGTGCTTCAGCACAATGGCGTACTTCTGGGCAATAGTCAACCACTTCCCCTTGGAGCTCTTCGCCAAAGGCTCTCGTGGTGCGCGCATACCTGCTCTCTGTTTTGGCGGGACTTCCGAAATTCAAACGATCTGCAGATCCCCTCTTTAAAGTGATAAGGGGATGTGCTGATCACTCCCATCGCTTTGGTCGAGATATTTAATGATTGCATCCGCCACTTTCTCAGCGGTATCTGTACATCCGTTTACAAACGGACCGTGTTCCTCGTAATCAGTTTGAAATGCTGGACAGCCTTCACAGATGCATCCCTCGAGTTGTTCATTGCTCAATTCGCCTCGCAACAGACTTGTCCAAAACAGCAACGTTTTCGTCGCCATGAAGCTCGCCCTTCCTGTGGTGCTCGCCATTAAGATCTGCGTCACACACGTAAAGGCGGAAGCCGAAGCAGACCCTCCAACCAGTGGACCACGCTTAGAGTGCAATGGCGCCTACGATCGCAACTGCAAGTATTAACAGATCTGCAGGTGGTCTTCAACTGAAGATGGTTCAAGGAATCTGTAGTGGCACCAACAGCATTAATCACAATATACTGTACAGCACTTTGTGTGTTGACCCCTGTTCCCGCAATCGAAGGATCTAAAGGCCATGCTCCATTTTCTATTTTATTTGCATCTGATTGTGGCCACCACACAGCAGTGACTCAGTATCTCGTAGACGCTAGGTCGCCACCGCTTTTCCTTAGGCCCTGTTGTCAGTGAGGCTAAAGAACCGGGCCAACAACATGAAGCTTCTTTCTTTTTAGAAAATCTCAGGAAGACAGTATACAGCGGAAGAGCGTGTATCCGACATATCCGATAAAATAAGGACCGTCTTATTACGAACCTGGGTCGGTCGATCTGTAGGCGAAAGATAAACTCAAAAACACGGGAAAGATGTGGAAATCTGTTGGTGTAAATAGAAGCATTTTGAGACGCCATGTAGTACTGCATGGCACTGGGGCAGTTTGCATATCCCATAGGGGATGTTTCGCAAAAAGCGGTGCGCTCAAAAGGTTTTCAGCAGCACTGCGAGGGGCATTGACCGTTATGGAGAAAGTTGTACTTTACTAGCGCAGCGCACTTTGCAACTATATCCCGCCTGTGAGAGATACTTTTTGAGATTACCTATATTAGACTTTGTTATAATAACTGGTTTAAAACCTCCAGCAAGTCATACATTAAATATCTGAATTAACTAATCTCAGATTTTTTGTATATTAGTATGATATAAAGTCGATCCTGATAAAAGGTCCAATAATTATAAAGTCATATCTGCGGAGAATAATATAGCCAAGCATATATAGGCAACATGTTTGCATACGAGCTCGGCAGACACAGCACTATCTTGAGTACCACGCGTCTCCACTACGTCGACAGTTAATGGAAAGATTTGCATTATCGGCTCATCTATTCAGATACCGAAGATTTCTTTTCTGGAGAACACAAATGGTCTTAATAGCGAAACCGCGTAACCATTAAATTAAAGCGCTATTTTTTTTAGCACAAAATTGTGTGCATGTGAGCAGAGCATCCATGTTTACAGTTATAAGCAGCACGCGACGCAGCGACTCTTCGTCCCTGCGGACTAGATCATGCCCACCGCTGAGATCGTCTGACGGAGTGACGGAAGCGATCTCGGCCGCGTGGCAAGTCCAAGAAGCGTGTGTGGTGGTTCCTGGACATCGGCCCCAAGTGGTTACAAGTTGGTTCGTCGAGGTCGACGAACGCGGGTTTTACTCGGCCTGCAAGCGTACCGAGTAGGCGTGTCTTTCGCCTACGCCCCGTCAAAGCGAGAAATCGCTGCCGTCCATCCTTTGGTGGAGGGCACGGGTTCAAGAGAAGAGAAGAGGAAGGCGAGAGAGGTCAGCGATCAAGGGGAGCGTGCTGTGTCCTCGTGGCACGGCTCCTGGTATAAGAACTTGGCAGGTGTCTGGGGAGCCATCACACCGCTGTAAACGGACTGGGCGATCTTCGGATTCGCCCTCAAGCCTGCTTCGCTGAGGCAGGTGTTGTGGGTGTACTGTAGGAAGGCTAACAAGTTTTACCCGTGTGCAATACCACAACTGGTTCCGCGACCCGGGAACAGGGTGGTTGTGGCACTTAGGTACTTACCAAGTTAACGAGCAACAAGTGAAGATGGTCAAGACGTCGACGAACGCGAAAGGCAGTACTCCGGCGACGGCCGGTGGAAGGTCAAGCGCGCGGCCGAGATCAGCGGACGCGACGACGAGGGCGACGGCCAGCACGCCACGCTCGGTGAAGTTCGAGCCTGTCGACGATCGTGGTCATGGAAGTGGAGTTGATGAAGATGATGAAGTTGAGATGGAGCCGGAGGCGGAAGACGGAGAGGTCGACGAACTCTCCGTAGTTGTTGGAAAATCGGGTACTCCGCGTCCGGTCGCTCGCCGACTGGATGCCGACCTCGAAGAAGTAGCCTCGGCACGTGCGCTGGCTCCGGATGAGCGCTCGGTGACGTCGAACCGGCCGCCGTGAATGGAGATACGCCAAGCGCTTACCGGATACTCGGTCAGATCGGACGTTCGATGACCGCGACCAGTGCCTGGGTGTCGAAGTTCTCACCGAAAGAAGTTGGAGGGGCCAAGTAGATTATGCTGAAAAAAGAGCTGATATGCCCCATCGACACTAGCAGCGTGAACAAGCTCACCGAACAGACCAAGCGATTATTGGAGGCTATGGGCTTTGAGTGCACAGCACTGCCGTCCCAGGTGGCGCTGGATGTGTGGGAGCTCGGCGATGTTAGCGCCGAGCTCGCTAAGTGGAAGCGCAAGCTGAAGGACACCTTCGGAATCCGAGGCTTGGTGACTGTAATGAAGCTCGGCGAAGCTGATCCACGCAACATCCCGCTACGTGATACACCGAAGAAGGCGAAGAGTAACACCCAAGTGCAGACGCCGGCGATCAAGAAGGAAGTGTTTGGGACGTCGGCTGCATCGCCATACTTCATGGACTCGCACATGGTTACCCCGAAGAAGAGCCGTGCGAGTCGTCGAAGCACCGATGACGATGACGATGATGATGATAATGATGATATCGGTGGAGGTGATGATCCCTGTAATGATTTGGCGGCGCAAATTCGTCGGACGTATCTACAAGAAGATGAGGAGGAAGCTCAGCGAATTACGCTGACTAACCATATATCGCTCAAGAAATTGACCAAATTCTCTGGAGCTCGTAATCGTAGCGAGCGATCGTCAAGAAATTCATCTACGAGGTGGAGGGGACGAACACCCCGCAAGATCGCTGGTGTGGAGCGTTCCAGTTGTGCATGGAAGATGGCGCTGGTCACTGGGTTCGTCAGCTGCCGAAGAAGACGCGTAAGCGCTTGTCACTGTTTTGCGAGGCGTTTATGACGTACTACTGCTCGCAATACGACCGAACCCCAGCGAGTAAGTATCGCACGGCCGAGCGGGACTCTGGAGAGCATACCTGTGATTATTTGCTCCGCCTGAATGGGTACGCTCACGCGGCGAGCATTCGCTATGAATTTGGTGGACGCACTGGTAAACAGCATGTGAAGTACTTCCTCGCGATGATGCGCTGGTGGAACAACTAATTCCTCAGCGATTTGACAACATTGCAAAGGTCGAGGCAGTGGTTAACGACAAGCTGGTCGCCGATCGTCGCCGCAAAGGACTTGGCCGCTCGTCGAGCAAGCCTAGCCGCGATGGGATTCGTCGCAATGACGCAGGCAGACGTGACGACCGTCGTGGAGACCGAGTATACCGTCGAGGTGACGGTAGATGCCGTCGCGATGATCGCTACAGCCGCCAAGTCACCCTCGTCGATGCATCAGTCGACGTGCTATATGAAGCGTGGTCTGACAAGATGGCGATTTCGTCACGTCGCCGAGCCGACTCCGATGATTACGAACGCGTGAGCAATCATTCCGACGTATCTTACCGATCTGACGCTGAGTCGGATGGTGAGTACATGGATGCGGCAGAGACTGGACACTTTCCCGACAGATCAGGAGGTCAGCGAACAGACTTCGCTGGTCGTAACGAGTCCTCGCCAAGCCAAACACGGCGAAAGGACGCCGCCCCGCGACGACGCTGGGGTGACAGCGACCGCAGGCACGTCCAGAATACGGACCGTGTGCTGCCTGTGGTGATCCACGCCATTCGGCGCACAAGTGCTTCCGCAAGTGCAAGTTTTGTACCCAAGTCCATGGTATTGGACAGTGCGAGCACCACCGACTCTACGAAGACGCAGTCAAGTTCCTCAAGTCGAAAAATGAGAAGGAATCCCTTCCTGTTGAGCTCCAAGGCATCTATTTCAGCAATTTAAACGAGCGCGCCCGCCAACTATAACTGGGTTGGGCCAAGACGGGCGGCCACAGTTCGCTGAGCCCGTAGTGGAGGCAAACTACGTGTTTGCGTTCATTCGGCAAGGCATATGGCTGGAAAATGATGATGCGACGGAAATTGAATGTGAAACAGACGGGAAATTGGAACCAATCGACGAGCCAACCCTACTGAAGTCAAGTCAGGAGGTCGGTGAATCAACCAGGATTATTACTAGTGCTACGCCCACCAATCTGAGACCGAGCCCAAGATGCAAGGCTATCAAGCTGAACAAGGGTGAACGCAAGGGTTGGTGGTCGAAGAAACAGTTCGACAAGCGAAAACGGATGCGGGCACTGGTTTTGGGAGCAGTGAACGACGTGAGGACAAGGATACTGCTGGATACGGGCGCTAACGTCAGTGCGGTCACCGATTCGTTCGCGAGGAAGTTGCGATTGAGGCGACGTGTTAGAAAGGATATGCGACTGGATGTGCAAGGGATTGGAAAGGACAAGGTCTATACCGACGAACGTGCGGTTATCAAGTTGACGATTGGTTGGGAGCTCGTCTACGAGTTTGAAGTTTGGATAATGCCGCACTTCGCCGGGGTGGATGTCATTCTCGGCACTGGATTTCCTGATGCCAGCAGGTGTGAGGCTTGACCTCTCAGGTCGACGATGCAAAACCCTGATGAGGTGGTGGTGCCGCTAATCAAGGCTCAGCGGAAGGTCGACAAGCTGCCGACTGGCAAGCATGTACCTGGTGGTCCGACTGAAGCATTAGACGTACCGCCAGGTGAGGTCGTCGAATTTAAGCTGCAACGGAATCAACTGAGCACAGAGACACATTAGTTATGGGTTCGACGATCCAGCACGCTCATTCCGACGGTGCACTTCAACAAATCAGGCCGTGCAACGTGGGTCAAAGTGACGAACGTGTTAGATCGTTGAGTGCGGTGCCCGGCTCACTTTATTTTCGCGTGGTGGGTACCTATCGGCGAACTGCCGATTACCGATGGATTCGTACAACTACACACCAAGAAGTATCATGAGTGGCAAGTGATAGCGTATGGGTCGTCGAAGGACAGTCAACTCCTGGCAAAAGAGCGTCAGCTCTATGAAGCTTGGCTCGCTCAACAACCTCCGGTCGTCGAAAGACGTAGCTACGAAACTCCAGCAAGAGTACGGCGACGCCCTGAAGATGCTCTAAGAGGTTTGATATGTGAAGAGCAGTGGAAGAAGCTTGACGAGGCCCGAGGCGCTCAAGACACGGCTACGTCTGCCCAGGTCGACGAAATTTCGTCCAATTACTGTGCCAGCGACACCTCGAGCCAAATTGCGAGCGCTGCATGCTCGGCGAACGCAGTGAGCATTGGGACAAGCTCGGAAACAGGTCTCCATGGGATGGAAACCACCGACACCAGGTCAGGGAGCGAACGAAGCTCGACGAATGCAGATCCGAGGATAGCGGTCGATGACATCTGGCGTGCTTCTGACTTGATTGGGACGCTCCGACAGCAGGCCGAACAGGTGCGGGCACTAAGTGCGCGCCCTGACCTTATCTGAGGCACATTTCTAGACGGAATGGGAGGCGCCACGGAGCCTGTGTACGTCACGGTCGCTGGCTTGCAAGAGTTCGACGAAGAATCAGCAACAACTCGCTCGCGGATGACCCGTGAGGTTGAGGTACATTGCGTCAGCGAATGGATTGATGAGCAGCGAGGAGGCGTCCGACGAGTTCGAGCATGAAGGCACTGAAGTAAATTTTGAAGACTACGCACATGAACTGGCATTTCTGCCTGACCTCACGATGCCAGCATCGACGACACTGGATTATGATGGAGACAACGTCAAGAACCCGACGCTGGACCCTATTGCACAACTCAAGCTCGTCGAAACACTGCGGAAGCACGAGGAGATCATGATTTCAAGTGGAAATGCATTGCCACCGCCTGCGTACGGGGTAGTCTGCGATATAGACGTTCGTGGGCACGCTCCAATCAAGCAGAGAGCTCGGCGAATCCCGCTTAAGTACTTGCGAAAGCTGTACGAGTTACTCAAAGGTCTACTGGAGGCTGGATTAATTGCGTTTTCAAGCAGCCCGTGGGCTTCGCCGATCGTAATTGTTCTCAAGAAGAACGGCAAGGACATACGACTGTGCATCGACTACAAGATGGTCAATGCAATTACCCTCATCATGGAATATGCAATGCCGTTGGTCGACGATTTACTAACTGAAATGGAGAGCTACCTGTGGTTTTGCTCACTGGATGCAGCCAGCGGCTTCTGGGCGATTATGATGACGATGCGTGCACGATGGGTGTCAGCTTTTGTTTGTGCCCTAGGCCACTTTGAGTGGCTGCGCATGCAGTTCGGCTTGAAGAACTCACCCATGATTTACCAGCGCATGATTGATGGTGCGCTATGGGGATACGTCCAGCCAAAAGGAGGCTGGGAGGCGTTTGCTCAGCGAATGAAGCTGGCGGAAGAGAAGGCCCAAGCATTACGCAAGAAGTTCGTGGTACACTCGGCAAAGTCGACGAATGTTGACCGCGCCGATCTAAGGACGAAGTATGAAGCTGACCACCTCGCTCTCGTCGAGGCCGACCCGCTTATGGAGTTGATCAACAGCCCGGATGCAGACATGTTTACTACAGGTGAACCCGATAAATCGGGCCTGGTACCGGTATTTCATCGCCGGTCCTTTGTGGATGATATCTACTTCGGAGGAACGTCATTCGAAGAGTGCCTATCGTTGCTAGACAGGCTGCTGGCTAGGTTCGCCGAGTGCAGGATCAGCATCAGCTTCTCGAAGAGCATCTTCGTTCAGTCCAAGGTCGACTTCCTATCACATGTGGTAACCAGCCGAGAGATACAGGCTGACGAAAAGAAGTTGGCGGCGATCGCTGAGCTCCCATTATAGCTCGAGCTTGTTTTTCGGCGACTCTCATGCGTTCGGCAAAAACTCGCCAACCTCCTTTCAGCTGTACGAACCCCCACAATGCGTTATCGAGCATGCGTTGGTAGATCATTGGCGCGTTCCTTAGATCGAAGGGCATTCTAAGCCACTCGAAGTGTCCCAGTGGGCAGACGAATGCGGAAATTTTGCGCGCTCTCAAAGTCATCATGATGGCCCAAAAGCCGCTCGCCGCGTCAAGTGAACAAAACCACAAATATGCTTCCAGGTCCGTGAGCAAGTCATTAACCAAGGGCATAGCGTACTCCATTATCGCCGTGATGGCATTTACCAACTTGTAGACGATGCACAGGCGGAAATCGACGCCATTCTTCTTGAGGATGATGACAATAGGCGATGCCCATGGGCTTCGGAAAACGCCACGAGGTTTGCCTTGAGGAGTCATTTTAACAGCTCGTAGAGCTTCTTAAGATGTCGCATCGGTATTCGTCGGGCCCGTTGCTTAATTGGCTCATGCCCCTGGACATTTATGTCGCAAACCACGCCGTACGCAGGCGGTGGAAGCGCGTTACCACTTGAGATCATTATTCTTCGATGCTTTTCGAGTACGCCGACAAGTCGCCCCTGCTGGTCAGTCGTCAACTCGGGATTTTGTACATTTGGTGCCGAAAAGCCGAGTTCGGTTGCCGATGTCTCGGTCAAATCGGAAGAAAAGCGAGCTCATGTGCATAGTTTTCAAGGCCGATTTCTGCTGCGAGATGCTCGAACGAGTTGTCGGCACTGGTATTGCTTGCCTCATTGCCTTCCGTGGTCAGCACCCTGATTACTGAAATAAAAGTATTCTCCAGGACTTGCAATGGCGACATAGTTAATACCTTGCACTCGACGCCTGTCGTCTGTGAGTTGTCGCTACCAATGTCTTCAGGCTCCGCTCCGTCTGTATGCTCTCCTGAGTTTTTGGCTGATGTAGTTTCAAATTTGTAATTGTCATTGTGGGTCTCCTCGAGGTTGGCATCACCCATAGCGGCCACTGACTCGTCGTTATCGTTGCTCCAGTCATCGGCGGAGCTCATCTCATCTTCCGAGTCGTCGGGAGGGCGCTGTAAGATCCCAGTTTGGGTAGTGTAGGCTGGTTTCTCCACTGCCGAAGGCTGGCGGCTAGCCATTGTTCATAAAGCTCTCCTTCCCATCGAAAGAGCGTTTTATCTCGCACCGCCTCGTACGCCAACACTTGCCACTCGCGATATTTCGCTGAATCCAGTCTCACATAGCCGATATCTCGTGGGAGCGAACCCGCAGGTACCCAGACCACCACTGGTAGGTGGACTGGGCAACTTACTAGTTTGTCTGTGAGGTTCGTGAGACGTACGCGGGCTGGTCTCTGCTTGTAAAACCGAGTAATCGTCGGCACAAACGCCTCTGTGCGGCGATTCCAGACGACGTGAGTCGTCGGTGGCGGCTGTCGCCGCTGCAATCGGAAATCTCGCCATTCTCGCCCCGGAATTTGCAGTACTTCCGTGGGTCCTCCAACGACGGGACTCCCTTCGGTCTGGTCGATCGTATTCTGTGTCTTGATCAGGGGAACCATGACCTCATCAGGAAGTTTCGCGGTGGCGTTAAACAAATCCAGTCGGACTCCGGCTAGAATCATGAAATCTGTGCCTAATATCACGTCGACTCCTGCGTTGTGATCCATGATCCAGACATCGAACACGTAAACTCGTTCCCATCCTAGGGTGATTTTCACCGAAGCCCGACGACTCGTTGCTGTTTTCCTTCGTAATTCCTTGTACCTCCATGCAACGGCCGTGGGTTAGGATGTCGCGAAGCCTTAAAATCTTGGCGTAGCGTTCCGAGATGACGCTAACGTTTGCCCCTGTATCTAGGAGTATCCTTGTCCTTGAGTCAATTGCGTCGTTCACCAGGGTCCTCATCCGTACTCGCCGGTCAAACGTCTGAGTTGACCACCACCCCATGCGTTCATTGGGTATAGTCGGACTTCCTTGGCGAAGTGTCGGCGCGGATTGATTTCAACCGCACTTGCCACCCAGTTGTCGGTATCATCTCTGCTTGAGCCTTCGTCACTATACTATTTCATATCACCTCCACCGAAGTTTCCACTTCTTTCCTGTAAAAGTTCCGACGTTTTCATAATTTCGTTTCCATCTTCTTCCGGCCATTCGCACTTGCCGACAAAGGCGTAGATACACTCCGCCTCGACTGCCGGCTCGGCTAACTGTGGCAGCCCGATTGGGACCAACCCAGTTTCAGTTGGCGGGCTGCCTAGTTTAAATGTTCGGTGAAAAGGAGATTCTGCAACTCAGGAGATAGATCCTTCTTGTTGCTGCGAACCACGTTTGCAATTTCTTAGAAAACCTCGCATCTGCCAGCGTCATGCACTTGCTTGCACAATTTACACCACTTACGGCAGTAGTGGGCGGAGTTAGAGAGTCCGCCGCAGGCGGCACAAGGCCCGTATTGCCGCGGACGTCCTTCACGATCACTTCGTGTTGGATAGCGGTCATTTCTGCCGAGGTTTCGGCTGGCTGGGTCGCCCCTTGGTCCTCGGTTATCGACACGTGCGTATGTGCCCTCGGCGGCAGCTCGTCTTTCGTTGTCGTTGGCTGCAGCGAGATACCGGCCACTTCCGTCGGAAGAATATCCATCACTCCGAGTATCACTGAGTTGTCGGGAGTCGTCCGAAAGTCCATCGCTGTCGGCTTCACTGCCGCTGTTGGAGATATTCCGTTGGGTGTTTCTGGGCGCTCGCACGGCTGCTGCGGACATCCCGCTCTTGTACTTCAGCGAAAATGTCGGCACCGAAGCTTCAGCTAGAGTAACTCCTGGATCATTGCGAGAGTCATCGCGACGGCGATCATAATCTCGGTCTCGTCGGTTCCGTCGACTGTAGTCGTCGCGCGAGTCTTCGCGACGCCTCTCTTCACGCCGACGAGTGGAGTCGCGACTTCGTGAGTGGTGTTGCGACGACTCGCGAGTGGAATTACGCTCGTCGATCTTCAAAATATCCATGATCATCTTTTCCAATTCATGAATATCCTTGACTCGGATATGGCACAAACGTCGTTCGAGCCCTCGGTTGCCACAGATTTCGAGAAAACGTTTAACGTGATCCCGTGCCTTGCGCCCTCCATTTTCGAACTGAATGCCAGCATTTCGCGCGTAACCGTTGAGTCAGTTCAAGTAATCGCAGATATGCTCCTTGTCATCGCGCTTGGCGGAGTAATAACGGGACTCCGCGGACTGGTTAAATTGCGAGCAGTAGTACTTGATATAGGCTTCGATAAGCAAGCTCCAGTGTCGCTTGGTCTTCTTCGGAAGTTGTCGGTACCAATGTAAAGCGCCGTCCCGAAGACTTAGCTCGAAGGGCATGCACCATTTGTCGGGCGCCGCGCGTGTTCCCTTCATCTCGTAGACGAAAGCTCGCAACCACTGCATGGATTTTTCACTCTTGTTCCTTAAGCCGGAGGACGCCTTGATCTGCCCCAGTGGTCGGTGCGTTGCTAATTCAATCCTCGGGGTCACGTTTTGCATCTCCGTTTCCGTCACTTCTCGGATCTGACGCAAGTGTTCGTTCATTTGAGCTCCTCCGTCGCCCGTAAATTCGTTCGTGTCGACGTCATCATCCGACGAGTCGTTGCTGAGCTGGAAACGTCGCCGGGAACCTCGTCCCAATCTCCTGTTCGTGCGCCTTATCTCTCTCGAGTTGTCGGCGGTGGTACGAACGTGCTCAGTGCGGTTGACAGACTTTGGTGTCACCATGTGAGAGTCTTGAAAATACGGCCATCGAACGCTCATCAATGGCCGAAAACACTGCTGTTGGGGCCTTACGGCCTCGGGAGCCTTCGGCAGTCTTCGTGAGAGTCTTCGGCAGGGGTACCTTTGATGGATCCGTTATGTCACCGGCCGAATGAGGTGTCGGCCGACGTCCCATGTTGAATGGTGTTGCACCGAAGGCTCCGCGCAGGCGCTTCTTCCATTTCCAGAGATCGGCACCGGCTTCCGTCGGCGCCCAGCTATCTCTGCGCGAGATACTATAGCAAAACGTGGCTTGGCCTAGTCGCCGCTAGTCAACGAGCGAGCAATCTCGGTGGTATTTCCTTTCATCAGCGCAGTCACTTGAGCTGCAACTGTGAATCAGACTAAATGAAGTAAACACAACGAAGTTTATATGACTGTTATAACCACATTCAACTACTCGGATATCGCCCAACTACCTACTTTCACATCATTAGTTCCTTTTCCAACGTCTGTTACAGAATATCGGGACTTGGTCACGGGAAGGTATGTTGAAAGTGAATTGATAAGAGACGAACAAACTACGCTAACCTGCTACTGCCAGCCTCCACTACATCTTGGACGACTAACTTGCTTCTCTGCAGCAGAACCTGGCGTACCTGCTGATGATGCTCGTTTGTCCTTGAACATCAACACTCGGCACGGCTGGTGTTGTTCAGCACCTTGCTTACATGTAGAGCATATAGTCTTGCAGCATTCCCAGCATCAACCGATAATTTTGAGGCGTTGTTTTTGCTAACTTGTGGTTTGAGCGGTGTGAGGGAGCTTAAAAATCCACTGTCATCACACAGAACTAACAGATCACCATGTTTTTTCTTCTATAATCTCTGCATTACCAAGTCGTCCTCCAGCAGCGCCGCGATGGAGGGCAACAAGTATGGACGCAAAGGAACTTTAACCTAATCGTATTCACCGCTTATCTAAGTTCTGCGAAATTTACTCGAGAAGTAAGTGTGGTAACTTTTGATTATCAATGGTCGCGGCTAAACAGCATCCGTTTTGTGTCCGTGGTGTTGACGTTACCAACCAGTTGCATTCCTGGGTGCCGCTCATTGTAAGGCAGTGTCCTCCAGCTCACTGTCGCAGCGAGTTCTGGCATTCCCTGTTGTAGTTGTCTCCACAGTGAACCCTCGTGCCCGTGTTTGGTGGGTTTGGTGGGGGCACGTAACTGGGGCACTCTACGCTGTACGGCTCGCGGCAAGGATTGCTGGCGCTTACGGCGTTACTTTCGCCACATACACTTTTTTGAACCACGCACAGTACGGCGACGAGCAGCAAACTTTGGATGAACCTCAGGTCGATGCTAGACGGTTGACGTTGGTGAGGACTCGAAGAGGATTGAATTCGAGTGAAGAGTTGGAAAAGAATTTAAAAATGAATCGGATCAAGTTGGTCGTTTGCCTCCTACAAGTATTCCCGCGAGGGACTCACTAACAGTCAACCTTACGACGACCCCATCTCGGGAGTTTGGGAGTAGACCATGCCCATACTGTGCATAAGCCTGGCAAGGTGTGCGACTTTGTTTGGTGTGTGTATTAGCGCTCGCGAATAAACAAACCGAGAGAATGCTTCATCCGAATGATGCGTTGATTACCAGGCACTTCACTATTCTATTGAAAGGTAATCACATCATCGAAAATGCTGCATCTACAACGTCACATTTGCCTCTGACGCTGCGTAAAGCCACAGCATTCATGTTACACTGCGTGTTACTGATGGCATACGGGCATAAGCCTAATCAATTGGTTGCATCAAGATTTGAAAACACACATAGAATTTTTGGTAGAAATGAATTACCATGCATTATCTATGGTTGTCAACGGCTTGCCTTACGTCTAGCAGCTGGTGGGCACAGCACCGACTACAACGCCAAGTTATTTATTTCTGGTGTGCTACCTGTTTTCTCCGTGGAAGATGTCATGGTGATTCAAAAATCATTCGGGCCGAGAGCTGTCGCGATACGAAAGAAGGATGAAAATCGTCGGTAAAGGGTCCATTCGTGTAAATGCTTGTCACTACTAAGCGTTGTCGAGCATTCCGTACCGGGATTCCTGACAGCGGCCCTGGATCATTTAAATTGGAATTCGCCTTTGTTTTTCACGTTTAGGTCCGGTTAAAATTAAATAAAGAGGCTATACGCCTGCAACATCAGAACCAGAAAACTTGCCGAGAGCACGCACCTAGAACCTTTCCCTGGCTACGAGAATGAGTAATGCTATGCAATGAGACTTTGATCTAACCTTATTAGTACATAGTTAGACTATTAATGAGGGTCCCATTGTTTTTTTTGGTATTAGACTATCAATGAGGCTCCCAAATATAACACGCAGCATTATGTCGCTAATTAACAACAGAAATGAAGCACTGACGAGCCAAAAATACCCTGTCAAGTTTGCAGATGATGAACCTCTTCCAACACTCAGCTGAATTGAAACTGAGAAAATCCCAGTTAACGTCATTGTTCAACCTACTAGACTTTAACCCACCCCAGAATTTAACCCTTGCAACATCGGATCGTCATATTTGGATTCCTAGATCGTAAATAAGCATCTCGTCATATCAATACCACTGAAACGAAAACTTATTCGCAGTTCGTAAGAACTGTGTATAGTTCGCAGTTCGTAACGAAGTGTAGAACTGTCGTTCATCCCTCATTTTGTGGCAATCGGACTGGTTTTCAGCGGTCTTAAATAGTGAAGTCAAGATAAAGTCCTTCATACAAACATCAAGTATAGTCCTTGTCGAGTACCGGTTTTCGACCGATATCTAATAGTGAAAAAAATCAAGTTGTTTCTGCTAAAAAAAAAAACAGACGCACCAAGCACTGTTGGTGTGGACCACGTCAACTTACTGCTACTTTTCCTCAAAAAAAAAATTCTCCATACAACGCTAAGTGAAAGGGCGATTGCTGCAGGAAAGTTGACGCGCATGGCGGCGGCTACTGGAACTCGCGGTAGCTGGCGCTTCATTGCTGCATTTGTGTCCACGCGCAACAATCGCGAGCAGATACGGATCCCCAAGCTTGCCATCTAGACCTGCACCACGCACTGACGTATATCCTGCCGGTTTTGCGCGCTTTTGAGCGTCGCAGACAGCTACTCAAGTCGCCACCGCTCGAGCGTGCTTAGGTACCGGTCTATACTCTGTGTGTGAGCTATTACCACAGGGTACTTACTGATTCATCGCTGCAAGGCTGCCAGTTCGCCAAGATAAGTGGACTGCTGTTGTGAGAGCCTACAACGCGTCTAGCAACCTGACTTGGCAGGCACATGACGCTGCTAGCCTGAAGCGCAAGTTCAACTCGTTGTACACATCTGCGCGAGATGCCAAGGTTAGCGATATTGGACGTGGTGGTGAGCTCATGCTCAGCTGCGACAGCAAATCGTCCGACGTGTACAAGAGGAAGGATTTACGCCAACGCGCCAGCCAACGGCACGGCTGGCATCAAGTGACGACCAAGGCGATTCCACGACGACTGGGGCGCAGGGAAAGAATGCTGATGCGCTCGAGAGGGACCAGGCCAGGTCAAGCGGTGATCCTGAACATCCGTCTCCGACTTGTTTCCTAATATATTTAAAACGCCCAACACCGATCCGTTGTTGGCATGGCTCCAAAAGCGTGAGGTGAAACACGAGGTGTGGCGCCAGGTTGAGCAGAGGAATGCGGCGCGTGTTAAAACTTTGAAGAGAGAGAGGAGAGCTGATGACTTGCGCGATACGGATCGCAGCTACTAGACAGCCTCTTGTCGCTGAAGTACACCTTGAAGAAGCTCAAGACATCAAGCAGTTAACGTACACCTCGATTTGATTACTGGAAACAGTTCAGTTTAAAGTTCATGCATAAAGTTATGCTAGGAACATTCATGCAAGACTCTATCGTCTAGTATATGCAACATGCTAACCTGAAGACAATGGCTGCGCGAGACGTTGTGTATGCTCGAATATCTACGCCTTTGATCAGAAGGTTAAATTTAACTGTCTATGTAAACACGACTCTACATGTATACTATTAAATTTGTTACGAACTGTGGGTTTCCCCCGGGACCAACGGGCCCGGGTAAGCTGTAGAGTGGAAGTTTGTGTGTAATTTTTTGCCAAAAACACCGGTATTTGTACACAAAGTGCACACCATTTATTATGTGAACGCCTAGTAAGTCCGCCGCCGACGGGTTCCCATCGGTTTTCGATGTGGTCCACATCGCAGAGGACAGAGGATCACAATTTTATCAAAACACCACAAAGGTGATGGGCTCGCCCGCACATTCAACATGACCGCATCGCTTCAGCGCCCTCACTCCCCGTTTTGCCACGACGGCAAAGACCCCCCCCCATGTGGGCCAGCTCGGCTTCCTGCTTGGTAAGCACCCTGCGCCCGTGTATGCGGTGGCTGTGCGGCGTGCTCACCGGCGTGTGCGCGTGGTTTGCAGGCCGCCGTTGAGCAGCGCGACGACGACGCGGCGGTCGACAGCTTTTTGGTCCTTTCCCAGCGGCAATTCATATTTGCCAGGCAAAGAAACATAAAGTGTTAGTCCACAATGGTTCACTGGAACCATTTAGCACCGACCAACGCTCTCCAAACAACTTACTCAATGGTCTGTTTCACCGTGATGGGTTGCTGTCCTTCATGGCTCGCTGATAAAAAAGTGGTGCACGAAGTCCGATCTTCCTGTCTAGACACGGCAGCAGCCACTTCAACGTCAGTGTCAGCATCACCAGCCACGTTAATATCACAAGTGTACCACCAAGCAGCGCTTCCGGCGTCCCTGTCCCACCTTCAACCGGGCCGAAAACCTCTCTGCAGTCCACGAAAACTCCACTTCTACCGGATCCATCCCATTCATGAACACATACCGTTGGTCTTCTCTCTTTGGGGAGAAATAGTCGCTCTTAACGCGCTTGTGCACATTCACGAGGGGTACGTGCAAGTTGGCCACCCATGGAGAAAAGAGGTACGCGTGGATTCACTGTAGCGGCTGCGGGGATGGCTCGCGCGCTGGATACTACCGCCTTAATGCACCTAGGTGCCGTAAACCGACATCCACGTAGCGGTCTATTGTTAAAATATCGGTTCACCTGGATCCATATCATCCGTTTCAAGCTTCATGCTACCTATCGCCATTACTGAACATCGGTGCATGTGGTCCACTGATAAAAACTAGTGTTCTGTAAGATACGGGATAGTTCAGCTTCAACCATCCATACAGCAGCTCGGCACCTACCTGACGGCATAGAGCAGCTTGGCACCGACCTGGCCGTGAATCGTTTGCAACACATGACTAGTGCTAAAGCAGGACATGGACCAATAGCTGCAAGTAGGACGAGCTATCTAAGTTAGATAATCGAACATGCACGTTAAGTTCTGCTCAGTAACGTTGATCTTGTTGGAGAAGTAAGCACACGCTGTGTACCTATTGCAAATGACTGTGGGCTCGTTGATAAATAGTGGTGCACGAAGGTCGCAAGGCTGAAGTCTCAATAGATCGCGCCAATAGGTACGGGCTTTTATTCCATTTTTCGTGCGAGTGAATAGCAAGCCCTCACTTAATGCTCATGGTGAGCATATCCAGATATGCACGCACCTATCTGGTTTTCATTGTACAATTGCTCTCATGACAGGAAAGCCACTCCAGAAAGCGAAAGGACCAGCACGATCTCGGGTGGCCCAGTCCAAAAGGGCTGCACCGACAATGGTTTTGCGAGATGCAGTCATCAGGGTCGTCGGCTCCAGTCCGCCGATACAGGTTGACACGATTGGTGTCAATCTACCAAGTCCGGGTGACACAAGCGATGCCGATCCACCAAACCGCGATGCCACGACCACGGAGACGACTCAGACACCATACCAACGGATACAGCAACTTCTGGCTGCACGAGCCGACACTGCTGGCCGAGTTGTGGTCACCTCTGTTGAAGGTATGTGTGTTCGTGCACTGTAGCTACATACGAATAACTAACGTGCCTGTTGATTTTCTTCTTACAGAGCTGAAGGGCCAAATCAACGACAGTATTGACAATGCTCCGTGTTACAATTCGTATGCGACTCCTCTGGATTTCTGAGCACACATACAAGTCGTGAACCTTTGTACTTTTTTTGTTGATTCTGGTGCCCCCGAAACGCTCGAAGACATGCTATCCGTACGTTTATCTATGATAAGGTTTGCTGGCCATCGTCTTATTATTTATATTTTCCTACTCTTCTACGAAAACTATGAAGATAATCGCCCTGAGGTCGATTCTCTTCTACTGACCGCTACAATATGGAACTTGGAGAGCACTTCTGAGCTCCTTCCTCGCCCTGGGCACATTGTTTCCATCAGTGACTACACCAATCTGCAGGCGTACGGTGGCAATCAATGCCAGTTGACGACGCGACTTAGCCACCTCACCCGGGAAGGCCAGTAGCAGCAACGTGGTTCAATAGCTTCATAACTACGCGGAATTAGCTAAATAATAGCGTTTTATACAAATGGTTTCAGTTTGCGACCGTCGAGCAACCTTTTCACCTCACTTCCGAAGTGGCGCGGCCGAGGACAGGTGGGGATATTCCGCTCTTGACCATGGGGCCATTAATTGACTTTTGCGATACAGATGACAAAACGTAGAGGGCGAAAAACTACCGCGAGACTGACATGCAGCTTTTGCTGGCACTCACGCAGCGTCATTTACCGTCGACGAAGGC
Organism: Phytophthora taxon juncus; assembly: GCA_033558005.1. Classification (NCBI taxonomy): domain Eukaryota; phylum Oomycota; class Peronosporomycetes; order Peronosporales; family Peronosporaceae; genus Phytophthora; species Phytophthora taxon juncus. Next base: position 2,444,598 of record JAUCEE010000021.1, read on the forward strand.
TGATTGGGAAGCAGTGGCAGAAGCTTACAACGCACTAAAAGACGCAAACGCGAAGGCTCGAGATTCGGTTAGTCTCAAAAGGAAGCTGCGTAGCATGTGCAAGGCTGCTCACACCGACTCTAAACTCGCAAGCACAGCGCGACATGTTCAGCTGAGGACAACGAAGAAGGAGACAGCTAAGATGTTCTTCTCGAGTCTTATGCGCACCTACCAAGTCAGTTGCGATGGTCGCAGCTACAATGCAATACGCCGCAAGAAGATGAAGCTGATGCGCCGCGCGGTTCGGGTGGCGAGCTAGAAGAAAGCGTGCTGGTTAACCGAAGCCAGCAGCTTCGTGATCTATTTCAACAGCGAGAATCTGATCGGCTTGCTGCTAGACGCCACCACAGCGAGATATTGCGAAGTATCGCCTTACTGAGATGCACTGTGGAGAGTTTCTTTGCTCGCTCGGGATACTAGGATATCGATAACAAAATAAAAGCACGCATGACCGTCAAGTTGAAGTAGCTGATACCTATTACTTCAAACCTAAAAAGGTGATCCAGTGCTCCGTGGGCTTCTGTTTGAAGCGGGCAAACCGCTGAAAGGCGGTAAACCGCTGAAAGGCGGTAAACCGCCTGTTGAAGTAGCTGATACCTATTACTTCAAACCTAAAAAGGTGATCCAGTGCTCCGTGGGCTTCTGTTTGAAGCGGGCAAACCGCTGAAAGGCGGTAAACCGCTGAAAGGCGGTTTGCCCGCTTCAAACGGAAGCCCACGGAGCACTGGATCACCTTTTTAGGTTTGAAGTAATAGGTATCAGCTACTTCAACTTGACGGTGAACGCTGCTGGTTCTCCGTATTCCTCAGCTCGCATTACTCGATCGACATCGTGGAGCGCAAGCATGACAGCGCAAGCCAAAGGTGTTCACGCCAAGCGCCGGGCAAAGCTTCTCCCTAACAACATTGATGGAATTTCGAACGCATCTGTACGTTGGCTTGCACGCCGTGCCGGCGTGATTCGGATCTCTGGGCTTGTGTACCACCAGACTCGAGTGGTGCTTCGCGTCTTCTTGGACAAATTGATTCAAGATGCTGGCACCTACACCGAGCACGCCCATCGCAAGACCGTTACTGCTAGGGATATCGTGTATGCCCTCAAGCGTCAGGCAAAAAAAAGTGATATGGGTTTAAGTTCGTTCACTAAAGACCTGAAATACAATACAGAAGTTTTCTTACGAACTGCGGTATAATCCCCCGGGCGCCACGGGCCCGGGCTCGCTAATTAGGTAATCTAACGAGAGATCCGTTAGTAAGCTACCGGTATTCACATTATTTACTATATAGGATACTATTAACACTCAGCTGACTTGCACTGGAATCATTTGGCAATGGTAATAGTGATTCGCTACCTAGGTTTTGACGCCCCGACGGAGATAACCGCACCACCACATTAACATCATATTTGGATTTCGAAATCGTAGACCTTTCCCTAGCAGGTTTTAGCATAGCCTACAAATAAGAAATCCGCTAGCTAGTTTTGTTTTATTCTTTGCAGATGATGAACGTGTTATTCAAACAGTTTGTGAGCTGTGTCACCGTCGTCGTGCGTCAGCATTCGCATATCCGTGTGCGCAATATTACTTCAGCTTCGAGGTAGCTGAGAAGCATAATCACTATTACTACAGGTTTGGGGTGCTTTATGAGGCGTCATAGCTACTGCTGCATGAATTTGTTCACATCGCGCTGCTATGGTATATGCAAGAATGCACATGATTATTTTGAGCTCTACGAGTGAACGTTTTGCAGTTCGAGCGGTCTGTCATTTCTGTCAGTTTATCGGCATCGCTATCCGCAAATGGATTCTGTACCTACTCAGAGTTACGATAACTAACCGAACAAAGTAAGACAAATTATGCGCTAATTTCGAATAAGCAATTCGTGCAGCCTGCAACCCGAGCGCACTTGTTCAACTCGCCCGTCTCACCAGTCGCCGCTCGCACTTATCGGAGCCCCGCGCACTTAGCGGCTAAGTGCGCGGGCGCCGTAACGGTCGATGACGAGCCAAAGCGACACTAACCTGCCGGCCGCCATGACGACGTCGGGCGCGCGCCCGGCCATCCGCACGCGCTTCGACGCGCGCGACGAGCGCGTGGGGCTGCACCTGGTGCCGCCGTCGTCGGCCGACCGCTCGCCGCTCAAGGCCTGGCGCAACCTGCCGAGCCCCTGCGGCCAGCACCAGCTGCTGGAGAGCCGCCTGCAGTACGAGGAGGTCGAGCAGCAGGCGCGGCGCCACGGCCGCGCCAAGACGCGCACCATCAGCCACGTCACGCTCGGCTTCATCGCCTACTTCGCCGTGGCCGCGGGGCCCTTCGGCGTGGAGGACGCGGTGCGCGCGGCCGGCGCCTACCCGGTGCTGCTGGCGGTGGTGGTGCTGCCCTTCACGTGGGGGCTGCCGCAAGCGCTGATGGTGGGTGCGTCGCTCCGCTGCGGAGCAGACGACGACGCTGATGTGTGTGTGTGTTTTTCTTCATTTTTTTTTTGTCTGCTAGACGGCCGAGCTCAGCACCATGATCGACGAGAACGGAGGCTACATCCTCTGGGTGCGGCGAGGACTGGGGCAGTATGCGGGCTGGGTCAACGCCTTCAACAGCATCGCCAGCAACGTGTGCGACCTGCCCACGTACCCGGTGCTCTTCTGCAGCTACGTGGAGGCCTTCCTGGCCTCGGGCTACGGCTACGTGCTCACCGGCACGGAGCAGTGGCTGGTCAAGTGTCTGGCGCTGCTGCTGGTGTTCGCGTCCAACGCCGTGGGCATGCGCGCGGTGGCCATGGCCTCTGTGCTCATGTCGCTGTTCGTGCTCGCGCCCTTCGTGCTGGAGCCCCTGTCGGTGGAGACCTTCAACCTCGCCACGTGGGGCAGCGTGGCGCCGCAGATCGACTGGTCGCTGTTCCTCTCAACGATTCTGTGGAACTACCAAGGTGCGCAGGAGTGGATGCGTGAAGCTGAGCTAGTGCCGGTGGCTGACGTCAGCCGTGTTGATGAATGGGTGGTGCAGGTTGGGACTCGCTTGGATGCGTCGCGGGGGAAGTCAAGGATGGAGGCAGAACCTATCCGATCGCGATTCTGATTGCGATGTTTCTGATCACCATTAACTACGCCTTCCCAGGTAATACTTCTCGAACTTCTGCGCACAGCCTGGAGGTGCAGCCTCTAATGCGTTATCCGTCATTTTGTGCCGCAGTTGGTGCTGGTATCATGGTGCAGACCGACTTTTCGCAGTGGCATGAGGGCTCGCTGGAGACGATTGCCATGACAGTCGCTCCGTGGCTGGGTGTCTGGGTTGGCATGGCTGCAGTTGTTGCAACGCTAGGCGAGTTTAATGTCGTAATGGCATGTAGTTCTCGTGCGTTGTGGGCGACGGCGGACTACAAGATGCTGCCCTCCTGCCTAGCCATCGAATGGCAACGCTTTGGAACGCCAATTGCCGCAGTCATTTTCCAAACCGTGACCACAGGAGTGCTGATGAACTTCTCGTTTGAGTTCCTGGTAGTACTCGACACGTTTTTCAACAAGTACGTGACTTTCCTTGATTGCGTGGTACCGAGGTTCACAAAGTAACAACTTGTCGCTGCCATTGTCGCTGCCATTGTCACTGTTACTTGCATGTAGTCTCACGTTGTTGCTAGAGTTTTTCGCGTTCCTGCGCCTCAAGTACGTTGAAAAGGATACTGAGCGCCCATTTGTGGTACCGTTCGGCAATGCTGGCGCGTGGATTATTACAGTGCCGAAGATCCTGGTGCTCTCGGGCGTGCTACTTGCGCAGAAGCGCCACGTGTGGGTGACCTGCGGGCTGTTCAACTTGATCGTCTCCTGCGCGTATCTGGTGTGGCGCCGTTCCCAGCCCGCTCCCCAGGCAACGACCGATTTCTCCACGACGAACTATGGTACAGGGCAACTATCATAGCGCTCGGGCAACCGAATTGCACTTAGCACGCAGCATTTTCTATCAGCGCCATCTTGATAGCACTTACGATTCGGATTTATTAAACCCCCATTCAATGCTAAACTCGACAATCTTGTCATTCATAAGACATGCTGCACGGTCTCGCAATAACACAAGTACGATGGGCAGCATATATGTCAACGCGCGTGCAGTACCCAGCTAGATGCAGTAGCGCATGAAGCTTACATTGCTTTTCACCCGATGTGGGGAGATCGTTGGTGCTACACAAAGCGGCATATCTAGACTCTTGAGCACTACATGTAGAAACTAAATCGGAACCACGTCACCCGTTGGGAGACTTGCGTATGTATTTTAATAATCTGTCGCAATGGACAATGTCTGCCTCGCGTCCGACGTCAGGTCCACACGAATTCACATCGTAAGATGCTCACACGCAAGATGGAGTTCCGACTACTGATTACCATTTCATCAAGATTCTAATCAAAACGCAACCACAGCATGAAAGAAAGCTAACTGCAACGAAGATAAATCTGAATTGGTCGTGATGCAGACTGAGCGTCCTCATCGTGCGGTTGACCAGCACAACAAGGATCGAGCTTACTTTTTGATTCTCTTTGTCAACTCCTCGAACCTTTTAGCGTCTACTTTTTGATCATCGGCATCTATCGAGCAGCGCCAATTGCCATGAAGTCCATCCAAGTCTTGCTGCTCGCCATTGTACTGTGTGCGGCTCAAGTAAGCAGTAGTAAATACTTGGAACATTACGCCGGCAGTTTTTTTTACTTTCCGTAATTTACCAGCGAGAACAATCCTGGAACCTTCTTTTTGACCAGGTGTTATTTTGACGACGCAACCTCTCAACCACTGAGAGCGAAAGCCACGTCTTTTGGACCTTAGGGTAGTTTTAGAACCGCTCGACCTAACTATATTGATAATGCAATAGAAGCAGATTTTTACCTCAAGGAATACTTCAGAGTAGCGCGTCGCGTGGCGTCTCATCATTAATTGGAAGTCTATGTGACACGCCTTCTTTTCCGCTTAAGTACGCCAGAAATTCTCTCACTCCCTTCTTCCTCATTCCAGAATCCGCCGCCTCGAGAATATCAGACCTGCTTCAACAATCTCCAATATCCGGATAAGGCACCTGCTAACGCATTCCAATTTCCAGCTCAGCGTATGGGCGGCTACAAGAGTCAGGATGCTAAGGCAGAGCGGGAATTTGGTATGACACTTGATCACTTGGATACATTGCTGCAAAAGCAAAAGTATCTGTGTTGTTTATGCTACTGCCAGCTGACTGTCGATACCGCTTCAGCAGATCGTATCAACAACAATCTTGGACACATCGATAGCAACATATTTGTCAGTTGTATCAAATGCAACACCGCCCGTAAGGACATGTCGCTCAAGGGATTCCGCTAAAAGAAGTTGCTTAAGTTCAACTCCGACAGATTGGTGTATAGCATTGATAAATAGGAAGACATCTACGCTAAGATGAACGCCAACATTGCTGGAGGCCCATCTATTATCTTCAATCGCTAAGCTAAGCGCAATGAGACGAAGATTCGCGGTGGTAAGCTCTGTAAGAAAGTTATCGGATACGATGCTAACGCTCTATACCTATGGGCACTTGGTAATGATATGCCATGCGGGAGATTGACTACGAACTCGAGGCTTATGGCGGCATTGTCGAGGACATCGTTGCTGATAAGATTTTCGGATTCCTTGAATGCGATATTTAATCCCCAGATCATCTTAAAGACTACTTCAGTGAGATGACCCCAGTTTTCAAAAACACGCTAATCGATTGTGCTGATGAGACCGTCATTGGTCATCACATGTTCAAGTACAACGAGGCACGTAAGCAAAGCCGAACAAACCAGCTCGTAAGCTTATATGGTAGCTACTTTGGTGAAAAGATTCTTATTTACGCATCTTTGCTTTAATGGTATCTTTCCCATGGTTTGCAGATCTCCAAGACTTAGTGCTTTATCAAGACCAGCTCTCACAAGGCTTTTGATCCTTTTATGGAGGCTGTATCAAATGCTCGACGAGAGGGTGATGTTGATAAGTCTAAGGCGATGATTGCTGAGATGATGAAGCTTGTAGGGAACTGTGCTTTCGGTCGATCTGGAATGGATATGAGCAAGCACAAAGAGGTTAAGTATGAGTCGAACGACAAAACTATTGAAAACAAGATCGAACACTTTACATTCCACGGGTTGAAGGAGCTTAATGATTCTTGTGAGATTACGATGAAATAGCGTCGTCTCAACAACAAGAACCCGATCCATTTATCGATTGCTATCTATCAGCTCGCTAAGCTACGCATGCTTCAGTTTTACTATGACTGCATCGACGTTTACTTCGATCGTTCAAACTTTCAATATCAGGAGATCGACTCAGACAGCGGCTATATCGCGTTCAGCTGCGAGAACCCATTCATAGATTGTATCAAGCTTGAACTACGTGAGCACATCGATGAGCATAAGTACGAGTAGTTCCCGCGAGACTACAACGCTGAGGTAGCTAAGTTCGATCGCCGCACGCCTGGACTATTCAAGGAAGAGTGGCGAGGTGATGCAATGGTCTCATTATCCTCTAAGAATTACATCTGCTATCTACCGGACGGGAGGACAAGGTCAAAGTCAGTGCTAAGGGTGTACAGCAGGGACGTGGTCGCAATGTTGACGTACTTAATCCAGATGGTTTCGAGACAGTTGTACCGGACCGCATCACACTTCGGGGTACTAACAAGGGCTTCAGACTATCGAAAGAAATTAAATCTATCATTACCTATACTCAAACCAAAACAGCGCTCAATTACTACTATGATAAGCGCCAGGTAATGTCTGACGTTATTTCAACAATTCCGCTTAATGTCTAAGGGGATATGTCGCGCTAATGCTTAATTTTCCCCCTCTAAATATAGGATCATGTTTTTCCAAGATCTACTGAAAAAACTCTACTATGATCCAAAAACCGGTTTTATCGGCACTCATGCTCTGTATCAGATGCCAAAGGAGTTAGACCCGAAGATAACTATTAAAATCGTAAAGAAGTGGTATGCAAACCAGACCGATATTCAGCGATTTCAGGATCAGAAGAAGCGCTTTGATGGCTTCAAAATAGCTTCGCACGACCCAAATTCGTGGCAAATGGATCTTGCGTTTTGGGAGAAACGGCCGATTTTGACTGCTATCAACATCAACTCAAGGTTGGGGTACGCAAATCTCTTATCAAACAAGACGGCAGCAACTGTGTTAGCAACGCTTAAAGCATTTGTTCCCCTTCACACAGTTGATATCCTGACAAGCGATAATGGAAGCGAGTTCATGAACTCACAGGCTCAAGATTTTTTCAAACTAAGAAAATTGAGCACTACAACAACGAACCCGGTGATCACGGAACCATGGGTAAAATCGAACGATTCAACAGGACGTTAAAGCAGCGACTAACTAAATGTCTCCGAAGAAAATAACGCAAAAGCTTATCACCGACGTTATCAAAAACTATAATAGCACGTTTATCGCTCTAGTAAAATGACCCCAATGAGGCCAAAGGTAAAGTCATTGGGTCAGAGCTGGAACAAAATCAAGGTGAAGCAGAGAGAGTTGAGAATGAGTTCGAAGTGGGAGCAAATGTGCTATATCGACTTAAGAAGCAGACATTTGATTAAGAAACTGCTCGATTGAGCAAAGCATTCTATAAATCGTTGGAATTGATGGATACCGAGTCCAAATTCGTTCAAAAATGGTCATACCCTCTACAAGGCACCAAACGATCTTAAAAAGGTTAAAACAGAAACTACAGATGCTACTATTAATCGAGGCGATATTCTTGAGGCGGAGAAGATCTTGGATCATAAAATATACGCTCTGGAAAGTACAAATATCTGGTGAGATGGCTTGCTAAAGAACCTGACTCCTGGGAGCCACAAGATAATCTGCGACTGGTTAACGAAAACAGAATATTAACGCTTGAAAATGAGTATTGGGGTTCAAAAAATCTGACGTAGTTTCACCCCGCTCAAAAAATGAGTCATAATTAGCTTGTAAATAAATTTGATAGATACATTCTCTGTAAGCTTTTGACTCAAGTATATTATTCGAAGTATTTGTTTTTTTTGAGATTTTTAAAAATATATGACTTGATATGTATACACCAACCATTAGAATGTACCCGACCTGTTTAGAATATGAGCGTGAGCTTGCTAAGCTTCGGCGTAAGCTTTGGATCATTCAGGAGGTGAGTCAAATTAAGAATGAGTTGCTGAATCTTGATGAAGCCGCGAATTTCCGCAAAACAGTAGTCAATCGAAAGTATTAACATGGGTTGGAAGCAATATTTGGAGTTCCGTTCTATCGTATTAAAGACCGTTATCTCAATCTACTAAATGAGCGAAATAGTATCTGTCATAACTATCAACCGTTTAGACATGACTCAGTTATGCCAAGTTTGTGGTAAGAGTTTTTAAGGCTACTAATTTTTTATGATTCGTTTGATATAGGATCAATATGTTTCCAAATTGTACATCGCTCGTAGAGAGAGAGCAAAACCGTCAGGAGCTTCTTGAAAAAGCTCAGCGTCGTGTTCGACAAGCTAAATCTAAGCGTGAGATGTACGAAGGCGCTTCGTGGGCAAGTGATATCACTTCTTACGTCGCTGACTACACCACGCTGAGGTACGTCGGTGGTGACGGGCTCACCAAACTTCACTCGCCGAGCTTGGCTCCTCGTTAATGCCATCACCTGGGGCTGTTCGTCGACCAGGCCCTTATTTATCGGCTCTGCTCGGCGACAACGTGCAGTCGTCTGGGAGTTTAAGTCGACATCAGCTAGTGCCTGCTCGTCGGCGTAGAGCACTTCTGGAATGCGGTTGAGTGTCTTGAGCTCTGTTTTTCTTGTTCCGCTGAGCACAATCTTGGTCACTTGGCTCTCTAATGCTTCTGTAGCCAGTGAGTCAGCCGAAGCGTTGTATGCTCTGACCGCATGAAGATACCGCACCGAATTGAGCTTTGTCGTGAGTTCTTTGTGGCGCATCAATTGCACCTGCAGTGTCTCCTTCTGGCACGCGATCACCCCCATGGATTGCTCGATTGCAAGCCTTGAATCGCCGACAATAATTAGATTGGTCACCCCATGATCAAGGGCTGCCTTGACGCCGTTGTTCATTCCAGTGTACTCAGCGATATTCACCGTCGTCGATGACAGGTGCGCACTCGCAGCGATCACAATGTCCCAAGCCGGTCGACGCCACAAAATCCAAGAGCAACTTCCATGTCCACCGTGCTTTTCCGTTTTCGCTGAGCCATCGAACGAAAGCACACAGCCATTGTAATCTCGGGCAACGCTGGCATAGAGCAAGTGAGAAGACATTCGCACCGTCGCCGACCCCTTTAAGGGTGGTGCCAGCGGTGCGACTGCCTCGTCGAGCGCCACAAAAGGTGTGATCGACGACTGAAGCAGCTTGGCGAATTCGATGTCGCGCTCTCGCATACGCTTAACCTTCAGGTGCCATTGCGACAGAAAGACTGCAAACTGCACCGAACGTCCAAACAACGACTTAGACTGGAACACCCACTATAAAGTCGAAAACCGAGTGTAGATGTGCAGCGTCTTGCCAGCTAACAACGTATAGCAGATCTTGAGCACTTGGAGCAACGCCAGCACCTCTTTCTCCGCAGGATGATAGTTGAGCTCGTTTTCCTTGAGCACGCGACCGCAAAATCGTACTGGGTGCAGCAGTTCATCGTGCCTCTACATTAAGGTGCTGCTTAGTGCCCATTCGTTGGCGTAAAGCATGATATGAACCTCCTTGTCCCCGTCGAAATGTCGTAGTATCGGTGCTTCGACGACCGTCTGACGCAAAGCTGTGAAGACTTTGCGTGCCACGGTGAGGTCACCCCCTGGAGCGAAGTCGTCGTCCTTGATCTGGTATAGCACCGCACCATAAGCGGCTAATCCTTGAATGAAGCGCCCGTAATAGCTCCAAGAAAAGATTGCATTCCTTTCTTCGATGATGGAAACACGCTTCAGCGATGCTGCCTTGCCAGATTTGGTCTCAGCCTGGTTGTCACCTCTTGAAACAGCGCGCACCTTCCGCTTTAAGGAAGACCCGTCGTCGAAGGTGCGACCTTGGTCTCATCAGCTTGCGCTTTGTGGGATCTGCGCGGTCGACGACCCACCGATGGCTTTAGTGGAGCTGGCTTGGTTTCCGACTTGGTGTTCGGCTAGACTGGCTCATTGAGTTTACGCTGACCAGCATTACGACCGGTTTGCTCGCTGTCAGACTCATCGGACGCCTCAACGACCTTGTTGGCGTTGCACGGTCGACTGACTTCATCGCCAGAGCTATCGCCAACCTCGCCTTCGTTGCCAGTAGGCTCTCCCTCGCTTGAATCGTTGGGACTCCACGCTGGGTGCTTCCCAGGAGGAAGGCGTCGCATTGACACCCCAGGCAAGGTAGAATTCGTCGTGGCGTCGTCGACACCACCCAGCGAAGCCAGCGTCGACGCGGATTCAACTTTGTCGGCAGGTGCTGTGGTTGAACCTCTCGGCGAAGGTGCCGGAGAACTTTCAAACTCTTCCGTTGGATCATAAGAAGCTGAAGAGGCAACCGGGGATGGAGCTGCCTTGGAGCTTGCAGCTTCATCACCGGATCATCGCCAGCCTTCGTCTCAGCGGGTGACTCCAGCGAAAGAGGCGAAGGTCGACAATCAGTGAGCTGCTTGCTCGGCGAAGAAGAACTGGTAGCACCTGAGCAACTGAGAGATGTCGACAATTGATCTCTAGAGGCCGTGCTCGGTGATGAATCACGGTTAACACCACAGGCAGGCTCCAATATCGCTTCGCCCAGCACATCAGCATCACTGGCATTCATTTCTTCATCATGAATGCTGCGAATAGCATTTGCGTTGAGTGCTCCTGTGCGACTTGAGTGACGAAGAGAAGCCGATGCGCAGGAACTTGCCTCCTCGACAGACGTGGACGTACTCCTCGACGAACTCGCCTTCTGGGTTAGCGACGGCTTTCCTCGCTTGGCCGGGGTCGGGCTGCCCGACTTGTGTCGCTTAGTACCAGCTCGTGCACTTGGAGCAGAAGATGATTCAATACGGCTTGGTGCAGGAGTGACCGGCGAATTACTGGACTGAGTGGACGGCTGCAAACCTTCGGAAAAGCTCAGCGACCGAGCACGAGCGTTACTCGTCGAACTTCGCTTGTTGTGCGACGATGAAGACCGAGCCTTAGACTGCTGACTCGGCAAGACGATACTCGACGAGCGTGATCGACGAGGCGAAGGTGTAAATGGAAGCTGAGGCGTGGCCAGCGCAGGCAGAGGATCTGCAGTCCGACCCGCTTCGCCTGCCACACCAAGCCTAGCTCGGCAAAGCTCTTCACTTGCATTCCGAAAGGCTTCGAGCTCGTCCGCCGTCAGCCCAGGCATCGGCATACCTGAAGCAATAATAACAAGCTTGGAGCATGAGAGGACAGTGTCAGCCAACGAAAGACGACTCACCGAGCATTGCTGCGATCACCAAGAATGGACTGTTGCGCTGAAACCCTAAGACCACTGACGAGAATCGGAGCGAACGCTGCAGCCGGCGAATCTCGTTGTCCTTGTCAGCAAGCTGGCGCTTGAGCAGCCTGTATCCAGTGGAATCTTGATTGACGATCGCTTCAGATAGCTGCCTGTTCTGGACAACGAGCTCATAACTCCGAGCGAGCACCAGCTGTCGTTCACCAGCCCAGCGATGATAGTCGTCCTTCAGCGAGGCAATTAGACGATCCCTCTCAGCGCTTGTAGCCACCAGACGATCTTTCTCGGCCTTGTGCGCTGCCCGCTCAGCGTCGAAGCATTCCTGCTGTCGGCGAGACTCGACTTCTTGAATCTCAAGCTGGACAATTCGCTCCTTCAAGGCGTGAATTAGGGCGTTAGAGGTCTGTTCAGCCTCACGCAGCGGATGCAGCTGTCGCGTGGCGACGTGCAAGTCGTTTTCGAGCAACTTTGCGCGTGCCCGCTCGGCGAATGCGTCTGCTTGCTTCTCTCCAGCCACGGTAGCAGGATACGCTCCATTGACGAGCGAGGCTTCCAGGGCGGAAACCAGGTCTTCGATCGCGGAGGCCCCTTAAATGCGACGCACCAACTCTGGACTAGGTGTTGGAGACGGCTTGGAAAACGTGTAAGCGGGAAGCTTGCATAGCTTCTTCTCTCGCTCGGCTTGGTCAAGCTCCAGGAGAAGATCACGAAGCTCCAGCACCCGTTCAAGGGAAGCGAGCGTCAGTGGACGACTCGACGATGCCTCCGGCGCGGTCAACGATGCAGCTGCAGCGCTTGAACCGCTTGACGGGCCTGGCAGCCCTTCGGCTTTCGTCTTGACGGGCGCATACGGCTCCGCGGCTTGTGTGGCCGGAGAAGTGGACTCAGCCGAGTCAGGCGAAGGTGGCGACATGGTCAGGTCCATCGTGACCTGTAACATGGACAAGGAGATGCCAATCACACAGCGGGTTGGCGGATGAGTCGGCGAACCAGCTAAGGGATGTGATGACACTTTACCGGCGGCGAAGGAGATGGATCAGTGTCGCTCATGCGGCACGGGGGGGAGAAGCCGCCAGCGATCGCTCGGGTAATTGTTGGAGAGTGTGAGAATCGCTTAGCGCGAGAGTGATGATCAGGACACTCGCCGGTTGGTTCAGGTCCTAATCAGGACGGTTGTGGTAGAGCGATTTCGGATTTTGCCTAGCTTAGGCTATGGCAGGATTTCGGTGACACCAGCAGCTCGGCGATCAACGTGTACTCAAGCCACCAATCGGGGAGTTACGCCGAAGAGCCAGTGTACCCATCTGAAGGGCCGGCGAACCAAGATCTCATGGTCGACGAGCGTGAAGCGTCGCCTCAGCGATTGACTTGTTTAGTATCGGAGAGGCCGTAACGGCCCGTTTTCATTAGATATTTGTATAGGAACCTACTAGGAAGGCCAAGAGCCCAACAAAGATAACAGATAATAAGAGAGTGGATTTTTCACATCCAACACAAGCAGCACGCGACGCAGCGACTCTTCGGTACGTCGGCCCTGCGGACTAGATCATGCCCACCGCTGAGATCGTCTGACGGAGTGACGGAAGCGATCTCGGCCGCGTGGCAAGTCCAAGAAGCGTGTGTGGTGGTTCCTGGACATCGGCCCCAAGTGGTCACAAGTTGGTTCGTCGAGGTCGACGAACGCGGGTTTTACTCGGCCTGCAAGCGTACCGAGTAGGCGTGTCTTTCGCCTACGCCCCGTCAAAGCGAGAAAGCGCTGCCGTCCATCCTTTGGTGGAGGGCACGAGCTCAAGAAGAGAAGAGGAAGGAGAGAGAGGTCAGCGATCAAGGGGAGCGTGCTGTGTGCTCGTGGCACGGCTCCTGGTGTAAGAACTTGGCAGGTGTCTGGGGCGCCATTACACCGCTGTAAACGGACTGGGCGATCTTCGGATTCGCCCTCAAGCCTGCTTCGCTGAGGCAGGTGTTGTGGGTGTACTGTGGGAAGGCTAACAAGTTTTACCTGTGTGCAATACCACACTGTAAAGATCCAGGCTCAGGGTCTGAAATAAAGGGAGAAAGGTGATGGTAATTACCTGCCTGTATATCAACGGAACAAGTCAGGTAGGATTGAATCAAAACTTGTGCGGATACAATACCTACTAAGCCCAAAATAAACTCCACTCTGCTATATCGTGGGCTCGATGGACCAACCACACATGCGGTGGTTCAGCGCCTTTAAAATCGTAGTGTAACCGCAGAAGAAATGTATCAAAAAGTAGATTCTCAAGGAGGTATTTACACGCAACGCTCCCTGTACACATTTTAATTATAAATCTCAGATTGCGACTCAGGTTCAAGTCGGGTCTGGGATCTGGGGCTGTAAGCTAAGAACAAGAGTTTCCAAGGTTAACAACTCTTGTTGCACCAACATAGAGCAGGAAGAGGGTGGGGATTACTTCCTGCGAAAGCTCAAACTTGCCACGACAAAAAGAACTGCTTATGAATGCGTTTCGTCTGAGCCTTCTAAATCGGAGTGTGTATTTCTGTTCGAGAAGATATATATATATACAGACCCTCCTGTCGCATGATCAGACAGAAGTACAATGAATACGAGACGTTCACGAAAGCACCAACACAACCCGGCCATTGAGATCAAATGAAAGGGGCTAGTTTTAACAGTCATTGGGTTCTGCTCGTGTCTTTTTCCGTAGTTATAATGGTAATCGAGTGCTCAACGAATACGCGCGGACTAAAAGCTTGGTTCTGTTCAACGTTACTAGCCGCACGATGCAAAAATCGAAGTATTGCCACTCTCTCCTACCTGGTTTCGCCCTCGTTGTTTCAATCACGCTGACCGAGATAAACGCCGTGATGCGTACGCTCTTCGTGGCTTCACCCGTCAATGACACGTTGACTCATCTCGTTATGCTCGCGTGTGTAAACTACTCCTTTTGGGGTGATGCAGAGGTAACGAGCTTCAAATGTGCTGCTGTTCTCAGACGACAGCGAGATTGACGAAGAAGACCCCGATGCCCTTCCAGCTTGAGGCTCGATAGCAAGTCATAGTGGGCCAAGAGCTGAGAATCAGGTCGTCAAAGTCGATGAGGAGAAAATGGTTATAGTCGAGACTGGAGACTTGAGCTAGAAAATTCAAAAGTGATGCGTAGCAGTGACTGTGTTTTAGGCAGTGCTCTCTAGCAGTAATCCACAGGTATTGCTAGTTAGGTGCTTCAGTTCAAATAATACAAAATGCTAAACTTTTACAACTTTGCATCTTCAAAGTGGTAAATACCTAGCAGTAATCAATTTCGTACATTCGTAACAAAAAGTAGCTGTCGATAATAAATTTAAGCCACTAAATTATATTGTAGCCGCCGACTCAGATAGTAGCCGGCAACATCATAAAAATAAGTTTTTCCCGAAAACCACTAACTTGGTAATCAATTCACTAATACAACCCTCACGAAAACCTCGACCTACACACAAAAGTGTCGACAGAACCACACACCACGATGTGTTTCCTTGCACCAGTTTCCAATAAATGAATGGTCCTCAATAAACAGCATGAGAGTATGCCGAAGACGCTGTTCATACCAAGCAATCGCGAGGAAACGGGTAAATTCGCCCTTTTTGCATTCCCCCAAATTACAACATCCTGTCTGGCCGCATTGAAGGGAGATGATGTTCTCGTGCTCATCCGTTGACAACAAAAATCATCATCGTCTCGAACGTAGTCGCTACCCCGCAACAAATACAAATGTATGCATTATATTCGGACCGGATTTATTCGCCATTTCGCCATCGTGAGCAAGTCAACTCGTGACGGTGACCAAATGCATTTGGTCGCCTTAAGCAACTACGTTTCACGTACGTGTGGCTGACCATAATTTGTATCTCGGCTGAGAGTGTGGAGTTCCTGTGCGCCGAGTTCTTGGCCTCGCATCAGCTGACGAAGAACGATAGGCATCTCGAGGTGGAGATAAGTGCCATACGCCTACGCTTCCCAAATCGATTGTTGTCGCTCTTTGAAGTTATTCGCCAAGTTTGTAATGCGCGAGTTTTTCTGTGTAGGCGGTGATTGCGTGAAGATACTAATCACAAAGTGGCAAACAAACACGCCAGCCTTTCATATATCTACGATGAAAGTAATGATTGCGTGAAGGCAATCACGACACGGTTGATGCTGCTGGAGGTGTAAGCTCAATAGGGCTCACGCCACTACTAGCCTTACGCTACTGCGCACGTACAAATCCGTCAGGTTATTGCAGCCGGGCGAAAGCTGTGATCACCGGATCTGCTCAACATGTTGCGTATTCACCTTGGGTTTGCTTATTGAACGCTACAACACCAGGCTAAATCTCATTCAGTTTCGGATTGTCTCCCAACTGCTCACTCGACGACTTCGAGTCCCTGCCAAAAAGCAAGCCACCAATCACCCCAACTCGACAGCACCGCCAGCCGACATGAAGTTCCTCCCCATCCTGCTGTTGGCCGCCGTGCTGTGTGTCTCCCGCGAAAACGCGCGCGCCGAGGCAAACGCTAACCGCGACCCGTGCCGAGACCCGCGCAGCAGGGACTGCCACCACTCCAGCTACTTCCCCGAGCAGAACGCGAACGCGAGGACCATCCGCTGCGGCGACCGCACCCGGGACTGCCCGCGCTCGCTGCAGCAGCAACGCGCCATCTAGCACTGTAGACTGCCTGTAGCTAGAAACATCGGCAGCTCGACGGCTTCTCAACATGCCCGTTGTTGACAAAACTTGTGGTAAAGGAAGGTTTGTTATGTTGGATTGTTCCGATATCTACCTGGAGTCTCCTTCTTCGCCGTAACGGAGTAGCGAGCGATTCGACACCACGTAGCAGATCTGAAATTAATCCCTTTAGGAGATAAGGCTAGCATGCTTGATAGTGTCACTTCACATGGCTAGTCAGTCTTAAAAAAAATGCTTCATATTTCACTTTCCAATTTGCTATCCCAGTCCGAGTCCTCGATTACAGTCAACCATGCGTGTGCTGTCATTACTAGCTGCTATCAGGCTTGCCTCAACTTGCGGAGTTTCTGCGGTATCTATGATCTCGGACCCGACTAGCCTTTCGGACCTTGCAGTTGCCGACCAGCAGATCAAGCGGGCATTACGGCAACAAAGTGACGGCGGAGAGAGAGGAGGAGCGGTGGAAAAGTTAGACGATGCCTTCACAAAGCTCTCGCATTCGAAGCCTTTGAATACTTGGAGCACGTCTGGTTTAGCAAAGGTCGGCGATGTCGCAATGAAGTTTGATAGTATCGCCCACAAGTATCCGAACAGCTTGAGTTCATCAACGATGAAGCAGTTGTTGCAACTCGAAGAGCAAAGGGCGAAAGATGTCGCTCTGCTCGAAAAAATGAACAAGGAGAAGCCCGACTCAATGCAAAGAGTAATTGAGCATTTTCCTGGCATGAAGGTCGCTCCTGTGATGACATCGCATACGCGTGGGGAACAGCTCTACACTAAAGACAAAAGTCGTTTGATCGCGTGCATCGTTGTCTCCAGATCGGCCGAGCAAGGAGGAGGTGATGTCCTGCTTATTTCGAGCTCGGATCCAAACAAAATGGAATGGCTGCTGCCTAAGGGAGGCTGGGACAAAGGCGAGGACGTTTTTACGGCGGCGCGACGTGAGGCTCTTGAAGAAGGAGGGGTTCGTTGTAGGGCTGCATGACCGTCTAATTGATAGGATTCTAACTAATAGTGCTGCAGGTTGGAGGAGAGATAGTGGCATCTCTCGGTAATCTAAAGTTTACCAACAAGGACAACGAAGGCCGCGTTTATCACGCTTTAAGATGAAGAGCTCCGTTGTATACGATCAGTGGCCGAAGAGCGTCTGCCTTCGCTTATGGGTACGTCAATAAGGGGTTAACGGACTAATGAGAAGGAGCTAATACGTTCTGGCGTATCAGGTTTCATTTAAGGAAGCGGAAAAACTACTTAAAAGCGCAAGGAGATGATTGAAATTGTAAATCGTGCGCGCGAGGCTACAATTAAAAAGGACTCTTTTTAAAGCCTCCCTTACTATACGTTTTCACTGGCCGTCATTCATTCAATGCTGTTGGAAAATGTGTAGCCTAAGCGAAGGGGGGGGAGGCAAAATGAAGACTGAATTAAAGTGTTTAAGCAAAGTAGAGCTAGCTTTCTCCTGCGACCTGATGCGATCGGGTACGAGGCTGTCTTCGCGCAGGGTATTCCATACGATCGTACGGAGCGAACTCTGCAGCTATCCGTTACAGTCACCTACGTTCTGTTCGCAGTTGCAGCTACTCTCGTCGCCACATTTGTGACCACTGCTGCTCATGCACCTACGACACCAAGTTTTCTTGGCGTTGCGGACCAGACGAATAGTCGGGGAAATGAGAATCGAATGCTGAGAGCTCACGAGATCCTCGCACCAATGGCGCAGAGGAGAGAGGGGGATTTAGGTTTTTCGATGTGGTCGACGAAGTGCTGTCCAAGATGAGAGGTGAAAAGCTCTACAAGCGCTTAATGAAGTAAAATTCGATGAAGAAACTTGATACGTTGAAATATCCACGTGTGAAAGAGCACCTCGCAGATATCGTGTTTTCAAAGCTTGATGCGCAATTCAAGACTATGGACCATGTCACCCCGACGAGAATGGCGGAGCAACTGCTCTCAAGACGAGTCTTAGAGCAAAACTTCTTGGTGTACTTTTACACGAAGTACTGGTACGAGAAGCACCCCTTCTCGACAGGCTAGCTTACTTAGAGAGTCTGAATAAAGGTCTCGGAGTGAACTTGCGCTTTGTACTGTTATCTGATCTACAGTGTCTTTTGTACTGGGAGGTAGGTAGCGAAGCTAGCTATTGGGAGGCCCAACAGGGATTAATTGTCGCCAACTGGGTCAACGTTCGTTCAGCACTTAGCTGTGTGCATCACACGATGATCATGTGCCAAACATGAACTGGTAAAGTCCAACGAGTCTTGCGACTTAGCGCACTTGAAGTCTTCCTACTTTTTTTCCCCTTAAATAACCAGTTGGCATTTTGAATGCGTTTGGAAGATAATGCTGGTTGAAATGCTAGGCCCATCAGCTCTGGATGAATGTGGTAATGAAGCTTTTTTATGTGTATATACGACTACAGATTCATCAGAAGCCGTGGCCTTCACGAGGTCGATGGTAGTTTCGCTGATACTCCAGAGATCTTGCTTCATTTACAGTGCTGGCTAATCTATTGGATTAACAATAACGCCATGTTCGTTTGCTGCTGTAGTCTGGCGAAGTGAGTAGCGGTGACATCCCCCTGTTGAACACGAACAGCGACGACCTCATGCATAGTGAGTGGGTACGTACATACCTTCATTGCAATGGAGGTGCAGGCTAACACTTTGATTTCGATTTTAGGGGTAAATTGGCCATTATGGGTACTGGGCTGACCTCTAGATGACGTGCTGCGTTGGATTCCTTATTTTGCCTCCGACACAACTGCTTACATTAACTAGAGCTATGTAAACTTGGACCTGTGGGTTTACTCCTCGCTCACGTTGGCATTTGATTGAAGTTTATCTGTGCTCATACAGAAAGTTAAAGCTACGGGTTTGCGCGAACAGAGTGATGTGTTCATCGTCGTGCCTTTCATTTCGCAGTAGTTGCATGTTGCTGTGAAGTCGTCTCGGTTATCATCCGAACGTTTGGTCATTTCTCTTGGAAAATAGCATATGCTGATTCATGTATTCACGCGCTGCTGAAGTAGCGCCTCTATTGCTGACGTTACTTGCTAGCGTCGGACCTATTGGAACTTTGGCTGAAAGATTTGTATTGCTACTGGAGCTGAAATTTGTTGTGTACTTCGTGCGGATCGTGCGCCTCTCCAGATAATAGGCTCCAACACATATTTTGTATCGCGCTTTGCACTACTCCAGATAATACTGCTCCAACACGTATTTTGTATCACAAATTTACTTTTAGAAGTACAAGTATTGCGGCATTTGGAACAAGTTCAATTGACAATTCTTGATGTGCGATCAATATCCCAACCCACTCCAAGAATCCAACCTCCCAGACTCAACAACGTCGTGCTCGTGAGTGTACTACATGGTACCCTTAGAGACAGCGATGATGTACCATGTAGTACATCATCGCTGTCTCTAAGGGTACTCTAGATGTCATTTTATGCACAGGTTGAGCGGACGATGTAACCTAATCAATGCAGTGCGTCCACTAGCCTACGCCAACAGAAAGATCGTGCGAGTTAACGTAATCTTAATGTGAATTCTCTGGCATTGCCAGAATTGTCACTTTGAACAATGCTTCACCAGAGCTTGTGTAGTTATCTAATTCCAGTAGTTCTGAAGTTTCGAAACATGAACCACATCCCATACAGTGAATGGCGATGTCACTTTAAACGACGCGTCATCAGAGTGATTCTAGTTGATTGTAGTTATTAAATCCAGTAGTGCGTGATGTTCTTAAACCTGATTTGAACCGGTTCCATGTCACCGAACTGACGTAACATCAACAATTGTGATCATGATAGGTTTTATACACAATGCGGGACTAAGTTCCTAAGCTCCCCCCAAAAAACTCAGCGATGTTTCTCTATTTCTTCCTTCCCTCTCCCCCCTTTTATAAATTTTAACATACATATAAAAGTATAGGAACTCGGAACCCGAGCACCAACAGAAGATGTCAATATAACCACAGCCTTCCCACAATTCGACAATTAGTTGCAATTCACTATAAAATTGAAGCACCACAGCAGCTCTAGTAAGTACGACATCATTTTGGAACCAGCATAATACCTCAACTGAGGTTATTTTTTTGAGATTGTTATCAGTCACAGAAGCAAGCAGAAGCACGGAGGAAGTGCAAGTAAGCGACGATCGCGCGAGATAGCCACGCCAGCAGGTATCGAAAGCCACAGAGACTACCAGGAAAGTTGTATTGCTACTAGAAAGAAGAGATGTCACGCGAAGTGTATTTCCAGTTGGTGGATAAAGCAACTCGACTCCCCCTTCCAGACACTTTCCTCGACGCAGTAGACTTGGCTGAAAATGCCAGCGTGATTCGATTCCGCAGGGCAGTCTGGGACCAAGTCAAGTCGATATTACCCTCAAATGTGATTGCAGCTAACCTGCTAGTCTACGCAAACCGAGCAGTGTATGACGAACAGAATGCTCAGCCTTTGGACGAAGACTCGCCGATTGGCGCACTTGGTGCGTCGACGGAGGGTGCACTCATCGTGGTAGTGCCGCCGCAGCGTCATGTTCCTCGCACTGTAGCACCAGCGTCCGAACTGATGGCAATTCCAAGCGCCACTGTCCTAAACGAGCCGGATAAGTACGCGGAGGAATGTACCTCACTGACAGAATGGGCCATTAACGCTATGCACGAGATTCCATTGATCTGGAAGTTTATGAGCAGCTTGGGTGGATGCACCAGCAACGGGAAGATCTTTTGGCGATTGGAAGACAAGCAGGTCGCGTCGATACTTGTTGATGGATGGTTTCGAGAGTCTACTGATGGCAACATCAACGTGCGCACGAACAAGAAGAGCATCCTCATGGGATCACCGGGCATCGGCAAGTCGACGCTGTTGTGCGTGATGGCATTTTATCTCGTGTTCAAGCACAAGAAGAATGTGCTGGTGTACCGGCGACTGACGAAGCTTAAACAGGAGGACTGTCTTTTTTATTTGGGCTACGAAGATGGCAAGGTCGTGCATTTTGCTGTGCAGAGATGCAAAGCACCACAGGCAATCAACATATATGAAGGACTCATCAGCCAACACGGCATATCCAGTGTGTGGCTGCTGTTGGATGGATTTAAGTACAAAAAAATTGCGGAAGGTTTGCAGACGTTTAACTTGCTGGCAACGTCGCAGCAAGTGGATTTAAAGTCGCAAGAACGAGTTGATGCGTACTGCTGTCTATTGCCGTGCTGGGCAAAAAAGGATTTGTTGTTGATGGGAAACTTCGTTTACAAGTTTGCCACTGAGGATATGGAAGAACGGTTCTACTACTCTGGCGGAAGCGTGCGTGAGTTTACACTTGCTACATCGGAGGACATACGCAGTGTAATTGATGATGCGAGCAGTGGTGTGGATGATATCTTAAGCCTGCTCTCCAACAACTCCAGTGTATTGACGGGGAATTCGCAAGTTAATCGATTGCGCCATACATTTGTCAAAGATGCTGGTGACACAAATCATTTTATCTCCAGGCGGTATTGGGAGCAAGTCATCGACTCGGAATATGCAATTCTTACACTTTCTATCCGGCTGCGATCGGACGCGCTGTTTCGAATTTATGCATGGGCTCGAAGCGCTGGACACGGATCACTTGCTGGAAGCGTTTTTGAGGTCTATGTACACCGTCTAGCTGCTGACAACATGTTGCGACTTCACATCTCCGAATATGATCCACCGACATATAGGAAACCAGATGAACCTCGTGGTTATGAATTCAAGCCAGTGCTTCTCAAAACAGGTACTGCTGTTCAATGGGGAACCTCAAGCGAGTACAAGCCATATTTGGAAAAATGGCGGGACGACGACAAGCTCACGTATTGGTTTCCTGCGTGCGACAATTTCCCCAATATTGACAGCATTGTGAAGCTTGAGTCAGGCGGCGTGGCGTACCTTCAAGTGATTGTCGCAGAAAAGCATGCCATCAGCAGTACTCAAATGGAAAAGATGAATGCGATTTTCGGTGTCGCGAATATGACCAAACCACCAATCTACATTGCGATTTGTCCTGACCGAAATTCATGCCAAGAGTTTGTTCTCAACTCGCGCGCTGAAATTTTATTGGCGAGAAGGACGTGTCAAGTGTTTGTGGGCTACTTCGAGGAGTATCAGCTCGCATCTGCAGCAGATGGCCCGACGAACAACATCTCGGTGAAACCAGTTCCTCCCGAGCACACATACAACACACGCAAGAGGCAACGTGCATCGTAATGTGCTAACCGAACTCTTTGTTCTCGACTTTATGAAAACGATCCTCTCAAAGTGCGTCCGACTTGAAGACAAGGATAAGAGGATAAGATATTTCCCGAATTGTATTTCCCGAATTGTATCTCAAGGAAGCTGGGAATACCGAGCCACCAATCTATATTGCAGTTGTCCCGATCGCAACTCGTGCAAAGCGCTTGTCCTGAAGCCATCAGTCGAAGTGTAAAGAGCGACAAAGGCGTGCCGAGTGTTCGC
Source organism: Phytophthora taxon juncus (assembly GCA_033558005.1). NCBI lineage: Eukaryota > Oomycota > Peronosporomycetes > Peronosporales > Peronosporaceae > Phytophthora > Phytophthora taxon juncus. Next base: position 2,467,255 of record JAUCEE010000021.1, read on the forward strand.
TTCGACAAGGCTCCATTTGCGACTGCCGCTGAGGGCCCAACGAACAACATACCAGTCAAAGCATTGCCGCCGCCTCCGCCATACAACCTTCGAAAGCGATTGCGTATTGAGTAGCACCTCGCTGTTAGTGTGTGAAGCCTTCACTCTGCAACATAACGACGATTTGTGAATTCCAAGCCGCGACCTTAACCATTTTTACTCCAGCTCTAGAAAAGCTTTTCTCAGCGTAGGACAGTTTTCTTCCACATATTTATTCTTCAGTAGCAGCTCCGACGCACCTCATTTTCATCTATTCGAACGACAGAGGGGGCTATATCCACGGACCCACTGATACCTGTCAGGGTTTCAAAAGCATTGGGGTGGTCTGTTTGGAGACCCCCGCTTTGTATTCGACACAGCAGACGTTGCAGTAGATATAGATGAACAAGAACACTTATTAAATACCATTGAGCGCAAGTTGAAACCAAAGGAAGCAGAAAAACTTGACGAAGATCTGACAGCTGCAGAATTTGATCGAGCAATCGAATCTATGAAATCGCATTCAGCCCCAGGACCAGATGGATTTACTGCGGATTTTTTCAAACTTGACTCGGCTACGTTTGGTGCTATATTGCTGGAAGTGTTTCGGTATCAACAGGAACGAGAAATAATGTTAACACATCAGCGATACTCATCCGTAGCTCTACTGTTTAAAAAAGGTGATCGGTCAGACCCTGGAAACTTTCGCCCGATAACCTTAAGCCAGTGGAAGTTAAATATTGTCGGAAGTTTTGGTAAAGCGACTTCGGTCATTCATGACCTTTCTGGTCCACGCAGACCAAAAAGGCTTTATCCCAGGTCGTCTGATTCATCAACAAATTATTTTCGTTCGGGACTTGCAACACTTGCGTACCACGCAGAGACACAAAGGTTTGGCAACATTTCTTGACTTTGCAAAAGCTTATGATCGAGTCAATCGGGAATACTTATTTAAAGTTCTAGAACGCCAAGGCTTTGGTCCAAAGTTCATTGCATGGATCCGTTTGATGTACAAAGATTCCAAATGCTCTCTGATGCTAAATGGATGGGCGCAAGCCCCACTGACCCCGCTACGAGGTGTAAAACAGGGAGATCCACTATCTCCTTTTCGTTTTGATCTGTGCCTCGTTCCACTTGGAAACCTCTTGAGAAAACGACAGGAATCTTGGCATCCCGATCGGTGACGGATTGAAGGCCACAGTGGCTTTTTTGCTGATGACACAGTAATATTTTCGAAAGGAAAAGTAGAGCTGCAGAAGAAAATCAAACTTGTGGATTCCTACTGTGTGGGATCAGGTGCTAAGCTAAACCAATCTAAAAGTGTAATCATGAGTTTAAATAATCGCTGCCCTCCCCCACGCATAAATCCACTGCGCTCTCTCCAACTTGGAGAAACAGTACGCTACCTGAGGATTCCGTTTGGAAATTGTGATACATCATTAGGCCTGACCAACGACCTGGACAGGAAATTGACTACAAAACTTCGGCTTTGGAAAGGTCGAGCTCAAACTCTACTTGGTCGTAAGCTGATTGTGCAAACACTAATCCTATCACTTCTCTGGTACTTTACCTCTGCTATGATTATCCCAAACAGGTTTATCAACCGGTGGCAAGCCATGATAAGTCAGTTTGTGCATTACAATCGAATAGGGACTGGCAAACGTGGTGTGAATGTAGTGAAGACTGAATTTGCACTGACCCCAAAGGACAACGATGGCATTGGTATTCCAAATGTGAAGATTTACTAGACAACACCTACAATTGCTTCAAGTGTTTGTGCGTGCGATCTCGTCTACTGGAAACCACGACGAAGAAATCTGGTATTGCCCAATGCAGGCAATTCAACAACAGCGTTATGGTAACTTCTCCCGACAGCGGTCCTTTGATTTTCTTATGCAGAACCCACCACCACCACCTGGGGGGAAAGTATCTAATATGCCTCTTTGGTGGAGGAAAGTGTTGCAAGATTGGAACCGAATCAAAAGGCCTCAACACGACCAAATACCACTCACTAGACGTCAAACCCTGCAGTACGTATTATTCAGTCCGATTTGGTGGAACACCTCAACGAAATTTCAAGTAAGGACTTCATCACGGTCAGGACAGTCGTAAGAAAAAAAACCGATGGGATCTGGCATCGTAGAATGTGCCGTGCTTTGGCGCAGCAGAACAAACTCTGCCTGGCGGACTTTCTGATGTCAGTCGCAACTGGACATCGCCATCAAAATATTTCACAGCTATATGCTCTATGCTTCATGGAATAGCAGGATCACGCATAATTTTTGGGGTCATCACCCGGCTTTATCGGCAATTGACCGAAATTTTTACGCAAAACCTTCCGGACCCGCATGCTGGTGGAATGCAGACCGAATCAAAAACGACAATGCCCCCATTTTTTGGTTTAGCAGTGGAATCTCTTCAAGTTACGGATGCACCAGCGCGATTTTCTCCACAACTGCGGCTGCATGACTGGGATAATCTTCTTCAACACGCCACTTTTTAGCACCATCTTCTGGAAAGCCTTGGTTGTCCGATGCAGAAAATTCATGAAGCACACACCAAGATTATTTCCCTTCGGAAATACATGCTTCCAGTAGTCCACGATGTAATGTTCCGCCTATTCATTGGAGACCTAATAGTTGGTTCGCGGCTGTATTTCTTGAGATTCCTAAATCCTACGATTCAAGAATGTGTTCGATCTTCATGTCATGCCATTAAAACGGTACAACATTGTTTTTACACGTGCCCTGCAGTGCTGGCAATGTGGCAACAACTTTGGACCCCGTGGCGTCAGGTCTTCATTTTGAGTTTGAGCCTGGAATGGCGTCTACTGCTTTTTCCAAAACCGAATGATCTACGACCACGTTGGTGGCGGAATGCTCATGTTGTGCTCATCTTGTGGAGGGTGTTTACTGCGATTGCTTTTCATGCAACGTGGAGAATCCGAAATGATATTTTCTTCCGAGTGACTTCAGCAAATGCACCAAGCATTCCCCAGATCCAACACTCCTTCAAAACACACTGCCAGTTTCTATACCAGCACGCCTCTGAATTGAAATTCAGTAAATCCCAACTAGCTTCGTTGCTCGGCCAACTAGGCCTTAACCCACCCCAAGAGTTAACCCTCGCAACAGCGGATCGTCATAGTTGGATTCCAAGATCATAGATTAGCTCTCCTGATATCAAGACCATTAATATATTTATGTTAATTTAGGCAATCCGACGAGAAATCCGTTAACTAGTTAATCAAACCATTTACTATAATCGAAGTATCCCTTATCGCAATCGCGAATCCATTTAATCGACTTGCCCTTGTAATTCCCCCAGTTCAGTGCATGGTTATGTCAAGAGTCTTTCAACATTTCTTCTATAAACTGTTTAATCTCCTGATCAGGATCTCTTGCGGTAGCAGCCACGCACAATAATTCCGATCTGCAGCAAAGACTTCTTCGATAGTCTTTCCTTTGGATTTGCCAAAGTTTAGTTGTGTTGTCATGGTGAGAGGTCTCGCTATATAGGGGAACGAAAAAAATAGTGATAATATATTACAAAATATAAGAAACACCGATATGGATAGAAAGTTGAAAAATCGAGAACTAGTTAAAATCATGGCGTGAAAAAAAAACGCCGACAAATTTAAAGAGAGCATTCAATGTGAATGCAGCGGGCGATATTTCTATCAGAATATCTCGAATCACAGAAAAACCCAGACACGTTCGACCTTTTTGAAATTCCAGCGGATGCTTGAACACGCTAGACAACAAAATATTGAAAACTCATCGTGATTATTTCTGTTTATATAATATATACAGCTGTATCAGCGATGAGTTAAATAAAGTTCATTGTGAAGCTTCAATTTAATAGCGACGGATCTAAGAATGTAGTTTCGATGCCAAGTGGCTGGCAGAAGCTCTCCAAGTGCCTAGCAATTGGGAAATCTAAGAATTGGGGCACACAAACTGGCAAACGATCTGGGATTACTGTCATCGATGTTAATATCAAAAAGAACAAGAACGGGATGGACACACACGTGATGTTGATATTGATCTTGATGACTACCAAACATACAAAGTCAGGACTTGCAGTGGCGGATATCACTATTACTTCAAATACGGTGAGCGGTTTAGGACATCTGCCAACGTTTTACCAGGAGTTGATGTCAGGAACGATAATGGGTGTATGTTTGCTGGTGAACGTTATGAAGTTGTGAACGATGTAGAACCAGTTGATATGCCCGAAGAGCTATATGAAGCTCTCTATCAGTGCAAGGAGAACACTTGTACCATGACTCCTATTTTAGATAGGTCAAACGTTGCAATGATTGGCAATCATCAACTCGATATTGAAATCAGCCAAAAGTGCTACGATCTTATGAAACTCTTACCGCGGATGTGGTTTAATGATTATGATAAATGGATGAAGCCAGCATATGCGTTATATAACTGCAGGGAGCTAGACAAAACCGTTGCTTTCAGCACCTGGTTCAAGCTACTACGCGACTTCTCTGACCAATTCAACGAGAGTGAAGCAAAACGATGCTGGAATGAGTTAAATATCGATGTTGACAAGCCATGCACTCTCGGGACCATCAGGCAAGTTGTCAAGAAGGAAGACAAAGACGGCTACCAAGCGTGGTGCTTAGCTTACCCTAGCACTAGCAAACGCGGTGGACAATCCGCCAAGGTTCTTGCTGATGCTGAGCAAAAGCGCATCGATGACATCAAAGCAGAACTTTTTCAGCAGCTGTATGCAAATATTGATCAAATAGATGCTAGTGTGATTAGATATGCGAATGATATCGAGTTCAGTACCTTGCACATGAACGATGACGAGTCGTATAATGTGGGAGATTTGACGCTGCTTTTTCGTCAAACGATAATCAGAGTTGAAAACAATGGTGATGCCATGTTCTATGTTAAAGAGATCGACGAGACGAAATACAAGCGGCAATATGTGGCTTCCATTCGATTTGTACCTCGTGGGATGGGACAGATAAAGGAGTATAAATTTGATATTGAGTACAAGGACGAGATCTTCCAGTTTCAAGCTCTTAGACATTCTTCTAGCTGTTAAGAAGTGCATTAACTACAAGAAAGTGGTCCTCGAACCATATTGCGCATTTGACAGCGACGATTCATCTAAACGAAGAAATTTTAATCTGTTCAGTGGGCTTCTACACAAATACGAGAACGATTTTGTGGTTGATAATAGCACCGTCGATGTGTGGTTAACTCATTTGCGAAGCGTTATCTCTAATAACGAAGAAGCAGTGTACAACTACTTGCTAAAGTATTTTAAACATATATTAGTAAATCCAATGGAAAAGACCGGCACAGTGATAATCATCAAAGGTAAGCAAGGTAGCGGGAAAAATGCGGCATTCGACGTTTTCAATAGATATGTCTTAGGCCCTAACTTATCACTTACTACACCTCGGATGGATCTTATCACCGGTCGTTTCAACTCCATTCGTCAGTCGATGATCATGTGTGTTCTACATGATAACTCTGATTGCGCGGTGATGAACAAGTTCAAAAACTTGATTACAGCTGACGAGGTTCAAATTGAATACAAGGGAAAGGAGCCAGTCACCCTCAGTGATTTCTGCAATTACATCGTAATTTTAAATAACGATTTCGCCAACTTTATCGATGAGTCTGATCGTCGGTCGCTTTGCCTTAAGACAAATAATATGATGATTGGCAATAGATCATATTTCAACAGATACTGGGCAACATTGGATAACATCAACGCCGGTAAGCATATCTTTCATTGGTTGGTGAATCACGTAACGATCGATGATGGTTGGCATCCACAAGACACACCACAAACCTCATACAAACAAGAGCTGAATCAACTTCAAGCTGCAACTCCGATCTAATTCCTAATCGACTGCTTGGAGAGCTTGACAGAGTCAGATGATAAAAATGTCTATGAAATGCCTATGAAGCAGCTATTTTGTAATTTCATAGAGTTTTGCAACGCCCAACATCATAAAATCATGTCGATGGAAGCCTTCGGTCTGATCGTGAAACCATTTATCCAAGAGCGCGAATCGCATGGTATTTTATTAAAATGCTATTCCAAAGAGATATAAGAGCAGAGTTTGCGATCCTATTTATAAATGAAGTATCATGCACATGGTTGCTAAGATTTGCTGGGTAGCGTATGTCTTATGATTTTTTTGATATTAGAAGCAGTCTAGATAGTATAATCACTACCAACTGAAATCACGGGGTAGAAGGTGTTCCATTGGCATAGCATGGGTAGCGTAAACCTTCTCAAAATCACAGCTGATCTAGACAGTAATAAGAGACAAAAAATGCCACGGGGGTAGAAGGGGTAGCATTTTTTGGTCAAATTCCTTATACACATTTATTATTTTGTTATGATTTAAAATTTTGCTTCTTTGTCAAGTTCCTTTAAAACGCTTGATAATCTACCTTTCTTCCCCCAAATGAAAATAAATACAAATACTTGTACTTGGAAGTTCTATTAATAGTAAAATAAAGAAAGAAAGTGGGGGTAGCATCGGGGGTAGCATCGTAATTCGGGGGTACCATCTGCTACCCCGATTATGTTATATTTATGTTTCATTCTAGTTCTGCAGCGTGTATGCGCATGCTAGAAGCAAACCGCTTGTTTTTTATGATTTTGTTAGACGTGTATGGAGATTTGGAACACGATATCTGCTCCATTAAATTTGCACTGTACTAGGAGTAATATCCCTTATTGTTTACGATTTTGTTCGCCAATAATGTCAGCCGCGCCACGTTAACACAGTAGACAAAGCAAACTTCAGTCTTTTATGACTTTGCTAGAGCTTGGATTCTGTGAGCTTCTTTACCAACGCGTCCAATGAACTCCTTCATTGCATATGGGATCAGTAGAAGCAAGATCCTTTGGTGTTTATAATTTTGTTTACCAAACGCAGTTCTGGTGACTCTATTTTGTGCAATCTAATATGCGTGAGATAGGTGTAAAGTGGTTCGATGTTTATGAATTGGTTTGCTGCATTCGTCACCCGCTCTTCTTTTGCTTACCAAGAAAGCTATCTTCAGTATTTTATGTATTTGCTAGAGCTTGGATTCTGTGAGCTTATTCCATATACCGCGTGCACTGCACATACGTTGGGTAAAACCACTATAGCTTGATTTTTATGATTTTGATTTTCAAGAACGCCAACCGCGCCGCGTAGAGAAGCTGTCTTATGCATGTTATGACTTTGCTAGACCTTGGATTCTGTAAACGTTACCGTTGATCCATTTATTACCCATCCGTGGACCAGAAGCAAGATGGTTCGATGTTTATGAATTGATTTGCGGAGAACATCAACAGCGCTACGTTAAAGAAGTAGGCAGGCTGTCTTCAGTTTTATAAGTATTGCTAGATCTTGCATTCTGTGAGTTTCCATCAATTCGTATGCGTCATCTTGTTTTCTATTATTCTGCCAGACGATGGCTTACAACGTATTTCCACAACGGAAAGAAAAACATGTCTCTCCGCATTCGACAATGCTCTTCCTGTCCAATTCAGAATCATACCAACATCCAGAAGCTAATCGCGATGCTACTCAAAACTATTGTTAGGTTTGAGTGATGCTTCAAGATAATTCACCATCGACGGCGTCATTTATCGCATTCAACCATCGAACTTGCGTGCATTGGCCCCTGCCAGCTTTATTTCCGACTACGATTAGCCTAAACGTGATTGTCGTATGCCCCAACCACTCCCTCACTCGAAAGTTGTGAAGAACGCTACAAGCGGTTGCCTCTTTGTCGAGATGTGGCCAAAATATTACAGTAAACACGCACGACGAGTAAATTTGCATTCAACGCCTTGACACTTCGTATCAGAAATGGCGCAGCAAGACGACATCAAAGCCTCACCAAATCATACGAAGTGTCAAGGCGTTGAATGCAAATTTACTCGTCGTGCGTGTTTACTGTAATATTTTGGCCACATCTCGACAAAGAGGCAACCGCTTGTAGCGTTCTTCACAACTTTCGAGTGAGGGAGTGGTTGGGGCATACGACAATCACGTTTAGGCTAATCGTAGTCGGAAATAAAGCTGGCAGGGGCCAATGCACGCAAGTTCGATGGTTGAATGCGATAAATGACGCCGTCGATGGTGAATTATCTTGAAGCATCACTCAAACCTAACAATAGTTTTGAGTAGCATCGCGATTAGCTTCTGGATGTTGGTATGATTCTGAATTGGACAGGAAGAGCATTGTCGAATGCGGAGAGACATGTTTTTCTTTCCGTTGTGGAAATACGTTGTAAGCCATCGTCTGGCAGAATAATAGAAAACAAGATGACGCATACGAATTGATGGAAACTCACAGAATGCAAGATCTAGCAATACTTATAAAACTGAAGACAGCCTGCCTACTTCTTTAACGTAGCGCTGTTGATGTTCTCCGCAAATCAATTCATAAACATCGAACCATCTTGCTTCTGGTCCACGGATGGGTAATAAATGGATCAACGGTAACGTTTACAGAATCCAAGGTCTAGCAAAGTCATAACATGCATAAGACAGCTTCTCTACGCGGCGCGGTTGGCGTTCTTGAAAATCAAAATCATAAAAATCAAGCTATAGTGGTTTTACCCAACGTATGTGCAGTGCACGCGGTATATGGAATAAGCTCACAGAATCCAAGCTCTAGCAAATACATAAAATACTGAAGATAGCTTTCTTGGTAAGCAAAAGAAGAGCGGGTGACGAATGCAGCAAACCAATTCATAAACATCGAACCACTTTACACCTATCTCACGCATATTAGATTGCACAAAATAGAGTCACCAGAACTGCGTTTGGTAAACAAAATTATAAACACCAAAGGATCTTGCTTCTACTGATCCCATATGCAATGAAGGAGTTCATTGGACGCGTTGGTAAAGAAGCTCACAGAATCCAAGCTCTAGCAAAGTCATAAAAGACTGAAGTTTGCTTTGTCTACTGTGTTAACGTGGCGCGGCTGACATTATTGGCGAACAAAATCGTAAACATCAAGGGATATTACTCCTAGTACAGTGCAAATTTAATGGAGCAGATATCGTGTTCCAAATCTCCATACACGTCTAACAAAATCATAAAAAACAAGCGGTTTGCTTCTAGCATGCGCATACACGCTGCAGAACTAGAATGAAACATAAATATAACATAATCGGGGTAGCAGATGGTACCCCCGAATTACGATGCTACCCCCGATGCTACCCCCACTTTCTTTCTTTATTTTACTATTAATAGAACTTCCAAGTACAAGTATTTGTATTTATTTTCATTTGGGGGAAGAAAGGTAGATTATCAAGCGTTTTAAAGGAACTTGACAAAGAAGCAAAATTTTAAATCATAACAAAATAATAAATGTGTATAAGGAATTTGACCAAAAAATGCTACCCCTTCTACCCCCGTGGCATTTTTTGTCTCTTATTACTGTCTAGATCAGCTGTGATTTTGAGAAGGTTTACGCTACCCATGCTATGCCAATGGAACACCTTCTACCCCGTGATTTCAGTTGGTAGTGATTATACTATCTAGACTACTCTAATAGCAAAAAAATCATACGGGAATGGACTTGCCGTTGTCGGCGAAGTTCCAAACGGCGACAAGTGAACAGGATATGGGTTGAAGGATTCCCTGGCCACTGGTTGGCTAATATTTACTGGTCTCGATGTCTCAGATTCAACCCATCGAGTGACATGACCCTATTTCAAGCCGAAATTCCCGGTCAAGATCCGTACTTAGCCGAGTCTTCGACGTCTGTTCGAGTCTTCGGCGACTGATCCGAGTCTTCAACACGACTTTTGAGTCATCAGTGGTTACACCCAAAGATCGCAACGGACATGAGGAGATCCAAAACGGACGCGTTTATACTAGATATTTGTAAAAGACTATAGGAAACTCTAGATGAAAACCTAACGCCCATTGGGCACTAATACAGAACAGCATTTCCTCCCAACCACGCAAGGGTGAAGTCCGGCTATCGGTATATACATGTAGCGTCTGTGTCAAGCCTGGTAGGAAGAATTGTGTCTGTCGGTGAGCACGCCTACTAGTGTAGCGAGTGTTCATTCTGGCAGGACCAAGAGACAGTGATAGTGACCGTATGGATTAGAATTGTGAGGCGACTCGTCGCCACTGACCGAAGTAGCGAGAACGCACTCCCGTCGACTCTTACCGCCGGAGCTGAAGCTTCGGCACCCCCGTATCAGGCCGTGACTGGCTGGTACCCATCCGTCTGTGGGACGGCGGGGTATATTTGTGTGTGTAGAGCATCGCTCGTGGCTAGAGGTGCTGGGCTTTGTCGGTGGCCTGTGGTAACCACGGTACACAGTGGAAACAGCCAACCCCGTGTAAGGGCAAGATCCTGGGCCTTCAGGTTCGATTTGCCCGACAAGCTCCACGAGTCTTCTCGGACTCGGGGAGTGTTGTTGGTGGGAAGTGTGCCTACATATTTTGGACGTGTTCCTACACGACAACTGGTGCCGCGACCCGGGATTGGTGTCACCTTCTGTGTCTCATGACTACTGCTGGTCGTCCGACTTAACGAGCAACAAACATGAAAAAAAAGAAGAAGACGAACAAGATGGCGAAAGGATCACGTTCAGCGGTACCAGCAACGCCGATGAAGCCCGGCGGAACGCGTGGCGACGACTCAAATGCGGCCTAGATCACCCCACACTCGGCGCTGATAACTGAGCGTTCAGTCAGCTTCGAAGTCTCGGCGGACGGATCCGATGCCAAGGATGAGATGGGAAGACTATGAAGACATGAAGGAAAAGGCGCCAGCACTCGCTGTGGTGACGCCCGACGCTACGGAAGACGCGATATTGTCGGCGGGACGCAGCGGAGGCTCGCGCTCCCTGTCCCGAAATCTCGCGGATGAATTGGAAGAAGTGGCGGACCTGAACTCGCCTACGATGACTATGACAGCGATGCCGAAGACTCAAAGTCCCCGGTCACGATGGCTCAACCGACCGAACAAGCCTCAGGCTACCGGCCCCCACTCAACGGAGACACCCCGGCAGCTAACAAGGTGCTGGGGCGGTGCTACGAGGAAATGAATACAAGCGAATGGTTTTAACTTTTCGAACCAACGCCGATACGCCAAGCAGTGTGGGCTGATTTGAGCCACGAGCTAGCGTGGCCAGTGACTTCGACATCCCTGGACCAAGTTGTGAAGGAAACGGTGACTTTTTTAAAAGCGATGGGCCTCCAGGCCACCTCGCGACCTTCGCCGTCGACTATCGAGAGTGCTCGCTTGTCAGCTCCACATCGAGTGTCTTGGAGGACTCCACGATATCTGGTGCTGGCCAAGCAGCTGGACGACGAACTCGTAGCGAAGGTCGAGGACTAGCTTTTTTTCTTTACTCGACAGTGGACGACTAGGTCTCTCCCAAGTTTGTGCAGGAGTACCAGGTGTGGTTCCCGAATTCTCCGCCGAATGCTCTGCTCACGCCCAAGTTTCTATTTTGATACTCGACCTTAAGTTCTATCAACCGTAAACGTAAAATTGATTATTTCATACTCCCAGGAGTAGTTTCCACGATTAGGTTAGCGTACCATTCGCAACACAAGCGACACACAACGATGGCCCGCAGCAATTTTACGCAAGTATGGAAAGTAGTCCCCCAATTTAATCGACATTTGGCACTATGGGAGGCGTTGCAAGTAGAATTGCATGGTGCTTATTCCAAGTCGCGTTTACTAAGTCTAGCAAATTATGCCAGCAAGACAACTCTTACTCATGCCATTGTAGTGATGATCCTAATCCCCCTGCCATGCTTGGCGGTGACCATTGTTGTTGATGTGCTCCCACTTGCTAACCCGTTCGATGGGCTGAAAGCAAACAAATTGATTTTATTGCGCCAATGTATTACCGTGTTTGTTTATACTACTGTGATCATATTTCGATTCTGCCGAAATGTACCTGATCTCAAACAGCCAATTTGGAGAATTATGGTGAAGTCAGTCGTTGTTGCGGTCATTAGCGCTGTAGTATTATACGCAATGTCTCAGATCATTGGTTTTCCGCTTCCGTTTTCCACTTTGATAATCTCCGGTGTGGTTCATATTGACAGCAACATTTGTGACGGCAAAACTTGTAAAACCAATCATCTACAACTCCGATATTCACCAAATGGCTGCGGATGTTCTTAAACTCTGGTTGTGCGAAACGGCTTATCTGTACTACTTTTATGTATTTTCGAATTTATCTGATAAGGCGAAAACAGCGTTTGCATTGCTGCTGCCCATTGTGAAGCTTTTAATGAGGAATCGTTTTGCACGAACAGTACGAAAAGTACCCGCGCTTTTAGAAGAGTCTCCTATAATTGTCATGCTAACCGCAGAACTCTTCAGCACGCTTTTTAGTTCTTACTGCATGCAGAATTCACCGTCATTATGGACATCACTAGTGCTCATGCTCGCTGACGTTGTGGTGATAATACTATCACTTCGCGATTAAAATCGTGTTCTATGCTGTTTGGAAATTATAGAACGACGTGTTGGTGCTGAAAGAAATCATCGTTGCTCTCTCGCAGCGTATCACTCGAGGCTTGAGCAAGCCGTAATATTAATACGACAACAAGAGCACATTCAAGTGCATACTCCAAAAGATACAAGCAGTCAGCACGTTTTTCATGCGACAAAACAGGACAGGGTGGCGGCGGCCATGGTGGGGGAATGGGCAATAGCGACGTGTACGCGACACACACCAGGCCGTGGGGCGGAAACTACAGCAGAGCGCGATGGAGCCCCAATCCACGTCATCCCTCTCGCAGAAGCCATACACACGCAACTAGCGGCGGATATATGGACAACTGGAAGACCGTTGGTGGCGACTTTCCTTAAGGCCGAAAGAGTGGTAACGAAACTGAGCATACCTAGCGAGGTGGAGCTGAGGAAATTAATGCAGCCGCGGCATGGCATGTCGGTAGAGTGGGGGGCTAGCGGCATGATCTGCACTTTCGAGAGCTTAGCGAACGGGCCCATGGCCAAAGCACGGAGGCACAGAGCTTCACGACTCGGATATTTTCTGAACCATACACTGTTCGAGCTGCCGTTGGATAGGATATCGATTAAAGACGACCGGGGTCAGCCGAGGACATGGAACCATTATAAGGAACTGATACAAGGTGTAGTAGAGAAGCCCATACGGGATTTAGTGAGAGTCACTTACGTGAAGAGCGGCACCCTGCTCTTCACACCCACAGCTCACTGTTTGCCGATGACAAGCAGGCAATCGGGGCTATTCAAAGAGATATGCATGTCACGGTTAGCGCAATACCCGGAAATCTCAACTAGGCCGGGGCAATATGAAGCGGTACAGGTGCACCATGCTTTGTCAGACCCCCATCATCGTTTTTGGGTCGAGACGCAGGAGCATCCCCGGCGATTAATGCATGGTTGGGGCTTCGACAAGCACCAGATCATCACGGAAGGGGGAAAGACGAGCTTAGCAGTAGCGATAGCACGGAAGCTCGGAGCCACAGAAAAAAGTATATGGGTGGTGCCACATCCGGAGTTGACTCACGGGCGCCCATTGTGGGCAGGCAAGCGGAAATGGTCACAAACACGGAAGGGATACAAGTCTGTGTTGTGGAGATCCAGGCGGGCCAAGGCCAGGGAGCAGCAACAAAAGGTGCGAGTGAAGAACCTCGCCACTCATATCAGCATAGGAAGTGCGATTGATGGGCTCGAATGGGGACGGATCCAGCAACTGCGAGGCATCACGGCATATTATAAGCAATACCTTATCAAACTCAAAGCAGGGAAGCTGAGAGTGTGGAGGGGGAAGGAACACGGCTTTAGCTGCGGTGGAGATAGGTGTGCGGCATGCCCCAAGCAAGGACAAGAGCATTTGATTTGGTCGTGTCCGGACACGCAGGAATTCTGGAGCGTGTGGCTTCGTCAATGGGAACTTTGTGGCACCAATAGCCAAAGCGGCCATTGCGAACAGGAAGTCAAAGCCATCTTTGCCTGCACACTGCAGGCAATACCCAACTGGCTGGCCTCCTGGGGAAACCAACAGGAGGACGACTGCTGGGATTTTATCTTCGATGTGGCAAACGATATGTGGGCTCTTGGCTGTGCAGTGACGATGTCCTACATATGGAGGTGGCACGTAGAGCAGGCCTACCCGGATGGAAGGCCGAAGGCTTCCGTGCACGAGGCGGTGCTCAGATGGAAAGAGGCGGTGTTAGATGTTTGGTACAGATATAAACTGGGTCGTTTCCCGCTAACGATGCGGACAGCAGCGGCAGACAGAGTAGCTAATTACATCATGATCAAATGACCGTCGATTAAGGGTTGCACTCCTCTTTTCAGGAAGTCGTGTGCGCCGAATCCTTTTGAATATGATCCGCTTGCTTTCGTGTCCATTGCTTGGTTAGCTAACCAGTCTGCTGTCTTGTTGTAGGCTCTGTAGTGATGGGTCCAACTGGTAACCTGGCATTGGTCGGCTAAACGCCTCACCTTCTCATACCAGAATCGCATCTTATTTGACTTTGGAGCCTTCCGTCTCCTCATGAGCCCCACGATCATTTGACTGCCGCCAACGACATGTAGGTTTTTCCAGTGCATTGCCGCCGCCCGCTTAAGTAATCTGTGTAATCCGACGAACTCCGCCACGTTATTCGTCGTGCTTCGACTTTCTAATGCAGTAGCCGCTGCCCATACCACTTCTGGTGGTTGCGCGGTCCCAATCATCTCCACAACTACACTGCCGCTACCACCTGGGCCAGGGTTGCCTCTGGAGCCTCCGTCGAAAAAGCCAACTCTAATGGGCTCGATACTATCGCTAGTCGGATGTGTCATGATGACTGCATTCGACGTTAAGAGATGGATCGAAGTAGATGTCGGCCGAGCGGCCACGAATAATAGGCTAGGAAGTCTAGCTTAAGAGAGAGATACAGGCAAGCCGGGTACGGGCTGAGTCGGTACGACCTGACAGGATTGAATCAGTCAGTCGGGAATGGTTATTAGAGTTTAGCTGCCTATGGGCAATGGTAACACAGTACACCTCAATCATATAAAAAAAGACAAAACAGGACAGCAACGACTTGACCATAAAGACGATATTTCTCTCGCCAAAGACTCTGTATGCAGCACAGAAACCTTTTGTATCCAACAGCAGAATCTATTCAGAAGTGTACAATACGAGCCGTCGGAATGAGCAAGTCGATGACTCCTCAAGACACTATTTGCACGAAGTGCAACGGCTATAATTCATGCTTGAACATATCATTCTTTTTAATTATGTCGAAGTGATCATCCCCTTTAACTTCTGTAAGTCCAACATCAGTACATCTTCATTGTGTGTAGCATTACCTCACATGTTTTCTGAAATAGCATTCTACTTACTCGTCACATACAAGCTACCCAATCGAAAGTACTACGCCATATTTAAGGACATGGATCACCAACTTGGCAGTACGTTAAGATACGTGATGTTTTATTGCTTTCTCCAGGTTGTATCACTTATCCTCTTAGCTATAAAACTGAGATACATGCTGGGTATTTCTCCAATGTGGCAACTTGCTTTTGTCTTGAAAAAACGGTTCGAGTGGGTACAGACCAGTCTCGTGTTTTGGTTGTTCTACAACGCACCAACCTCACTTCAGCATGCACGTACTTATCAGTAACCTACACTAATGCTTACTTTGCAGCATTTGATCATTTATATATCTTAATTTATGCTTGTAGGCTACGACTATAGTTTTGAATTTGAATGGCTATCAAACAACACTGACTTGGCATCGAATCTGAGCCTGCACTTTTTTTTCAAAGTACCCTCAGGAGTGCTCTGGAATTACTATTTCGTTATGCGTCGTTACCACCAGTCTTCACTATAAACATAAGGTTGTATGTAGGCTACAAGGTCTCACTTACTAATATCGCCGACAATACTACCTACGGATGTTCTTTGAAATGTACCTTCGATGATACGGCCTTCGTCACTCCCGAGTATTACCAGCTTCTTCCAGATACTCGAGACGATAAAGGGCCAGGAACAAGGTAGCTCAATTCCAGTGCTATGATTGCCATCGATCGATTTGCGTACCAGCGTCGTCAGGCACAGTTTGAAGCAGCAGTGCCAGAACCTCAACTAACCGCTGGCTCCATCACTAAAAAGAGGGGATGGAGATGAATCAGTCTCCATCAAAAAAATTTCTTACCTGATTCGGAGTTTAACGTCGTAGCAAAGACGAAGAGGATGTTAAAGAGGATTCAGAGAATGTGAGGAGGTGTTTATCCTGGTGGTCCCAGGAAACCCTGAAACCCCACATTATGTCCGACAAAAGTCGCAGGTAGTCAAGAAGCGCGGTCAGAGGGAAACAACTACAACAGGGAATGTCAGCGCTCGCTGCAGCAGTGGGGTGGAGTGCATTGCCTCACAATGCGCGTCAGTTAGGAATATCATTGATAGGTAACGTCAGCACAACGGAAACAAAACGAAAGGTCTTCAGCCACGACCATAGATCCTCACAAGTCTCGGGTTAACTTTACAGAACTGAGTTGAATGTACGTCTTAGTAAGTGGTGAATATGATTTAGGGGCATGTTTTTTTTTTATCCATCGTTGTTGATTTCCATCGTGGCGCTGCTGGAGGACGACTTAATAAAACAAAGGTCATATACTACAGTAATACAAGAAAAAAAGTGTTGTCTGCATTCTACTTGCAAAGGAAAAAAAGGTGTGAAATCCGTCGGCGCACGTAGTAGGACGATGCTCTACGCGGCGATACGAATGTGCCGGCAATTAGGATCAACACTTCGATAGCGCCCATATAGACTTCCGCCGCATAACCCGTCTGATTCGCAAATAGCACAGCGGCGAAAACGCAAGCATGCTTCTTCTTGCTGTGCACACTACAGCGACGAGCCCCCGACATTTGATACCAAGCGCCACAGAGCCGGCCAACGCCAGCTTTGTTGGCCATCGGCGGCCAGCCACTTCAAGCTCTGACGTCACTCTCCCAGCCTTCTAAGTCCCACCAAAGCAGCGTCAAACGCTTCCACATCATCACGTTTCACAGTCCAAGTGTTTCCGCAGTCTCCCTGCAACCAATCATTCCAACCCTCCACATCTAGTATCGCGGGTTTATCCGTTCCCACAGGTCGATTTGCAAATTGCGCGTGCAGTGCAAAAATCAGGATCCGCCTGATCCGCATTCGATTTTTTGCGGGCCAGCGCCATGGCCACCGAGAACTCGCCGCTGCTGCAGGGCCGCCCGGCGCGCGCGCGGCCGCCGCTGCGCCGCGCGCTGCTCGTGATCGTGCCGCTGGCGCTCGTGGCCGTGGCCACCATCGCCGTGCTCATGGCCAGCGACGGCGCGGGCCGCGCGCGCGCGCCGCCCGCGCCCGCGCCCGCGCCGGCCGTGCAGCTCACGGACGCCGAGCTGCTGACCATGCGCCCGCCATTCGTGGAAAAGCTGCACCCGGTGCCGCCCAAGCTGGTGCGGCGCCGCGGCTTCGGGCGCGCGCTGCCCACCAACGCGTTCTGGTCCAACCTGCTGGTGGCCGACGGCCACGGACTCAACCCCGGCGGCGGCCAGGTCACGCTCAGCCCCTACACGGTGCGCAGCCTGCCGCGCCGCCTCGAGGTGTCGTACGGCGACGCGCGCCGCGTGGCCACGAGCGACGCCGTCACCGAGTTCTTCAACGTGGACGTGAGCTTCACGGCCTACGGCCGCAAGGCGGCGGACGCCGACGCGCCGCTGCTGGGCAACGGCAACAGCTCGGCCAGACACGTGGCCGGCTTTGACGCGCTGTCCGCGCTGCTGCAGTACCACTTCGAGGCCGACGACAAGTGGATGCGCGCGCCGCTGGTGCGCGGCGCGCCCTACGTCACCGTGGAGTACCAGAACGTGCTGCCCGTGCTGGAGCTCAACGCGACACTGCTGGCCGTGAACGGCCAGGCCGTGCGGCCCGCGGACCCGCGCGCGCCCTGGAACGAGCTGCAGACGTGGACGGCCGCCCGCTTCGAGCTCGATCTCGAGGTCTACGGCGCCGGAGACAGCGCGCGCGGCTCCGGCAAGGCGCAGCAGAAGTGGCTGCTGTACTTTGACAAGACCCGCACGCTGCAGCTGCAGTTCGCTGACGAGAAGGACTACCGCCCTTACAACTGGCGCGGCGAGCTCACCACC
Organism: Phytophthora taxon juncus; assembly: GCA_033558005.1. Taxonomy (NCBI): domain Eukaryota; phylum Oomycota; class Peronosporomycetes; order Peronosporales; family Peronosporaceae; genus Phytophthora; species Phytophthora taxon juncus. The sequence goes on from JAUCEE010000021.1 coordinate 2,485,431, forward strand.
CCCACCAACGTGCGGCTGGTGGACACGGACTTCTACACGGGAGCTGCGCGGATCGCTGTCGTCCCGCAGGGGGCCCCGCAGGATGCTGTGGACGCGCTGGACAAGGCGGCGCCCATTTACCCCGTGGCCGCCTCCATCACGACGGATGTGGGCGACGTCAACGCCTTGTTCTCCTTCTGCTGGAAGACGAAGCGGTTCCCGGACCTCGGCGAGCCGGGCTTGAACTCGACGTCGACTGCGGAGTTGCTGATGATGGCGAACCCGCATCACGCGGCCACGCTCAAGTCCAACAGCGACGCCTTCCACGTTCTGGGACAGTTTGGACACCGCACGCTGAAGTCGAATATGACCGCGGTGCTGGGCAGCTGCTGGGAGATGCAGGAGACGCTGCCGACGGCATCGTTCCAAGAAGAGAACGTGCACATCCAGCCGCAGTACCTCGAGGCGATCAAGGTGGCACTGGCGAACGACTCCAACTACACACCGGAGGCCGAGGACCCTTACTACTTCGGCAAGGAGATCGGCCGTCAAGCGCGTTTGGTTCTGATTGCGGACAAGCTCGGCGAGAAGGAGCTGCGTGACGACATACTAGACAAATTGGAGGAGTGGTTGACCCCGTGGATGCTTGGCCAGAACAGTGACCACTTCGTGTACGACCGCAGCTGGGGTGGCTTGTGCTCGCTCAACGGACTGAAGGGCGTCTTCTGGATGACGGACTTTGGCAACGGATGGTACAACGACCACGTACGTGACATTAACGACATCAGGGCAAGTTGTATTCGCTGAGTTGGTTGAGCTAATCGTGTGTCGTGGTGTGTTTATGCGTATTACAGCACTTCCACTATGGATACTTCTTGTATGCTGTTGCTGTGGTGGGCAAGTTCCGCCCAGACTTCGTCACGGTGCACAAGGCGGCTGTGATCTCGATTGTTCGTGACATTGCCAGCCCTGACCAGAGCGAGTATGTTGCTGCGTCTTCATCGTTGAATGGCTATAGCGTGCGAATACTAACGTATGACTTTGCTTGTCGTCACGCAGCACCTTCTTCCCATTCACACGCCACTTTTCTTGGTTCGATAGCCACTCGTTTGCTAGTGGTGTGTATACTCTTGAAGGTGGCAAGTCTCAGGAGAGTGTAAGCGAAGCTATCAACGCGTACTACGGCGTGTACTTAGTGGGCAAGTCTTTTAAGGTACCGGAGGTGGAGCACATGGGCCATCTTTTGCTGGCCCTCGAGATCCGTGGCGCCCAAACGTACTGGCAAATGCCATCGAGCTCGGACATTTACGAACCAATCTATGCGGCCAACAAGATGACGGGACAGGTTGCAGCCACTAAGGTGTCGTACACAACTTGGTTTGGACCCCAGGTGGAGCACATGCACTTGATCAACATGATCCCTTTCACGCCGATCACGGACGCGTTTTTGAAGCCCGCATACGTCCAAGAGGAGTACCCAATTTTGCAGCAGCAGGCCTTCGACCGTGCAGAAGACCCGATCGACGACCGCTGGAAGGGCTACGCGTACCTGGACCTGGCCATAATTGACCCCGCACATGCGTGGACGAAGGTTCAGAACATGAGTTTCTTCGACGACGGTAGCTCGCGCACAAACTCCCTGTACTGGATCGCTACGCGCCCGACGAACTAATGAGAGAGAAGGCAACGAATTTTGGTCTGCAGCTCGGACATCCAGCAATGATAGATAAACCTGGTAACACAAATGATGCAGCGTTGCTTATTCTGCTATTCTTCCTCGCATAAAACTCGACGATATGTTGAGCGCAACAATGCCTGGCCGGCTTCGGGGCACTGCCGTGATAGTCTACGTGGCGAGAGGAATTGATGGTGAATGGCTTCCGTTGATGCGCCACGAGCTCACAAGTTCGGTGAATGCGTTGATGACCACGCGCAATAAAATCAACTTGCACTACTCGGTGAACTCATGCGACTTGGTCACGATGGACAACGATGCTTTCCAGCTTTTGATCGTGGTGGCGAAAACCCGGTGGTAAAGTTGCCGAAAATAACACGACTTTGGAAGCATTGCTCTGGGAAGCCATGATTGAGAGGGCTGCACAGCAGTGGTCAATAAATGGGGTTGCTGGGGTGTTAAACAATGAGGCTGGGACTTCTGCTCTCGGGTTTGCTCGGATCTCATTATCGGCTGCCCTAAGCAATGTTCACCCATGCGGATATGATAACAAAAACCTCATGCGATTGACATAGACTTAAGTTCCAAACCGACGAGTCCAATTGAAACCAGCAAACGGACCGTAGTCACTGGCGCAATCTCCAAACAACCACCGGATCGATAGTCTCACTGATATTAACCGTATGCAGCATTAAGCCCTTTTCATGAGTCGAAATCTTATGATCATAACTTACTAAGCAAGTAGCCAGAAGCCGTGTTGCTTATACATGCTTCTTCCGGTCCAAGAAACACTGTTCTTGAGTTAGTAGTGGTAGTGCGCAACAAAATAACATGTCAGCACTAGTAATTAAATTACTAGTACACTGGGGCAACTGGACACTGGGGTAAATTTTGCCCCACCGTCCAGAACAGGAACGTCAAACTTTATGTATTGTTCGCATGGCTTATCATCACCTGTAATGTTCTCCAAATTTTGCACCCTTACAGGGGTTTTCGAATACTACAGTAATAATACCTGCATTCGGTTTTAAGCGACCGAATGAAAAAAAATTGCGCATAGCTCCGCCTCGTTGTTGTTCGCAGTAATAGATGTAGAGAGGTCTACTAAGACTATCACGTAAGGTAATCTAAGGCTGACGGGTGCAGCAAGCGTGTCGAAGTACAGTTGCGAGTCACAGGACAGAGAGCTTGATAGCCTGCCTTCTCTCAACAAGTGGTCCTTCTTGAAGTGAGTGAGGCGGAAGTCGTTACTGCCGCCGCGGCGCATAATGTGCTGCATCATTAGCTGTAGCGTCACCAAAGTCCTGTTTAGTGTGGTAGCCTTTGTAGCCTCGAACGCCAGGTGTACCTCCTCGATGAGCTCCTTGACGTTCCGTGGCAGCGTTTGAGACTGTAAGGACTGTCTCCCATCAGCAGCCTTATGGACATGCTGCACACAGAACTTCAGCCGGTCCTCCTTTGTGCTTGGCGGTGAGCAAAGGGCGCGTTTGCTTCAGCGCGCGACGCAGGTACCCCTCCTTGATGAGCTGCTGGATCAGGTAGCAGCTCGTGTTTGTAGCTAGCTGCAGCGTCACCTGCTTCTTGCGGTCTGCTATTAAGACCTCGGAGACACGTTGGCACAGATCGCGACGATCCACTCTCTTTCTCCCCCGAGCACTTGCCCTAGACTTGACAGTAGCAAGTCTAGGGCAAGTGCTCGGGGGAGAAAGAGAGTGGATCGTCTGCTTGGCGGGGTCCCATCGATTCGAGGCCTTGGTGCCAGATGCGCGAGACAACCTTGCGGCCGAAACGCAGCTGGTCCGCTATCCACGTGATGTCGCCGTGGTCGAGTCTACCTCTGTTGCTGTAAAAGAGGAGGGTCTCCCAAATGGCTTGTCGTTCCTCGTCAGAAGCTTGCTTCATCGTGTGTGGTGTCTGGGGCTGGAGTCTTCGTTTTGAAAATGGGCGCGAGATTCAAACTGGACCCCGGACTCACCTGATGATCTCTATGTACGAGGTATCTATCAATTTAAGCAGGGATCGGGTTCAAGGGGGTATAAGTTATGCTAATTCTTCGGTAAGGTTCGATCGGTCGTTATTTATGGAGGTAGTATTCGCCCCCCGCGAAGAACAAGTGCAACGAACCATACGTTTTGAGTGTACTCAGAAATAACAGAGTTTTTACTAGGGCAAACTTTGCCAGCTCCAATAAACATATCAACACAACTACTCCAGGACAAATCCAAGAAATCATTGCTTTACACGGTACTCAAACCTACTACAATTGCAACGAGGCAAGCCTCAGCACTAGCAGCGACGAGCACGAACACGACGACGACAACAACTGCCACCAGAACGCACGCCCACCACCAACGCTTCGACATCCTCGCTCATACGCCTCTGCAAAATATGCTTCACCACTCGATCGAGCTAATTGGCAACAACATCCACCAACAAGCTCAGCTACCAGCCAGCCTCACACTCGATCAAGCGCCGTCCGACACCTCCTCCCTGGCCAATCTAAGCCGAGGCGGGCGTCGGCACACCGGCCTGCACCACGTGCGCGCCGTCGCCGATGCGCGTCAGGAAACTCGCCGGCTTCGGCAGGTCCTTGCCGAACTTGTCCACGGGGTAGCCGGCGTCCAGCGTGTCCATGAGCTTCTGCGCGTGCTGCTGCTGCACCAGCGCCACGATGCAGCCGCCGAAACCGCCGCCCGTCATGCGCGCGCCGAACACGCCCTCGCACTGCCGAGCCGTCTCCACCAGGTAGTCCAGCTCGGGCGTGCTCACCTCGTAGTCGTCGCGCAGAGACGCGTGGCTCTCGAACATGAGCTTGCCCGCCTCCGCGTACTTGCGCGCGCGGATGAAGTCCACGGCGGCCACCGTGCGCTCGTCCTCCGTGATCACGTGGCGCGCGCGGCGGTACACCACCTCGTCGCCCAGCGCCTCGCGCACCGAGTCCAGCTCCGCCACCGTCGCGTCGCGCAGGTGCGTCATCTGCGGGTGGCCGTGCGTCTGCAGCGCCTTCACGGCCGCCTGGCACTGCGTCACGCGCTCCTTGTACTCGCCGCCGTTCAGCTCGTGCTTGACGTTCGAGTTGCTCACCACGATGACCACGTCCGGGTCCTGGAACGCCACGGGCGTCGGCTCCTTGGTGCGGCAGTCGATCAGCAGCGCGCAGTCCTTCTTGCCGCACGACGAGATGAACTGGTCCATGATGCCGCACGGCACGTTGCAGTACTCGTGCTCGGCTGCCTGGCACAGCAGCGCCTTCTGGATGGCCGACACGCCCTTGATCTCGAACAGGCTCTCCAGGAACGTGGCGAAGCCCACCTCGAGCGCCGCCGAGCTGCTCAGCCCGCTGCCGAACGGCACCGTGCTCACGATGGCCGCGTGCACGCCCAGCGGCTCGGAGCGGCCCAGGTGCTTGAGGTACTCGGCCGTCACGCCCTTGGGGTAGTTGCCCCACGACGGCTGCGTCTTCTCCAGCTGCTCCGTGCTGTCGGCCGCGAACTCCAGCACCTGGCCGGGGAAGCTCGCGGACGCCAGGCGCGTCGTGGACGCCGACGCCGCCGGCGCGCGCACGCCCGCCACCACCGTCGTCTTGTCCAGCGCCAGCGGACACACGAAGCCGTCGTTGTAGTCCGTGTGCTCGCCGATGAGGTTCACGCGGCCGGGCGCCGCCGCGATGGTCAGCGCCTCGCGCGGCAGGTCCGCGTACTGCGGGAACGTCGAGTAGAAGAGGCTCACGGCCTGCTCCACCGTGCTGTCCGATCCGGCCATGGTGTCTTGTGTGTGTTGGGTGTCTGGGTGCTGCTTGCTCGGGGGCGAGGCAATTGCAAAGTGGGCCATGGTGGCTGCAGCGAGGGCGGGAGTGCAGGCGGAGCCCCGCCGGAGAGGGCGACTGCAACTGCAATGACGCCGCCAATGCTGACGTTGCCACTGCGCTGCTTCGGCAGTGGATTGAAGGGCCACTGTGGCGCGCGTTGTGTCGCTTTGTGTCGCTGCCAGAACGTGCTCGTCGCTATTGCGAGCGCAATAATTGGCTTCGAGAACGAACTTCAACTTGGCGACTGACAAAGTCACTGCGACGAGGGAGCGTCAGCACTGACCACTGTACCAGTGGCGGGCCCCCAGTTCGATTCGAGCAAGATCATAGTTGTCGACACCACAGAGCAATTTCATGGACAGCACCACACTTGTTTGAAGTCCTCCCGTTCCAGTTACATTACCACCCAGGGCGTCTGTTGTCTGCGATGGCTGTCCGAGACGGCTGCAATATGTTCGAGACGGGGGCAATGGCGCACTAGACAGAAAAACTGGCCGGGACCGACGACCAGCACCGGTTTTGGAGCGGTAGGCTGCAGACGAAAGAAACGGCCAGGGCCGCGCGCAACTTCAAACACGGTCACATTCCGACACCCACACCATGCAAAGCTTGCGTCGAGCGTGCGTCGACGCGCCAGGCCAAAGCTGAAGTGGTGCCGAGGCTCGTCAGCCGGCTGTCAGTGTAACTGTTGCACCGCAACTGCACCATGACTTCGCTTCCATCGAGCGTTTCCAGCAGGCAGTCCGCGTGTGCTCTGTAGCAGGAATATTTCACCCCCTGCACATGCTGTTTGGCTGTTATCTACTTGTGCGTTGTGGCTGCAGACTTGCTCCGGGCTTCATGCACTGTCAGATAACCTACCGTCAGCCGTTATCGCGCTCGGGCTGCACTTCAGTAGCAATACCGAGCCATGACTACAACGTCATGGGCGCAGCTCGCTAGCCTGCTCCATCGCCGTCATCTAACGCACCGTTTTCATCCTCGCTTGTAGTGCGAAAGACTACCGAGGTCGTTGACAAGCAACGTTCGCAGATAGGTAGGTGCTTTCGCACTGGATCAACAAAACAGAGTGAACATCAACGTATTGGCATTTGAATGAGGGGTCGTTTTCCAACGTAGAGGTTCCCTATCCGTTCTTGATAAGGGTTTTGCATGTGCGTTTGAGTCGCAACGGAGAAACCGTAAATAGCGATCCAAGATGGACACAGTACGACATGTGTTTACGGACATCAATTCCGTGGACTGTGTAATTCACACAACAAAAACCTGCATCAAATGGAGCGATCGTGGCAACACCGAAGCACTGATTGCAAGCCACTCGCAATCCATGCCAACAAGAAATATGACGGTTGCTCCTCATCGAATGTGGCAATTGCGAAAAGACTCCACTGCAACGTTGCCACGTCACGGAATGGCAGCGATATTGATGGATATGGACTCTTCTCGAGTATAGGCTTTGTGTGCCTCAGAAGCCATTTTTCATTGTGTGCTCTCGACTCCACATTATGCTAAGAATTTACTGTCATTTTGTCGGCCTACCTAATGGAACCACCGTGTATATCGATCCGCACCAAAAAAATGTCGCGGGCTCGTTGAAGTCATCCGAGAAAAACAGGGCTATCCATTTACTGTGTCTAGCTACACGCTGTACTTGGCGAGGGGCCCCGGCAACAAATGGCTGCCGAATATGAGTCGCGATTATCAACTCTTGCTAGAGTGCGAAGTCTCGAGCACAATAAAGGCGATGATGATCCCTGCAAACAAGCTCGAGCTGTCTCGTTAACTGGGTGATCCAGAGCTGGGATTTCCGGAGACAGGCACCTACGATGCCGATAATACGTGCCAAGTTCTAGAGTACCTTCCGTGTTCTGGACACATAGGCAAATTGTGTTATTTTGTTTTTGGGTGTTACGCACTACCACTACGATCTCAAGAACAGCTATTCTTGGACCTGAAAAAGAATGTATGATCGAGCAACACGGCCCAACAAACGAACTTGCTAGGTTCTGTTTGCTTCGTAATTTATAATCATAATTTTGTTTCATGAACACGCCTTAATGTTGCATACGACGTTTAATGTGAATGCGACTATCAATCCCAAATACCTGGACTAAGCGTTATTGGAGGTTGCTTGAGTGACTACGGACAGTATACGTTTTGGGAGATCGTCCACAATAACACCCACGACTACTTCACTAGTTCGATTTTACGTAGCAAATGCATTAATGGTAGAACACCAAAGCCAACCGATTGCTAGCCATCTCACACCATGTCAACGAGAGTTGGATGCTCCACCATGGACGTGGTAATTGCTATCACAGTCGTCTTCGCCACATCGCCAACACAACTACTCCAGTACAAATCCAAGAAATCATTGCTTTACACGGTACTCAAACCTACTACAATTGCAACGAGGCAAGCCTCAGCACTAGCAGCGACGAGCATGCGCATGGCGACGACAACAACTGCCACCAAAACGCACACCCACCACCAACGCCTCGACATCCTCGCTCATACGCGTCTGCAAAATATGCTTCACCACTCGACCGAGCTAATTGGCAACAACATCCACCAACAAGCTCAGCTACCAGCCAGCCTCACACTCGATCAAGCGCTGTCCGACACCTCCTCCCTGGCCAATCTAAGCCGAGGCGGGCGTCGGCACACCGGCCTGCACCACGTGCGCGCCGTCGCCGATGCGCGTCAGGAAACTCGCCGGCTTCGGCAGGTCCTTGCCGAACTTGTCCACGGGGTAGCCGGCGTCCAGCGTGTCCATGAGCTTCTGCGCGTGCTGCTGCTGCACCAGCGCCACGATGCAGCCGCCGAAACCGCCGCCCGTCATGCGCGCGCCGAACACGCCCTCGCACTGCCGAGCCGTCTCCACCAGGTAGTCCAGCTCGGGCGTGCTCACCTCGTAGTCGTCGCGCAGAGACGCGTGGCTCTCGAACATGAGCTTGCCCGCCTCCGCGTACTTGCGCGCGCGGATGAAGTCCACGGCGGCCACCGTGCGCTCGTCCTCCGTGATCACGTGGCGCGCGCGGCGGTACACCACCTCGTCGCCCAGCGCCTCGCGCACCGAGTCCAGCTCCGCCACCGTCGCGTCGCGCAGGTGCGTCATCTGCGGGTGGCCGTGCGTCTGCAGCGCCTTCACGGCCGCCTGGCACTGCGTCACGCGCTCCTTATACTCGCCGCCGTTCAGCTCGTGCTTGACGTTCGAGTTGCTCACCACGATGACCACGTCCGGGTCCTGGAACGCCACGGGCGTCGGCTCCTTGGTGCGGCAGTCGATCAGCAGCGCGCAGTCCTTCTTGCCGCACGACGAGATGAACTGGTCCATGATGCCGCACGGCACGTTGCAGTACTCGTGCTCGGCTGCCTGGCACAGCAGCGCCTTCTGGATGGCCGACACGCCCTTGATCTCGAACAGGCTCTCCAGGAACGTGGCGAAGCCCACCTCGAGCGCCGCCGAGCTGCTCAGCCCGCTGCCGAACGGCACCGTGCTCACGATGGCCGCGTGCACGCCCAGCGGCTCGGAGCGGCCCAGGTGCTTGAGGTACTCGGCCGTCACGCCCTTGGGGTAGTTGCCCCACGACGGCTGCGTCTTCTCCAGCTGCTCCGTGCTGTCGGCCGCGAACTCCAGCACCTGGCCGGGGAAGCTCGCGGACGCCAGGCGCGTCGTGGACGCCGACGCCGCCGGCGCGCGCACGCCCGCCACCACCGTCGTCTTGTCCAGCGCCAGCGGACACACGAAGCCGTCGTTGTAGTCCGTGTGCTCGCCGATGAGGTTCACGCGGCCGGGCGCCGCCGCGATGGTCAGCGCCTCGCGCGGCAGGTCCGCGTACTGCGGGAACGTCGAGTAGAAGAGGCTCACGGCCTGCTCCACCGTGCTGTCCGATCCGGCCATGGTGTCTTGTGTGTGTTGGGTGTCTTGCTCGGGGGCGAGGCAATTGCAAAATGAGACTGGAAGGATATGCAGGATCTGGCGCGGGTAGCGGTGATCGGAAGCAGTGCTGATGTGCAGCTTGGACTCGTGTGCTGGTGGTTGTGCTACGCTTGATGCCAGAGTTCGGTGGCAGAGCATGATCAGTTGGCGCTGCTTGGTTGAGGATACAACTGGGCGTTGGATCTGTGTCGAGGTGGCGTTGGAGAGTGTCCTGCCAAGAGGCGCATATCCATTATTGCAATAATTGGAATGCGTGAGGAGCGACTCTTTGAACGGCTGTATTGAAAAGACTGGACCATGAATTTGGTGCTAACAGATTTTTGCAGATTGATCGTTGATATATGGCGCAGTCTTTGGCGTGCACAAACATCGCAGCGGTTTTGCAAGCTGAAAGCTTCAAGTTGGCGACTGATAAGAGGATTAGCTAAGACACTCAGTATCACAGGTTATATTAAACCGAATATTATAAGCTGGTTTGTGCTAGTTATCACAGCACATTACAGTATAACCCGACCTCTGTATCCAGATGGTCGAACACATCAAATATCCAAGATGCATTTATCCTCGGAGGTACCGAGGTGTACCGGTCTGGTACCGAGCCGAAAGTTGCATGCAGACGAAAGAAACCGCGCCACTCCCGCGCAACTTCAAACACCGTCACTTTGGTTTTTGCCGAGTCTTGGCGCGGAGCTTGCGCTCGCGTAATAGTGCTGGCTAGACTTGTTTGAGCGAGGGGGGCCGTGTCAGGCATTCACCGCGCCATCACGCTGCAAAATTACGCTGCCAGCGAGACGGTCACGCCCAACGTGGTCGGTCAGCCGGATGTTGAGGTCCCTTTTGTGCGGTGCGCTGGCGCCAGCAGCGATGAGTTTTTGAAGTTGCCGCCGCCGGCGCTGCTCGCGCGCAATGCGCGTGGCGGCAGTGCTGGCGGCGACGAACTCCCTGAAGTTGCTGTCGCTTCGAGCGCCACGCCCGTCAGTTCTTTGCCGCTTCTTCAGAAACGGAGTGCACTGATCGGTACGTACGCGCTCGCCACGTACCATTGTATGGTCACCAATGCGTCGAGCCTTCTGCATGGGTCTCAGTTGACAATATGGATACCGTACTTGAACTTGCAGAGTTTCACCCCTGCTTGGTGACCACCATAGGCAATGCGTGTCATCCCGGGAAACGGTGACGCCGCGCTTGAAGCTACAGCGGGGCATCTGCTGCTCCGAAGAGCGTTGGCCGCCCGCCACACGCTCCGCAAAGACGCAGCAACAGCGAGCTGTGTTGCCAAGGGTGCCTTGTTGGCAAGGACCCCATGGAAATCACCAAAACCAGCGTCATTTTGCAATTGCCTCGCCCCCGAGCAAGACACCCAACACACACAAGACACCATGGCCGGATCGGACAGCACGGTGGAGCAGGCCGTGAGCCTCTTCTACTCGACGTTCCCGCAGTACGCGGACCTGCCGCGCGAGGCGCTGACCATCGCGGCGGCGCCCGGCCGCGTGAACCTCATCGGCGAGCACACGGACTACAACGACGGCTTCGTGTGTCCGCTGGCGCTGGACAAGACGACGGTGGTGGCGGGCGTGCGCGCGCCGGCGGCGTCGGCGTCCACGACGCGCCTGGCGTCCGCGAGCTTCCCCGGCCAGGTGCTGGAGTTCGCGGCCGACAGCACGGAGCAGCTGGAGAAGACGCAGCCGTCGTGGGGCAACTACCCCAAGGGCGTGACGGCCGAGTACCTCAAGCACCTGGGCCGCTCCGAGCCGCTGGGCGTGCACGCGGCCATCGTGAGCACGGTGCCGTTCGGCAGCGGGCTGAGCAGCTCGGCGGCGCTCGAGGTGGGCTTCGCCACGTTCCTGGAGAGCCTGTTCGAGATCAAGGGCGTGTCGGCCATCCAGAAGGCGCTGCTGTGCCAGGCAGCCGAGCACGAGTACTGCAACGTGCCGTGCGGCATCATGGACCAGTTCATCTCGTCGTGCGGCAAGAAGGACTGCGCGCTGCTGATCGACTGCCGCACCAAGGAGCCGACGCCCGTGGCGTTCCAGGACCCGGACGTGGTCATCGTGGTGAGCAACTCGAACGTCAAGCACGAGCTGAACGGCGGCGAGTATAAGGAGCGCGTGACGCAGTGCCAGGCGGCCGTGAAGGCGCTGCAGACGCACGGCCACCCGCAGATGACGCACCTGCGCGACGCGACGGTGGCGGAGCTGGACTCGGTGCGCGAGGCGCTGGGCGACGAGGTGGTGTACCGCCGCGCGCGCCACGTGATCACGGAGGACGAGCGCACGGTGGCCGCCGTGGACTTCATCCGCGCGCGCAAGTACGCGGAGGCGGGCAAGCTCATGTTCGAGAGCCACGCGTCTCTGCGCGACGACTACGAGGTGAGCACGCCCGAGCTGGACTACCTGGTGGAGACGGCTCGGCAGTGCGAGGGCGTGTTCGGCGCGCGCATGACGGGCGGCGGTTTCGGCGGCTGCATCGTGGCGCTGGTGCAGCAGCAGCACGCGCAGAAGCTCATGGACACGCTGGACGCCGGCTACCCCGTGGACAAGTTCGGCAAGGACCTGCCGAAGCCGGCGAGTTTCCTGACGCGCATCGGCGACGGCGCGCACGTGGTGCAGGCCGGTGTGCCGACGCCCGCCTCGGCTTAGATTGGCCAGGGAGGAGGTGTCGGACAGCGCTTGATCGAGTGTGAGGCTGGCTGGTAGCTGAGCTTGTTGGTGGATGTTGTTGCCAATTAGCTCGGTCGAGTGGTGAAGCATATTTTGCAGACGCGTATGAGCGAGGATGTCGAGGCGTTGGTGGTGGGTGTGCGTTTTGGTGGCAGTTGTTGTCGTCGCCATGCGCGTGCTCGTCGCTGCTAGTGCTGAGGCTTGCCTCGTTGCAATTGTAGTAGGTTTGAGTACCGTGTAAAGCAATGATTTCTTGGATTTGTGGAGTAGTTGTGTTGAAGAGTTTGTCTGTAATACTACTATAGTATCTGGTAAATCAACCAATTGAACAGGACCAAGTTTTTTTTTTTTGTGGGGGGGGGGGGGGGAGGGGGGGGGGCAAAATATATGTATACACGATAAATTAGTGAGATCGCATTCTCAAGGCAAAGGAGCACTATACATGCGTTCTCAGTGACTACACCCGAATGCGATCAGGAAATACTAGTTGCACTAGGTGTACTCGGACAAAGTGTGCAAATACATCAAAGAGCAAAAACCGAAAACAATCCTTTCATTTTACTGCATGCGTGTGCTTTCTCCAACAGCGACGTTGCCGTCGGGTTTCACCCTAGCCTGGTTAAAAAGAACCCACACCTCCTCTAAATCGCCGAGTAGCTGCAGCAGCGGCGAAACCATATCCGCTTGAGAATACAGCCCGATCACGCGGTGGCTGGTGCTGTCCCAGTTGAAGCGTACCGAGCCTCGCATCACAATGCGCTGCCCTACCAGCTGGCAAAGATACTCTTTCGTCTCTCATCGCCAGTAAAACACAACCCTGGAAACGCGGCCTCAATCGACCGAGTCGTCAACGTGATTTTTGTGGTGGTCGTGGCGACGAGAGATGACTTCGAGACCTGTTCAGACTCTGGAGTTGCATATGAACGTCCGGGAAGAACTCTGTAAAGATCCTCCAGTTTTTTGCCAACGCCTCGACACCCGATCCGGTACCAGCATCAACGTCTGGTGCTACCATGTTTGCAAGAATGCCACCGTCTTAGCGTATTGCGGCCCAGGACGTTCTCGAATGCTAAAGAACCAAATTTTAAAGGTTCGCGCGAGAATATCGCGCAAACCCAGCATACGTAGTTCTAGTGTTGCAGCTCGCAGCATACATGCTGCACTATTGTTCATGAAAAAGCATTGTGATTGGTCACATCGTTCCACACGAATCTATTGTAAAAGTTGGGATCGCCGTAATAATGACCATATCTGAGACCTCGCTGCATGCGGCCCTGCAGGTGTCCACCGGCCCCGCCTCGGCCTCCCGCAGGGCCGTCTACCTCGGCCAGGTCCGTGCACTTCTGGGGTCGGTGGCCGCTTGTTCCGTCCGCTCGAACTGACGTCAGGGACCCACATTTTGCGAACTTCCCTTTTTTCCTAGTTACGGCGCCGATTTCAGTCCGACGACGCATCCTGGCGGGCGACGATCGCCATCATCCAGAGCTTCGACCGCAGTCGGAAGGTGCGGCTTCTAGCTCCTCTTTGAGACGATTTTCACGAAAGCAGTTTTGGAAATGAAATATTAAACTAATAATACGAATGTTGTGTAGCTGGCGGACGAGCAGAAATCATGGGAGACTTTCATGCTGCTGCTCGCAATGATCGGCATCTTGTGTGTCAGTGTGGAGGGCGAGCTACTCGGAGTGGAGTTGGAGCGGCTGGTGCAGGAGGGAAGAAGTTTTTTGTCGGCAGCGGACTCGCTCGCCTACTCAACGGTGTTCATCGTGCTGAAAGGTGTGCTCTCGGGCACGTCTGGGCTGCTACTATATGCGCTGGTCATGCGTTACCGTACGTTGACGTGTGGGGTGTTAGCAAAGATGAAGGGCAGTTGATTTATGATAGAGTGCTTGGTATCGCTCAGGGATTGTGTGTAAGATCAAGATCCTGGCAAAGCAGCTTCCGCCCAATGCTTCTTTCTTTAACGCGTACCCAGGACTACGAAGGTTAGTGGGAGCTCTAAGTCTTGCCGATGCTGATTGATATCCCTGCATTAACGTGCGCAAGTTGTCAGTCGCTTTTTGCTGGAAGCTCTGGTGTGCATTGCTCATATGCCGCTTCTTAGCGCTGACCGCCGAATCTGGCGCTGGGGAGACTATGATGTGCTATGTCTGGATCAATTAGGTGAGAACGAGCACACATGTTTTGTGCTGTTTTCTTGGATTGACGCGTGTTTGATGTCAACTGCAGACGTGGTAGTGTTTACACGCATTTATTTGCTCGGACGTGTTTTGCGCAACAATCTCGGCTTAAATTCGACATCTCACGAGGCCCGCTTCATTGGTACAATGCACACCCGAGAATGTAAGCCTGACGAATCAATTCGCTTATCCTCATTTGATGCTGTTAGGTTCCATTCATCAAGTTGATTTGTCATCAATTTGGCTCACGATCAAGTTCTCCTTCCAGAAACTCCCGTTCGAGTCGACTTTGACTCTGCTAGCCATCGACTGGTTTATCACCTCAGCTGCACTCAACTTCTTCGAAAGGTACGTTCTTATAAGCATGAGGCTCTGCCTTAAAGACTTTTAAAATATTCAAGGTGCTGTTGACATTGAGCAGGGCAAGTAATCCGACCGAGACGAATGCCCGCGATTCCTTTTGGCTCACGATTGTTACCATTACTGGAGTTGGCTACGGCGACTCTTTCCCTTGGACTTTAGGCGGCAAGATTGTTGTTGCAATCGGCGGCATCATCGGCGGTATGGTCATTGCGTGCTTGCTGCGCGTTGTTCTCATTGATGCACTGCAGTTGTCTCCACAAGAACAAACAGTACTCGACGTTGCACGCTTTTACCGATACATTCGGGAGCGGAAAGTGAGTGCGGCAGTGCTAATGCAGCGAGCTTGGAAATGGCACCGTACCAAGAAGCTTGCCAGTGGCACCAATCGTCAAACGCGCAGCCAAAAGACTCGATTATATGCTGCTGCGGACGCATTTCGACTTCTTCGGTTCTCTCAACCACCGAGCTTAGCGGGCGACGTCTACTCGAGCTTATCGTCGACTTCATTTTCTGATGCAAGCATGACTGACGTCGTGGCTAAGCGTGGCGAACGTCTCTGCAAAAGTCTGGAGGAGCGACGAGCTAACACATGCATGGAGCTGGAGCGAACATTGAATCTTTTCCCTTCCGCCACAGAGCTTTCATAATATCATGCTCACAACAGATTAAGCCACCAAAGAACTTTCAACATTCGTTGAGTTCGAACACTCCTGTGCCATCGGCCCCCCAATACATCGATAAAATAAAACGTCGGAACTGCAACTACTTATCTGTACTAACCAAACGAAGCGCACTGTCGGAAACTTCAAGTTGTATTTGTTGCATTATTGCCTCCTTCTTTTTCTTATGACTATCCAGTAGTTAGACGGTCACCTTTCCTAGCCCTTGGTAATTACCGACAGCACAGCGGCCCGTTCGTTAGCCGACAGTTTGACCCAATCCATGATTGCTTCACGCTTCGCCGGAGAAAGCCCAGTCGTTTGCAGGTGGTGGAAAGCGCCCGTTTCGCTCTTCTTAGACACTGCCCGGAGAGCTGCTAAAGTCGGTGTATCATCAAGCGCGGCGGCTAGATCCTTGATTCCACGTTCTTCATTGGCCGCGTCCTCTTCATCTTCACCGTCTTCTTCGTCCTCGATGATGTAGTGCTATCTCAAAAAGCGCTTGCCCTCTGCCTGGGTGTCTTCGAACGGATGAGCTATGCCAGCAGTCATCTTCGAGATCGGATTCTCGCCCAACTGTGTATTTGCGGACGCAGCATCGAAACTCGCAAAAAGTGCGGCGGCAGCAACTAGGGGAATGTATTGCACCTGCATCCTAGTTAATCTTAATCTTCAGTGTTGTGGCTGAAAGCAAATTGTGGAATGAACTACTGGCACAGGCCACATGCTGTCCTCGAGTAGCGAATCCAAGCACCTACAGTGCAGCGACAGAATCGACAGATCTAGAGATAACTAGCGTGTAGGTGACCTACAGTGGGTGAAGCTGCTTCCATTCGATTGAAAGTCTTCTAAACCTTGCAGCGTCGATAGAGCGGGTTTGCCCATCTTCTAGTTTCATCATGTAGAGCGCGTAAAGCAGGAAGCGTTACCTCTTTAAGTGCTACTTGGATGGAGGAAAAAGCTAACAACAATTCCTTTCATCCCTACAACCTTTTTAGCCTCTGTGCCGCTAAGATTGATGGTGCAGAGCGAGTTGCATGTTTGTAGCCAGTAGCACGGAAAATTTACAGTTGTCCATTAACTATTTTTCGGAGGGTGGTCCTGAGGTCAACGAGCCTCGAAGCTCATGCGTTCGAGCCGCCAGCGCGGGACTTTTCCAACAATCAGTGATCCGAATGATTAGCATTCTTGAAATCAATATCTCATTCAAACAAATCAAATTAGCATCAGACATCAGAATCATACCTTCAGAATTCAATAGCCAAGCCAAGTGTGTAGTACCAGGAATAACCAGTTAATCAACTCAATTTCCTTCCAACTATTTTTCGGAGTAATATAACAACCGAAAAGATGAATCGCGACTCTTAATCCCATTGTGCTCATCACGCGTTGCAACTCCATGGCTCGTCTACGATCTTGCCACGCTTCCATTTTCTATGCGTCCATGCGGGGCACCGCTTTTACTGTATGTAGCCAGAAATATTTGTTTTCATGTTGAATCAGTGTATATCCTAACCGAATATCAAAGCTAGTCTACTTGTACACCATGAATGCAGAATAGGATATTCTAGTGCTCCAAGGGTTATTGACTGGATTAGTCGAAAGCATACCCATAATCAAACTACTAGTAAATAGTGGACGACTAGCTAGCTTTACGACTACTCTAGTTGATCTCGTCGTACGAGCTCACTTTGAGTGCTGCCAGCAATAGCTGGGAAGATACATAATCACGTAATTTGCGCACGTCTACCTCTCTCTCTTCTTTTTTAGTATCCTACGCTTGCATTGTGAACGAGACCGTACGACAGCGTCACAAATTTTGAACCACCTGTTTTCAAACACTGATCTCGGGTAAGGCATGCATCACTCGATGCCGGTAGTGAGCTGTGGATTTTTAGTGTATTGAAGTAGTTTAAACAGCTTACGGGGTGCCCTCTGTCTCTAATTATCCGACACCGAAGCTGTTTTATTCTAGCCGATGTACAACCAGCTCAACAGTTAGTATGGAAGCGCGTACAAGCTTTGTGTCAATAGCTCATCACACGTAGACAGAGGGCTGGAGATTGCTAACCTAACCCAGCATCGGGCAAATACCGTATTTGAGATCTCCTACTTCAGAGAGATCTTCTAATTCAGACCGTCCATCAGCCAATCAGACCTCGTAGAAGCCATAGGTCACTAGTCGAGATCTCCTAATTCAGACCATATAAATAGTGCATTGGGGTAGAGAGGAGGGTGTCTCATTGCAAGAAAAGCTCCATGACCCGCAACCCAGGGCAGCAAATTGGCCGTACGAGGACGACGGGTTCAGGCAAGGCGCCTAAGCAGTTCAAGCGAGTTGCAATATCATACAGGCACAAGCGCGACGTCATTGAATATCACGACGCTATTGTTTGCAAAGACAAAATTCACGTGACTGTGAGCCACTTTTATCCTTCTCTTACATCGGCTCAGATAAACTCCAAGAAACGTCAAATTTACATATTGGCTGGACCAGCGCGAATTGATTATCGAGAGGTGCGAGACAGGTTGTGGTTCGCAGTGCAACGACCGGAAGGTGGGTGCGTCGGCTACCTTGCCGCGCGAACTCGAGCAGCATATTCTTATGTGGATCAACTCATTGAGGAAGGAGGGGGTCCCCGTTACGGGCTCGATGGTCCGGATGCAGGCCAAGGACTGCTACGACAGCGCCGGCCTTCCAAGTGAAAAGTTTGCCGCATCCCACACCTGGTTACGCTCATTTCTCCGGCGGAACCGGTTGAGTATTCGACGACGAACGCGCCAAAGCCAAAAGACCCCCGAAGATACAGCCGAGATTGCGAAAAAGTTCGGGGAAGAGGTTCGGCAAAAGATGCAACAGCTCGGTATTGATAAAGCATACAACGCTGATCAGACGGGTAATTGTATATTTTGTTTTGTTTACTGTACATTGATGCTTCTACTTACTTATATTATGTCTATAGCAAATAATTATGAATATTTGCCAAGCCAAACGGTAGCTGGGACTGGTGACAAGACTGTGTGGATGAAAAGCGCTGGCAAAGATAAAGATCGAGTCACTTTAATGCTGTTGGGAGACAGCCACGGTGTCAAATACGATCCGTTTTTGGTTTTTATAACCAAAGCATCAGTAGATCCGCAACGGGCTTGGTCAAATACTGCGTTCCAGCATGGATTTGGAGCAAAACTTTGGCGTGAACTGAACGGGGAGCAAAACGGGGTGCAACTGTACGGCAACAGTACTGGCTGGTGGAACAGCGAGCTTTTATGATCTATTACTTTTTGAAGAGAGACAACATGCAAGTGCCAATACTGCTTCTTCTCGATGATTTTTCTGGCCACTGGCGTCAAGATGTGCAGATTTTTGCAAGACTTTTGAACATCGAACTGATGCCAGTTCCTGCCGGCTACACATTTGCATGTCAGCCTGCAGATATCTCTTGGAATAAGCCGTTAAAGGATGCAATGCGCAAAAATTGGGTCGACAATATGCTGCACCAACTACGAAGCTCCACAGCAACGATACCTTTCAAGCTCAAAGCACCATCGAGACAGCAGCTGGTTGTTTGGACGAAGGCCGCCTGGGATTCGCTGTCTACAGAGGTCGTTAAAAGCGGATTCGCAAAGGCGAATATAATCCACAAGCAAGGAGAACATGCTGACGCTACCATACAAGACCTCTTCGATGCGGAGCCAGATTGGAATCTCTTTTCTCGGCTGCTTGATGAGGTGCCTGTAGTTCAACATTTTGTAGATCCAGCCAGAGATATTGATACTCTAGCGGAAGATGAAGGTGAAAGCGAGAGTTAAATAGATGCATGCGAGAATTTGATTAAGAATGCAATTCACAGCGTACATGGATGCGTCGGTACCTGTACATCTCGTGTTCGAGTTACAACCCCACAACTTCAAAAACCTCGGGTCTGAAGTAGGAGATCTCAAATACGGTAACTGGTCCAAGCGATCCGCCTAAGCGAATGTAACGTTAGTTTTACTTTGAGCGCACTCGTAGACGTGTCCATTTATGCTTATATTGCCGAGAGTAGTCACGGCCTGTGACCAACGGGTAACCGAGATCCATTACTGGAACTGTACAGACAACTGACTTCACTTAGCACTGGAAAATGAAAATCAATGTTACTTTTTTAATTATAAAAAGCGAGCAGTTTTTTTAGAATAGAATACATAAACCATTCCTGAAAATGGAGGATAAGTCAAGCAGATCTGATATTGCTATGGACAAAGCACACAGCGTTTGTAGCCCACAATATTTGGAGACTGAAGAAGGAATATTTACTACCAGCCCCCTCACTTCAAAACGCTAAATATTAACTTCGTTCAAGATGCATTACCAACATACTTCATTTTCTTAACCGTACGCAATTAAGATGCCTCGAATTTTACAACACAAATATGCGAACTTAGGCTTAAGCATCCACGTAGCAGTGAATTACCTGTGGATCACGACGAAAACCATAGAAAGTTAGGATATTAAAATAACCCTTTGACATGAGAAATTTACAACCTGAGTAATCATTGTAATTCCCTGCATCCTTCTTTCGGGTAAGGTGATAGCTCACGTTTGCTAAGCTAGTGTGTGGGCGCGTTTCCTTCGCATGCTTCTCTGCAGAGAATGTATAATTGTGTGAGCTAAAACGATAGACGCCACGAGCTAAGTATATGCGCAGACAGAAAGTGGATTGATTGTCAAATTTCCATGAGCCAATTTCATAATCTAACCAACTAATACCAACAAAAACAATTTGTTAGTGACCTCTCTTTTGCTGGATTAATCTCTTCAAGTTTGATGCACCAGGAAGTTGTAATCGACTTCTGGAGGCGTTAGATATCTTACCCATATTCTGTGTCTGAGGTCAAATTTCAAGCTACAAACTTTTTACGATCGCACTAGTGTAGACCAGAGAAAGAAGTCAACTCACTAGCAAAAGGAAACATGCCTGGCAGCTGGTGTTGTGGATGGGATATGGAGACTTCGCAATATATATATTGTCAATATGCTCAGTCGAGCTTGATTCACTCGTGGACGATCCACTTTTTCTTGCGAAGTGCATCGCGCACAAATTGCTGTTCACCCTCTGGCAGCTTGATGAAACGAATGATAGCTTCACGTTTTGCCGAAGAGAGCCCGGTCATTTGCAGATGAAGCATAGCAGCCAGCGTTTCCTTATGACTCACTGCTTCAAGGGCCTTTAGAGTTGCCACATCATCAAGTTTGGCAGCAAGCTCCTTGAATCCCCTCTCTTCTTCTTCCGTGTCTTCATCATTATCAGTAGTACCACGCTTTCGCAAAACTCGGTTGCGATTTCCAGGGACGTCTTCAAACGGTTAAGTAACACCAGCCACCCCACTCGGAATTTGGGTCTTGTCCGACGTCTAATGCTGATACACCACCGAAGTCCACCAAATACGTGAAAACAACAAGTAGAATGATGTCGTGCACGCGCATCCTATTTATCTCGATGCTGGATGGTGTAATGAAAAATGATCTTGGTCCTTGATCGCAGATTGCAAAGTGCGTTTGAACTAGAGGCCGGAGGCAGCTCTCTCGTCGCTACTGCCCTATAGCAGTTCTTACTACCGACAATGTAGCACCGCTTAATTATGAAATCGTTTGTTGACGCGGCACAGATTACGAAGGCCATAGCGCGTGTAGTACAGGTGCCCGCAGTTTCCAAAAACTTAAATCAATACCTCCGGTATAGACCTGCCACTAAGCCAGGATTCGTTCAAGAGGATTTCCGAGATTTCTTCTGCCCTGATGTCCTTGCAACGAGTATTGCTCCATCTCCTACAGGAAAAATGGCAAGTTTCAACACCTTGTGACCGTTACACTATGTCGGTTTTTTTTGTCGAATGTCCACCACTTTGTCCACCTTCGGCCGTTACGCGGCCGGCTTTTCGGCCAATCCCAGCCACTAATCCGCCATGATGCGCCGAGGAGCTCCGCCGCCGCTGCGCCGCTGGCTGTCCACGGCGCGCGCCAAGGGCCTGAGCCTGACGCCGCTCGTGTCGCCGCTGCTGCTGAGACTGCACCCGGACACGGTGCAGCGCCAAGCGCCCGCTCTGGCGCGCGCCAACGAGGAGGCTCTGAAGCAGCTGAACGTGTTCCTGGAGCTGGCCGCGTGCGGCTGCAACAACGACGCGTTCAACGCGCGCAAGCACGTGCTGGCGCTGAGTGAAGGTCGGCAGGCGAGCGGCGAGGAGCCTGTGCGTTTTCCGCTGGTTTTCCACGTCCCCGTGGACGATCTGCAGGCTCAGCAGCACGTGGACGGCTTCCTGGAGGTCAAGCACACGGTGCAGGTGCCCGCTCGCCTGGTGAAGCGCACGCTGACCAATGCCGGCCGGTCGGTGAGCGCTCGCATCGACCCCGTGGCTGCGCTGCAGGCGCCGTTCGCGCGGGAGTGGCAACGCACCACGAGACGCATTCTGCAGGACTTGTTCGAGGTGGCACAAGTGCCGCTGGTTGTGGGGGAGGGAGAAGAGACCAAGAGGACGGCCTTGGCCGAGTGGCTGGACGAGGAGGAGACTGTCGCGGATCAGGCCGACATGCACGGCATCCGGGTCGGAGAGAGAAACAGAGCGAAGAAGCGGGAGCATGAGCAGTTCGACAAGCTTTTTCATGACATGCTCACGCGGGAGAAGAACATTGTACAGGAAACGACGACGGGCTTGGAGGATGGACCCAGTAAGTGAAGATGGAGAATTTGGTCGTGAGGTTTAAGTCACTTACCTGGTGCTAACGTTGCCCTCTGCTGCCACCAACTTGCAGCGACCCAGCATGCGGTATTGACGAGTTTGCTCCACTCGAGGCTGTTCCTGCCAAAATTTCGTGACCCACACATGAAAAAGAGCGCTTTTCACTGGATCGCCAACCTCTTGCTGGTAAACTTCATGGAACTGCGTTTGCACAGTCTGGTCTGGAACAAGATCACTCTTCTCGTAACTGCTGACCCAGGCGTGGAAGAACCACAAGTGTCGTGGGACGAAAACGCTCCTGAGCAGGGTATGGGTATTCTCATTCCGGTTGGTATGGACGTCGACGCCCTGATCGATTTCATTTATGAGAACGTGGAAGACCTAGAATTCGCTCTGGAGGAGAAATCTTTTCAGGCACAGGCAGCAGCCAAGAAGGAGCATTTACGGCAACGGCAAGAAAAGAAAAAGAAGAAAAATCAAAAGCGACGAGGCCATTTTTACCAAGATGAGGTAAATGCAATATTTCGAAAGAAATAAATCCTTACGACTGGGCCTTAATCGTGTAAACTGGCGATGCGCACCTGAGTGATGCGTTGCTTCCTTACATTCGCACTCCGCCTTTTTTCCCAATGAATCATCAATTTTGAGTTTACATCTGCAGTGGTAAGCGAATGGTGTATTCCATAGCGCAGCGAGAAGGCCGCTGGGTGCAGGCCACCCGATGAACGCGTGGCGTTCTCCCTCACTTTGAAGAATCGAGAACGCCACGCAGCAAGGAAAGACCCGCCTCTCCTCGTCCCTTATCGGATTAAGCTGATGGTCATTGCATAAGCTCCCATTAATGTAATTTCGTTTGACCCCTACCGCGCATGTGTGGAAAACCCCAGATTACCACCGTTTAGACGACGTCTAATAGACGCGTGTGCCACTGGGCACATCCATGATGTCTATCATTCCAAAAATTTCATAGATCCGCCAAGTCACTATCAAGACACATAAACGCCAAAAATCACGACAAAAAACTTCCAACAACAACAAAACGTGACGATGTTATTGGGAGTGCGATGCAGCGCCGATGGTCTCTAGGCCACATACATTCCGCAAAAAATGGGTTGCAGGCACTTTTATCAAAATGCCCATCTTTCGGAGGTAATAAACAACCTTAAGACTGACATGAAGCAGTGTTAATCGACCTAGAATATGTGAGCCAAGAAGTGTATTCTTCACAAATACCCCCTTCTTTTTTTCAATGAATCATCATTTTCGAGTTTACATCTGCAATGGTAACCAAATATCCCAGATTACCACACTTCAGCTCGCTTAGACGCGGGTGTGTCACTGGTTACATCCACGATGACAGCATTTAAATTTTTATACACCTCCGCCAAGTCACCATCAAGACTCGCGAACCGCAATGCAAGACAAAACTCTAAATCCTCCCAACTGCCCTAATATGAGTGACGACATTATCGGAAGTGTGGCGCATCGACGGTGGCCCCTACGCCACTCTCTTTCCGCAAATGTGGGCTATAGCTGGTATGATGGGCCGCACAAGGAACACGGCTCCACGTTCCAACGGAATTCCGCATCTACAGCCAACAAAAGTGTGTATAGCATAACTTCCGAGGTCAGTCATACACCATCTATGTCAGATCTACGAACGATAGCAGACCAATCCACGGTGAAAGAGCTGCAAGAGATAATAAAGGCTAATCTAGCGCGCCAAAGGAGGGCCCAGCGACGATACGTGGACAAGAAACGACGGGAGACAGCTGCCCTTGAAAAGAACGTTCCAGAGTTGCGCGAAGAGGTTGCGTGTCTCGAGGACCAGCGTGATAATCTCGTAAGAGGTGTTTTACCGATCAGCACTATTTGGTCGGCCAGTGTCCAGTACTTTCGTGTTTATGAGTACGGTCTGTCAAGTCAAGAGCCGTCATACTTAACTGCATTGAAGCTCCTGCAAAACGATGGTAGCACCTGACGCACCGTATTGGGTCTCGAAGTGTTTTTTGAATTGGAAAATCTTTACTGAATACTTCCCCGACGTTCATGTGCAACTCCAGAGTCTGATACAAGTTTCTAAGTCGTCTCTCGCCGCCACGACCACCACAAGCATCACGTTACGACTCAGTCGATTGAAGCTGCGTTCCCACAGTTGTGTCGGACTTGCGACGAGAGACGAGAGCAAATTGTTGCCAGATTGGCAGGCCAGCGCATTGTGATGCAAGGCTCGGTACGCTTCAACTGGGACAGCACAAGCAAGCGTGTGATTGGGTTGTACACGCAAGCTGGCTTGTTCCCACCACTGTTGCGACTATTTGGCAATCTAGAGGATGTGTGGGCTGTCCTATGTGGTGCTTGCATCACACCCGACGGCAATCTCGTTGTCGAGAAAATTGCGTGTTAAGTTCGGTGGTTACAACAGACTTAAGAAGTACTAGACATTTCATGATTATCTACGAATTGCAGATGGATTCAAATAGATGATGCTGTTTTCAAAGACATGCTACAAACGTGAAATATGTTAATCGTACGCTGTAGAGGAGATTTAAATTTCCTCTAACAAGTATTGTATGACCACGTTTACCGAACTCATATAATCATGAAAAGAAATACAAGCATATATTTGCTGCCTTAATGCTCAATGCTCCAACAAATTGCTATGTCTGCCTCTTGTTATTATATTATACACGTAAACGGTAATATGTTAATTTTTGCATAGTGATATCCATTTGGTACCACGAGCCTCTGTGTTGTTGTCACCACTTCAGCCTAGCTCGTGCATTTTACAAAAATCTCGATAGCTTTGGTAGGTTTAAGATTTAGCGCTCTCATGGGTACGACGTAAATCGTACGTGATGGATAAAGATGCTTTGTTCTCAAATGCCTGTCATTTCAATACAGCTACTACTAAAAGTAGTTGGTTTTCGCGCTCGGATTTGTACAAAGCTATTGAATACACAATTACACAAACGTCTCCTACGCGGGACTCAATTCTTCGAGAACGGTAACGATTGTCTAGGTAAAGGAGTGCGTCGCAACAAAAGTCATGGGCATGGGTAAACGTGCCGACAAGACATTATCTTGTGATAGTGATGATTAGATATTTTTAAGGGTATGACTAAGCTTCATTCTGGTACTTCCTTCTGTCTATCTGTCGCTGAGAGGATATGCTGAAGGCTTTACGTGTCTGAAGCACATTGTAAAAAAACAAACACCAAATCCTGGAATGAAAAATGTTACGCACAATTTTCCTTAAAAGTAGTTTGCAACCGTAAAATACCAATGAAATGAGGTCAAGGTCGGATCGTATTTTCATCTGTGATGTAAAACATTTTCTGTACGCAACGTCATTATAAAGTTGATCTACTTTCTTGCTCAATGTGTGTGAGTGTTTTGACAAGAATTAGCGATAAACTTGAAGTTCACCTAGCCAGCTACTAGAGGGCAGCACATGCTCTTCTGCCATTGGTCTCATTCAGTAATTTGCTTTCAGGCACAAACTTATCCGCAGAACCACTCAAGATCAGCATCAGCCAGAATGCGCGTACACTGCATCGTACTAGCTGCGCTATTTGCCAACACCAACGATGTGGCGGCGAGCACCGGGTTGGGTGGGAAGAAGACTCCAACAGGGCTGCTGGCATAACTCAATCGCTGCAAGATACTCCGGAACATACAAGTCGACTTTTGCGAAAGCGTGACACTGCCGAGGATGAAGAGGACGCAGACGATGAAGAGAGGGGAATCAAGGATTTGGCCGCCAAGCTTAACGACAACGAAATGCGTCAGGCTGTCCGAGCGGTATCTCAAAAAAATTCCCTGAATGCTTTCGCTCACCTGCAATCGACTGGGCTTTCTTGGCAGAAACGCGAGGCAAAATTATGGAATTCGTCAACCTTTCTGCTGAAGAACGAAAAGAGGTGTTGCACGCTATCTCTAAACAAAAGTGGAGTGCCAACGAGCAACGTTTTCAACAGTGAACAGACGCTTGCCAGACAATAGCACGCGGTATCACATCTAATTGGCCTCTGTAGTTTCCGATCCCTAGCGTTTGCTGAGTACGGCAGTGACGATGTCAATAAATGCTGCAGTCTTTTAAGAACGGAGTTTCTAAAAGATTCAAGAATTTTGTAGGATACTTTGACGTCATTGCAAAACAACATAAATGTCAACGTCAATGTCCAACAGGGATAGACGGACCATAGTATAGAGTAAGAGGTGGTTACATGGTGGCGAGCGAGGTTTGTTTTGATGTGCTGCTGTGCGTGAAGGTGCGAGAAATTGCTCTCACAGTGAAATGCTACTTCATTCACAGCATGTCACCAGATTATGAGTGTTGCATCCTAACAGCATCCTAAAGGAAGCTCAGAGACCAACCTCGATGCACGTAATACTACGAGCTCTGTCGGCGCAGTAAACCTCGCATAGCAGGAAACACATTTTCTAGTCACGTTACAATTTGCAGCGCACCGGCCACGTCGTTTCTAAGGCTATTAAATATATCTCGAGCGATGCAAAGCTCCGTCGTGTACCCACCAAACAGCCAGACCTTAAGCGGAGAAGTCATCGGTAGCGTGCTGGAGCGCGGGTGGCTTCCTCATCGATCAATGACTGGCGACATTATCTCCAACGAGATGGCCAGGTTAAACAGCCTACAACTGCCTTCGGACCACCTCGACAGTGTCGTGAAAAACGTAATGAGCGACGAGTGAAGGAGGGCCGGGTTCCCCCATCCATTTTTTTTAGCCTCAGCGATACGAACGAAGCAATCGGAAGAAAAGAAAGCGCCCAGCACCAACCAGCACTGCCGCCACCGAGGACGAACCAACGAAGAAAGTACGTTTTGATTCTGAAACAATGAACGCCCACCTAGAAGCATATCACCGAGAACGCCGACGCCTTGATCAAAAACGCTACAGGAGGAGGAAGTTGGTGGGAGATCGAGAAAACGAACCAGGAGCTGCAACAGGAAATTGACCAACTCAAACATCAACGCAATAACAAATTGCATGGAGTTCCGGTGAAGGAAACTTCGTGGTCTCTCGCAGTGGAATACTTTCGCGTCTTTCAGCACGGACTACTGGACCCGGAAGTGGTTGGACCTCATTTCCTGAGGGTGACCATGGCACCAGATCTGGATGCCGGTACGGTGCGCGGATTAAACGCACTCGCGAGGAATTTGAAGGCCTTCACGCAATTCTGTGAAGATGTAAGCACACAGCTTTGCCGCTTAGACCAAGCCACACAGAACTTACTGGTCGCAACCCGACGACGACTATCACTGTTAGCGAAAATTCGTTGAAGTACATGTTCCCCCATTTGACCAGCAATGACTCGGACCATTGCATTGAACCTCACCGGTCACGCCTTGCTGAGAAGCTACTCAGACAGCGCCTTACGATTCGAGGGTCCGTGTATTTCGACTGGGACAACACGAGCAAACGCGTGGTAAGTCTAATATCTCGAGGGAACATGATGTCGCCGTTGTTGCAATTATTGGAGAACGTAGAGGCGTCTCGCTGGTTTTTGGCGGTGCCCTCATCCAACCCGACTGCAACCTCGTCGTTGGAAACTACCTGTCGCAGTATGAGCTGTACTACTAGGCTCCTTGACATGGAGTTGTGGAGTTGGTCTTAGTGCCAAAAATCCTTAGATCCATATGAAGCATGAAAAATGAATAATTCAAAAGCATGCACTCTACGGGCTCCCGCACGCCACATTCTATCATTTCTCAGCTTAAAATATGAAAATCTGGCCCTCCTTGAAGCCGATATCCTTCAGCATGGTGCTCACAGCTTCATCAAACGCAGGTGGGCCGCAGTGGAAGGCAGCAATATCATCTGACACCTTAGGCAGCATCTCAGCCAGCATCACCTTATCCAGACGCTTGCCGGTTTGGAATGAGCCTAGCTCCTTAGAATCGTTCTCACTAGCGTCATGAAGAACGTGGTGGACTTTGATGCGGCCAGGAAACATATTCGCGAGGGGCTCCAGCTGTGTTAGCGCTATAATGTGCGCTAGCGAGTGATTGCAATCCACCAACGTGATCTTGGCTGTGTCCTTGCTGTTTTCCACTACGGCTCGGATCAATTGAAGCATAGGTGTAATGCCCGTCCCGGCAGCAACCATCACAACATGGCGCACATTGGTCAGTTTTGGCTGTCCGCCGACCGTCACAACTCCCGCTTCAGGATATCCAAGCACTCCCTGGGGTCCCAGCATCTGGACACTGTCGCCAACCGCCAGTTTGTCCAGGTAGCTGCTCATGATTCCATCCGGATACACCTTAACGATCAAGTCGAACGACGCCGGCTGCGAGAACTTGGACGTGGGCGTGAAGGCCCGCTCAATCATATGACCGTTGATCTTCGCGCGCACCTTCAAGTGTTGTCCGGACGTGTCCAGCCCCAGCAGTTTGTTCCCGGGCAGCTCGAACGTGAGTCTCACAGTCTGCAGACTGACCGTCTGCTTGAACGCGAGCGTGAAGGCTCGCCACTGCGTCTTGTGTAGAGCGAACTTGTCGTCCGAGCCGGCGCTGGCCGTGACCGAGTCCGGGTCGAGCTGGCCGATGTAGCACTTCTCCAGCATGCTGTGGCCGTTGACCCACGGGTGCTTCTCGTGGAAGAGGTCGGTGCAGTCTCCGCCGGCCGAGAGCAGCAGGTCGGCGACGCCGCCGGGGTGGAACTTGAGGTACGGCGTCATGTTGTACACCTTTCCGTCCAGCACGCTCCAGCAGTCGTCCTCGGTGTTGTGGCGACTCACCTCCTCCATGGAGATGGCGCGGCGCGGCGGCGCGCCCCTGAGCCCCGACAGGTCCTGGCCCGATTGACACAGGCGCATCCAGTGCTGCAGCAGCGCGGAAAGTCAGCGGAAATCCACGGAAAAAACGCGCTCGCGGCCACGCACCAGTTGGCTGTAGCCCGGGGGCAGCGCCACCTTGTTGCGGCGCTGGATCATCGTCGGACACCCGCCCATGAGCTGCTGCGCCACGGCCTCCGCTGCACACTCGTCCGTTAAGAAACGGTTGTGCGGTCGTGACGGTTTGACGGGAAATTGGCCAATGAGGAGGCGCCGGCGTAATCATTTTGATGGCGACACAGCAACTACAGTCTGTTTTCCTAATTGATGT
Source organism: Phytophthora taxon juncus (assembly GCA_033558005.1). NCBI lineage: Eukaryota > Oomycota > Peronosporomycetes > Peronosporales > Peronosporaceae > Phytophthora > Phytophthora taxon juncus. The sequence goes on from JAUCEE010000021.1 coordinate 2,514,550, forward strand.
ATGCAATTTAATATCAACGTATACGAGTATAGAGGTACTTGTGTGTGATTTTAATTGAACAAAGACAAATTCTCAAACGGATACGACGGGAGAATCAAAAGAAACGTCGTATATATTAGAAGAGAATACAGTACGCTGCGGAGGCCGATGTTGCAGTGGCACTTGCTGCACGTTGTTGTTTTCCATTTCCATCGAGCGTCTAGGAGACCAGGTTGAAATCGGGCGTCACCAGAGCTTTGCTGAAAGTGATCGACACGTCTTCCAAGTTGCCCCGGAGCTGCAGCAGCGGCGAGAGCATGTCCGCTTGGCTGTAAAGTCTCACCACACGTCTGCTCGAGCGGTCCCAGTCGAACCAGACGGAGCCATCCATACGGAGACGCTGGCCAAGTAGTTTCAATGCAATTCGCGCGCAATTTTCATCTTCGTCGTCGGTGTCGTCGACTAGGTGTGGGAAAACGTCGTACAATGTGTTTGCCGTGATGGTGATGGTTGTTGTGGTGGAGGCGAGGAGCGAGTCTGTCGAGAGTGCGGTCTGCTCGACGCGGTATAGTTGGACGTGGATGTCGGGAAACAAGTGTGAAAGGACCCTCCAGCTCCTGGCAAGCGCTGTGAAGCCTTGCATAGTGCCAAGCTCTACATCTGGGGAACCTGATGCGTGCAAGAAGTCGAGCATGGCTTGGCGCTGCTTACTTTCGGTCCGCAGTCCATGGCGAAAGTTGCGGAAGTATCTCGCAACTGTGGTCCAGGGGCTTTGTGTTGCCGTGGTCTTTGAGAGAATATTGCCTTGACGTACTTCTAGCCGCCTGATTTCTTGCCGTAGTTTGTAGCAGCTATCGTCGAGGTCTGCCTCTTTCTTCTTTTGTCTCTCCCGGTAGCGTGCTTGGTTCCTTCGCCCACGCAGGAGCTGGATATGGTTGCGTCTTCTATCGAGATCGTGCGACTTAGACTGCCAATTCGTAGTTGGATCTCGGGGAATGAGAGTGCCCATGTAGCATTCGTTGCTGTCAATGGCTGGGTTGGTATTGGGATACACGATTGGGCTGCATTTGTTGGATGACTTGTCCGATTTTCTCTCTGGGGTACTAACTCTCGTCTCATCCGAAATATGTTTGGAAGCGTTAATACGGCGAATGGGCTTGGTCGAAGGATCCTCTTGCCGAGGAATTGCGTAGCACTTGACAGTTGACCTTTCCTTGAGCCATTCTAACAGTGCACTGCATTGTGCTTGGAGGTGTGCTCGAGAGCAGGTCGATCGTGGAATGTCTTTCAACTCTCACCTCAGCAAAAAATGGTCGATTACGTGACGGGTGGACGCCCGCAATCACATAATGTTGACATTGGAGGAACAAACGACTATCGAGGGATATATACTGGACCAGTACCAATCAAAAGGGACCGGCGTGATTGTTCACTCATTAATTCGTTCCCAGATGCCCCTTGCCGTTGTGGCTACTGTAGTTTTCTGGCGAAAGATAAAATAAAACGCGCAGAAGAAGTGTAGAAGGCCTTCCATCTCGTTATTCCCAGTCATTGTCATAGCGTGGGCGCCTCGGGTGCAACGAACCCGGATGTTTTTTCAGCCTCTTTCGGTGTCATATTGCTCGCGTGCGCTACGTAAGAACGCTTGGTCACAAGATCCGGATCACCGATGATTGCGAGGCAGGAATACAAGACCAGTCAAAGTAAAAGTGACATAAACAGTTAGGGTAGCAGTTCGACACGGCTGGAGTTGCCAGATGCCCCCCGCAAATGATCAGCTCCATTGCCAAAAGAACGCACTGTGGAAAAACACCACCTGGCTGGAGTTGACAATCAGCACTCGGATTGTAGTGGAAGAAGCTGCACGCAGCTACTATTTATGTACGAATGCCGTAGCACTAATGGATTAAATGAAGGTCTAGAAAGCCGAGAGGAAATAGCAGCCAAAGAGAAAGCAAACTCGCCACGCGTCTACTTTCGTTACCCCAGCCATGACACACGGTTTACCGCATCATTAAGAAAAGGGTTCCGGTTCACACGATCTTTCGTTAACACGATACAAATGTACCTCTACAAACTGCGTTTCATAATTGTTGATGGTACAGCAGGTAGGCCGATGATAGCTCGTAATCGGTTGCGGAACTGTTGGACCACCCCCTCGGCAATAATCCCCCTATAACAAAAATCGTCATTATTCGTCGCACCGACAGTGCAGATTTGTGGCAAATGCTATGTCTGATAACAAAATCACCCTGTCGCCATTCATTGCGCTCAATAGTACGCTTTCCGTGCGGGTAAGCGCTAGCGAGAGGAACTTTTCATTCTGTACAGACAACACGCGCTTCAAATCTTTAGTGCCATCACACTCGGAAACGAACTAGACTTGTACCTTCAGAAGTATTGCGTGCCTTGGATCTTCCTCGTTGACTGTGAGCGTCAGGGGCCGACCCATAACTATCACCTCGATTTTACAGTTCAGGATACTCAAACTACATGCGCTTCTTTTTTTACAAATACTTAGCGCACATTATATAGTATCAATACAAGTCTACACGTGTCCTGACCAGAAACAGAAAGGGATCTTGCACTGCTGGCTGCAAAGCTCAGAACAAGATGATAAATCTAGGGCCCCCAAGGATGTCTCACCTTCGATTGAGCAACAGCTAGATTTGATAATTATCAACGGAGCAGTTCTCGGTGTTGCATTGTTCAGTTTCTGCTACTCAGTTACTCGTCTTTTTGACAACGCTGAAGGATGTATTTCTGAAAAGTCGAACGAGAAATAAGGGTTTATTCTCACACGATATCATCGAGTATTGTTTTATTATCAATAGCAATGTAAAATCCTTCGAAGAGCTTCATTAAAATTCGTAAGATACGTTTGCATTTGAATCTGAAACCAGTGCTTTGTAAAGAATACGTAGCAAGGGCATGATTCTTTGTGAGCTGTGCGTTTTCTGGATCTTTACCCGTGGTTGCTCGCACACAGCAGCAAGGACTACTGCGTGCCGGCGAAGCCTCCGTAGCGATGAATCGACTAGGCTCAGTTAAGAAATTATGCGGTGGTACCAAGTTCAACTCGTCACGGCAATCACGCTCCTAGCTGGCTGCGATGCCGTAACGGAAGCCACACAAGCAGACCAAACAAAGATTTCGGTGGATTCAGCAACTACTTTGACTGCCGCAAGAGACACTTCCAGAGAACCTAGCACGACGAGAGTTCTGAGAGTAGGTAAGTCGATCGAGGATTCAAGTTACTCTTTGAGAGACATCGATTCCATGGGCAATGACGCCAATGCAGTCAGTGAAACAACCTTTACAACGCCGAGGGGAGAGCAGGAGCGGCTACGGAGTCACTGAAGTCTTTGCAGTCATTTAAGGCACTTTCGCGGTCAATGTCAAAAGCATCCAGGAAGTTTAGCGACAAAATTCTGTCAGCCTTGCCGATGAAGGCAAAACTTCAAGTTTGGTCCAAGAACGAAAAAATCACTTGAATTTGTCAAGAATGAGTTGGGAAGTGAATCATTTGGCCACCACCGAGCTGACGTCTGCGCACAATTACAAGTACTATGATGACTTTGTGATATCCCTACTGCCTATTTGGGCGAAAAAAGAGCTTACTCCCGTTGAAGTCATGGATCTACTGGACCTTAAGCAGCTGTCCGGAATAGAATTGAAATCCAAGCCAAATTTCAAGTACTACGATGAGTTTATGAATTATGAACACGCAAGTGCTAGTCTGGGGAAAGGAGGACCTTTCCGTGAGCGATGTTTTGATAAGATTAGGATTGGACACACTGAGAGGAGCTGCGCGAACAGAGGCTGAAAACTACAAGTATTACGATGAATTTTTGGTAAACAACTCCGATTATGGCTAAAGAACGATGTACCAGTGGAAGAAGTCATGGCAAAGCTAATGCTTGACAAACTGTCCGGTGATGCTCTTCTGACTCATCCAAATTACCTGTACTACAAAAGCTTCATCATCTACAAGCTGAAATTCTGGCCAACAGATGGGATTTATGGGATTCACCCAGACATTGTTGCAGATCGATTGGGTGTCATGAAGCGGGGGAAGACACTTGAAATCACCCGAGTCTCAAGTTCTTGAATAAATACAAGAAAAATATGGTCAACTACCGATTGAATGGGTGGCTAAAACAACGCCTCTCCACATATGATATCTGGGTGAAGCTTGATTTGGAAAGAATGCGACCAACTACACGCAGACAAAATGTGGCGTACAAGATCTACCGAGACTATGTTAACGTAATGGATGACTTCATTGTCATGCTAAAAGCAGACGGATTTCCAATACCGGATTTGATCAGCAAGAACCCCTCTTTCACAGAGCTGCAGCAAAAAACAATTATTTGGACTTCGGCAAAACGACCAGAATGGTATGTCAAGTTTTCCTTGGGTTTAAATCGCTTAGATGAAAATGCATTAAAAGTGGCAACGAACTACCGGTTCTTGAAGTACTATCAAGAGGGGGTGAAACACATAAGCAAGTAAGAGGACTTCATCACATGTGATGCGCCATGAAAAAAAAAAAAAAAGTTATCCGACTTATTTGCCTTCCGTCGCCGCGTTAGGTGGCGTTCATGACTCTGCCTCATGCAAGAAAGAACAATAAGTTTAACAACCACAGGGCAATAGATTTGCAGTACCTGGTCATTCGTTTTTATTCCTGACATGTGTTTGCCGAAACGAATTTTGCTCTCGCTACTTTTGTAGCCAAACACGCCGCACGCAACTAATATTAATGTAAGAATGCCTTCGCAAGCGAGCTTGCTGATGGGCAACACCAAAGTTGTCATGGCCCAGAAGTTTCGCGGCAGCGTTACGTCTTAAGCGCCGCTGTCGTCTTCATAGTGAGACGAAATGTCAAGTCGCGTGTTCCGTGTGGAATAATAATAGTCCAGTCTACACAAACTAGCAGCGAAATCAAGTCGCGAACCCATCTCGCCGCTCCGTCTCTATCCCGTTTTCAACCAATGGCTGCGCTCGGCCACCTGATACGGCGTCATTAGGTTAACTGCCCAACGGCCAGGAAGCGGAAGTCGGCGGCGTCTTCCACGCGTGTCTGCGAGTGCGTGCGCGCGTCCCCGTGTCTGTCTCCGCTGTCCCCATGCGCGCGGGCGTCTTGCGCTTCCAGCGGTGCAAGTTGCACCTCCTGAAGCTCGCCACAGCCGTCGCAATGGCTGCGCACACGCAGGCACTTGCCGGCTCCGGCGGCGGCGACGTGCTCGCGCGTCTCGAGACGCTGCGGAGCGCCGCCGCATCGCTCACGTACCCGCCCGAGACGCAGCTGCCCGCCGACGTTGCAGCGACGCTTTCCGCGGCCTCAGACGCCGCCTGGAGCCGCCTGGACGACGCCGCGAAGCTCGGACTGCTCTGGGCGCACGGCTACGTGTTCGCGGGCGGCTCCAGCAATGGCGACAAGGCGGGGGAAGCTCTGCTGCAAGTGTACACTCGCTGTGCCGACGGGGAGACGACTGGAGGACAGATGAAGGACGTCAGCGTCGCCTACGACGCGTTCACAGGCAGCGAGTGCGAGGCTGCGAGCTGCGGATCCTACTACCAAGCCACCAATGCCAACTGCGTTGCTAATGTCACTAGTGTCGTGAAGTGTGCAGTGGACGGAGCCTCGGCTTCGGTGCCGGTAGCTAGTGAAGTGTCGTTCTGGTCCTCGGTCGAGACGTCGAGCGGCCTGCCGTACCCGCAGGTGTATCAACACAGCGTCACGCTGACGGACGCGACGAACGCTCTGCAGGTGTACGCTATTCACATGCGCAACAGTGATAGTGGAGTTTCGTGCGGGAATACACTGGATACGATCATCCCGTGCTTGCGACTGGAGGATGTGGCGTCCGGCACCTCGTCGGCGAGTGGTGCAGGATTTTGCAGACCGGCAGTCGACACTGCTGCCGTGCACAGCTTTTTGACTGCGGTGAGCACCGTGCAGGTGGATAAACAGTCGGATGAAAGTGGCTCAGGAGGTGGTGGCAGTGATATGGCGGTGATTCTCGGTGCGGCAATTGGCGGCGGCGTGCTCCTTGTCATTGTGATTTTGGTGGCGTGTTGTTGCTGCCGCAAAAAGAAAACGCTGGAGACTGAGCAACCGGCGCAGAATGCTGCTGTTGGAACGAACCAGGAGGAGACACAGGCGAGTACTAGCGCTACGCGGACAGGACTGGGCTTTATTCCAAGGGTAATTGGGCGACGTGGCAAAAGTAGCGATAGCAGCAGTGACTCGTCGAGCGCTGCTACGAACGCCGCTACGAACGTGAATGTACAGACAAACCGGGGTCGGCGTTCTTCATGGTATACATTTGGCAACGCCAGCAACCGTGAATCGACTGCGTACGGGCGTCGGTCATCGATGGCAGGCACGTGGGTCGGAGCTGCAGGTGGTGGCAAGACCGTGAGCGAGTATTGCAACGAATCGGAGATTTTGACGGACTTCATGCAGGACCCAGAGGTGTTTACAAAGCGCATCGCTTTCGACGAGTTGACGTTTTTGCGTATGCTATCGAAGGGAGCCTACGGGGAGGTATGGCTTGGGCAGTTGGAGACACGGCACGTTGCCATTAAACGCCTCCTACCTGAAAAATGTCAGTTTACTGCCAGCCTGGAACAGTTTGCCGGAGAGATTCAGCTCATGTGCACGCTTCAACATCGCAACATTGTGTCGTTTGTAGGTGTTAGTTGGAATCGATTGCAGAATCTGTGCGCTGTGGTGGAGTATATGGAGGCGGGTGATTTGGATGAGGTACTCAAGAAAAACCGTGAAAAGTTTTCCTGGCAACGCGAAAAGATTTCCATCGCCATGGATGTGGCGGAAGGCCTGGTTTATTTGCACTGCCTGCGGCCAGTCGTGGTGCACCGCGATCTCAAGTCAAAGAATGTATTACTAAACCGCAAGTTCCAAGCCAAGCTGAGTGATTTTGGCGTTAGCCGCAAAACGCATGTGAACGAAACGATGACGTCAGGTGTTGGCACTTTGTTATGGACAGCGCCGGAGATTATCGAAGGCAAGAAATACTCTGAGAAAGCAGACATTTACTCATTGGGCGTTGTGTTATCTGAAATGGACACATGCGAGCCACCGTTCGCAGACGTGACATCCGATAAGGGTGAGCGGTTGCCAGGCATGCAGCTCGCTCAGCTAGTACGGCTGGGCAAGATTCGGGTGTCATTGCGCAAGGACTGTCCGCCTAATCTCCGCAAGCTGGTCATGGATTGCACGCAACTAGACCCGGATGCACGACCAAGTTCAATGCAGGTAGCCTTCACTTTAAAGAGTATTATTGCACCAACGCTGCGAATGTCATCGTCAACAGCTACGACAGCGTCAACAACCTCCTCGTCCGGCTTTCCATCCAGTGGCAGTAATGTGACTGCCGGTCAGGCTCTGCAACGGCCATCGCCTTCAGTTAAAGGCAGCCGTATTTAATCAAACTCTTTGATGCCCCACACAGTGTTCCCTACCAGCTCAACACTTGAACCTTCCAGATTGAAGCTGCATAAACTGTGAATTGCAGCAGTAAACTTTGATGTCGAGCCATGATCTGCAGATTACGATGCACTGGCCAACGTATGTCAAATCGGCGAAATTATAATCATGACTGGTTCGTATTATAGTCGGTGCTCAAGCTCATTTTACAATTGAAGAGTCATCGACACAGCTACGGCACATGCACACAATGCACACTCAATGAATAATTTCTTTACCCGCCTAGCGAGAAGAGCCTAGCTGAAGATGTCATTGGTTGTGTAGCCCCGCCACTGCGATACTCCGCTGTCGTCGAGATGAATGATGGCAATTTTGTTAGCGAACAAGAGGAGTTGTCAGTTCGAAAAACCAATAAACGCATGCACACATGGAATGAGAGTGACCGCCACACCCAAAAGAAGCGTCAAGGTACCGTGCGTTGACAATGACGGATGTGCAGGACATGACTGATCAAGACACGTTGCGAAGGTCATCAAGGCCAATCTAGCCCGCCAGCGGAGAGCCCAGCGACGATACCTGGACTAGAAACGAAAAGGGATGCAGCTCTTGAGATGTACGTCCCGGCGTTACGAGAAGAGGTTGCGAGTCTCCAGAACAAGCGCGATATCCTCGCGCGAACCTTTCTGTCGGCCAAAATTTGGTTCTTTAGTGCCGAGTACTTTCGTGCATTCGAGAACGGGCTGACAGGTCAGGAGCCGCAAAACGCTAAGACATTCTTGCAAACAATGGTAGCACCAGACGTTGATGCTGGTACCGTATCGGGTGTCGAGGCGTTGGCAAAAAACTGGAGGATCTTACAGAGTTCTTCCGGACGTTCATATGCAACTCCAGAGTTTGAACAGTTCTCGAAGTCATCTCTCGTCGCCATGACCACCACAAAAATCACGTTGACGACTCGGTCGATTGAGGTTGCGTTTCCAGGGTTGTGTTGGACTGGCGATGAGAGACGAGAGAGTATCGTTGCCAGATTGGTAGGCCAGCGCATTGTGATGCGAGGCTCGGTACGCTTCAACTGGGACAGCTCAAGCAACTGTGTGATGGGGCTGTATATTCAAGCTAGCTTGTTCTCACCACTTTTGGAGTTGCTCAGCAATCTAGAGGATGTGTTGGCTGTCTTTAGTGACGCTTGCATGTCGCCTGACGGTCAGATAGTCGAGAAGAAAAGTGCGTACCACCAGATGTAAAAGATAAGTGTTGCTGTATAAATCATGGATGGATGCCCTAGCACCTACCACTATACACAAGGTATTCTTCGAAAGATTTCATTATTGCTCAGCGTTGCATGGGGATACATTGTGACTGCGCTCATGTTGAGCTTTGAACTAACTTCGATGTGGCAAAGTATTCAACTTTGGCGTCAAGCGACAAGATACAGTACTGAAGGTGTATTATCTCACTAAGACTGGTTTTCGAATACAACGGGCTCACCAGCGCATGACAGTCACCACATTTTTTTCGAGCGTCTCTAGTAATTATCTTGTTTTGTATCTATGCTCGATTACACCGAAGTTCTCTTCTATGCTGGCAAGGCAGAGCCCGCTGAAGTGTTGGCTCGGGCTACACAACGCCCCGAACATTAGGGAAGATATAAACTTTCACTCTTCATATGTATGCCACCAAAGATTTCATGAGTCTGGTCTTCGTATTGCTGCGGCTTCTCGAGTTGCTCTTGTTGGTTGTCCTGAACAATGTGAACATCGTCATACGAATACTGGCACACCGGGCTATTAGGACCAATGCTCGCTACCACCGGTTTAGTTTTGTAATTCACTCCAATGGCCGAGGAGCACTCCGTATAGTTTTCCGTACTCGGTTTCAAATAAATGTTGTGCAAAACAGCTTCATCCCCAAAGTTCCCGTTCATCATGACAATGCTAACGTTTGGGTTGGTGCGGTTGGTCTTGATGTTTTCAAGATCCACGTAAATATTGCTTACGTTGACGAAACGCTGACGTGGGTTGCTCTTGCAGTTACCACAAGAGCGATAAAGCTTACCGAAGTCCTGCGCATAAAAACCATCAATGATCACCGTGCCAAATCCGTTATGCTGGACAACTTTGTCATCTGCATAACGAGCACCGCCGCCCAAAACCTTGGAGACACTGGAAGCGTTGCCACCCTTTATGCTTAAAGCGTCCTCACACACGTCCTCCCACCATACATTCTCAATAATGCAGTCGCTGTAGTCACAATGCACGCCTTCCATTTGGTTCTCGCCGATGATAGCGTTCTTGAGTGTAGCCCCTGGTTCGAGAAGGAAGACGGCCGTGGAGTTTCCGCTCTCTTCTTGACCGTGACACGTGAGGTTGAACCGGTCGAAAGTGTGCATCTTACCGTCAAATACCTCGCCAGACTTGATGATGTACGCCTCGCTGAAAGTGACATTGCCTATGCTGACAGGCCAGGTGCCATCCGGTACAGGGAGGCTAGATATCATCATGGGGGCTACGACGAAGAGAGCAAGGAAACTCAGGGATTGAAGCATCCCTTTCTCGCGCAGACACTGCTACTCTAGACGGTCGTGATGATGCAAAACTGGAAGTGAGGAAAACGATCGAGTCACTGCGCGATTGTCCTACATTGATTACGGTATGCTGCAAATTGCTGCACTCGGCGTTAAGGAACAATGTATACATCACTAATCCGTTCACACGTACGGTTCAACATGTTAATCATGTGGATGTGCCTCCCGCGATCGACGATGGTACTAATACAAGGTGAACTCTTTCTTCTCGTGCGCACAGTCTTGATATTGCAATGTCACAGAGATTAATATATACCCCGAAGTAACTAATATGAGTAACTAATGAAATCGGACATTGACGGGAATCACATGCATTATCGAGTGGTGCTAACTTGCTGTCCTACTGAGGCGCGGCCGAGCATTCTCACGATAATCTCATGGAAAAATCATTGGAGTATACACCAGGCGCAGATTATAATGTCGTCCAATCCTTTCTGAAGCCAGCATCATAATCCAGTTCCAGTACACATACAGCTAGCCAACCGACCGACCGCATCAACAGCTACACAAGTAATCATGCCAGCTGACGCCGGCGATGCTGGAAGGAGCCCCATCCGTGTCTTCAAGCGACGGATAGAGCTGGAAAAGTGATGCTAGCAGTAGAATGTGTACTGCGAGGGATGATCGCCAATGGCGAGGTTGCAGTCGGGTTGGATGAGGGCACCGTCAAAAACCAGCGAATCGTCCTCTAGGTTACCCAGTAGTTGCAACAACGGTGACAACATGTCCCCTTGAAACATTACACTCGTCACGCGTTTGCTCGCGTCATCCCAGTCGAAATACACGGACCCTCGAATCGTAAGGCGCTGACCGAGTAGCTTCTCAGCAAGGTGTGACCGCTGAGGTTCATCACAATGATCCGAGTCAATGCTGGCCAAATAAGGGAACACGTGCTCAAGCGAATCCTCGCTAATAGTGATGTTCATGGTCGTGGTTGCGACAAGTAAGTTCTGTGTGACTTGGTTTACGTGGTCAAGCTGTATGGTAACGTCTTCAAAGAACTGTGTGAAGTTCTTCCAGTTCCTTACGAGTGCATCAGTATCAGGCCTGCGTACTGTGCCCGCGTCCATATCCGGTGTTCTCGTTTCGCAAAGCAAATCAAGGTCAGGACTGCTCTCTGAAGAGAGCAGTCCATTGCGAAAGATACCGAAGTATTCCACTACAGCAGACCACGAGGTCTCCTTCACCGGTACTCTATGTATCATTTTGTCGCGTTGGCGACTGAGTCGATCAACTTCCTCCTGCAATTGTCGTGTAGTATTCTGGAGATCTTCCGCTAACCTCTCTTTCTTCTTCCGGTAGCGTTTTTGATTAAGTCGGCGGCGCTCTCGGTGATATGCTTTGATGTGGGCCACCATTGCTTCGGCGTGAGAGCGTATTTTCTTCGTTGGTTGATCCTCGACGGTAGCTGTGCTGGTTGCTGCAGGTCGATCTCTCTTCTTTGCAATGATCTTGTTCTTGTCGTCCAAGCTAAGAGCTGAGCGAGGACCTGGTTCTGCTCCGCTCCTCTCGTGTTCAGGTTTTCTGTGTTGGTAATTTCTCTTCATGGCACTACAGCCGAGCTGGCTCCGCGATAGCGCTGGGCTGTTAGACTCGGCCATCTCTCTGCATATAGTATTGGCGACAATAGGTCGTCGACGTAGCCACGCTCGCTCGAGCACGCTACCAATGACTTCTCCGCTTAGAGTCTGGCTGTTTGGCGGGTACAGGACGAAGCTTTGCATTGTTTCGAGCAGATATTCCTGATAACCTTGGAAACAACGTGGTCGGTGCGGTGCGGATTGCGAAGTGACTAAAACGTGCCTGTTATCCGAGGTGCAAAGCTTTCGAGAGAGCTCGCTGTATTACGTCCAGGGCTGGTCTCTGTGCTACCAATCTCGTGTTATTTATCAAGGACGTCCCATGTGGTGGCGTATCGATGAGTAAGTGAGTTAAGTAGTGCAGGTCGAAGAGTATGACGTGGCACCAGCATGGCCTGACAATTTGAATTAGTCATTGATGACCTGTGAACACTTGTGCTTCGTACGAACGTGCGTCTACCGGCACGGGCTTAACCGGTCGATCGAGGTGCTGTCGAGGTGCTGTCGACGCACGATAGTCTCATGAAAGCATCATCGCTAGGACATACATGTGCTGGTACGAAATCAATGAACGTAATGTGCCGCTGACGCACGATAACCTCAGGAAAGAGTCATTGTTGTGCACTGAACTCGTAGCTAAAGGGTCAAGTTCAAGCCACGGTGCCCACGATTATTTTACTCGGGTATTCATACACACCTAACCAAGAGTTGAATTCTGCAATGCTGGAAGGAGAACGAACGTTTCCTTTCCACACTACGCAAGCACTCACTTCAAAATGAGTAACTATTGTACCGCACTTCTGAATTACACGTTTCCTCACGCATTACATGTACCAAATCCAGATTCATCTCTTCCAGCCGCTGTGATGGCGTCATAAAGCGTAAAGCCTGTAACTTCTGTCGGTGACTCAACAGTTGCTCACGTGTGAGCTGCGTCTGGCTTTCTGAGGTGCGGGAGGCGGCAAAGTCTGCGATCTGTCTCGCGACTTCGTCTGGTAGAAACGGATGAAGAAAACTGTGGCGCAGCAAATCCACGTTGGCTTGAACGAAGCGCCGTGTCTGCTGCCACTCCTCAGGGCGAACAGTGCTCGTGGAGACAATGGGCTTGATTGTCGGGTCCACGAGATAAAAAGTTGCCATTGTGAGCTCTCCACCGTTTGGGTTCGTCCTATCCAACAACTCGAAGGGCTCCATCCGGTGAGCAAAGAAACTGGGAGCAACGATGGAGCGATGTTCATGCAGAACCAACGATCCCCATGGCTGCAGGAACTGCCGCCCATACCTCCCTTTGTAAGATGCCGACGTTCTCTCTCCAAATGCCAGAAACGTATTTTCCTGCGACGACAAGTCTGGTTCCTGGGAGCTAGGGCAGTGCGCGAACGCACGGAAGGCAAGCTTGGGAGGCGTGATGTTTCTCGATCGTATTACGTGATAGCCCACACTCACAATTTGTTCGTGGTCGTCTCCATCAAGGTTCCAACCACGGTTGGAATCCGCATGATCCTGGTCGCCAGAAAAGACTTGGTGGTCTTCGTCAAGTCGGACAGTGGAGAGCTTTACAACTACTTGAAGCCGCCTGCCGCGGAGCTCAAAACGGCCTCCTGAGAGAGGTTGACCAGGGTGCTTTAGGTTTTCTTTGCTGTGCTTCTCGGTAACCTGCCATGTCGAGCCTAGGCCAATCTGATGGGGCTGTGGTGGGTCTTCCGTTGCAATACTGCCGAGAGAATGCTCAAAGAGCGGTACCAGACGCTCTAAAAGCTTAGGTACTGCCGCATACAGCCCTGGGAAGCCGTTCGGGTGCACTGACCCATGTAGCGGGGATAACACTTCCACTACTCCATCTACCCCAACCTGAAACTCGGTGGGCAGCCATTGGTATTTTGGCGGGTTGTCTTCGTCTTTGCTGTCGTTGTACGTCCGGCATCGTAGCGAAGGATCCAGGATGTCCACTGTTGTCGACCACGATATGGTCTTGCTGCAAGGCACAAATGCTTTTCGAAGCTCGTCAAGGTCGTCCTCGAACGATAACACGCCGCCAGTCTCGCTTCCTCCATCACAAATGAACGTTTCCGGGATGTGCGTGGCCATGGCTTGTGGCGATTGCTTCTCCAGCGCAAGCAAAAACTCTGTGACGAAAACGCGCGTGGCCTCCAGCTCTTGGCGCACGGATAGCCGCAGCCCATCAAGCTCTTTGTGCTGCATCCCGTAGTGCAGCATCAGCTGCTGGAAAGACGCTTCATCGCCATCGTGCTCGGCAAGAAACCACGACATGAGCATCGGCAGAGCCTTTTGTCGGGCACAATACAGCAGCCTCATCAGCCGCTCAGGTCTCATCGCGGCATCACGCAACTCCTGGCAATCGGAGACACCTTGACACATGAGTGCGAAGACCGTGAAGTGGACCAACGCATTGTACGGGTCGAGTCCGTCTCCAATGCGAGTCTCCGATGCATCACTGCGGAAGTGCTTGCAGGTGTCTTCAAGCGATGGATAGAAGTGCAGTAAGCGTGAAAGGTGGCGCTCGAGTAATGCTCGTTGGATCGCACGAAGCCAAGTTCCGCGAGTGACTTCGCACTGCTCGAACCGAGCAACACCGCGTCCTCCACAAGCATTGACGACGGAGCCGATTGCACTGAGGACGTCCAACTCGCTCACCCGCCGAGCGGTGTAGCTGGATCGGTCGTTGACAACGTTGACGCTCTTGTGGCACTGCAGCTCTCGACGGCGGAAGATGCCGGTCCCGCTCATGGTCCAAAGTCGATGGAGGCTTCGCGACTCCAATGCGATTGTGAGATTGCAGCTCGACAGCTCGAGCGCGCGCTACCCGCGCGTCGGGAGTGCACTGGAGCGCACGTGCACGTGCCATCTGCGACTTGTGACGCCCGTTCACAGCCACGTTGAAGCGCAAGAATTTTCCAACGTGTAGCATTCCGGCGCTGACGCGTCCCGCGTGGAGCGGTTGTCTGAGGACGACCACTTCAACGTGCCGCTCACCATCCTGCCCGAGCAGCGCGATTTCGCCGGCTACACGCAATGTCCAAATCGAGGGTAGCTTTCAGCTCAAGGTCGTTGAAGCCGTAGTCGGGGAAGTCTATGCTCGGCACGATCGCCACTGCGCTATAGACACAGAGGCGCAGCCACAGATGAAGCAGCAGCAACGTTAGTGCCCGGACACGGCTTCCAATTGCGTGCGGTCCGTCGTGAGGCGCAGTCTCCATTCACCTCAGTCTACTAGGAAAAGCGCTTGCAGTTGTAGTGACAACCATGAAGCAACCGCAATCGCAAACACAAGTACGCTCAAGAGCTCTTCTGCATGAGGATACCTCGTGGTTGGTGAACGAAGCGAACCTTCACCTCTCCTCGTGAGGTTTCAGCGCAATGGAACAGAGGTTTGCATGCATTTTGTTTTTAGTTTAATTTGTTCCCGCCTGCATCGTGCTGATGCAGGCGGGTACTCGTTGAAAGAGAACTAGGCAATCGAGCGAGGAACGATAAAACTTATGCTGTCGCAGCCTAGAGTACATGTTCCTATAGCGAATCAATAAAAATTTGCGCGCACTCACTTAAGGCAAGCAGTTTTGCTTGACCTTTTTCCAACTGCGAGTTCGTTGGAGTCCAATCAGAGTACCTGGGCAAGTTCATCGCGAAGGTTGCGGAAGCCGGCGAGCTCGTCATCAAACATCGAAGCAGGCGCTGGGGCGTCTTGTTTACCTTCGTCTGATGCTTTGTCGGCCTTTTCCTCCGACATAGTGACCGAGGCGCCAAAGCTGCTCAAACGCGGTGCGTTTTTGAGCTGGTGAAGGAAATTGCCCACCGAAGCAGTCTCCAAGGACGCGCCGGAAGAGTGGTTGAGCGCGCTGCCTGCACCCGTCGATGCTGAGTCTGTAGCAGTTGTAGCGCTTGACCCAATCGCAGAGCCATCGCCAATGGCGAACGGGAGCATCATATCAATCCCATCGGCGTCAAAGTCATCATCACTGGGGCCGTCACTAGGGCCGCCAGCCACATCGGCACTACCGGACAAAGACAGAAACTGGGGACGACCTCCAGATGAGCTACCACCCGTATCAACGAGCGCCAGACCAAACGCATCCGGCGTATCAGGTGATATACCCCAAACTGTCACTCCACTGTCACTGAAATCCGGCGAGAAACCACGCTTTTTCACCGAGATCAAGCCAGCAGAGGATGGAAAGGAAGAGCGCTTCGCACCATGTAGTCCAAGCTGAAACTGATCCGTTGTAACAAAGGTAGGCACGTTGCTGGAGCCTGACCGGAGATAATTTTTGCTGTACGAATAACCGGGAGATGTGGAGAGAAGCTCGCACGGGTTCGCTTGGAATGGCGGACTCGACGAAAACATGGGCATACTGTCTGTCGGTGGGTGCGATCCAGCACTTGGACGAATGGTAATAGCTTCAGTATTCGTGGTAGGCCCAGCTACAGGAGAGGTATCTTGTGATTGAACTTCGATTTGGGTGTCTTCTGCGTTTGGTGGGCCGACGCTGCTGCCGGACTCGCTGCTGTCGGGAACGAACGCGCCGTTAAAGGAGCTTTTCCTGCGCCTAGAGGCGTGTTGTTGTAGTGGAAAGGGTGACCCGCTGTCAAGTGTAAAGTTATCCAACGATCCTGGAGCGGGGTGACTTTCATTACCAGCGACGAAAGGTTTGTGGTGCAACCCTGGAGACATGCGACCATTGCGCAGCAGTGAGATGGTCTTCGGGTGGCGAGGTGGGGTCGATAGTCGATGGTATGCAGCATTGCTATTGCTGGTCGGAGGCTCGTCGTGAAAAGACGATTGCGACACGCGTAGACCATTCTCGGCATCCTGGTTATTCGCACCACCCTCCCAAAGCTGTTGCTGCCGTTGCTGAAATGCAAGAGACGGCGAAGACGTATGCTGTTGCTCCCGTTCGATCGCAACGTTGCCGTAGCCGTAAGGTGCTGCCGTTACGTTTGGATTGGCAGCACCCCGCAGTCGAACATCGTGCTCACCTCCGTAGGAATGAGCATGCTGAATAAACTTTCCGTCACTTTGCTCTTCGCCATAACCCGTCGTTGCAGCTGGATCTCTTCCACCAGCAACAGCGATACCACCTTTGCCGCTAACCCGCGGAATTGCCATGGGTTTTGACATTCCTGGCTGAAGTCGCACCGTTACCTCGTCATCCAATCGACTATCACCCACAGGACCTGTACTGCTGAACTGTTGCTGCGGTGAAGCTGCAGACGTTGGAATTGAGCGCGGTGACGATCTGCGGCGCTGTAATACTCCACCCTCGGCACCAAATTGTTCTGCTCCGCTGACCGGCACAAACGAGTCCGTCCGCAGATCCGTGACTCGCATCGGCGAGTTAGCCATGGCTGCACTTGACCGAGATGGAACGGGTGCACTTGCAGGGACCAGGTCCGGCGATCCCGGCACATAGTCCTGAATGATATAGTTGTCTTGGAAAATACGTGACGGCGCAGCCTGCTCTTGCCGCTCTGTAAACTGGTCACAATCACGTCGATACACCGCGGCCACTTTCAACAGCCCAAACGGCGTCGCAATCGGAATGAACGAGTATCCACTCGTCGCCACGCGTTGCGCCTCGAACGCTCTCGTGGCGTCGCTCGCCGGCGCGGCGTGCATCGTGTAGCTCAGCATGGACGGGTACGACTGCGCGAACAGCCTGTGCGCCGGGAGTTGCCTCATGAAGGAGAAAAGAGCTCGCAGCAGCACGCTGATCCTCTTGCAGACCTCCTTAAGTTGCTGGATGACGTCGGCGCTCGCACCAAAGTGGGCGCCGGCGCTCTCTCCGACTGCGGCAAATGTAACACTCCAGCGTTCCAGCAGCACTTTGGGGCCGCGGCCGTCCCCGTCCCAGAAGACGTCGATGGCCAGCGGCAGCCGCACGTCCTCCTTCCAGGGGGCCATGGCCTCTCTCACGGCCTGCACCTCCTCGATGTCCAGGTTGAATCTGGCTCGGCGACTGCCGCGCCGCGCGTCCGGCTCGGTCTGGAAGTTCACGCGCGACTGCACGATGAGCTCCGCCGCCTTGTACAGGAACTCGAGCACCACTTGCTCCGTCTTGGCTCGGCCGGCTGCAGCAACATAAGCGACAAGAAATAAATATCAAATAAAAAAGAAGAAAATAAAAAAAAAACTCTCGCGTACTGGAGGAGCGCGGCGGCGGCGCCGCGTAGCGCGCGTTGTAGCGCGAGTTGGCGGCTGCAATTTGTGCGGGCGGCGGCTGAGACGCGCGGCCGGCGGCGGGCGCGTCCACGGGCGACGTCATGGCCCACGGACGGCGGGAGCGCGGCGGGGAGCGAGGAGAAGCGGCGGCGGCTCCGCTTCTTCGGCTGTGCGGGAATTATCAGTTGGCTCCGGAATTTGGCCAATGAGAGACGGGTGCAAGGGATGTAGCCATGTCGCGGGATGTAGCCATGTCGTGCGCAGGACGCTCGCAGCGGTTGAACGAGTGTATTAGGATGCTACTTTATGGCCGGCTGCGGGCGACGCCTTGTTGCGCCGCTTTCTGTTCTTGTTCGCAGGCTTCTTCGGGCCTGGACGTTGGTGCTGCTTTGGGCCTGGAGACTGCTGTTGCTGCTTCGGACCTGGTGATTGCTGCTGCTGCTTCGGCGTCGTTTGCTGCTGCTGCTTCGGACCTGGTGATTGCTGCTGTTGCTGCGTTGAAGTCTGCTCCTGCTTTTGCTGCGACGGTGGCGCAGCACTCGCAGTCTGCTGCTCCTCCGTTTCATCCGTCTTGCTGTCTGCGACCGGCTTGTCGGTTTCAGTCTCCGCGGCCTCCGCCTCCGCCTCAGCCTCCTGCTCCTCGGCCTTCGCCTTCTGCTCCTGCTCCCTCTTGACTCGCTTGGCGTCTCGCTCCTGCTGCTTTTCCTGTCCCTCGCGCTTGCGCCGCTCCTTGCGCGCCTGCTTGGCCGCCTCCTTCCACTCCAGGAAGGCCCTGGTGCGCGGCGTGGCCAGCGCCGCGTCCAGCCAGGCCTGCTCCGCGCGCCAGTCCTGCACCAGCACCTTCTGCAGCAGCGCCGCGCTCTGCAGACAGACAGCAGCACGTGAGCGCAGCCCCCGTCCACGCGTCGCGCGCCGCTCACCAGCACGTGCATCTCCAGGAAGCCCCTGCAGCTGCAGGCGTCCACTGCCTTGCGCCCCAGCACGTCCACGAACCTGTCCACCACGCGCTCGCCGCGGCTGTTGCAGTCGATGGGCCGCGCGCCGAAGAACTGCAGCAGCCGCGAGTTCTGCGCCGCCGTCGCCGCCACGAACAGCAGCTGCAGCTCGGCGCCCAGGCTGATCACGCGCCCGTGCGCCACGCGCAGCTCCGCCAGCCAGCGCCGCAGCTCCGCCACGTACGCCGCGCGGTCGCGGAAGTGGTCGATGCGCAGCAGCAGCAGCTCCACGTCGCCCATCCTGCTCTCGCACCAATGGACACCTTTGCACACCAATGGACACTTCCTGAAGTAGCTGCACCAGGCTATGTGGCGCACACTACTCTATGTGGTAGACACAGACCAATATCGTACAGTCTTTGGCGCACAAGTGTGCGACTGTTTATTACGTCTACGAAATGTTCGAGCATTCTACCCATTGCGAATGATTAGCCGCCGCCCTGGTCTACAGTTGCTAATGAGCGCACTTGATAAACGCCATCCTGCGTGCCGCTGTTACTTCCTGTTTTGTGCATGTAGTGGAGATGTGTTTGATCTGCTGTTACCCACGCAGAAAGATTTTCTTTTTCTCTAGCACCACGATGTGAGTAGTAAGTTTCTGCACATGATGCAGACAGTGTTTTCTTTTTCTTCCCCCTACTTTTACAAGCGAGGGTTCCCACCAAGAAGTCGATGGCGCACGCTTTCGTGTCCGCGTTCATCATCATTCCAGAATCCGCCAGCTCGAGGAGAAATGGTTCTGCTTTCGCTACAGTGCGCGATTATCGACGATGTAGAGAGCTCGTTCGATGTGGAGATCGACGATGGAGCAAATGGTAGCATATTGAAGGACGCAGCCAAGGAGGAAGTGATGGGGGTATCACCGACCCTGCGCAGAAGTTGCAACCCTTCCTGGCGAAAAGGGAGGACGGCAGGTGGCTGACGGAGGATAAAGCGGCAGCAGTGAGAAGCGAATATCCATCGTCGAAGCAAAACGTGATGATGTCCCACAAGGAATTGCCCAGAATGTGACCGGCCTCGTTTTTTTTCTGACGTGGACCGATTAGAGCGGACGCTTGGCATTGTTACTAACTAGATCGAGTGGGTATTCCCTAGCGATGGCGATGAGAAAACTCGATGGAGTAATGGGACGCTCCAAACCCGTGAATCGGTGCCCACAGTTAAATCACTAAGCAATATTGTCGGCATGGTTCAGTCTGCTCGCTTAGTACGTCATTCTCCAATTAATAATCATGTTTTTCCTAGAACGATATGCCGTTAGGTAGGGCTATGTTTTGCCGTGCAACTTGCATCTATGAAATGGCGCAGCTCATGAATCGATATTCGTACCATGTACATGTTCATCTATTTGTCAACAACTAAGTTACCGTCGAGTCGAATCTGCGCGTTGGAGAATACTATGGAGATGTCCTCCAACTTGCCCAGCAACGGCAGCAATGGAGACAGCATGTCGGACTGACTGATTAGACCGAGTACGCGACTTTCTACTCCGTCCCATACGAATCGCACCGAGCCGCTCATGGGGAGACGCTGACCCAGCAGTTTGTCAGAGATGTGAGCCCCTCGTCGCCGTTTTCGCCGGTCCAGGTGTTCCTGCTCCAGGTGAGGAAACAGATTGCTCAAAGTGTACTTGTTGAATGTGACACTTGTCGTGTGTTCCGCAATCTGATCCAAACGCTGTAGCTGGACATCGACGTCTTTGAAAGACTGCGTGAAAACCTTCCAGTTGCTAACCAAAGCCTCGAAGCCGCGCACCGTGCCAGCATCCAAGTCTCGCGCCATCGTCGATCTCAGAGAGTCGAGGCGTACCCCCTCAGGAGCGAGCAGTCCACGCCGGAAGACTCGAAAGTACTCTGCTGCAACTGACCACATCGTCTCTCTCGTTGAGACCCCATACGAGGGGCTATTGCGCTGGCAATTGACTTGCTCAATCTCATCGCGCAGCTTATTGTTGGCCGCCCCAGGGTTTTCGGTCAACTTCCGCTGCCTCATTCTGTAGCGCTCTTGGTTTCTGCGACGACGCTCTCGGTGGTAAGCCTCCACCTCTTCCTCGTCAATGCTTGGGTCTGGCTCATTTACCTCACGCAGAGGCAGCGAACGCTTAATTCCAGTGGGACGCGGGTATTTTGTATGCTCACGTGGCTCAATGGTGCTCTTTTCGTTGCTATCGAACGCGTCCAAGCTTTTCTTTGGGCACTCAGGCACGCCCGTTTCACTGCAGAGAGTGTCGGCGAAGAAGGAGCGATGGGGGAGGCAGGTGCGCTGAAGCACATTGCCAATGACCTCGCCGCTCAAAGTATGGCTGTTTGGTGGGTGGAGAGCGGTGCTTTGCATCTGAGTCTTGTGGGCCGTGTTGGAAATCGCGGAGTGACAGCCAAACAACGGAGAGGACTGTCAAATGACGTGCCGGGAGGAGTGTATTGTGCCGGGTAATCATGATCCAGGTGGATAAGGGAAAATTGAGCAGCGGCAAAAAAGCATTGTGGATTAGTTGTTTGCTAGTCATCAAGGAGGTGTTATGAGAGTGATAAACAATTCATGGTTACACATCGTACCTACGATCGTGTGCAGAATTCCCTCAGCATCGAACACTCGTCTCACCACGTGTCGTCTGTAATGGCAGCTTTTGCTCTGCTGGAATCCACTTGAGGCAGCGCAAAGAGCGCATAGCTGTAGTTTTTCGCTGCATGTCCTGGGCGCCTTGCATCATTACCACACGGATTGCCCAAACACACACAGACCTTAGAAGACACAGCAGAAGTATGCTCAGATGACGTGCCCAATTGAGCTCAATGTACACAGTAATCTTCAAAGCTGTGTCTTTCTTCCGCAGGGATCGGTGTCATCAAGCGCGATATGGGCGCGGCTTCATCAGCAGCGCAATCCTCGTTTGGCCACAACTTCGACAATTACATACGGCGCTGTGAGCATAGGATACTAAATTGACAAGCTCATCGCCGACTATCTATCGTTCCTGCTGCCAAAGGGCTTAACACATAAAGAGCGGGTACTTGGCGCCAACCTTGCGGATGTTGCGATGCAGGGCCTTTCGCAAGGGGATGAGGTAGAACTCGAGCGGAGGGTGGCTTGAACTCGAGGTAGGACCGCCGGTGGCCAATCCAGTGATGCTGAACCCGGCAGGGGAGGACCCTGACGAAATGGGGGATGTCGTCGCAGACGTCGCAGGTGTAGGGGCACGCGATCCAGACCTCGGCGGGTGATCCGACAGGTAGAACCAGCAGCTGAACAGAATCGAGCGGATGTCTGCCGGCGTTGTGAGGGGAAGCAGCTCCGCTGCCTTACCAAGAGGCACTGGCAGCCAATTTGTTGCGCGCAATAGCCTCATCAACTCGCAGGTGATCGATAATTGGTTCTGGTTACGCATATAAGGTGGCACATCAACGTTCTCAACGCTAAGCTCGCCCTTTACGCTGTTCCAATGGCCCAATAACACAATCAGCGCCGATTTGAACACAGGCACGAAGCGCAGCAGTTGTGTTGAGCCTAGTGCCGTCGATGTGGAAATCACGGTACGCAATAGTGGCAAAAACGCAGGGAAATGGTTTAGCCACTGTTCGACACGCAAGTCCACATCAAAACTCGAGCGATTCGGCAGCATATCCTTGTAGATGTCGTCGCTCGGAATGCCACAGCACGGAATTACACGCTCCAGAAGCATGTCCACCACGACTTTAAGTCGCCGCTCTAACTGCTCGTCTTCCTCGGCATTTGGCATGGTTTTGGCTCTTGCCTGAGCGTCAGATAGCAGACTTGCAGCTGTGCCTGTGGAAGACAGAAGCTGAGAGAACACCTCCGTTGCATACACACTGCATACCCGCGCAGCGTGCATCTCACGCTCCCAAGACGAATCCAGCGTTTTCCGATAGACTAACTTCGCCTCAGGAACCTTCGTAATGACCTGCGACGACTGCAGGTTCGTACATTTAGAGCTAATAGTACGTTCGCATCGGATAATCTGGCGCTCGTCGAGGAGACTACCGTCCTCGTCAGTATCCAAATCAGCAAAGTTCACACCATTTGGAAAATGAGTCGGGATACTAGTTGCCGACGTTGTGCTTAGCAAAGCGTCCA
The DNA here is from genome assembly GCA_033558005.1 of Phytophthora taxon juncus. Taxonomy (NCBI): domain Eukaryota; phylum Oomycota; class Peronosporomycetes; order Peronosporales; family Peronosporaceae; genus Phytophthora; species Phytophthora taxon juncus. The sequence goes on from JAUCEE010000021.1 coordinate 2,537,417, forward strand.
GCCACAAGGATGCGAACATGCTGTACACTGAGGACGCGTAGTGTGCGACACCACCGTCCAGCGCTAGCACGCGAAATACGATCATCTTCAACGACTGCAAGCGGCTCTGTAAATGACTATCCTTTGGCAAACTTAACTGGTTTGACGCTTTGTCGCCCTGCAAAACAAGGTCCGCTCTGTACTGGCGCAGCAGCGAGAAAAATACGCCCGATAGCTTCTGGATACAGCGGTATTGCCAAGATGGGTCTTCTAATGACAGGAAAGGCGTTCGGGACGCTAGATACAGTGCACGTGAAGCAACCAAGGAATCCTTTGAGCGCGCTAAGTCCAAAAAGCTCTCCCAAAACTCCACCCCGTGCACACCTTTCCACAGCGTAAATGAATCTAAGCTCTCGCTCCAGCTTTTCGAAGTAGCTAATTGCTGCACGCACGAAACACCTTCTGCCGTTGGCAAGGTAATCGGTAGTTCGTCGGCAGAATTAAGGTTGCTCTTGTCGTTCAAATTGAGTAGCGATTGGACAATACCGAGAATGCGTCGTTGCGCCAAGGGGGCAGCCGATTGGCATTCATGTATGATGTTGCGCACAAAAGCCACATATTCTGGTGATGCTGGTGTTAACAGCGATGTCAGCAGCTCACATAATGCACGATCAGCGGGTTGGACAGCTGTCAGGGGCAGTGCTAAAGGCAGCTCATTGAACTCTGCCAGCATCAACTCAGCCTTGATCAACTGCTCTGTCACCTCTCTACGCGAAATCGCCTTCGCCAACAGGCACAGCCACTGCTTCCATTCGTCAAATCGCTGGCGAGCAGTTTCCTTGGATAATTTATCGTCAGCACATGATCGCATTGAATCATCATCATTTGATTCTTCAATTGGAGTCATTGCTTGAAGAAGCCGAAGTGTGCTCTGGCAAATATACGGGAGGAAACGATAAATACCCTTGGCGAACGCACACGATACTTCTGATCCTGCAAGTTCAAGAACTTGCTTCTGGAATGAAGCTACCGACGACCCAAGTTGAGACGGCAAGTCTGATGCAGTCAAATTCTGCAGCAACAAGAGCAACTGGAAGCCCGAGCATGAGAGTTCAGCGCTTCTTTTACGCAAGAAATGTAGCAGCTGCGCCTCCATGCCTGACGCACCATTATTAGCATTCCCATTGCTGCTTCCGTTTTGCACAGTCAACTTCATCGCTAAGGAAGTGACCAACTCCTGCGTAACAATCCACTGGAGGCTGTCGTCGCACGAGCTCACCAATACCGCAGATTCGCTTGCCATTGCCACCAGCCGACACACGGCGTCCGCCGTAGGCATCCCTTGACCAACCGAAACCTCGTCATTTGATGAACATACATCCAAAAAGTCGCGCAAAATATCCACCATCTGCGCCGGGTATTTGCCCGCCAAGAACTCCAAAACCGGAAGAAAGTGTTTCACCGTATCTTCATCGTCTCCACTAACCTGATACCGCGCAATCGCCTCATAGAACAAATACTGCTGAACGCAGTGCGAGTTCATGTGCGAGATAGCCACCAGCACCCACGTCCAACTTGACGGCATCGGCCTTGCCAGACACCAGTCCAGCACCTGTGTCACTAATTCTCCACGCGTCGATTCTGCTGCGCTGAGCACTGCGCGGCGCACGACGCCCACCAGTTGTGCGTAGATGGGTTTGCTCGGCAACTTGCCTGTCGTCTTGTCCAGGTCGACGCTGTGTTTCTCCTTGTCGAAAAAGACCAGCAGACTTTGCACCGAGTCCTTCTCGTCCACGACGTCGCAGAAGGCCAGACTGAGCTTCACGATGTCTAGCAGGACGCTCGACCGAGCGAACTGCGTGTTCACCGTGCGTTGCAACTGGTCCAGAGCCTTGAGCACCTCGGCCTCCGCCGCCGCATTATTGACAGCGGCCTTGGCTCGGCGGTTCTGCTTCCCCTTCTTCTGCCTTTTCGACGCCGGCGCCGCCTCCGTGTAGAGCCTGGTCAGCGCCGTCTGCAGCTGCGTCTGCAGCGCCGCCAGCTCCGCGCTCTGCAGCGAGGGCATTTTCGACACCTGCGGCTCCATTTCGACATCGTCGTCGTTTTCGACAGCGTCGTTTTGGACAGCGTCCGACTCCTGGCTAAGTACGACGTCGTCGTCCTCCAGCGGCGAGTTCATGAGGCTCGAGAGCGCCGAGTGCGAGGGCGGCGGCGCCTCGCGGGGCGTCCCCACGTCGGTGGACAGCAGCGAGGACATGAGCACGGCGTGCGAGACGCTGGGGGACGGCTCCTCGTCCTCCTCGGGCGCGGCGTTCAGCTGGATCTCCATTTTCGACAATAGAGACTGCGACCGAAAATGACAGGTGTGGTGCACATGAACGAGGAACCGCTTACTTGATATCATAAGAGTTTATAGTAATGACAAGATAGTTGATGACATCGATGTCACGGTACTGTCGGATGTCAACTTTTCTGATTGTATGGCTGCGTGGGCGATTTACATACCACTTTGAGCTTTAATTCTCTTCTTTTTGACGGCTAGTTGGTTGTTTGATGAGGTGTTTTGAATATCGACGCGTGAAGGGACAGCAGAGTGACAAATGTCGGTACATGAATCGCCCCGGATCAAGTCCAAGGCTGTGCAGAATAAATAATCGACATCCATGTTGATTACGACCGTGAGTTTCATTGTCGCCCCAACTTGAGAGCCCAGGTCAGTTCGCGATTTCCGCTCAAAGAACCATGCAAGTCAGCATTCTTCACCCGCCAAACCTGCAGACACTAAGCCCAGATGTCATCGGAAGCGTTGTACAACGCTCTCGAATTCCTCTTTACCGCCACACCACGACCAGTCTCGCACCGGTCACCACTGCATTAGTGGAGCCATGTCCATTTACTCAGGCCGAAGATGACTGTTCTGGGCGCTCATCGCCAACTGATACAAAACAATCGGACAAGAAGCGCGCAAGTGCTGCTGAAGGGCGAGTCGGTACCGCCGCCTATCAGCGAGAAAAGCGTCGTCTGAAGCAAGAACGTTACAGGGCACGACAACGCAAGCTCGCCGCAGAACTGGAGGCTGGCAACCAGCAGCTACAGGCTGAGATTCGGCAGCTCGAGAGCAAACTTTATATTCTGTCACTTAGGCCTGTAAGAAGGGCCACCGTCTGGTCCGTCGCAGTCGAGTACTTTCGTGTCTTTCGACGAGGATTGATCGCTCCCGAGAGGAAACGCCACGCTGGGCTAACTTTCCTCCGAGCAACAATCGCCCCGGACGTGGATGCCGGCACGGTTCATGGTTTTGACATGTTGATGAAATACTGGGAGATCTTCGCTCTGGCTTTCCAAGACGTCAATTTCCAGCAAGTGCGTCTTGACGAGATCGCAGAAAACTTGCTCGTCGCGACTACAACTACGAGTATTACCATCACCAGTCATTCCCTGCGGACCATGTTTCCTGGATTGGTACGGGATGACACGGACCACCGCAAAAAAAGTCAGTGGCATCACATCGCTGACAAACTGCAGGGGCGGCGCCTTGTCATGCGAGGCACTGTGCGTTTCACTTGGGATAGTATGCACAGCCGAGTGGTGGGCTTGATCAGTCAATCGGACATGGTATCTCCACTGCTGCAGCTGCTTGGGAACTTGGAAGACGTGTCGGCCGTATTCAGCAACGCTCTCATTACCCCCGAGTGCAACCTCGTCCGGGGCAAGCAGCTCGACCAGTGCAACCTCGACTACTTCGATTTGTCCTCATTGATCTCTTAGCATTTTCGCACCATCTTGGGAGCGTCGGGCTGATCGAGGATGTCGAACGCGCAAAATCCCTGAAGCAGATCATGCCAACATTTTTCGAGCTGTAACAATTGCTGGATTTGACAGCACACTGTGAAGAATGGACCATTCCGTGCTCCTCAGTATGAAGCACTGCGTTTCTGCAAGGGTGTTCGTAACCGCAATTACGGGACTTGCTGCTCGGTCCGGTTGATGGTGAAAGGCATGGCAAATGTTGGCAAATGGCGAGATTAACTTTCGGTGGGCTGTCTGTCTCCGCGATCGAGGCACGATCTGCAGTGTTTAGTCTGTCTGTTTCACCGGGTGCGCACCCACAACGTCATGCTGGACGTGCGGGGTCCCCGGTGGCACATGCACACGAGGACGAGAGGGCAACGGACTGACAGCATGTTCAGCGACGCGACGAGCTTCAAGCGGCTGCCGCCGTCGATCTCTACCAACTGTGCGTGTTCCCTCCCTCTGCGTTGCAGAGACGGCGGCCGTCGTCTCCGCTGTGCTGAGATCGTAGTCACGCGAGAGTGTCGACGGCGCTATGCGTGCCAGATGGGCTTAATCGCTAGTCACAAACAGCAAAACGACACGACTAGCACGCGTGCAACCGAACGAAATATCCAGGCCGGCACGCTGCAGCGCGTGAAGCCAGCTGGACAGCAAGGCAAGGCGAGGTCAAATCCCGGCATCAGCTCATCGAGCTCTCCCGCTGCCCAGTTCGCCGTGCCATTCTCCATTTTGCTGCTCGCCGTCGACGAGAAGCGACCGGACTACCTACTGACGCTCTGAAGCAAACCTTCAGGACTCTCAGTACTTACCTCCCATCTACTCTCAACTTCGGAAATGGCGTTTGGTTCCCGTGTTCGTGGCCTCTGCGCCGCCGCTGCTCTTTGCTCAGCCGTCGTCGTCACTCCGGCGGACGCTTGGCTGGCCCCGATCATCACCAAGGGCAACAAGTTTTTCAATTCAGAAACCGGCATGGAATTCCGCATGAAGGGCATGGCCTACTACCCGCGCCCCAACAGCGGTGAAATGGCCGACGTGAGCAACTACGACTGGGCAGCGGACGAGCACGAGGCGGTGTGGAAGCCCCACCTCGAGGTGTTGAAGGATTTGGGCGTCAACACAATTCGTCTGTACTCCGTGGATCCTAGTGTACCGCACGATAAATTTATGTGCGCGTGCTCGCAGGCCGGCATCTACGTTCTTGTGGGCATCACCGCACCGTGAGTGCTTGGTAGACTTTCTTCTTGTTGCATGTTGGCTAATTTTCTTACCCATGTTTGTATTGCAGTTGTGAGAACTGCTCTGTGCTCGACTTGGTCCCGCCCAAGTGCTACCCGGATGACCTGTTCACCCGTGCTCAGATGGTCTACAACGCCTTCGCCGTGTACGACAACACGCTCGGCTTCAGTGTCGGCAACGAGAACAACTTGCAGGTGAAAAACGGTGCCGACGGCACGACGACTGCTCCGTGTGTCAAGGCTTTCCTGCGTGATACGCGTAGCTACGCTGCGAGTTGCTCGGGATCTGTTCGTCAGGTGCCGATTGGTCTTGATATCGCCGATATTCCTCCGCGTGAGCAGTGGATCTCGTACTATGATTGCCCTATCGATGACGACGAGAACACGCGTGCTGAATGGTATGCTCCGAAGAATTCACGCGCAGGGGATAGGAATTTAAATGCTGACTTTGTATATTTTGCGTTATGCAGGATGGGCTTCAACCCGTACGTTGAGTGCGACCCCGCTACCCACCTCGAGTACTCGCAGTCAACGGGTCTGAAGAAACTCATGGCCGAGTACAAGGAGGTCGGATACGCGCGCCCGCTGATGTTCGGTGAGTTCGGCTGCAACAAGGGTGTGAACACGATCGACGGCTACGAGAACCAGCGTTCATTCTACGATGTAAGTTCGAAAAGGATGCTGAACTTGTTCGTGCTAAACAAAAGGATTTATCTAATGTCTTTCATGTTGCGCTCAGGCTAAATGGATGAACGAGGAGAAGGAAATGACCGACGAGATTGTGGGTGGAAACGTGTTCGAGTTCACGACGGAGATTGCCAACCTCGTGGAGAGCAAGAGTACGGGGGCTTTCACTCTTGTCTATTCTTTTTGTACTAATGGTAGCCGCGCTTGTGGTTTTAGCTCTTACCAAGACTGGTGATGCCGGCAAGTACGGAGTCGGCTACTTCCAGCCGGATGACTGTGACAACGAGATCACCGAGTGCGTCTTTACGCCCTACCCGGAGTACGACAACCTTAAGAAGGCTTACACGACCACGAAGAACTCAACGGTGGAGCACGACAGCTACACACCCACGCGCGACACGATTCTGACGTGCCCGAAGAATATTTCGAGCGAGTTGCCGCCTACGCCCAATGGTATGTTACCAGCCCAAGAAGAATGGTTTGATATCCGTACCAGAGAACTCACCCATGGTATTGTAAAATGTGTCCTGCAGTTCCTGTTCTGGAGTGCACCATCACGCAGCCAGTGTGCAACGGCGTGAAGGGCAACAGCTACAAGCACACTGAGTCGAGCACGAAGGTCGGTGAGAAGCGAACTCCTACGAACCAGGAGAGTAGCGGCGCCGCAGCTATTGCGGACGCCACGGAAGGCAGCAGCAGTAGCGCCAGCGCTACGGCTTCAGCTACGGCGCTTGTGCTGTCTGTGGCGACGATTGCGGTCACCGCCCTGTCCGTCTTCTAGAGCGATACCAGTTCAGCAGTCCAGCATGACGGAGCCTCGTAACGAGCTTCAGTAGACGCAAACTATGTCTCTCATGTCACCAGTGAAATGTACACGAATGTGGTTATTGATACGTGCTTTCATCAGCAAGTATAGCTTTCAGGCAGGATCGCTGCGTCTGTCGTTGACGTGCTTGTAACTGCAGCACTCGCCTGTCCTCGATTTTTAAGAGACTTTCCTCGAAAGTTGAGGACGGTTCCTTTGTCACGAGATCTCGACCAGTTCGATTTCATCCTTGTTTCGGACAGTTCACCTTGCATCCATGGCCTTTAGCTCCCGAGTTCATAGTCTCTGCAATGCCGCAGCATTATGCGTAGCTCTGACACTTGCTACCCAAGTCACATCAATCCAAGCGTGGCTGCCGCCGATCATCACCAAAGGCAACAAGTTCTTCGATTCCGACACCGGACTCGAGTTCAGGATGAAGGGCATCGCGTACTACCCTCGGCCCAACAGCGGGGAGCTCGCCGACGTCAGCAATTACGACTGGGCTGCCGATGAGCACGAAAACGTGTGGAAACCACATATAAAAGTGATGAAGGATCTGGGTGTGAACACGATTCGATTGTACTCGATCGATCCTAGTGTGTCACACGACGCGTTCATGTGCGCGTGCTCGGAGGCTGGTATCTATGTGCTAATTGGTATTCCTGCCCCGTGAGTATTCTGCTTCGTTTTAACTTTTTACAACTTCAGACAAGGGTGTTTCTCACTCTGCGTAATTGTTTGCGCAGATGCGAGAATTGCTCCATTCTGGACTACGTGCCACCGAAGTGTTACCCCGATGACCTGTTCACTAGAGGTCAAATGGTCTACAATGCCTTTGCCGTGTATGATAACACCCTCGGCTTCAGTGTGGGCAACGAAAACAATCTGCAGGTCAAGAATGGCGCGGATGGAACGACAACGGCTCCATGTGTCAAAGCTTTCCTTCGTGATATGCGAAGTTATGCTGCTAGCTGTTCGGGAGCTGTACGTCAGGTGCCGATCGGACTCGATATTGCAGACATTCCGCCTCGTTCGCAGTGGATTTCGTACTACGATTGTCCTGTGGATGATGATGAGAATACGCGTGCGGAATGGTAAGATTTGTGATGTGATGCGGCCAAGTTTCTTGTATTCCGCCTTAACCGCGCCTACTGACGTTTGCCTTATAATGATCAGGATGGGATTTAACCCCTACGTGGAATGTGATCAAGCCACCCATACAGAGTACTCGCAGTCGACAGGACTTAAGAAACTAATGGCTGAGTACGCCGAAGTGGGATACGCTCGTCCGCTGATGTTTGGTGAGTTCGGTTGTAACAAGGGCGAGAACACTATCGACGGCTACGAAAACCAGCGCATGTTTTACGATGTAAGTTGGGCTCACTCGCATTTTTTATTGTGTTGACAGCACCCCATTGACTTGTTGAACGTGTAAATTGGCGCAGGCAAAGTGGATGAACGAGGAGAAGGAGATGACAGAAGAGATCGTGGGTGGGAACGTGTTCGAATTCACTACGGAGACTGCGAACCTATTGGACAGCGCGGGTATGTGTCTTAGTCTCTATGTTCACAAGTATGAAGCTCATGAGAAATACTCAATCATGTTGAACACAATGTTTACAACTTGTCCTCTTAGCTCTCACCAAGACGGCAGATGCAGGCAAATACGGCGTCGGGTACTTTCAGCCGGACGACTGTGACAACGAAAAAGTCGAGTGCGTCTTTACACCATACCCCGAATACGACAATCTCAAGAAGGCGTACACCACAACGAAAGCGTCGGCTGTGGAGCATGATAGCTATACGCCGGAACGCGACACGATTTTGAGTTGTCCGAAGAATATGTCGATCGAGTTGCCGTCGACCCCCGGAGGTATGAAAACCCTTATTACTAGACCAAATTTTAGTTATGTTGGGCATTCACAGCTTGTTTGTGCTGCGGTGTGTGTCATCAGTGACCGTCTTGGAGTGTTCGATAGCGCAGCCAGTGTGTAGTGGTGTGAAGTCCAACAGCTACGAGCATGTAGAACCAACTACTTCGGTGGGCGACAAGCGAAACCCATCAAATGAAGAAGGCGCGGCCATCACAAGCTCTGGGAATAGCGTATTCGACACGGCGGCTTTGTCGGCTTTAGCGATGGTCTTTGCGGCTCTGTCCATGCTGTAGTCAAGAGCTTGATCACTTAGAATCAATGCCATCGAGCTCTTGCGCGATAGTCATGCACCTTGGCTTTTGTGTTCAGCGAAACGTACATTCTCCAGAATTTGCAGGACATTGAATCCATGAGTTTGCTTGCTGCAGGACAAAGTGTCCTGCATTTTCCAAATGGCAACCGGCGTAATCAGTCAAAAGACTTGGTTTCAGGGCAATAATCGGTTTCTACCAACTTTGCAGGACGAACATGAGCATACAAACTCGGCACAATCTGTCTCCCAAGCGACGCTATGGCCGACGTCGACTGGGAAGGGCTTGTCGAGGAGATACAGCGCAACACAGTGAGTGCCCGATCGCGAGCTGTTTACCAGAACTCCTACTGGATGTAGCCGTGAAAACCGTTGAACATGTCGATGCGGCTAGAACTGAAACAGTTAAAGACATTATGGGGGAGCTCGAGCAGCGTGCACTCGGTGCAGGTGTTGTGACGTTTGACGGACTCGACACTGCGCTTAAACGATGTCTAGACTCTGCAGGTGTCACGACATTAGTACAACAATTAACGCTGGTTCGGAAAAAGCTCCTAGCGAACAGCAATCAAGCAACTCCATGTCAACGCCGGCATTTTTCTGGAATGGTAAATCTCGACGTGTTCCACCCGATTTTGAGCTTCCAGATTGCTCGGTTGCAATGCTTTGGATTCTGTGGCAATGTGGTAATGCTAGCAATAACGCCCACCTTGCCGATGCTAGACGGTCGTGATATGCCAAACAGAAATCTTTAAAAGCGACTCAGTGACGCCCGCTATTTGATGCGCATGGTCAAAGATGAAGCAAAGCGTATCGGCTTATGGCGCACTCATCAAAGTGTTGAAGACGCTGTGAAAACGTTTGCTGCTTGCGAGAAGAGCGTCGCTGTATCTGAACTAACAGGCGGAAATCGAAAGCGTCGTCGAGGCCAACTAAGGTCGTAGCACTGCACCGCCGAGCGCACCGTAAAACTCACTAACATGCCTGTTCCAATTCATCTAAACTAGAGAGCTGATAGGCCTAAAGTAGCTCATTGCCACTGTCCTGCAGATGTCCTGCAAATTCCGTCTAACAATCATTGTGCGCTGACTTCACGAACAGCGAAGTTGCATTAGTATCCACGTGGTGGAACTGTGATGTTGTCGTCCGCAGGTCTTGAAGTCTCAGTTACTTCTGTTCGAACCTCATGAAAGCCCAAAAAATCGATCTGACTACTTCTTGCTCTCTCTAAGTGCCAGAGGTGCGATAGAAGTCGATCGCTCACCCAAATGAGTAGGTGCCAGTCGTCTTGACGTAAGATGGATCCTTCTTTCGACGTGGTCATTTCACATTTTGCAGCTCACAAGCACCTTCCTTACCCTCGGCAGTTCATCTGAACGAAACATGGTGCTTAGTTCCCGTGCTCGCGCTCTCTGTGGTGCTGTTGCGCTGTGCACTTCCGGTGTCATGTCTCCTATCGATGCGTGGCTGCCGCCGATCATCACCAAAGGCAACAAGTTCTTCGATTCCGACACCGGACTCGAGTTCAGGATGAAAGGAATGGCATATTACCCTCGGCCCAACAGCGGGGAGCTTGCCGACGTCAGCAATTACGACTGGGCTGCCGATGAGCACGAAAACGTGTGGAAACCACATATAAAAGTGATGAAGGATCTGGGTGTGAACACGATTCGATTGTACTCGATCGATCCTAGTGTGTCACACGACGCGTTCATGTGCGCGTGCTCGGAGGCTGGTATCTATGTGCTAATTGGTATTCCTGCCCCGTGAGTATTCTGCTTCGTTTTAACTTTTTACAACTTCAGACAAGGGTGTTTCTCACTCTGCGTAATTGTTTGCGCAGATGCGAGAATTGCTCCATTCTGGACTACGTGCCACCGAAGTGTTACCCCGATGACCTGTTCACTAGAGGTCAAATGGTCTACAATGCCTTTGCCGTGTATGATAACACCCTCGGCTTCAGTGTGGGCAACGAAAACAATCTGCAGGTCAAGAATGGCGCGGATGGAACGACAACGGCTCCATGTGTCAAAGCTTTCCTTCGTGATATGCGAAGTTATGCTGCTAGCTGTTCGGGAGCTGTACGTCAGGTGCCGATCGGACTCGATATTGCAGACATTCCGCCTCGTTCGCAGTGGATTTCGTACTACGATTGTCCTGTGAATGATGATGAGAATACGCGTGCGGAATGGTAAGATTTGTGATGTGATGCGGCCAAGTTTCTTGTATTCCGCCTTAACCGCGCCTACTGACGTTTGCCTTATAATGATCAGGATGGGATTTAACCCCTACGTGGAATGTGATCAAGCCACCCATACAGAGTACTCGCAGTCGACAGGACTTAAGAAACTAATGGCTGAGTACGCCGAAGTGGGATACGCTCGTCCGCTGATGTTTGGTGAGTTCGGTTGTAACAAGGGCGAGAACACTATCGACGGCTACGAAAACCAGCGCATGTTTTACGATGTAAGTTGGGCTCACTCGCATTTTTTATTGTGTTGGCAGCACCCCATTGACTTGTTGAACGTGTAATTGGCGCAGGCAAAGTGGATGAACGAGGAGAAGGAGATGACAGAAGAGATCGTGGGTGGGAACGTGTTCGAGTTCACTACGGAGATTGCGAACCTATTGGACAGCGCGGGTATGTGTCTTAGTCTCTATGTTCACAAGTATGAAGCTCATGAGAAATACTCAATCATGTTGAACACAATGTTTACAACTTGTCCTCTTTAGCTCTCACCAAGACGGCAGATGCAGGCAAATACGGCGTCGGGTACTTTCAGCCGGACGACTGTGACAACGAAAAAGTCGAGTGCGTCTTTACACCATACCCCGAATACGACAATCTCAAGAAGGCGTACACCACAACGAAAGCGTCGGCTGTGGAGCATGATAGCTATACGCCGGAACGCGACACGATTTTGAGTTGTCCGAAGAATATGTCGATCGAGCTGCCGTCGACCCCTGGAGGTGAGTAGCCTACTGGTGAAGAACACGTGCCAAGCACAACGCTGGTGCTGGCGACATTTGTGCAGAGTATCTTACATCGTGGTGTGGTCTTGGGCTTTCTGCAGTGACTGTTTTGGAGTGCTCTGTTGCGCAACCAGTATGCAACGGCAAGAAGGCTAACAGCTATAAGCACTCCTCTCCAACCACGAAGGTCGGTGACAAAGTGACGCCCACCAACGAAGAGAGCAGCGCGGCGTCCGCTTTGAATTCCTCGGGCAGCACTACATCGGCTGCTTCAGCAACAGCTAGGACGGCAACAACAGCAGCAGCCTTTGCACTTGCAGTAGCGGCTTCTGTGAGTTTACTTCCGGTGTTGTAAAGATTTTAAAGTGCATGCATTGCCCTGAGAGGCGCATCAAATGAAGCGTACGAATTGGTACTTATGTGAGTTCCGCGTGAGTTCCACTGAATGGCCGGACCGTGAAGGTTTCAATCCACACTGCACAATCGCAGCGTGGCGGCGGTTCAAGAACTCCCGCGCACCATTCGTTTCGATGGAGGTGGTTGCGGTGATGTCACAAAGCAGCAGCCCGCAACTTTCCAGTGTCTGAGATGGGATATCGTTGAGAATACCAACAGCACTGAGAGTCTCACGCAACGCGCACAAGATGGAAACCGCATTGTGCAAGTAAAATGCAGCAACCACCAGGAGGCTTTGGTTGAAATGCAACGGCCAACGCGAATCGCAGAACGTTACATGGGAGGTGACACTCGTACATTTCGCCGAGGACCTAGGAATCGATCAGTGCATTGCTCATTCCTTAACTTGCTGCTAGGCGAACAAGCCCCACAAAGTACGCCACAACCACCGCTCATGACGTTCAGTCGAAGTATCCGGAGTTTCTGCGCTGTCACTGCGCTTTGCGCTTCTGCGATTGTCTCCCAAGCTGATGCGTGGCTACCTCCGATCATCACCAAAGGCAACAAATTCTTTGATTCCGACACCGGACTCGAGTTCAGGATGAAGGGCATCGCGTACTACCCTCGGCCCAACAGCGGGGAGCTCGCCGACGTCAGCAATTACGACTGGGCTGCCGATGAGCACGAAAACGTGTGGAAACCACATATAAAAGTGATGAAGGATCTGGGTGTGAACACGATTCGATTGTACTCGATCGATCCTAGTGTGTCACACGACGCGTTCATGTGCGCGTGCTCGGAGGCTGGTATCTACGTTCTCGTGGGCATCACCGCACCGTACGGCTTTAAAATTGTGAGGAGTGTGAGATGGCTAGTTGATCTAACAATTGTGTCGCTCTACAGATGCGAAGATTGCTCCGTGCCGGATCTAGTACCTCCAAGTTGCTACCCCGAGCACCTGTTCACTCGAGGCCAAATGGTCTACAATGCTTTTGCCGTGTATGATAACACCCTCGGCTTCAGTGTGGGCAACGAAAACAATCTGCAGGTCAAGAACGGCGCGGATGGAACGACTACGGCTCCGTGTGTCAAAGCTTTTCTTCGCGATATGCGAAGTTATGCTGCTAGCTGTTCAAGTGCAGTGCGTCAAGTGCCTCTGGGGCTGGATATTGCAGACATTCCGCCACGCTGGCAATGGATTTCGTACTACGATTGCGCCGTGGATGATGATGAGAATACTCGTGCGGAATGGTAGGGTGCCTCACGATCTCCTTCGAATGTGAGGTCATCCCGAAAGCTAACCAACATCGCTGTGCCTTGTAGGATGGGATTTAATCCTTACGTCGAATGCAACCCTGCCACCCATACCAAATACTCGCAGTCGTCTGGTCTAAAGACGCTGATGGCCGAGTATGCTGAAGTGAAGTACGCTCGTCCGCTGATGTTTGGCGAGTTCGGGTGCAACATCGGCGAAAACACGATCGACGGCTACGAGAATCAGCGCGAATTTTACGATGTAAGTTTCACCTCGAAGGAATGTTGCTGCTGCCAAATGATCTAACTCAGCTTTCTTCTCCACACAGGCGAAATGGATGAACGAGGAGAAGGATATGACCGACGAGATCGTGGGTGGGAACGTGTTCGAATTCACTACGGAGGTCGCCAACTTGGTCGATAAGACTGGTAAGCGTGCTCTAGCTGCTGCGTGCCCCACGACGTTCGTACTGACATTCCTCTCACAGCGCTAACAAAGACCGCCGATCCGGGGAAATACGGCGTCGGGTACTTCCAGCCGGACGACTGCGACCACGACACGATCTCGTGCGAGTTCACGCCGTACCCGGAGTACGCGAACCTCAAGAAGGCGTACACCAGCACGGCGAGCTCCACGGTCACGTACGACAGCTACTCTCCGTCGCGCAGCAAGATCCTGTCCTGCCCGTCCAGCATGTCCGTGGACCTGCCGGCCACGCCGAACGGTGCGTCCTCCTGCGTCCACCAGTTGAAGTTGCCTGTCTGACCATCTGCTCTGCCTGGACACAGTGACCATTCTGGAGTGCACCGCGCTGCAGCCCGTATGCAACGGCAGCGCCGCCAACGCGTACGAGCACGAGCAGGCCACGACGGCGGTGGGAGACAAGCGGACGCCTTCCAACGGCGGCGCGTCCGCTCTCGCCTCGTCCAGCAGCGGGCACACCGCGTCCAGCGCCAGCGGCGCCGCACCCACGTCGCCCCGCCTGGCCGCGCTCACTCTGTCCGCCGTCGTCCTCCTCGTGCTGTCGTAGCCATGTCTCAGCATAGTGCATGTTACTCAAATGTCGCGCGAATGTACATTCTTTATACGACACCCCGCTGTCCGCTCTAGCGCTCCGCGCACGGTACGCGCGCGCCCCTCGCCTCGCCGCGTCAGTCTCGAGCTGTTCCGCCGCCAGTCATGGCCTCGCGCAGCCGCAGCCGCAGCCGCAGCGCCGAGCCGGCCGACGGCACGAGCTTCGACCAGCTGCAGGCGCTGCGCCACGTGCAGCTCATCGAGCGCAACGAGTACCCGTTGCGCCACCTGGCGCGCGACAAGGTGCGGCGCCGCGCGCGCGGCGACGACGACGACGACGACGGCGCGCTGTGCTTCTGCGCCTTCCCGGACGCCGTGGAGCGCGAGGACGCGCGCGCGCGCGGCGAGCCGCTGCGCCGCTGCGACGACGTGTCGTGCCTCAACTTCGCCACCTACGTCGAGTGCTCGCCGGCCTGCGCCGCCGGCCAGTTCTGCCGCAACCAGCGGCTGCAGCACCCCGAGCGCTTCCCCAAGCTCGAGCCCTTCCGCACCGAGCACAAGGGCTACGGCGTGCGCACGCGCCAGCGCGTGCCGCAGCTCAGCATCGTGGGCGAGTACGTGGGCGAGATCATCGACCAGAAGGAGCTGGCGCGCCGCCTCAAGAGCGTGCCGCGCCACGAGCTCAACTTTTACTACCTGCTGCTGGCGCCCGGCGTCTACATCGACGCGCGCAACAAGGGCAGCTTCACGCGCTTCGTCAACCACAGCTGCGAGCCCAACTGCAAGACGGAGAAGTGGACGGTCAAAGGCGAGACCCGAATCGCTGTCATCGCGCTGCGCGACATCGACGAAGGCGAGGAGCTCACCTTCGACTACCAGTGGAAAGCGCTGGGGTCCAGACAGATCAAGTGCTACTGCGGCGCGCCGAGCTGTAAGGGGGTCATTGGCACACAGAGCGATGCAGCGCAGAACGCGGAGGCGCAGGCGGGATACTTTCGCGACCCGGAGAAACAGGAGACGGGCAAGGCGCTTGTGGGTCGCCGAGTGCGGGTGTTCTTGTCGCCGGATGATAAGACCGAGTACGACGTGCAGCTAATTAAGGCCTACGACGAGGAGCAGGATCGGTATGAGGTGGAGGACCTCTTGGAGCCTGCAGGCTATGAGACCGATGAGAATGACACCGAAGAGGAGCAGGAGCTGGGCGAGAAACAGTATGTGCAGCTGAAGGAGAATGGGTGGCAACTTTACTGCCCTCCGGGAGACAAAGAGGGGCAAAGCGTGTTTGCTATCCCGAAAAAGCGCCATGTGCCGACCTCGTCAGGAAGGTCGAGTGCTGCTGGAAGCAGAGACCCATCACCAAAACGAGAAACCATGTCACAATCACCTGTCCGCACTCCGTCGCCGGTGGCAATGGCTAGGTTGGAGAGCAGCTTCAACACTGTGAAGAGAAATCAGCTTGGCGAGCCGCTCGACCGCGACGGCTACGTTGTGTCCAAAATGCTGCTCATAAAGTTTCTGCCGAAAGAGTACGATGCGCGTGCACTGCGCAGCCTCTTCCTCAGCCGAAAACATCCAAATGCACTAGTAGACGCAGAGGTATTCCATTTCTTAGATGGTACGGGGTGGGCACTTGTGGAATTGGAGAGTGCGGAGCTTGCATCCTCATTTCGCCGCATCTTAGACCGCCGCAATTTACTCACCAAGATGCTGCGTGTGTATCAAGCCGGATCCAAGGAACTAGATAATTTCCGTTACCAAAAGGGCAAGGTGCAGGCAATGCGACAGCAGGGCATCACTAATACGAGCAGCGCATCGCCATCAGAAGAGAAAGAAAACGTGCAGGTGGTGGAACGCAAAGACCCCTACTGCTTTGGGCGAAAGCTCAACTGGCTTGTTACCGAAGAGGAGTTGAAGAATCTGTCCGTTCAGCAAGTCTTGTCAGCATCACTAGAGGAAACACTGCGAGTGAAATACGTGAAAAGTATTTTTCATATCGCTAAAGGGTTGCGACTCGACCGGGAGGATGCCACCAGTGCCATCATCGCGCTGAACAGGTACTTCACGTTTCACGCCATGCCCATGGAGGTTGACATATATGCTGCGACGATGTTGCACTTATTCTTGAAGGCTCACGCTCGAAAAATATCGTGGACAGCATTTGTGAAAGAAGCATACAAAGCTAAGCACGGTGCATCAGCTGCTGAACGCCTTACAGCCGCCTCACCAGAGTTGGGAGTTCTTAAGCGCCACCTCGTCAAGGCGGAGGGTGAGTTGCTGGAAGGACTGCATTATGACATTACTGGTGAAGATCCGTATGCGTTACTGGATCTTCTTACGACGCGCAAAAGCCCCAAAAAACTTTTTGGGTTGTCCCAAAGCGGTTATGCTCAGCAGGTGACCCCATTTCTCTCCTCGCTACCTCCACCTGAGGTGCAGAAAGAAGCAAAACACTTAGTGGCAGAAGCTCTTCCGTTGCCAATTTGGACGCACATTCCAGTGGAATGTGTTATGCTCAGTGTGGTGTATGTAAGCGCTGCGGTGATTGAGGCGCTAAGAGTTAGTCCTGCAACCCCCCTTACAAAAATCCCCGACTTTTTACCACAGCTGGACTTGCAGTCAAACTTTAGCGAAGCACGCATGCTGCTAGATTGTTCTCTATCCATTTGCACTCTGCTAAAAGATCGGTGGTTGCGCCTGGAAAAACAATCGAAGGCAGCTCAACAACAGAAGCAGCCAAAAAGTGGCACGAGTGAGTTTGACTTGGAGCAATTCGATGTATCCAAAGATAAGAAGGACGTGAAGATTTCTGAACGGATAATGCGATTCCTGAAGCATTGGATTAACCTGCCTGCTCCTCCCAGTTTGCCAACCGTACCACCAGTTTTAGGCTCGATCTCGGCGATATCAACCGCTCCATCGGCGCCGATTGGAAACTCAAATTTTTCGACCGGGCCACCCTCATACACTGCAGGAAAGAGCTTCATCACCTTCAAAACAATGGGTAGCTCAGCGCCGATGCCTAGTTCGTCTACTAGCCAAAACAACGACTCATCAGGTGTCATCTCCGCGCTATCGATTTTCCCCAAAAAAGCTGCAGCTGGCGATACGAGCGTTGGACATGTCCGCCTGCACACTGACGAAATCACGAAGGTTGAATCCATTCGGAAGCGAGCCTTCCTAGGCGTCATCTCAAGCGAGGTGAGCCTTGACTTAGCTGGACAGCCTGTGTATTTGCAGTCGTGGCCATACCTTGAGCAGGAGGTATTTTTCACCGAAGAACGAGGCATTAACGAGGCGTGTCTACGTGAGCTGTCCGCAGCAACTACGCTCTCGTCTCTTCTACCTGACCGCTTTATGAAGTTGCGTGGAATTATTTTCCCAGCTGATAGAAAAGATCGCCACGCCAACGAAGGAGCTACCAGCAACGCATCGTCTATCAACGCTGACGAACTTGATCTGCTTGCAGCAACTATCGATGATGACGGCAACCCGCTACCTGAAGGCATAGACCGTCTTACCCGGCAAAAACACTACTTGGCATTCGAGCAGCCACTGCACATGTTTTCAGGTATTTTTGAAGCACACATCTCACTCACACCGGAGTTGCGCAAGAAAGCGATTTTCGACATGCTGCAGAGTCTTTCTGCTGTCCACGATCTAGGTTACGTGCATCGCTTCGTGGCTCCTTCACATTTGCTGGTGTTCAAGAACGGGATCAAACTCGGTGGCTTTCACGCGATGCGCAAGATTGCCAACATCAAACCGAAGGATGGAGAAGGCTCTTCCATTGCTGCGTATGAAATGACCGATGGCGAACGCAAAGAGCACTGCTATGGTGCTTGGCTGTACGTAACCGCGCCGGAAGTGCTGCTTGGCGAGACTAAGTACACATGGCGCGCAGACGTGTGGTCGGCAGGCTGTGTGGTGCTGGCCATACTCCTCGAAAAGGTTCCGTTCCTCCAAGGACAGGACCTCAAGGTGCAATTGGACCTTATCTATCGCCTGTGCGGTACACCAAGTTCATCGTGGGAAGGTGCCCACAAACTCCCGCTGTACAACACCTTCCGACCCAAGCACGAGTACAAGATGCGTCTTCGTAAGACGTTGCTGGAGCAGCGCTCAAAATTCCCAGATTTCCCTGAGGATGCGATCGAAGTGCTGGAGGCAATGCTACAGCTCGACCCCTCAAGACGCAGTACCGTGAAAAAGCTGCTCGATATGCGCTATTTCGACAGAGTGCGCAATAACGAGCAGACCTTCGACTTCAGTGGGCTTCCATCGACGTTCCCCGTGCAGAAAAAGAAACTCGTGCAGCACTTGCTGAAGTCCAAGGCCAAGAAACAACGAAGTGCTGGTAGCAGTGGTCGTAGTTCCGGACGGCCATCTCATCACCACTCCTCGCACAGGCATAGCAGTAGTGACCACCACCGCCACAAGCGGTCAACGTCATCTGCACACGATGGCTCATCTTCGGGTGGGGACAAATCTAGCCATCACGATCGACACAAGTCCAGAAGTGACAAGCGCAAATCAAGATCATTGTCATCTTCTCGACGAGACGTCAGGAGCGCCGATGCTACTGGTTTGACCGAGGACGTGGAGATGCAAGATGCTAGCGAGTACGTCCCGCTTCCAGCAAGTTTTACTGCCTCTGCGGGGTCTTCTCCCTCGCGATCAATGCTTGACGACAGCTTGCCTCCTCGTGAAAAGCGAATGAAGCTGGGATGGGGTATGGGACTCAACTCGGACTCGTAGAGGCAGTTTTCGGCAATAGGGCGCAGCGTTAGATGTCCTCAAGCATTATGACAGAAAGCACCATAGACAGCTGAATCAAGCCACCCACCAGTATCATGTCATGTGCAAAAGGACCAATAGACTCTATTTGTAAGCAGTGCGGTGTTTTCTGCGACTTGTGATCGGCTTACACTGACCATGCTACACTTACCTACGCAAACAGATTGCCGAAGCCTGTGTCGAGGCACTTTTCGTACGAGTCGCGACGACGAAGCTTCTCTTGGCCTTGTCGGTGTCGGCGGTACCAGCTTGTCTCGGCCGCATACGTGACCTGGTTTGCTTCTGGGTCTGCATTTGCTTCTTTGAGCCGAACAGCGAGCTCGTCGACGATGTCCACCATCTTCTCTTGCGACTTAGCAGCAGCGAGCGCGTCACGCAGATCCGAATGAACACGCAGGTCCTGGAACAGGATCTTAAACAGGTGCGCACGGACGATTTTGTCGCTCGCGGGCGGGTACAGCGTTGCGCACTCGAGGTATTGCCTGGCAAGCGCCAAGAACGACGTGTCCTCGCCGGGCGTATTGTTTGTATCAGCGAACAACGCTGGGTTCTCCAGCAGTCCCTCGGAGCTCATAACTCCGTCGCATCCTGTCGCCTCCATACAGCGCGCGATATCCTCGTGCGTCTCGAGGCCTCCGTTCGCGATCACGGGGATCGTCAACCGTTCCTTAATGCGGCGGATAATGTCCCAGTTGACTTCCCGCACCGCCGTCTTGTTCATCTCCTTGGTGCGTCCGTGCACTGTAAGCAGATCGCAACCTGCCTCCTGCAGCATGTCGGCGAACTCGAGCGTCTCGTTGTCGTCCGGGAAGACGCGGATCTTGACGGTGACGGGGATGTTGAGGCCGGCGCTGAGCGTCTCCACGATGGCCTTGACCGTGTCCTTGTCGTGCATGAGGAAGGAGCCGTAGTGGCCCTTGCGCGCGATGCCCTGCGGGCAGCCGAGGTTGAGGTCCACGGCTTCGCAGTGGCCCTCCACCATCTTGGCGGCGGCCAGCACCGTCTTGGGGTCGTTGCCGCAGAACTGCACCACGAGCGGCCGGTCGTGGATGTGGCGCTCGAACATCTTCTCGCGGTACTCGGCGCTCTCGGCGAACAGGCGGCTGTGCAGCATGGGCGTGTAGCAGCAATCGGCGCCGAGCTTGCGGCACAGCATACGGAAGGCCAGCTCGGACTGGTCCACCTGGGGAAAGTCACAGCGCGTCAGCATTTCTCGTCGGATCGCGCTCGTTCTCGCACCGAATGTAGCCAACACGCAGACGCAACTCACCATGGGCGCCACGATGCGCTTGGGCGAGCCGATGGCGCGATAGAAGTCGTAGCCGCGCAGCTTGGCCATGCTCCTCGGTTGCTGCTCTTCCGCCATTAATGCTCTGCGCGGCGATTGGCCGCTTTTCGGCCAGTCACGGCAAAGTTGCCCTTGGCCTTACAAACGCCAAGTGATCTGGCATTTCACAAGAGTGCGCACTCGCGGTTGCCCTTGCGCGACCTTCACTCTGCATTCCGCACGCGCGGAAGATCGCGCCATGGCCGACGCGCTGTGGGAGAGCGAGCTGCTGCGCGCGCGCCAGTGGCTGGCGGCCACGCGCCAGGACCGGCGGCAGGAGCGCAAGCGCCTCTTCCAGCGCGTGCGCGCGCACATCGGCTTCAAGGACCACCAGCGCTCGCTGCTGAGCGCAGCGGCCGACGACGACGACGACGCGGCGCTGGACTTCCTGGCGGACGTGGACGCCGCCGACATGAGCGCGTTGCTGCAGGCCGAGGCGGCCAAGGCCGCGCCCAGGGTGGAGCTCGCCACGCCCGCGCCGGAGCACGACCCGATGCCCAGCGCCGCCGACCTCATGCGGCCGCTGGAGATGCCTAGCAACTTAGTGTCGCCCACGGTGAAACCCCACAGGAAACCTGTACCCCTGTCTCAACTAGATCCTAAGACGATCGCCGCCACCACTACAGTCAGCGCAACGCTGGGGAGCGAGGAATCCGTGCAGGAACTGATGGAGGATCTGGATCTGGAAGTGACGCACCACTCGGACGTCGAAGAGAGCAAGACGGAGGAGAGCACGCCACCGCATTTATTGAAAAACTTTGCAGGGAATAGCAAGGGAGTGAGTATTAACACGAAGCAAGCTGGAACGGGGCAGTCCAAGTTCATGCAGCAAGTGTCGTCGAAGAGTCCGCAGGATCCGCACAAGAAGAAAGTGGTCGCACCTGCGACGGCGACGACAAAGCCGGATGATGTGGCGGCCGAGATGATGAGCTGGGTGACAGGCTATAGAGACCCCGAGGTCATTCGACGGAAGGAGAAGTTGCGGAGGAAACGGAAGCATACCCATCGATTCGGTGTCAGTTCGGAGGAGGAGCAACGCCAAGTTCAATTGCGAGTGAAGCAGATTACGCATGATAGCAAGAGTCAGAGTGAAAGTGAAAGCGAGGACGATTTCAGCAGTGACTACTCCCCAGCGGAAGATGACGAGGTTCCTGAACCAGATGAACCTGAGGTGGTTGATCTTTTGAGTGATGATTATCTCGATAGCGACGAGGATAAACGTCCAGTTAAGAGGAGGAAGCGATTGCGCCAATCGGATACAACTCAAAAGAAGAAAAAAAACCGGTCGCGAAAACCGGCCGTCACACGCAAACTGTCCCAGCAAAGTGATAGCAATACGGTCAAACCTCGGTCAGCGGAAGTGCCGTCTTCAACGGGTTCTACATCGGGCGAAGGTAATCACGCATCTAGCCTGAACAAGAGTGAATCAAAGAACGACGCCACAAACAAGCCAAACCAAGCGATCGACCTTCTATCCAGCGGTGACGAAGCAGAAGAGAGTGGCGTTAGCAGCAATCAAAAACCAGTGCGGTCTGAGGGCAACGCTGGTGCTGCTCACAAGGAAGCAGATTCTGATGCATCTAAAGGGTCAACCATATTGCGCTTGACGATACCTAAAGGCTTTCAGACATCGCAAGGCCTCACCACCCCAAGTAATTCACAGAAAACGCAGACTATGGATGCTAATACTGTCAAAGTGTCTTTAAATGGCAATACTACGACAGGTAATAAGGTTCCAGCTAATACGGCAGCGGGCACAGCTTTCAGTGAAATCAGTGGCCAAACAGAGCAACGTGAAACACTTGGTAGCTTGGCAGACGAAAAGGAGACGTCGCAGGAACACTTAATTCCTGACGCTGATGATACTGATATTTCGGACACTGGGACAGTTGATTTAGAAGGAGAATATTTGTCAGTTGAAAACGAGCATATCACTCATGATGAAGAGATAACAGTCCCCAAAGTGGTGGCTAGCATTGATACTGGTACAGCACCTTCGCAAGATCCGGTTGCAAAACCCGATAATGATTCGAGGAGTGCAGAACAACAGCCGAGCGACGAGGTCCAACATAATGAGGAAACAAGTGATGCCGATGTTTCTGAAGCTGAAACAGAAATTTTGGAAGACGACGAACCGGATACAGACGACCTTGGACTGGACTATAGCGATGACAGCGATCGTAACGATAAGCCTGCATGCAACAAAAACAGCGGTTTGGACGACCGTAAGGGTGATGCAGGCGATCATAAGGACGGTACTGACAACAAAAACGATGACACTACGCCTAAGAAGACAAAAGAGGACAAACGTAGTGGCAGTGACACCAAGCAGGAAACAACCAGCGACAAGAAGGCAAGTGGGTTATCCGCGGCCACGGCTGGAGTCCAGCAGTTCTTTGATTTTACTCCGCTAAAACTGAAGCCCAAAGCTAAGACCATAACGTCTACAGCCCCAAAGCCGTTGCCGGTCCACAACTACGACGAGACCCACTTGAAAAAGAAAGAGTTCAATGAAGGCGAGAAAGCTGCTGCTGAAACTAGCAAGACTTCCGCCACATCTACGAAGTCAACAAAAGGATCAAATGGACTCCGTCCAAGCATAAAGCCCATCGCGACATCTCTTACTATGAAGGGCAAGTATGCGGTGACAAGACGAAGCACGAAGATGCTGGAACCCGAGGATACACCTGGAGGAACACGACAGCAGAAAAGCCAGTACACAATGGTGCCAACCCGGAAGGCCCAAATCAATCATGTTTCAGATGAGGAAAAGCTCGACAATATGCCGTTGCTGGCATTGGCGAAGGAGATGTCCAAAGATTCAGGCAACAAAAATAATCCAAGATACCTCTTGTATTCGGGGGTTAAGAAAACGGAAGACGCTCCCAGTCACGCAGCGGAAGCCCCCCGAATTGTTGCAAAGTCTCGTTTCGGCGGAGGTGGGGGGATTAATTTCAGTTCAACAGCACCAGTAGTTTCGAATGGACAGCATTCGCAAGTGAATGACAAAAATGCCTTTCAAGGCGGATACAGGCAAGAGCCACAAATAAGTATTTATGATGCGCTGCACATGGATGGACAAGAGAGTGCGAGCGATATTAGCAAAGGGACAGGCTACAAACGTCCCAGTCGCTTTAAAAAAATGCAAGAGGAAGCAGCACGAAATGGCACCCCAATGGTCAAAAGCCGGCTGCAAGATACAGATTGGGACAAGGTTCCTATTCCGAAAAAGAAAAAGCAGGCACCGCAAGTAGAGAAGCCGGTGCAGGATTCTACCCGGAAAATATTTAATGCGAGTGAGTCAGGTAATTCCGCAGGAAAGCAGAACAAGCGTCGCAAGACAAAGCCTGGATTTTTTCCAAAGAAAAACTCAGGACCAAGTTACTATGGACCTCAATCTTCGCAGTCAACATCAGCAGATAAATATGAGTCACCATCGCGCGGTCGCCGGGGCTGGGAAAACAATACTTCACGTCGCGATGACGATCGTAGAAGGAATCGTTCCCCGTCGCCGCCCTCTCGAGATCGCGATCGTTATCAAAGAGATAGGAGATTCCGTGATGATCGAAGGCGAAGATCCCGCTCACGATCTCGCTCGGTAAGCCCACGGGGTCGAGATTATGGCAGCAGCCGTTATCACCGCCGCTCGCGATCGGGTTCGCGTTCAAGGGAGAGATCGATTGAGCGCGACCATCAGCGTAAAGAACGGCCTCGAGACCAAGATACCAATGGTAGTCGGCGATCACTCTCTCCGGGTAATCGTGACCTTGGCAAAAGCCAAAGCACGAAGATATCGAGTGATCCGCCTGAGTTAGGTGAAGTTCCCCAGAATGGCAAAACTGGAGATGCTGATAGGTCTGCCAAGAAACAGAAAATTTCTCATTCCGCGGACGCACCTCCTTCACCGGGCGCCCTGGCGACATTTGACGATGATGGTGACAACATGTTCATATCGGATTCGGACGATGAAGGAGGCGTTGTCGTAAAGGAAGTTGAAGACATTCGTTTCGACCTAGAGAGCGTACCGGTGGATGAGGCGATAATGGCGAGGCAGGTGTACGTGACGGGGGTAAACCCTACGGTGAGCGCCGAGCAGCTTGAAGCAGATTTTGCGCGCTTTGGAGTAGCGGTGAGTGCGCACCGCCTACGAGCGACTCCATGGATTGGTTTCTACATACCTGTCTGACCGAGCTTGTTGTTTTGTGCTAGGTTGATCGAGATACCGGTTTTCCATCGATTGATGTTTTTCCGTGCCAGCGCACCCATTATGGACGTGGTGACGCGTGCGTGACATTTGAAACAGAGGAGGGGGCGCGAGAAGCAGTGGAAGAGATTAATTGTAAGCCTTGCATCTCCCGGTGGATTGCCTGTTTATAAACTTACGTGTATGTGGCTGGGCCAATGCGTAGCAAAAAATGTCAAGAACTCGCTGATTCAAGTGCGACGGATGGACGTCCGCACGCAACGCATACTCACAGTGCAGTTTCAGGTTGTGCGGGATACGTGGAAGTGCACCGAAAAGAAGTGCCGCGCTGACGTGAGCGTGTGGAATGCCAAGTGCGACAAGTGCGGGCGGAAGCGCGTGTATGGGCCGAGCAACATCAAGATAGGAGCGGAGTCCTGGTTGTGTTCTATGTGAGTTTGCTAACTTGCGTCTCCGTCGCACGGTGTCATCGTCCTCTGACTGGTGTTGCCATTGTTGCATGCGCAGATGTTTTACAGCAAACGAAGCGTTCGCCACGAACTGCCGCGGTTGTATGGAGTCGTTGCCTGAAGTAGATCGCTCAACGTTCTATGCGTCTTGATTGGGCTCGACGTGTTCTTGCGTGTTGCGTGCATCTCGTGCGTTTTGTGCGTGGGGTATGAGTGAGTGTATAATGATTGCCGCTCGACTTGAAATCGCAGTGCAGCAAAAGCAAACGACGATGTTTCCCTGCCGGGGACTTGCAAACAATCTCAATAGCGAGGAACCCGAGAATCTTCTAAAGCCAGTAGTCCAACCAACAAACCAACGAAATCCAGTTTTGAATGACAACGACCACGGTTCTGCAAGAACCAACAGTGCAGTTCCGTGCGCTAGTTGTCATCCAAAGTGAGACAGCACTTCGGCACCATGGCAACGAAAAACTTTGGAGCATGAGGCGGCCAGTCGCTCATCTAATGCCGCGTTGACTTCCTTCGCTCCAAACCAACGAGCTCAGGTGCTTGCTTCGTCGAGAGCGCTTTGCAGAGGCTGCAGAATGCATATTCATCTCCACGACCAGCACAGTTACTTCGCCGACGCACCGGTCTACTACGCTTATGATGGCAGCAACGTCCGCAATGCGCTCATGCATGGGCCAGCAAGCATGCTCATGGTCTTGCTCATGGGCTTGAGATCGTCGGCAGGTTGTTGTTGCACTCTTTTGCGACCACGCAGGCATTCACTCGAATCAGTGACTTGAAGTTGCAGTAAAACGAGAAATAATAACCTGCTAGCATGTATTCCAAGATCTGGTAAGTCGTGCTTAAATGCCCCTCTAAGTTTTTTCATCTGTGAAATGAGTACAGTCCACCTGTTTCACATGACAAATTGAAGTCGTGCACTGTACTTGTCAATACAAAAGCTAAGTCGCCGACCGGAGGGGGCAGCAGTATCCAAGTACAAGCCCAAGCACAAGCAACACCTCCGAGGAAGGACACCCGGAAGCAGAGCAGCCCGACGCCAGCCAACTCCCTGCCGTCCCCTCTCTCTTCCCCTCGTCCTCTCCTCCCCCCTCGTCCCCCGCAGTTTCTGCCATGTCCGCCGCTCCCGAAGGTGCGTGCGGCGTCTGCCCATGGCGATCCTCGCGCCGTCGCACTAACCTGTCGCCCGTGGGCCCGCAGAGACCGTGACCGCCATGGAGGAAGTTCTGGTGCAGCCGACCCCGGCCCTCGCCGCCGCCGCTGGCGGCTCCGGCGGCGGCGCAGGCGGCGACAAGCCGCTGCCGCCCCGCAAAGAGCGCAGCAAGTCGCGCGACGCCGGCAAGCGCATGGGCGGCGGCCAGAAGGCGTCCTGGAAGGTGACGGAGATCCCGCAGGCCGTGCCGTCCGACGAGCACGACCCCAACTACGACAGCGAGGCGGAGGAGAACGTGGTGCTGGTGTCAACCGTGGCGGGCTCGCCCAAGAAGTCCACGCCGACGCTCGAGCCGGACGAGCTGGCGGCCAAGGAGCTGGCGCTCAACCCGCCGCCCGAGATCAAGAAGCGCATCATCGAGATCCTCGAGGAGTACTTCACCAGCGGCGACGCCGACGAGGTGCTGAGCTCGCTCAACGAGCTGGACGAGCCCGAGTTCAACTACGAGGTGGTCAAGCGCGCCATCACCATGGCCATGGACAAGAACGACAAGGAGCGCGAGCTGGCGTCGCGTCTGCTCTCGGCGCTCTACCTGGACGGCCTCACGGCGGGACAGGTGCTCATGGGCTTTCGTCGCGTGCTACTGCTGGCGGGCGACTTGCAGATCGACATCCCCACGGCCAAGAACATGCTGGCCATCTTCTGCGCCCGCGCGGTGGTGGACGAGATCCTGCCGCCGAGCTTCCTCGAGGACCCGTTCATCACGCGATACGCCCCGGAGATCGCGGCCGAGGCGATCAAGAAGCTCAGCATCAACCACGCGACCGCACGGATGGAGAAGGCCTGGGGACCCGGCGATGGTCGCCCCGTGGAAGAACTCAAGGTGGCTATCGACCAGCTTACCAAGGAGTACTTGCTGTCGCGCGACCTCGACGAGGCTGCGCGCTGCGTTCGCGAGCTGAACGTGCCGCACTTCCACCACGAGGTGGTCAAGCGCGGCATCACCAACTCGCTGGAAGAAGGCGGCGAGGCCAACAGCGCGGCCTTGGCGTCGCTGCTGGCTTACCTGGTATCGCACGAGGTGGTGTCCACGGGCCAGCTGATTAAGGGCTTCGAGCGCTTCAAATTCGTACTGCACGACGTTGCACTGGACATCCCGAACGCGGCCGCGCTGTTCCAGGACATCGTGTCGCGCGGCATCAGCGACGGCATCCTCCCCAAGGACTTCGACGCCAGCGCGGTCGAGAAGCAGTAAGTAGGCGGAGGTGCGCACGGGCGTGACGATGAAGCCGCGGACGCGCAGCCGGTAATCGCGTGGAGAAGAGCTGGACGCTCTCAACCACACGCGCATAATACACGACTCTCGTTCTCTTCGTGCGCCGTTCATCATGTGACGATCATGAACAGCAAGCACTACGAAGCGATGCAAATAGAGTAAATTATGGTGGAGATACGTAGCTAGCTACGAGCAGCAGGGGTCGGCCGACACCGGCACCTTGGCCGTGTCCTTGCCAAACACGAAGAAGCTGGTCATGAAGCCCACCACGATGCTCGTGATAAGCGTCAGGTCGTACGTCATGACCACCAGCATGAGCAGGTAGGCGAGCAGGATGCGCACGCCGCGCATGAGCGCGTCGCCCAGATGCGTCCAGTTGCCGACCTTCACGGACGTGGGGGGCGTCTCTCTGACTGGCGGCGCGGCCGACGTCGGGTGGGCGCGCTCGGCCGTGGACAGCGTCGCGCTCTTGGCGTCCACCGCGCGCAGCAGCTCGGGCCGCTCCGGATGCACCGCCGACTCCTCCGTGTGCGCGTGTGCGCAGCCCTGGGCCTTGTCGCAGCCCAGCTCCGGGTCGTAGAAGGCGCCGCGCGTGCCCGCGGCGGCCAGCGCGAGGCGGCGGCGCGCGAAGGCCTTGGAGCGCTGCAGCTGCGCGTTGCTGGCCGTGGTCAGGAACTGCGACAGCGCCGCCAGCAGGAACACCAGCAGGCAGCCCGCGGCCGCGCGCGCGGCGCTCGTGAGCCCCCAGCTCTCGAGCCACAGCGTGGAGCAGTCGGCCGCCGGGTCGCGGCCCGCCCACTTGAAGCCCGCCGTGCCCATGAGCGAGCCCGGGCCCATGCAGAAGCCCTCCATCTTGAACGGAAGCGGAAGTGATGGAGTCAGCGAGATGAGCCGGCAAAGCGGGGCATAATACGGGGTGGAACGGCCTTAAGCGGGGACTAATAAGGAGCGGACCTGTCAACAATCGGTATTGTCGAATGAACTTGTAGTTTTGTGCGGCTCGAAAGCCTTGCTGCCCGCGTTGCACTGCGAGCTGCAGAGCAGCCTGCATGTGTTCGGTGTGCAGAGCTGGTCGTAGGCCGCGTGGCGGTGGCGGCGGGATCGAACGGGCCGCGGCGCCTTTGCTCCCGAACAGCGTGCGTGTTGAGCTGCGAGTCTGGCGGATACCCGCTCGACCATGTCCTCCGTCACGGAGTCCGTGAGGCCGGCTTGGCACCGATAGTACGTGGTCTTCCGCCTGGTAATCGGCGGTGCGTGCGTGAAGACGAGCGAGTCACCTCGAGCAGATAGCGCCCGCAGCATCCAGTTCGAGAGGTGCGACTCCGATACATTTCGTGTTTGTAGCGTAATCCCGAGCATATCATATGCTGCAGCCCCCGTCGAACCCGCTCATCAGTTTCCACAGGCAACACCGCTGCCTTTCAACGTCTCTACGTCACTTCCCATCAGCAGCTCCATACCGCCAGCACCTGCGGCTGCCGCGCCTCCAGGCCGATCGCCGCCGTCTCAACCCGCCGCTTTCCGCGCGCCATGGCCAGAATGACCCATCGCCTCGCGCCACTGCTGGCGCTGCTTCTGGCGGCCTCGCTCGCGCTCTACAGCGCGCGCGCCATGGACATGAGCGACATGCCGGTGCGTCTCCGCTAGACGCGCGACTGGAGCGAGGCGTCTCCATGGATTGAAGGGCTCACCAATGTTGGTTGCCCATTTGCACTGCAGGACGACCCCGTGAGCGGCAAGATGGTGATGAGCAAGGCCTACAACTTCGAGCTCAAGAACGGCCAGAGACTTCGCTTCGCCAACCAGGACTCGCTCGACGCGTTCCTCAAGGACCCGGTGCGGCTGGTGGACGCAATAGCTTAGAAAGAGAGGAGAAGGCTTACTGACTTGTTGCCTGCTTTTTTCTCTTTCTGTGTTGCAGAAAGTGGGGTTGAAAGGCGTGGCGTCTCCCCCGGCGACACACGACCACCAGCATGATGACGACGAGAGTGTGCTGTGCCCCGTGTGCGGCATGGAGTCGTCAGTCTCCAGTGGCCCGGAAGTGCTGATGATGCACGGCGACCAGGCAATTCACACGTGCAGCATGACGCACGCGCGCGAGGTGTACGAGCAGATTTTGTCGTTCCAAGCTGCTAAGGAAGGCGCCGCAGTCGCCACCGAGGAGCACGGATTCTGTTCTGGACCGGGCACGACGATGCTGAACGGGTTCTCTCTCAGTGGCAAGTCAACGCCGTGCATCCTGCTGTGGTTTCCTGGGTGGGTGCTGGACTCGCGCACCCGATACATTTTCGGTGGACTCCTGGTGGCGCTGGTGGCTGTCTTCAACGAGTACCTGCTGCAACTGCGCCGTGTGCTGCGCAAGGAGAGCAGCGTCAAACGTTTGCTGAGCAGCAATGCACCCCATGCGTCGGAAAGCGCGCAGCTGCTGCGATCGACGGCGCAGAGCATGCCGCTTGCCGATTCGTGTGGGCCGGCGTGGTTCCGCACACTGTCGCCGGAGACGCAGCACGGCGTGCACAGCCTCCTGCATGGTGTCACGCTGTTCGTCGCCTACATGCTCATGCTGGTGTCCATGACGTACGACTTGACGCTGCTGCTCTGGGTTGTTACAGGCTACGTGGTAGGCCACTACGTCTTCGGCGAGCGCCGCGAATTTCCGATCGCCGGTGGGGACATGGAGTCCAATTTTCCCTAGGCGGTAGAAGATTGCTGCCTTAGTTTTTTTGTCTTTTCATGATCACTTCCATTCATTTTTACCACTAATATAAATGACGTGACGCACGTCTTGCATTTCCACGACGAGAACGGGGGGAAGATGGTAGCTGGGTGACTTAGTTGAGTGCCAGGAAAGCTGCAAGCACAAGTGCGAGAGTTTTAACTGACGAGGCGATCATGGTGTGAGAACTGCCGCTGTCCTTGTCTTTGGCTGATGTCGAAGAACCGCTTCCGGACGATGTCGCTGTTTTCCCGTCGTTGAGATCGGCCAGGGTGCTCGAATCGAAGTTATTGGACTTCTTGCCGCCACACACGGGTTGCGCTACCGAGCACGAGAGTGATTCCACTGAGCAAGAGCGAAAGAAATATTAGTTAGCTATACACAGCTCGCAGTGCCACGATAACCTTACCATTGGGCGTGTCCGGCAGATCCATCGAGAGGGCAGAGGGACATTGTAGCGCGGAAGTGCGTGTAGGTGTGAACGAAGCCATCTCGACCGTCGAGTTTTTGGTGGTTGTGTAGGCTGTTTTGAGGTTATCGTACTCAGGGTAAGCCGTGAACTCGCATGTGGTGTTCTCGTTATCGCAGTCGTCCGGCTGGAAGTAGCCCACGCCGTACTTGCCTTTGTCCGCCTTCTTTGTCAGCTCTGTGTAGCAACAGATTTCAAGTTAGCACGTCGCCTGTCGAATACAAAACTTATGATAAACCCGCAGTCTCACTCTTTTCTCCCTCGAGGTTAGCGATCTCTGTCGAGAACTCGAACACGTTGCCGCCCACAATCTCCTCCGTCATATCCTTCTCTTCGTTCATCCACCTCGCCTGCCGACACCACAACAAATTAGTTTGCTTTTAGCACTCGGAAGCAGCTGAACGACCAGCACAAATTAAAAGCAAATGCCTCGTACATCGTAGAACGTGCGCTGGTTCTCGTAGCCATCCATGGTGTTGTCTCCCGTGTTGCAGCCAAACTCGCCGAACATGATGGGGCGAGGATATCCCGCGTCCTTGTAGTCCTTCATGAGCGTGACCAGGCCAGTCGACTGCGAGTACTCTGTGTGTCCGGTGGGGTCGCACTCGACGTAGGGGTTGAATCCCATCCACTGGGCCCTCTCGCTGGCATCTCCGCTGCCGCTCGAGCTGTCGTTGCTGGCAACGCAGTCGAAGTACTGCAGCCACTGGGCTCTGGGCGGGATGTCGGCCATCTCCACTCCGATCGGCACTTCTCTCAGGCTGCCCACGCAGCTGTCGGCGTAGTCGCGGATGTCTCGGATCATGGCCTTGATGCAGGGCATGACGGCTTCGCCCGTGTCTCCGTCCACCGAGATGAGGTTGGGCTCGTTGGCCACGCTGAAGAAGAGCGTGTTGTCATACACCGCGAAGGCGTTGTACACCATCTGCATGCGGGTAAGCATGCCGTCCGGGTAGCACTCGGGGGCCGCCACGTCGGCCACCGAGCAGCCTTTGCACGGCGCCGCCATGCCCACGGACACGTAGATACCCGCCTCCGAGCACGCGCACATGAACCGATCGTGCAAGACGCTGGGATCCACGGAGTAGAGGCGGATGGTGTTGACGCCCAGGTCCTTCATCACCTCCAGGTGCGGCTTCCACACGTCCTCGTGCTCGTCCGCGGCCCAGTCGTAGTTGCTCACGTCCGCGAGCTCGCCGGCGTTGGGCCGCGGGTAGTAGGCCATGCCCTTGATGCGGAACTCGAGCCCCGTCTCCGAGTCGAAGAGCTTGTTGCCCTTGGCCACGATCGGGGCCAGCCACGCCGCGCTCAGAGGCAGCGACGCCAGCAGCACCAGCAGTACGCGCAGCATCTCGACGGCCGATGTGTCCATGGCTCTCGTGTGTCAATGCTGCTGGAAGATCGCGTGGGTGTAACTCAGGATGACTCGGCCTGATTTGCGCTTCAACGCGGACCTGGAGGATATGCCGGACTCGCGCTGCTGCTCGAGGAAGGAGACGAGAGAGCGCGGTGAACATGAAGCCTGCTTATATTGTCTGTTGCGGTGTACAGTGCAGATCTATGTCGTGTGTATTGAGACCGTCGCGGCCTGCAAGCTATCTACGCGGCTTAGAACGAGACGGACGAGCGCAGTTCGTTCGGGAGGCACACGGTGCCGTTGCTCCGCTTGGACACGTAGGCCTCGAGAGCCGAGTCCACGCGCTCGGCCTCGGCCTCGGTCACCTTCACGGTGGCGTTCACGCCGGCGATCACGGCGAACTCCGTCGTGTACAGGTAGTTGCTCAGCGCCATGACGAACTCGTCCGTGTCCTTGATCTCGCCCGAGTTGGTCGGGTGGTTGAGCCACACCAGGCTCGAGACGGTGCCGGCGCCTTGGCCGGTGCACGTGTACGTGTAGTTGAAGCCCGAGGGGTGCACGTAAAAGCCGTTCTGCTGGATGACGTTGGCGCCGCAGCTTGCGGCCATCTCGTGGTTCAGGAACAGCTTGAGCGACGCGCCGTTGGTCTGGATGGTCATCAGCGTGTTGCCAAACGGCGACCAGGACAGCACCTCGCCCAGCGACAGGTTGCCCGCGGCCACGACCTTGTCGCCACGGATGCCGCCGCCGTTCATGACGGCGATGTCGGCCGAGCCGTTGCCGTAGTACTGCAGGCCGGCGTCGGCGAAGAGGTGGCCGATCTTGCAGTCCTTGGAGCGCACCACGCTCTGCGAGAGGTCCAGCTCCTCGCAGAGATTGCCGATGATCTTCTCCTCGAGCGCGTCCATCTGCGCCTGGTAGGTGGCGATGATGGCGTCCAGGGTGTTGTCGGTGGGCATGCTCTCCACGATCGGGATGGCCTGGTGGGTCATGAGCGCCTTGCGGTCGTTGCTGGCATCGGCGGCGTAGTACTCGATGTGCGACTTCCAGATCGACCGGAAGTCGAAGTCGGCCTTGATGTACGGCGTGCCGTAGTTGGTCTGCAGCATCGACGTGTGGTCGTGGCCGCCAATGATGAAATCGATGCCGGCCACCTCTTTCGACATCCTGTTGTCGTCGGCCAGGTCCTGGTGCGTCAGCGCAATGATAAAGTCCACGTTCTGCGCCTGCAGAGCGGCCACCTGCTCACGGGCGGCCTCAATGGGGTCCTCCCAGTACAGACCCTTGCTCGAGTCCTTCATGTCGTACATGACGCCGAAGATGCCGATCGAGATGTCACCGTTGGTCGGGTGCGTCAGGTTCTTGATGGCGTGCGGCACCGTGCCGCGCAGCAGCTCGCGGTTGGCGATCTCGTAGCAGTTGGCGTTCAGCCACGGGAAGTTGGAGGCGAGCGTCACGTTCATGAAGTTCTCGAGCCCGAAGTCGAACTCGTGGTTGCCCAGCGACGCGAAGTCCAGACCGATGGCGTTGTGCGCCTTGACCATGTGCTGGCCATTGAACTGCGTCGACCAGAGCGACGGCGACACGGTGTCGCCGGCGAACAACACGAGTGTGTTGGGGTTGGCTTCGCGCATGGCCTTGGCAATAGGGACCACGCGCGAGGGGCCACCGAGCTTAATGCCCTCGACAGTATCCTGCAACATCTCGTAGACGTCGTTGTACGACAGGATGTCGAAGTTGGCCGTCAGGTTGCGCGCTTGCACGCCGCTTGCAGCGACGCCAAGCGCGGCGGCCAGGGTCCCCCAGAGCTGCATGATTCTGGTGGAGGAGTACAGATGAACTGTCGAGGTGGTGGCAAGTTACGAAATGCCAAACTGCATGCGGCAGGGGCAGTCCTCCATGTCTGAGCCGTTGGAGAGGCGGACATACGGTGCATCCGGTAGGAATGCACCGCGGAGGCTAGGCATCTCGGCAGAAACGCTAGGGATATTTGTGGTGCTGCCCCATCTTAGTCCTATGTTACACATCACGAGAAATCGATAGTCGGGTAGGCAGTCCACACAAGCGGACACCCGAAGGATGGCAACGCGAGGACAGCCATCGACCGCATCGCGCGCAGATAAAATGGCGTCCATCAGCTGGTGGAATCGAGTTAAAGGTGACTGCTTTGGAACCTCCGCATGTAAAAAAGCGCTCGCTAGCACTTCCAACACCTTCCGGCGTGGAAGTTGGCATTCTGCCGATGCGGACTGCGTGGATCCCGACAACGATTACTGGTGCTGCCACGTTGAATAAAAGAACCCGTGGTCGTCGACGACGTGAGGTGTATGCAATCGTCGTCAGTCGCGGCGGTGCCAGGCGCTTTTTCCAAGCGACCGCATGGCGCCTAAACGAGTCGCTCGGGCTATCTTTCAGCATGGCGCAGCGCCAGATGCAAGGTCTCTGCGTGGCTTCGACTATGAAGCGGGGCCCCTCACCAGTGCTTTCGCCGCCGAGCCGTGAGGTGGGCCAGCAACGCAGCGTCTTCGCGGAAGCAGAGACCATGAAGCACGTTCAAACGCAGTGGAAAAGCCCTCAACAGATCCTAGCGCAGACTCTCCGACAGTACAACCGAACAGCTTATTTGATATGATGCACTCGCGACTGATGATCCGGCCGCAGCCACGCATTTTGGTCCCAAACGGACCTCAGCATCTGCATGCTTCGATCTGTCTGCCTCTGTGTTTCATCGCCACGTTGAGCCCGTCACGTTGACAAATTACCAGTAGCAATACACTTGCTGACTTTGCATTTGTGGTGCCAATTCTGAGGCGGTCTACGAGCTCGCTGTTGAATGCTGCGGTGTTCTGCACGATGCAAGCATGACGATGGCGGGATCGACGTGATAAAAGTAATCTGGTTCTGCTGGCCTTGAAGTCAACCATCATCAGCAAGCAGTCCACAGTGCTCGCGCATGACGTGCTTGCCATTCATCCAGGTATAAGTGGGCTCTGGCGTGGAGATGTAGCTGTGGCATGGACTTTAGCACGACCCTCACATCGCTGTAAAACACATCGGCGGAATCAGTGTGTTCCCCATTCGCGCCAGCTGTACCAACGAAAAATATTGGCGAAAGATTGGTGCACGTTGAACATGGTTGAAAGCTAGACAACATCCTCCCGTTTTGTACCCGTTCGAAGTTTCCACTGCTAGCTGTCTGTCATTGAGGAATATTGAAGATTGGGGTGGCGGTTTGCTGGCTGTAGTGATGGGCAGTAAGTAACTTGATCGTGAGAGGACCTGCACGCATCTTCAAGTAGAAACAGAGCCCCACGTGTGCGAGAAGTCATCGTCGCTTTATTCGATGAAGCTCACGGTTCCTTTAGAACTCAAGGAAAGCAATTCGCTATCTGGTTAGCATCCATGAAGCTACCGCGTTGAATATGTATGTAGCATTGAATGCTGGTATACGCACATATTTTAAATGCTGATGTCCTTTGCCTCCAGGCAACCCAGCAGTGATCGTTAGCAAAAAGAATATATTCGTCAATCGAACGTTCATTCCGAGACGACATCCTACAGTGGGGACTTACTCTGGCTTAATTAAAGTGAATGCGGCGCATGTGCCGGCAACCCATGCCCAACTTCGAACGCGCGTGCAACTGCGAGATGTTGTCCACGACCACAAACTCGCCCTTCACCCACCGATGCCAGTAGCAGAACTCGTCTGAGTCCAACCGAGGCTGCAACGTCTCCGTGACGAAGTCGGCGTCCTCGTCCTTCTGGTTCGACGCCGGGTCGTAGCCCACCGACGTCACGTACGTCGGGTGCATCTTGGTCTTCTCGGGTCCCCACGGCTCGTGGTAGCGCAGCGCCAGCTCGCCCGTCATCGGGTGCGTCACCACCACCGGAGACGTGTGTACGCGGTCCTGGTAGCCGAACAGCGACGTGCGGTACACGAGCGAGATCTTCTTGAGGCGCTCCACCGTCGCCTCGGGCAACGACGACAGCAGGCGGCGTGTGTCCGTGATGACGGTGTTGCCGTGCTTCGGGTCGTCCTCAGGCGGAGCGGCCTCCGCACAGTGGAAGAACATGAACACGGGCGCGTCGCCCAGCTCCGTGGACTCGGGCGTCTTCTTCTTGAACATGCCGTCGTAGTGGAACGACATGGCCTCGAGCGTCTGCGCAGGGAGCGCGGTGCCGGGCTCCGTCTTGACATCGAAGATGTTGCCGGCCGCGAATGTTCCCTTGGGCCACTGCAGCACGTCGCCCCAGCGCTCCGTCGCCGTCTCGAAGTTGTCGTCCTGCTTGAAGCCGCGCAGCGTCACCACGCCATACTTGAGCACGAGGCTGCGGATGCCTCGCGAGGCATGCCCATGATGGACGGCGCCGGGAACCCCTCCATTGCGCGCGCGATGATGAACATTTTCGTGCGGATGAGCTCGACGTGCAGCGGGGCCCACTGCGCGACCTCTTCGGGTGTGCACGCGGGTCGCTCGACGAACCCCCATTTGCGGCCGTATTTGTACACGAGGTCGTACTTGTCCGTGTCGACATCCTTCAGGTCCATCGCGTGCACCGTGCCGTCAATGTCTTCACAGATGACGGAGTGCCACGGCGTGCACGGGGTGTCCATGCGCTTCGCCGGCAGCAAGTGGATGCCAAACTTCGGGCCGGCGTTGTTGTAGCAGTGAATTGAGACGCGCACCGCGTGCGCGTACTCCTCCGCCACGAGCGACGAGAAGCCCACATTGCGCAGCAGCATCTTGCGCGCGACGTCATCGCAGCCCTTGCGCATTTCGGCCTCGGACTTCCCCTCCCAGCGGTCTGCCATGTCGCGCTCCATGAACTGCGAGAACGAGCGGAAGTTGTTGCCGATGTCGGGCTCGTTCGCGATGCGAGCGTCCATGTCCATCTGGTTGATGCCGAAGCGCTCCAGCACCTCCTGCACGGGGTTGTCGGTCTTGGTGTAGTTCTCGAGTCCGTCGAACTGGATGTGCGTGTGGCCGGCCCCCTTCACGAGCTCCTTCAGACCGTTCTTGTAGGCGCGGATGTTCTCCAGGGGCGCACCCACGAGGTCGCCGAACACGCGGCCGTCGCTGAAGATGGTGACCTTACAACCCACGGGGTAGACTTCCTCGATCGACGTGCAGAACTTCTCGAGCCGTGCGAGCGCCAGCTCTTCGGCGCGGTCGGGCAGTGGGCCCAGCACCTTGTCGCCGTGGTTCGGCGTCTTGGTCGGGAAACCGGGCAGCACGATCGTGATAGGCTCCTTGCGGTCCACGAAGCGGTCGATCGTCGCCTCCAGGAAGCGCTTGCCCTTGGACTCGAACACGTCGGTTGACGCATCGAAACGACTTTGCACTTCGGCGAACTTGGAAATGAAATGCGCTGCGACGACATTCTTGTCGATAGTGGTGTTGTCACCAGAGTGCGATCCGTCGGTCACAGCGTTGGGGGCCATCTTGATCGTAGGGAATCGGATGAGATGTAGCTTGGAGTAGACAAATTGACTAATGAGCGCGGGCTGGTGCCAATAACTGACCTCTGTGAGGCGAGCTTTGGAAAAGAGCCGTTAGTGCTTCCATCATGAAAAGCTGATCTTCACTACCCCGTCCTGCAGATTACGGAATATGCTACTGTCATGTATCGTGGAGTCCGCGACGCGCTCGCCCAGCTTGATTGCCGTCGTCCACAGTGTTGTCCACAAATCAAACCACTGGCCACCCAGTGTTGCGTCCCGAAGAGCGCGTCCACACAAAGTCTCTGTTAGCGCGACTGTGCGTTCTGTCTATTCTCGCCATACCGCGAGAGATAACGTGTGATGCAGACTTCACGATTTGCGGATGTCCTCGCACGATTCGTATCCACACGCATCACGACCAGGTCTCGAAAAGGCAACGGAGCCCAACCTGTGCCTCGTTGCCGGGGAGCCGTTGAATCCTGCACATCACCCATCGCGGGCTTCAACAGTTCAATTGAGATGAGTGGGCATCAACCAGAGGTTCCGGGCCAGAACCTGTGGCAGTTGTACAGAAATCAAATCCGGTTCATAGTGATGTCGCCCCTAATCCTGTTGTACATTTATCGATGGCGAGTGTGCCTTGACAGTTTGGGTGGAATACATAGTCGTACAAGTATCTCAAATGTTCTCGTCTATCGAAATTTATCACTGCAGAAGTTATCGCCCGTCTAGATAGCAAAAACCAACGGTGCTGCCGATTTTCTCCGGTTTCGGTGGGACACGCATCGAATTGATAGGGAAACCAGCAGATACATGTCTTGCCCTTCGGCAAACGGTGCACTTACGTTTAACTCAGCGAGATGCAAATCGAAGGTCCACGATCCCATTGTGGTTCGTCTTCCTTTTCATGGAACGGGCCGAACTTAGGATTGCATGACGTCTTCAAACTATGTAATGGCTTTCCGTACAACTATACTAAATGTACTACTCAGGGTTCCGAGGACAACGGGCTCATGCACGTTTTCAATCCAGTACGCGGAAATGTATTTATTTCGACTGCACTATCAACTCGAAATCTGTATCTGTAGTTCTTTTCACAGTGCACTACAGTACCAGTAAAAACACCTTCAAACGGGTCAAGTGCCGTGTGCACAGGTTCTGTCTCAAGACTGTGCTTACACACAGCAGTGGTTAGCACCACTGCACCACTGCCGCTCATGATTAGAAAACAGCGGTATCCAGTGGTTAGTTATCGTTGTACAGTTTTTGGCGAGTCGTGAAATACACGCCCAAGGAGACTGCCGTGTGCCGTTGAATCAATCGTAGCCTGCCCACGCAACGTTATTTATTGGCGCTAGATTTCATTTTTCATTTCTCCCTTTGGGCCTCACATCTCCTACATACCACCAAAATGCCCCGAACCTCGATCAAGGCACCTACTCCAACGACGTCCAACCGGTCTCTGCGATGTGGTCGGAGGAGCAGCAAACCAAGGTCTGGGAACACTTCCTCGAGAGGTTCGCCACTATCCAGAGCCGCTTCGCCGACCCTATCGACCGCTTCGATACCGAGGGCAAACACAATATGCAGAAGGTCGTGATGCGGCTCATCGAGCGCCGCGCGCCGATCACGCTGGTGTTGCCGTCATTCCCGTTCAAGTTGCCTAACTCGACCGACAAAGTACTGGGCAAGCTGCCGGACCGCGTGGAGGAGCTGTCCATGGCCCGCCTCGAGCACTTCTGCTGCCAAGTGGAGGCGGTGTATCCACCAGGCTGCAAGATGGTCATCTTCAGCGATGGCCGCGTCTTCAACGACCTGTTGGGCGTGAGTCTGAGCGACCTGCGCACGTTCGAGGACGAGATGCAGAGAATGGTGAAGGAGGCTGGGCACACGCACATCTACTTCGACTCGATGGACACTACGTGAAGAACGTGGACGACCCGATCCCAGAAATCCTTGAGCGCTTTAATGTGCTGCACATGGACTTCGACGCCCGCATCAAGACGGAGCCTGCCATCCGCAACACGTACTGCTCTTTCTGTAAGTTCCTAGAGCGCGACTTGGCGCCGCAGTGGGTCGGCATGTCACGCACTGCCATGAAGCGTGGCTGCGGCAAGATCGCCAAGCAAATGATGCACCGGAACGTCGGGTTCTCGGCACTCGTGGATGACTCGTACCCGGACGCCTTGCGAATTTCCATCCACCAGTACAACAACGCCGGACCCAAATTTGGTATTCACCTCATCCCTCAGAAGTATGGCAAGCCTCGCACGCCGTGGCACTCCGTCATCTGTGAAGACATTGACGGAACTCCGCACACGATGGACCTGAAGGACGTCGACACGGACAAGTACGACCTCGTGTACAAATACGGCCGCAAATGGGGGTTCGTCGAGCGACCCGCGTGCACACCCGAAGAGGTCGCGCAGTGGGCCCCGCTGCACGTCGAGCTCATCCGCACGAAAATGTTCATCATCGCGCGCGCAATGGAGGGGTTCCCGGCGCCGTCCATCATGGGCATGCCTCGCGAGGCATCCGCAGCCTCGTGCTCAAGTATGGCGTGGTGACGCTGCGCGGCTTCAAGCAGGACGACAACTTCGAGACGGCGACGGAGCGCTGGGGCGACGTGCTGCAGTGGCCCAAGGGAACATTCGCGGCCGGCAACATCTTCGATGTCAAGACGGAGCCCGGCACCGCGCTCCCTGCGCAGACGCTCGAGGCCATGTCGTTCCACTACGACGGCATGTTCAAGAAGAAGACGCCCGAGTCCACGGAGCTGGGCGACGCGCCCGTGTTCATGTTCTTCCACTGTGCGGAGGCCGCTCCGCCTGAGGACGACCCGAAGCACGGCAACACCGTCATCACGGACACACGCCGCCTGCTGTCGTCGTTGCCCGAGGCGACGGTGGAGCGCCTCAAGAAGATCTCGCTCGTGTACCGCACGTCGCTGTTCGGCTACCAGGACCGCGTACACACGTCTCCGGTGGTGGTGACGCACCCGATGACGGGCGAGCTGGCGCTGCGCT
This sequence comes from Phytophthora taxon juncus, assembly GCA_033558005.1. Taxonomy (NCBI): domain Eukaryota; phylum Oomycota; class Peronosporomycetes; order Peronosporales; family Peronosporaceae; genus Phytophthora; species Phytophthora taxon juncus. The sequence continues at coordinate 2,577,969 of JAUCEE010000021.1, forward strand.
ACCACGAGCCGTGGGGACCCGAGAAGACCAAGATGCACCCGACGTACGTGACGTCGGTGGGCTACGACCCGGCGTCGAACCAGAAGGACGAGGACGCCGACTTCGTCACGGAGACGTTGCAGCCTCGGTTGGACTCAGACGAGTTCTGCTACTGGCATCGGTGGGTGAAGGGCGAGTTTGTGGTCGTGGACAACATCTCGCAGTTGCACGCGCGTTCGAAGTTGGGCATGGGTTGCCGGCACATGCGCCGCATTCACTTTAATTAAGCCAGAGTAAGTCCCCACTGTAGGATGTCGTCTCGGAATGAACGTTCGATTGACGAATATATTCTTTTTGCTAACGATCACTGCTGGGTTGCCTGGAGGCAAAGGACATCAGCATTTAAAATATGTGTGTATACCAGCATTCAATGCTACATACATATTCAATGCGGTAGTTTCATAGATGGTAACCAATTGGCACATGCGCCGCATTCACTTTAATTAGGCGGCGGATTGCGAACTGTCTATATGAAATGCGTTTTGTGAGTAAGATGCTGGGGCTGATCTCCCTGCTTAACAAAGAAGGAACTTCGTATTTGCTAGCTTGCTTGTTGCAGGTCAAGGTCCTCGCGGACAATATATGTGTGTGGTTTGCTGTGTTTTTATTACCACTTTGTCTTATAGTGTATGGTTAAAATGAATAATGACGAAACATGTAAAATTCAACGGAACGCGTAATTTATTTTTGCCAGATATCTTTCAAGAAACAGCAGATTGGTCCCAGAGAAACTCAACACAGCATCCTATGAAATTTAGTGCAGCTTTTCATCGTCCATCAAAGGGAGATACAAAAACGCACAAAGAGTGTCAGCGCCATACAGCATGTTGAAGTACACGATGACAGCTCGTGGACTCCCCGACATTCATCTCGAAGACGCTCACTCCGTCTTCACTGGTGGTCTTGTATGAGCACCAGACGTTAAATGCGAGAGGAAGGAACGGCACTGTATCATAACTGCTCTCCTATCAACCCACCAAATTCGCTGCTATCAGTGTAAAGAGTGCTCGGGACGTGCGGCCCATCAACTTTAATGCGACGGTGCTCCTGTTGAGTTTAAGCCCGGTTCAGCTTCGTAACTTTTCACGGAAATCATCGTTGGCAAGAAACGAAAAGGACTTCAGTGGAGATAGCCGGCTCAAGTTGCCGATTAGCTCGTTTCTAGTAGTCACGAATGCGTTGTCTTTCTAGGGCATTTCCAAGCAATCGATGCAATTGGAACACTGCAGTTTTGCCACTGGAGTCCCGCCTGCACGTTGACATCGTTTAGTCGGCCAACGTCTCGTCCCCTCTGTTTTTTAACGGCCCACGCAGCGTCCCTGCCTTCGAACGCAAGCGTCCGAGGAGGGTTACCAATCTGTAACTTTCGCGAGTGAGTCCAAGACGAGCAGCATCAAGACGCCTTTGTCAATGGTGACGCAAAGATACCGCGTGCCTGGCCACGACGAACAGCAAAACTGAAGGGAGCGACAACAAACCGGAGTTGCTCGATGGGGGGAATAAATAGTGTGGTTCATTCGCGGCGTTACAGGTTCTATGAGGGTCTACTGCGCGGCCGAGGTCTTGGCCTTCTTGGGCTGGTGCTTGGTGCAGAAATTCTGCTTGCTCTGCGACGCCGGCCGCTTGCAGCCCTCGAAGGCGCAGCGCTTGCCGCCGCCGTGCGTCCAGCACAGCCCCTTGGAGATGGTCGTCTTCTGGCAGCCGGCCACCGAGCACTTGGTGCCGCCGCCGTGCGACCAGCACAGCCCGCGGGACTTGGCGCCGCGCGTGCAGCCCTCCACGGTGCAGAGCGTGGAGCCGCCGTGCTTCCAGCAGAGGCCGCGGTGCTTGGCGCTGGCCGAGCAGCCGGGCATGGAGCAGGACTTGCCGCCGCCGTGGCGGAAGCAGAGGCCGCGGTCGATGGTGTAGTTGGTGCAGCCCTCGACGCAGCACTGGCGTGCCGCGCGCTTCTCCTTGGCCGAGAGCGCGCGCTTGAGGCCCGAGCGCCGCGCGGACGAAGGCGGCGCCGGACGCAGCGCCTGGCTGTCGTCCAGGATGAAGGCCAGCGAGAACTTGGGCGAGCTGCCGCCGGCGGCGAAGGAGGCTGGCAGCGCCAGCGGGGGCAGCGCGAGGCTGGTCATGGCGAGGTGCGGCCGGGGCGAAAATTCGCGGACTGCGGTCTCACGTGGCGGCTCTCGCTGTCAGCGTCGCCGCGCTGTCTAACGCCGCGCTCTCGGCCTATCCTCTGGACAGCAGCCGGCAGCTGGGCCGCTACGAACAGCGCAACGGACGATGTGCTCGGCACGAACAGCATGAGATGACAGAAGCCGTAGTCGCCGCCGCCGCGTGGCTGCCGCGACGGCGGCGAGCGGGGCCAGCTGCCGCGCGCGCTGACAGCGCTGAGCCGCAGGACACCGTCACGAGTGACTGGCGCCGACCACACGGTAGCGCGCGTTCATCGGGCCGATGGTCGCGCCGGCAATGGCCGTGCCTCGCCTGAAGTCTGAGCGCGGACGCCGCGCCTTCCGCTGAAGCCGCACGCGTGCAGACAGATCTCGGCGCAAGATACTTTTGAGAAGAGCCGCCCTGTGTCGCACTGGTTGACGCCGCCGGCACCTGCGAGCCGCAGGCTGCGGGTGTATCCCGAGCGCAGCCATGGCCGAACGCGGCCGAGCTTGCATATCAGGATAGGGGCCGAAGCCGCGCCGCGAGTCGGCCGTCGTTGTTGTCTGGCCGGCGGGCGGCGCGGTGGCTGCTGAGTTGGCTGAGGGTGGACAGGATCCGCTGCTTGCACCCCAGTCGATCGCTCCGTCGGTCGCGTCGGTCACAATGGCCGAGTTGCCCTGCATGTTTGCTGTTTGAAGCGCGCCTTGCCGGAAGACGGAGGCGGCGCCTGAATTTCCGACCTATCGCGCAGAAAAGAGGCGGCTCCTGAGATACAAGTACGGTACAGTAAGTCGCTTTTGCACGGACGGGTCAATGAAGCCCATTTCGGCCAATGGTGTTCGGCGTGGAGCATAATCCGGCGTGGACACGATTGCGCTCCGGCGTCCCGAACGACCTTTTTTTTTGAGCGGGCGTTGCTGTCATCGCTGTTTGCTGTCGTCGCGCCACCACCAAACCTTGGCGGCGTTGCGTCGAAGGCAAAGCCGACCGCTCTCAGTGCGCTCAAATACGTAGCAGTTCCACGCGCACAGCCGGCCGTGTTCACTTCGTCACTCGCATCTCAGGGCTCGCGAGCCCAGCCGGGTTTTCAAACAGTGCGAGGTTGCTGCTCATTGCATGGTGCGGGCTCGCTCGTCGCGACTGGAGGGGTCACGGCGGCGTTGTCGACCAGCAGAAGGCGCGAGCCGACGACGAGCTGGCACCCGCGATTGCACGCGGGCAACGCGCTATAGTATCCGATCGCCGTCGCGACAATCGATTAACTGCCGCGATCTTCCACCGCAAAATCCACAGCTCGAGTAGCGTGTCCTACGGGTCGATGCAGCCTGCAGCCCGTGCAGTAGTGGGGTGCGTCCCCGTGGCCAACGCTGCAAGCGGGGTCGCAGCGGAGTCGACGGGCTCGACGCGCAGTGACCAGCTGGCCGCCGCCGCGAGCCTGACGCCATCATCAGCGACGCGCTCGGCCGAGCCCCAGCATCCTGGCGCCACCACCGCCTTCACCACCGTGGCCACCTTTACTACAAAAATGCCGGGGCCGTCGAGATCGCAGAAGAACGCCGCCGCCCGCCCTATCATGAGATGCACGAAATGAATGCCAGCGCGGCCTGGTGGCTGCTTCTCGCCGAGGCGCCCACACAGGCAAGGCGCCGCTCGCGCACTGTGCCGCACAGGCAAGGATAGGTTGTGCTGTTCGTGCCGCGAGGCTCCCCACCAGCTGCCGCGCCCGTCATAAACGAGTCCGCGCAGGATCGGCCGCGCACTTCCGCTCGGGCTCCAGCGTTAGACAGCCGCGGCACAACATCTTGGTTACTGCCGTCGACTAGCGCGGCGCGCACTGCAGAAACGGGCAACGTGAGACGGAGACTCATTTGGCAATTTGCTCTGGTGCGCCAAGAGCTCAGCACAGCAACAGACTAACGAACGCCATGAGCAGCATCACTCTGCCCCCGCTCCGCGCCTGGACCAGCAGCTCCGCGCTGCGGGCCAACCTTATGGCCGCGGCCAACCCGATGGTATTCCACCCGACGCCCGTGTTCCACCACGACCCCAGCACGCCGAGCACACCGAAGCTCGCACTGTCCTTCATCCTGAACGACAGTCGGCCGCTGACGTCGCCAGCGGTCAGCCGATCGCAGGGCCCACGACTGCAGCCAACGCAGCACCCCGTGACCAAGGAGCGCAAGCGTAGGCGCAAAATGACTCCGGCCGAAAAGCGCGCGGCGCGCTCGTGCTGCGTCGAGGGCTGCACCAACTACACCATTGACCGCGGCCTCTGCTTCCGCCACGGCGGCGGCAAGTCCTGCTCCATGCCCGGCTGCTCGGCCAGCGCCAAGCACCGCGGCCTCTGCTGGAAGCACGGCGGCTCCACGCTCTGCACCGTGGAGGGCTGCACACGCGGCGCCAAGTCCCGCGGGCTGTGCTGGTCGCACGGCGGCGGCACCAAGTGCTCGGTGGCCGGCTGCCAGAAGACGACCATCTCCAAGGGGCTGTGCTGGACGCACGGCGGCGGCAAGCGCTGCGCCTTCGAGGGCTGCAAACGGCCGGCGTCGCAAAGCAAGCAGAATTTCTGCTCTAAACACCAGCCCAAGAAGGTCAAGACCACCTCGCCCCCGCACGCGGAGTAAAGAGTGTAACGATTTTGCTCGCTCATGTACCTATTTAATATTACTATCGAAGAATGTTGCCAACAACGCTGCTTGGTGTTTGGTGTTTTGCTTGGCCACCTTCCAGGTTGGCTCTACTTCGTGCTGTGGCGACCAGAGCTATCGTTAAAAGCTTTACTAGTAGTAGTTCCTGTTGTGTTGGTCCTATACGATTGCCTCGCAAAGCATAGTCTAAATGCACTAGTGAAGCGCTTTCATATTTCTTGAAAGATATCTTCCAAAAAATAAATGACGCAACTTTTCTTTGCTTTCGATGAATTTTATGTTTGCGTAATTTTGCATGTTGGACCCTACAGAATCTGACAAAGCGAAGTGGTAAGAAAATACGAAGCAAAAACACACATACACAATTGTCCCGAAGGTGCGCCACAAGAAGCTATACAGCACCTGCCAGGCAGGCGGACGGCAAGGCAAGGCAAGGGGGATTCGAGCTACCAACATAGGCGAACATGTGTCAATGCTCTTTTCACTAAGCAGGGAAATCAACCCCAGCATCTTACTAACCATACACACTCTTCCTATAAACAGTTCACTACCATCCCTGCTTCGCTCACCTCGCTGCCCCCTAGTTGAAGTGGATGCGGCGCATGTGGCGGCCGCCCATGCCCAGCTTCGTGCGCGCGTGCAGCTGCGAGATGTTGTCCATTACCACGAACTCGCCCTTCACCCACTGGTGCCAGTGCGCGAACTCCTCCGAGTACAGGCGCTGCTGCAGCGTCTCCGTAACGAAGTCGGCGTCCTCGTCCTTCTGGTTCGACGCCGGGTCGTAGCCCACCGACGTCACGTACGTCGGGTGCATCTTGGTCTTCTCGGGTCCCCACGGCTCGTGGTAGCGCAGCGCCAGCTCGCCCGTCATCGGGTGCGTCACCACCACCGGAGACGTGTGTACGCGGTCCTGGTAGCCGAACAGCGACGTGCGGTACACGAGCGAGATCTTCTTGAGGCGCTCCACCGTCGCCTCGGGCAACGACGACAGCAGGCGGCGTGTGTCCGTGATGACGGTGTTGCCGTGCTTCGGGTCGTCCTCAGGCGGAGCGGCCTCCACGCAGTGGAAGAACATGAACACGGGCGCGTCGCCCAGCTCCGTGGACTCGGGCGTCTTCTTCTTGAACATGCCGTCGTAGTGGAACGACATGGCCTCGAGCGTCTGCGCAGGGAGCGCGGTGCCGGGCTCCGTCTTGATGTCGAAGATGTTGCCGGCCGCGAATGTTCCCTTGGGCCACTGCAGCACGTCGCCCCAGCGCTCCGTCGCCGTCTCGAAGTCGTCGTCCTGCTTGAAGCCGCGCAGCGTCACCACGCCGTACTTGGGCACGAGGCTGCGGATGGCCTCGCGAGGCACGTCCATAATGGACGGCGCCGGGAACCCCTCCATGGCGCGCGCGATGATGAACATTTTCGTGCGGATGAGCTCGACGTGCAGCGGGGCCCACTGCGCGACCTCTTCGGGTGTGCACGCGGGTCGCTCGACGAACCCCCATTTGCGGCCGTATTTGTACACGAGGTCGTACTTGTCCGTGTCGACATCCTTCAGGTCCATCGCGTGCACCGTGCCGTCAATGTCTTCACAGATGACGGAGTGCCACGGCGTGCACGGGGTGTCCATGCGCTTCGCCGGCAGCAAGTGGATGCCAAACTTCGGGCCGGCGTTGTTGTAGCAGTGGATTGAGACGCGCACCGCGTGCGCGTACTCCTCCGCCACGAGCGACGAGAAGCCCACATTGCGCAGCAGCATCTTGCGCGCGACGTCATCGCAGCCCTTGCGCATTTCGGCATCGGACTTCCCCTCCCAGCGGTCTGCCATGTCGCGCTCCATGAACTGCGAGAACGAGCGGAAGTTGTTGCCGATGTCGGGCTCGTTCGCGATGCGAGCGTCCATGTCCATCTGGTTGATGCCGAAGCGCTCCAGCACCTCCTGCACGGGGTTGTCGGTCTTGGTGTAGTTCTCGAGTCCGTCGAACTGGATGTGCGTGTGGCCGGCCTCCTTCACGAGCTCCTTCAGACCGTTCTTGTAGGCGCGGATGTTCTCCAGGGGCGCACCCACGAGGTCGCCGAACACGCGGCCGTCGCTGAAGATGGTAACCTTGCAACCCACGGGGTAGACTTCCTCGATCGACGTGCAGAACTTCTCGAGCCGTGCGAGCGCCAGCTCTTCGGCGCGGTCGGGCAGTGGGCCCAGCACCTTGTCGCCGTGGTTCGGCGTCTTGGTCGGGAAACCGGGCAGCACGATCGTGATAGGCTCCTTGCGGTCCACGAAGCGGTCGATCGTCGCCTCCAGGAAGCGCTTGCCCTTGGACTCGAACACGTCGGTCGGAGCGTCGAAGTGGCTCTGCAGGTCGGCGAACTTGGCCAGGAAGTGCGCCGCGACGGCGCGCTTGTCGACGGCCGTGTGGTCGCCGGACTGCGCAGACTGGGTGGTAGCGTTGGGTGCCATGAGTCGATCCACTCGATAGAGGCGAGCAGGCAGCGGTGCCGGCTTGAGTTGCTGGGTAAGATGTGACTTGAAGCCGCGAAATTGAAGAATGAGCTGAGCTGGCGCCAATCAACAATCCCGGGCGGATCGGCTTTCGGTGGGCGCCGCTGGCTGGCGATTGCTGGGTATCACGCGTGCTCTGGGCAGCGTAAAGATGACGCTCCCCGCCAGCTCACCCTCGCCTTGGCGGGCTCCTGCACAGCTGCAGAGCCAGGTCCGGCGTCTTGAATGTCACTGCTGGTCGACGACGGGGGTCTTGCCCTCGCTGACCGGCGCCGGTGACAAGTGCCGCGTTTCTGGGGCGGGCGGAATATACACGCCGCGCGATGACCAGGTAGTGTTTGCCGCACGCCCCACCGTCCCGTAACTAGGCAGGCGGGTCTGATCCCGCCGCTGTTGTCCACAGGATTCGCGCGCACCGTGCGCGATAACGTCAGGATATCCGCTCATCCCGGCCCGTGGCGCGCTGCGATTGGCGGAACGCGCTGTTGACGGCGGCGCCGATTTCGTATACAGCGGGTCGTCACAAGGACACGCCTTCACGACGAGGCGATGCCAGTCGTCGCGAAAGCAGCTTGCCGGGCTTGCACTGCCCGCCGCTCCGCTCGTCGGGCCCTGTCTGCCTGCGACGAGCATGCCGCTCCTCGGCCCGCACGCGCTTCAAGAGTTTGGGCTGGGTGCACGCCCGTCATCGGGAGGTGCGAACGCTGCGTGCTCTTCCAGCTGGATCGCGGCAGTGTCAGGGCGACAAGGATTATGCATCGCGCCGGCAGCGTGGTCGCCGCTGCGATCGCACCGCCACATCTCCACCAGCTTGGCTAGTCGCGGGAGGCCTCATGGAGGATTGGCGGCGAGGAGGATAGGCACGGAGCGAGGTGCGGCTAGCGAATTTCGTCAGTTGGAGGTGTCTGCGACGCGGTGTCGTGCTGGCGGTGTCCGCCGGTTCGGGCGGTGGCGCGCGTGGGTACGAAAAAGAGCAAAAGCTCGAGTTCAAAGACGCATGGCTTACGCGAATAAAACACCGCCGCCGCCTCCGGCATGGGTCGGCACCAGCGTTGATGATGGTATAACGCCAGTGTGAGATGACCCCACCTGATCAAGCACAATGCACCGAAAAAGGAAATTGACCTGGGCTGAGTCAGAGTGCGGTTTGAGTCAGAATGTGGTCAGTAAGCGCTTGCTGAGGCTCGCAGGCCAAGCTGGCGGTAAGCTGGAATAGCGAGCGAAGTCTGAGCGTCATTTTGAGCGGTCGCCGAAGTTGCTGTTGCTGTTGCCGTAGTCATTCTGGCTAACAGTGAAATTGGATCGCCTTTGTCCGTAACAAACAGACGGGGACCGTCCCACTCTTGACTGCGGATCGTCTGAGCGTCGCATGGATACGACCACTGAAATGCGATTTCGGATCCCTTCTTGTGCCTCATGCATGGCCTGAGTCGTGCTCCGCCCCCCAACACGAAGGCGATCTCGCTGCAGTATGATCCGAGCACTGGTTGCAGCAGCCAAAGCGGTCCCCTACCAGTCGAATAGCTGGGAAACTGGGTGAAAACCTCTCCAGTGACCAGGAGAACCTTGGCAAAGCGGCAGCAACAGCGCTAACGCAGTGCCGTAAATGGTGGTCAACCATTACGCAAACACGATCGACGGCACGAAACAAAAACAGCGAACCAGTGTGGGCTCTTGATGTGTGGCGCTGGATGTTGCCCGTTCGGTTGGTCCGGCATTGCAGGGCCTGCACGACCAGCGACAAGCGTGCTGGTGGTTCGTTGACTGCTAGTGGTCGTGATGGCTTTTGCGGCGGCCAAGGAATTCGGGATCCAGACATCGCAGAGCGGTGCCCCTCAACAGGATCACCAAAGCCAGGCCCGCTTCAGCGTTTGACGTGACATGCTTGACCGGTCATTCCGCATTTCACTCGCCACGCCTCAACTCAACTCCTCGACCACGCTCGCCCGCGTTTCGTCGTCGATCCAACACACCAAAATGGCCCCGAACCTCGATCAAGGCACCTACTCCAACGACGTCCAACCGGTCTCGACGATGTGGTCGGAGGAGCAGCAAACCAAGGTCTGGGAACACTTCCTCGAGAAGTTCGCCACTATCCAGAGCCGCTTCGCCGACCCTATCGACCGCTTCGATGCCGAGGGCAAACACAATATGCAGAAGGTCGTGATGAGGCTCATCGAGCGCCGCGCGCCGATCACGCTGGTGTTGCCGTCATTCCCGTTCAAGTCGCCTAACTCGACCGACAAAGTACTGGGCAAGCTGCCGGACCGCGCGGAGGAGCTGTCCATGGCCCGCCTCGAGCACTTCTGCTGCCAAGTGGAGGCGGTGTATCCACCAGGCTGCAAGATGGTCATCTTCAGTGATGGCCGCGTCTTCAACGACCTGTTGGGCGTTAGTCTGAGCGACCTGCGCGCGTTCGAGGACGAGATGCAGAGAATGGTGAAGGAGGCCGGGCACACGCACATCTACTTCGACTCGATGGACAACTACGTGAAGAACGTGGACGACCCGATCCCAGAAATCCTTGAGCGCTTTAATGTACTGCACATGGACTTCGACGCCCGCATCAAGACGGAGCCTGCCATCCGCAACACGTACTGCTCTTTCTGTAAGTTCCTAGAGCGCGACTTGGCGCCGCAGTGGGTCGGCATGTCACGCACTGCCATGAAGCGTGGCTGCGGCAAGATCGCCAAGCAAATGATGCACCGGAACGTCGGGTTCTCGGCACTCGTGGATGACTCGTACCCGGACGCCTTGCGAATTTCCATCCACCAGTACAACAACGCCGGACCCAAATTTGGTATTCACCTCATCCCTCAGAAGTATGGCAAGCCTCGCACGCCGTGGCACTCCGTCATCTGTGAAGACATTGACGGAACTCCGCACACGATGGACCTGAAGGACGTCGACACGGACAAGTACGACCTCGTGTACAAATACGGCCGCAAATGGGGGTTCGTCGAGCGACCCGCGTGCACACCCGAAGAGGTCGCGCAGTGGGCCCCGCTGCACGTCGAGCTCATCCGCACGAAAATGTTCATCATCGCGCGCGCAATGGAGGGGTTCCCGGCGCCGTCCATTATGGACGTGCCTCGCGAGGCCATCCGCAGCCTCGTGCCCAAGTACGGCGTGGTGACGCTGCGCGGCTTCAAGCAGGACGACGACTTCGAGACGGCGACGGAGCGCTGGGGCGACGTGCTGCAGTGGCCCAAGGGAACATTCGCGGCCGGCAACATCTTCGACATCAAGACGGAGCCCGGCACCGCGCTCCCTGCGCAGACGCTCGAGGCCATGTCGTTCCACTACGACGGCATGTTCAAGAAGAAGACGCCCGAGTCCACGGAGCTGGGCGACGCGCCCGTGTTCATGTTCTTCCACTGCGTGGAGGCCGCTCCGCCTGAGGACGACCCGAAGCACGGCAACACCATCATCACGGACACGCGCCGCCTGCTGTCGTCGTTGCCCGAGGCGACGGTGGAGCGCCTCAAGAAGATCTCGCTCGAGTACCGCACGTCGCTGTTCGGCTACCAGGACCGCGTACACACGTCTCCGGTGGTGGTGACGCACCCGATGACGGGCGAGCTGGCGCTGCGCTACCACGAGCCGTGGGGACCCGAGAAGACCAAGATGCACCCGACGTACGTGACGTCGATGGGCTACGACCCGGCGTCGAACCAGAAGGACGAGGACGCCGACTTCGTTAAGGAGACGCTGCAGCAGCGCCTGTACTCGGAGGAGTTCGCGCACTGGCACCAGTGGGTGAAGGGCGAGTTCGTGGTAATGGACAACATCTCGCAGCTGCACGCGCGCACGAAGCTGGGCATGGGCGGCCGTCACATGCGCCGCATTCACTTTAACTGAGGGGCATGGCTGGAAGTATGGCAAATGGTAATGGTAATATGAGTAAAGGTTGTTGGGTAGGTTGTTTGATGTATCGTTGGTATGGCTAGTTGGGGCAGTATTTCAAACTGAAACGCACCAGTGTATCTCGTTTAAGGGTTTAAACGATCAATGCTGTCATTTCCTCTTTCTCGTCAGACACCTCTCCTAAAACTATAGCGTGCGTGTTGCAACTTACAAGATGAACCCCGTAATACAGGCCAAATTTATTTTGAAGTATTAATACATGTAGCAAAAATCACCACAGTTATCTTGCCGTTGTCAGCTGTTGCCTGGATCGTTCGAATACCATGCAGTGCTGCCTTCACACCAGAACCTATAGTGCATGGCGCGTGAGCTTTGCCGGTGATTCATCACACGCGCGCCACCGCCCGAACCGGCGGACACCGCCAGCACGACACCGCGTCGCAGACACCTCCAACTGACGAAATTCGCTAGCCGCACCTCGCTCCGTGCCTATCCTCCTCGCCGCCAATCCTCCATGAGGCCTCCCGCGACTAGCCAAGCTGGTGGAGATGTGGCGGTGCGATCGCAGCGGCGACCACGCTGCCGGCGCGATGCATAATCCTTGTCGCCCTGACACTGCCGCGATCCAGCTGGAAGAGCACGCAGCGTTCGCACCTCCCGATGACGGGCGTGCACCCAGCCCAAACTCTTGAAGCGCGTGCGGGCCGAGGAGCGGCATGCTCGTCGCAGGCAGACAGGGCCCGACGAGCGGAGCGGCGGGCAGTGCAAGCCCGGCAAGCTGCTTTCGCGACGACTGGCATCGCCTCGTCGTGAAGGCGTGTCCTTGTGACGACCCGCTGTATACGAAATCGGCGCCGCCGTCAACAGCGCGTTCCGCCAATCGCAGCGCGCCACGGGCCGGGATGAGCGGATATCCTGACGTTATCGCGCACGGTGCGCGCGAATCCTGTGGACAACAGCGGCGGGATCAGACCCGCCTGCCTAGTTACGGGACGGTGGGGCGTGCGGCAAACACTACCTGGTCATCGCGCGGCGTGTATATTCCGCCCGCCCCAGAAACGCGGCACTTGTCACCGGCGCCGGTCAGCGAGGGCAAGACCCCCGTCGTCGACCAGCAGTGACATTCAAGACGCCGGACCTGGCTCTGCAGCTGTGCAGGAGCCCGCCAAGGCGAGGGTGAGCTGGCGGGGAGCGTCATCTTTACGCTGCCCAGAGCACGCGTGATACCCAGCAATCGCCAGCCAGCGGCGCCCACCGAAAGCCGATCCGCCCGGGATTGTTGATTGGCGCCAGCTCAGCTCATTCTTCAATTTCGCGGCTTCAAGTCACATCTTACCCAGCAACTCAAGCCGGCACCGCTGCCTGCTCGCCTCTATCGAGTGGATCGACTCATGGCACCCAACGCTACCACCCAGTCTGCGCAGTCCGGCGACCACACGGCCGTCGACAAGCGCGCCGTCGCGGCGCACTTCCTGGCCAAGTTCGCCGACCTGCAGAGCCACTTCGACGCTCCGACCGACGTGTTCGAGTCCAAGGGCAAGCGCTTCCTGGAGGCGACGATCGACCGCTTCGTGGACCGCAAGGAGCCTATCACGATCGTGCTGCCCGGTTTCCCGACCAAGACGCCGAACCACGGCGACAAGGTGCTGGGCCCACTGCCCGACCGCGCCGAAGAGCTGGCGCTCGCACGGCTCGAGAAGTTCTGCACGTCGATCGAGGAAGTCTACCCCGTGGGTTGCAAGGTTACCATCTTCAGCGACGGCCGCGTGTTCGGCGACCTCGTGGGTGCGCCCCTGGAGAACATCCGCGCCTACAAGAACGGTCTGAAGGAGCTCGTGAAGGAGGCCGGCCACACGCACATCCAGTTCGACGGACTCGAGAACTACACCAAGACCGACAACCCCGTGCAGGAGGTGCTGGAGCGCTTCGGCATCAACCAGATGGACATGGACGCTCGCATCGCGAACGAGCCCGACATCGGCAACAACTTCCGCTCGTTCTCGCAGTTCATGGAGCGCGACATGGCAGACCGCTGGGAGGGGAAGTCCGATGCCGAAATGCGCAAGGGCTGCGATGACGTCGCGCGCAAGATGCTGCTGCGCAATGTGGGCTTCTCGTCGCTCGTGGCGGAGGAGTACGCGCACGCGGTGCGCGTCTCAATCCACTGCTACAACAACGCCGGCCCGAAGTTTGGCATCCACTTGCTGCCGGCGAAGCGCATGGACACCCCGTGCACGCCGTGGCACTCCGTCATCTGTGAAGACATTGACGGCACGGTGCACGCGATGGACCTGAAGGATGTCGACACGGACAAGTACGACCTCGTGTACAAATACGGCCGCAAATGGGGGTTCGTCGAGCGACCCGCGTGCACACCCGAAGAGGTCGCGCAGTGGGCCCCGCTGCACGTCGAGCTCATCCGCACGAAAATGTTCATCATCGCGCGCGCCATGGAGGGGTTCCCGGCGCCGTCCATCATGAACGTGCCTCGCGAGGCCATCCGCAGCCTCGTGCCCAAGTACGGCGTGGTGACGCTGCGCGGCTTCAAGCAGGACGACGACTTCGAGACGGCGACGGAGCGCTGGGGCGACGTGCTGCAGTGGCCCAAGGGAACATTCGCGGCCGGCAACATCTTCGACATCAAGACGGAGCCCGGCTCCGCGCTCCCTGCGCAGACGCTCGAGGCCATGTCGTTCCACTACGACGGCATGTTCAAGAAGAAGACGCCCGAGTCCACGGAGCTGGGCGACGCGCCCGTGTTCATGTTCTTCCACTGCGTGGAGGCCGCTCCGCCTGAGGACGACCCGAAGCACGGCAACACCGTCATCACGGACACACGCCGCCTGCTGTCGTCGTTGCCCGAGGCGACGGTGGAGCGCCTCAAGAAGATCTCGCTCGTGTACCGCACGTCGCTGTTCGGCTACCAGGACCGCGTACACACGTCTCCGGTGGTGGTGACGCACCCGATGACGGGCGAGCTGGCGCTGCGCTACCACGAGCCGTGGGGACCCGAGAAGACCAAGATGCACCCGACGTACGTGACGTCGGTGGGCTACGACCCGGCGTCGAACCAGAAGGACGAGGACGCCGACTTCGTTACGGAGACGCTGCAGCAGCGCCTGTACTCGGAGGAGTTCGCGCACTGGCACCAGTGGGTGAAGGGCGAGTTCGTGGTAATGGACAACATCTCGCAGCTGCACGCGCGCACGAAGCTGGGCATGGGCGGCCGCCACATGCGCCGCATCCACTTCAACTAGGGGGCAGCGAGGTGAGCGAAGCAGGGATGGTAGTGAACTGTTTATAGGAAGAGTGTGTATGGTTAGTAAGATGCTGGGGTTGATTTCCCTGCTTAGTGAAAAGAGCATTGACACATGTTCGCCTATGTTGGTAGCTCGAATCCCCCTTGCCTTGCCTTGCCGTCCGCCTGCCTGGCAGGTGCTGTATAGCTTCGTGTGGCGCACCTTCGGGACAATTGTGTATGTGTGTTTTTGCTTCGTATTTTCTTACCACTTCGCTTTGTCAGATTCTGTAGGGTCCAACATGCAAAATTACGCAAACATAAAATTCATCGAAAGCAAAGAAAAGTTGCGTCATTTATTTTTTGGAAGATATCTTTCAAGAAATATGAAAGCGCTTCACTAGTGCATTTAGACTATGCTTTGCGAGGCAATCGTATAGGACCAACACAACAGGAACTACTACTAGTAAAGCTTTTAACGATAGCTCTGGTCGCCACAGCACGAAGTAGAGCCAACCTGGAAGGTGGCCAAGCAAAACACCAAACACCAAGCAGCGTTGTTGGCAACATTCTTCGATAGTAATATTAAATAGGTACATGAGCGAGCAAAATCGTTGCACCTTTACTCCGCGTGCGGGGGCGAGGTGGTCTTGACCTTCTTGGGCTGGTGTTTAGAGCAGAAATTCTGCTTGCTTTGCGACGCCGGCCGTTTGCAGCCCTCGAAGGCGCAGCGCTTGCCGCCGCCGTGCGTCCAGCACAGCCCCTTGGAGATGGTCGTCTTCTGGCAGCCGGCCACCGAGCACTTGGTGCCGCCGCCGTGTGACCAGCACAGCCCGCGGGACTTGGCGCCGCGTGTGCAGCCCTCCACGGTGCAGAGCGTGGAGCCGCCGTGCTTCCAGCAGAGGCCGCGGTGCTTGGCGCTGGCCGAGCAGCCGGGCATGGAGCAGGACTTGCCGCCGCCGTGGCGGAAGCAGAGGCCGCGGTCGATGGTGTAGTTGGTGCAGCCCTCGACGCAGCACGAGCGCGCCGCGCGCTTTTCGGCCGGAGTCATTTTGCGCCTACGCTTGCGCTCCTTGGTCACGGGGTGCTGCGTTGGCTGCAGTCGTGGGCCCTGCGATCGGCTGACCGCTGGCGACGTCAGCGGCCGACTGTCGTTCAGGATGAAGGACAGTGCGAGCTTCGGTGTGCTCGGCGTGCTGGGGCCGTGGTGGAACACGGGCGTCGGGTGGAATACCATCGGGTTGGCCGCGGCCATAAGGTTGGCCCGCAGCGCGGAGCTGCTGGTCCAGGCGCGGAGCGGGGGCAGAGTGATGCTGCTCATGGCGTTCGTTAGTCTGTTGCTGTGCTGAGCTCTTGGCGCACCAGAGCAAATTGCCAAATGAGTCTCCGTCTCACGTTGCCCGTTTCTGCAGTGCGCGCCGCGCTAGTCGACGGCAGTAACCAAGATGTTGTGCCGCGGCTGTCTAACGCTGGAGCCCGAGCGGAAGTGCGCGGCCGATCCTGCGCGGACTCGTTTATGACGGGCGCGGCAGCTGGTGGGGAGCCTCGCGGCACGAACAGCACAACCTATCCTTGCCTGTGCGGCACAGTGCGCGAGCGGCGCCTTGCCTGTGTGGGCGCCTCGGCGAGAAGCAGCCACCAGGCCGCGCTGGCATTCATTTCGTGCATCTCATGATAGGGCGGGCGGCGGCGTTCTTCTGCGATCTCGACGGCCCCGGCATTTTTGTAGTAAAGGTGGCCACGGTGGTGAAGGCGGTGGTGGCGCCAGGATGCTGGGGCTCGGCCGAGCGCGTCGCTGATGATGGCGTCAGGCTCGCGGCGGCGGCCAGCTGGTCACTGCGCGTCGAGCCCGTCGACTCCGCTGCGACCCCGCTTGCAGCGTTGGCCACGGGGACGCACCCCACTACTGCACGGGCTGCAGGCTGCATCGACCCGTAGGACACGCTACTCGAGCTGTGGATTTTGCGGTGGAAGATCGCGGCAGTTAATCGATTGTCGCGACGGCGATCGGATACTATAGCGCGTTGCCCGCGTGCAATCGCGGGTGCCAGCTCGTCGTCGGCTCGCGCCTTCTGCTGGTCGACAACGCCGCCGTGACCCCTCCAGTCGCGACGAGCGAGCCCGCACCATGCAATGAGCAGCAACCTCGCACTGTTTGAAAACCCGGCTGGGCTCGCGAGCCCTGAGATGCGAGTGACGAAGTGAACACGGCCGGCTGTGCGCGTGGAACTGCTACGTATTTGAGCGCACTGAGAGCGGTCGGCTTTGCCTTCGACGCAACGCCGCCAAGGTTTGGTGGTGGCGCGACGACAGCAAACAGCGATGACAGCAACGCCCGCTCAAAAAAGGTCGTTCGGGACGCCGGAGCGCAATCGTGTCCACGCCGGATTATGCTCCACGCCGAACACCATTGGCCGAAATGGGCTTCATTGACCCGTCCGTGCAAAAGCGACTTACTGTACCGTACTTGTATCTCAGGAGCCGCCTCTTTTCTGCGCGATAGGTCGGAAATTCAGGCGCCGCCTCCGTCTTCCGGCAAGGCGCGCTTCAAACAGCAAACATGCAGGGCAACTCGCAGTCAGTCGGCCATTGTGACCGACGCGACCGACGGAGCGATCGACTGGGGTGCAAGCAGCGGATCCTGTCCACCCTCAGCCAACTCAGCAGCCACCGCGCCGCCCGCCGGCCAGACAACAACGACGGCCGACTCGCGGCGCGGCTTCGGCCCCTATCCTGATATGCAAGCTCGGCCGCGCTCGGCCATGGCTGCGCTCGGGATACACCCGCAGCCTGCGGCTCGCAGGTGCCGGCGGCGTCAACCAGTGCGACACAGGGCGGCTCTTCTCAAAAGTATCTTGCGCCGAGATCTGTCTGCACGCGTGCGGCTTCAGCGGAAGGCGCGGCGTCCGCGCTCAGACTTCAGGCGAGGCACGGCCATTGCCGGCGCGACCATCGGCCCGATGAACGCGCGCTACCGTGTGGTCGGCGCCAGTCACTCGTGACGGTGTCCTGCGGCTCAGCGCTGTCAGCGCGCGCGGCAGCTGGCCCCGCTCGCCGCCGTCGCGGCAGCCACGCGGCGGCGGCGACTACGGCTTCTGTCATCTCATGCTGTTCGTGCCGAGCACATCGTCCGTTGCGCTGTTCGTAGCGGCCCAGCTGCCGGCTGCTGTCCAGAGGATAGGCCGAGAGCGCGGCGTTAGACAGCGCGGCGACGCTGACAGCGAGAGCCGCCACGTGAGACCGCAGTCCGCGAATTTTCGCCCCGGCCGCACCTCGCCATGACCAGCCTCGCGCTGCCCCCGCTGGCGCTGCCAGCCTCCTTCGCCGCCGGCGGCAGCTCGCCCAAGTTCTCGCTGGCCTTCATCCTGGACGACAGCCAGGCGCTGCGTCCGGCGCCGCCTTCGTCCGCGCGGCGCTCGGGCCTCAAGCGCGCGCTCTCGGCCAAGGAGAAGCGCGCGGCACGCCAGTGCTGCGTCGAGGGCTGCACCAACTACACCATCGACCGCGGCCTCTGCTTCCGCCACGGCGGCGGCAAGTCCTGCTCCATGCCCGGCTGCTCGGCCAGCGCCAAGCACCGCGGCCTCTGCTGGAAGCACGGCGGCTCCACGCTCTGCACCGTGGAGGGCTGCACACGCGGCGCCAAGTCCCGCGGGCTGTGCTGGTCGCACGGCGGCGGCACCAAGTGCTCGGTGGCCGGCTGCCAGAAGACGACCATCTCCAAGGGGCTGTGCTGGACGCACGGCGGCGGCAAGCGCTGCGCCTTCGAGGGCTGCAAGCGGCCGGCGTCGCAGAGCAAGCAGAATTTCTGCACCAAGCACCAGCCCAAGAAGGCCAAGACCTCGGCCGCGCAGTAGACCCTCATAGAACCTGTAACGCCGCGAATGAACCACACTATTTATTCCCCCCATCGAGCAACTCCGGTTTGTTGTCGCTCCCTTCAGTTTTGCTGTTCGTCGTGGCCAGGCACGCGGTATCTTTGCGTCACCATTGACAAAGGCGTCTTGATGCTGCTCGTCTTGGACTCACTCGCGAAAGTTACAGATTGGTAACCCTCCTCGGACGCTTGCGTTCGAAGGCAGGGACGCTGCGTGGGCCGTTGAAAAACAGAGGGGACGAGACGTTGGCCGACTAAACGATGTCAACGTGCAGGCGGGACTCCAGTGGCAAAACTGCAGTGTTCCAATTGCATCGATTGCTTGGAAATGCCCTAGAAATGACAACGCATTCGTGACTACTAGAAACGAGCTAGTCGGCAAGTTGAGCCGGCTATCTCCACTGAAGTCCTTTTCGTCGATGATTTCCGTGAAAATTTACGAAGCTGAACGTCGAAGAACCGGGCTTAAACTCAACAGGAGCACCGTCGCACTAAAGTAGATGGGCCGCACGTCCCAAACGTGCTCTGTGTTGTATATTGTAACACCGTCGCTAGTAAATAGACGGGGGCTGCTCGTCCCGAAGTTCGGCAGTGATCCTGGTGACTGGTAATCTTACGCTGTGGAGCTTCACCAAAAGGGCTAAAAGCCGTGTTGAAGTTGTCATCACCAGATAACGAGCGATACCGGCCACAACACTCCTCATATAGCTATTACTTGTCAGCAATTGTACAAGCGTAACGTGTAGTCGCCCTAGAATCGTCTCTCAAACTCGGACTTCAGCGATTTCTGCCCCTCATCTACGTGCACTCATCTACAGCCATTCGCCATGCGCAAGGGCATAATAAAAAGCCCCAGTTCAACTCAGCTTCCTCAGCCCAACGGCGTTGCGCCTAAACTTCGAAGTAGTCGGCATGGCGCAGGTGCAGGTAGTGCGCTTCGCACAAATTATGAGTACGCTCGTACGCCGGCTTGATGCAGCCATTGATTCCACAACGCTTGCCTCCTCCGTGGGCCCAACAGTAGCCATTCGGAACTGCCACCTTGGAGCAGTCCGCGTTGCGGCACTTGGTGCCCCCACCATGAGCCCAGCATAATCCTCGAGCCTTCGCCTTCTTAGAGCAGCCATTTTCCTTGCACTTCACGGAGCCCCCTGTCCGGACGAAAAGAAACACGCAGGTGAAACGTCGGTCTCTCTGCTCCGTGTAGCTGCACCAAGTGTTGGCAACCCACCATGCTTCCAGCAGAGCCCGCGGTGCTTGGCGCTCGTATCACATCCTTCTCGCGAGCATTTCTTACCGCCCTGCAGCCACCAGCATACACAAGGACCCATGCAGTCGCTAAAGTGAGCTGTTCGCGCATTACGATACAAGCCAGGCGTCCTCAAGCGGCGGACTGGGATCTCACTACGAGACGCACCCCGTGGCGACAGCAGAGCCCCTTGTGCACGATATAGTTGCGGCAGCCGTCGTGTTTGCAGGTGCGGCGGCGCTTCTTCTCCTCCTTGCTGAGCTCGAGCGCCGCCTGGCCTGAAGTCGGCTTAACGGGCGTCTTCCCGGCCGCAGGGGCGACCACGAGGTTGTCGGCCGGCAGCACCTCCCGATGAGTGCGCGTCCCTCTTAGAGCCGGCACATTGAGAATGAAGGGTAGCCCGAACTTGCGCTCGTCGCTGGCTGGAGCCGCGAGCTCCGGTTCCTGCAAGTCCGGCGGCATGGAGATATCGAACTCTCCCGGATCCAGCGCCATGGGCGACGGTCTCCGCTGCCAGCGAGTCTCCTGTCGAACTGTCTGATATCCCACCAAGCTTTTTATGCCGGACTAAAAACGAAGGGTAAAGACTTGCCCTGTCACGGCGAAGACGAGAAGTGGCTCTTATCGAACAATGCCGACCATGCTCCAGCCCCCGGGTCTCACTCCCTCGCCCAGCTTCAACGGTAAGGTTGGAGCTTGAGTGGGCTGGAGCGAGGAACGTTGATAGGTTAGAGGCCGAAGTGCCGTGATGTGGAAGTCATCGAATAGTTCATCCCGTCCGTAAACAGCCACTAGTCACTCGAACTTAACAAGTTGTGAGAGGTGAGTGGCTTCGAGGCATACCAGCCTCCTGCACATTCGCAGCAACCTGCGCCGTCAAGCTGTGGCTTACATTCCACCCGTACGGCATGACAAAGATGGACATTCTTCCCGATAGCACGCGAAATAAGGCATCACTGTGCAACATTCATTTGAAGCAGGCAATCAATGACTTCAAGAAGCAAATTATAACAGCAATTACGGGATCTGCTGTTTGGCTTCTGGAAAACTCTCCAAATGGTAACTGTGAGCATGGTCTCCTCCATTTCGTGCCAGTGATTCCGTCGACGGCTCACGTCAATGAATATTGTCAGGTATGATGGCGTGAAGAGCATTTACTGGTGAAAGAGGCATCGCTATCCAGAACTACCCATGCCAAGCGTTTGGCTGCCAACACAGGCCTACTCACTAATAATAAATGGTCACAACACAGCGAACCCTCCACAATTTCTGAGGACACCAGTGTCGGGAAAGCATTAGCCATTTGCTGACAAGTAGCACCCCCACCATTTTGCAAGTCTACGTGATTTATCCACAGCGAGAATGCTTCATCAGGCTCTTGACAATATATACAGCATTGCTGCAATAATCGCGCTTGAGTGCTCAATTCGCTAAAGCAGATAGCACGAATCAAGGAGGGAGTTGGTACCTTTCTTGACTTGATTTTCGAATATGTTAGCAGGTGCGATCATCTCGAAATTCAGCGTGCTATCTTCTTTTCTGGAATGCTGGCACTGTACCAGATGCGCAGGAATCTCGTTCCACTGGTGACACCACCAAAATACACGTGAGCTTGCACCCGTTTCGTAGTTTCTTAGCCGCGATGGGTTTAGCGCAAAGTAAACTCTTTTCGTCCCCCGCAAAGATAAGATCACTTTAAAATCACTTAAACGCACCATGCTGCTTTACATCTAACGGATAGTGGTGGCCAGCCAGTTGAGTACTCGTGTTTCCTGTACCCTATGGCTGTATATCGGTTAGTCATCGTAGCGGGACTTTGCGTCCGAGTCTTATCCTGCTGATATCTGTCTAAGGAAAACTAGCCTCAGTTTCCAATCTTGAAAGCACACACACCTGATCAACATCGTAGTGGTACAAGATGCGGCTTGAGCGATTGAAAGGCTGACCGAAGAAGCGTTCTGATTTACATCGTGCTGCGTGTCCGTTGTGCGTCTGTAGGGTGAGCGACGCTGCTTTGGTTTTTGTTGCTACCGTGCGGCACTCCCTGGAATGAGCTCGGGCTCACCGATTATTTGATGTCCTTGTTCTCTCGAAGCGAAGTACTGGTGTCCTGTTTGCCGTTCTCCCGGAAGCGAGGATGTCTAATATGCATTTTATGTTTGATGAGCCCATAACTGGAGTGCGGAGTTTCGTGAATTGAATGCAACCGGTGCGTACAATTCCTTCTGATAGCTAAGTTCTCGCAGGAAGATCTCCATTGTTAGATGGAATGGATAGGAACTTGTGGAGTCAGATTGTCCGCCGATTTATAAGATGGGATGGGTGATTGTATCTCAAGACGTTCGAGACGAAGTGTGTCAACCCGAAGATACATTCAACAACGCAAGCCTATCCATTCCGGTGGTACGAGAGCAGATTTGCTTGCTGAGCAGAGCTCATACATATATCTTTTGCGGCAACAGGCAAAAGTAGCAAAATCAACAAGAATAAAAAGCTTTGAGACCGAGGCGCAAAGATCTAGCACGTATTTGCATATTTGCATAAAGATATGGCCCTGGGATCCAACGTAAAACACACAAAGAGAGCACGCCAACGCCGTTGAAAAAGGTCTATATGAAGTTGCCAGCCTTACCGCTGCAGTAGACGCTTTCTGTCCACCATCCCAACAGTAGATGGATGCATGACGCAGCGCAATTGCCTCCGTATAATGCAAAAAAAAAAAAAAAACACTGTTGCCGACTGCTAGCCTTGCAGCCAATCCATCGTCAATCGGCTGCCAACCCGTTTGACAACCTCTCATCGCATCAGACTCATATGATCGCACGAGCCTTCGCGCGGCCCTTGTATTTTACCTGGTAGGTCAGATTTCAAAAGAGCACAGACCGCCCGGACAATTGCTCAGTCAAACACACGAATTGTACAAGCACAGCAGCGCCAACTGACAAAGGCGCGCACGTACACTTGAAAGTAGTTGGCGTGACGCAGCTGCACGAAGTGCTTCTCGCACATATTGTGCGTGCGCTCGTACGCGGGTTTGATGCAGCCGTCGACGACGCATCGCTTGCCTCCGCCGTGGGCCCAGCAGAAGCCGTTGGACACGGCCACCTTGGAGCAGTCGGCGTTGCGGCACTTGGTGCCGCCCCCGTGGGCCCAGCACAGTCCTCGCGCCTTGGCCTTCTTGGAGCAGCCGCTCTCCTTGCACTTCACGGAGCCGCCTGCGCGCGGCCAAGTGTGACCACAGGCAACATTGTCAGCACAACTCCATCTCTTCTGTCGGTATCCCAGCCTCATGTGCCGACGAACTCACCGTGCTTCCAGCAGAGCCCGCGGTGCTTGGCGCTCGTGGTGCACCCTTCTCGTGTGCACTTCTTGCCGCCCTACACAACCGCCATAGGCGTGGATGAGTATCACCTTTGCATTTACAGCAGCGGCGCAGTGTCCGCGTCCACAGACAGCGGACGAGACTCGTGCGAGACGCACCCCGTGGCGACAGCAGAGCCCCTTGTGTACGATGTAGTTGCGGCAGCCGTCGTGCTTGCAGGTGCGGCGGCGCTTCTTCTCCTCCTTGCTGAGCTCGGGCGCCGCCCGGCCGGAGACGGTCTCGGCGGGCGTCTTCCCGTCAGCGGCGACTGCGACCGCGACGGTGTCGGTGCCGGTCGACAGCACCGGTCTGCGGGTGCGCGGGCCTCGTCGGACCGGCACGTTCAGGATGAAGGGCAGGCCGAACTTGCGTGCGTCGGCGGGCGGCTCCGGCATGGCGGGCGGCGATGGCACATTGGGCCGGCCCGGGTGCAGCTCCATGGCTCTGTGGTCTCTTCACGGGACCGCTTCGAAATTATTTGGTCGTCGGCGGATCGGCTGCGGGCGCATAGACCGCCCGAACAGCGCGCAGCTGCCGCGAACGACGCCCCGAAAAAAAAGGGCGCGACCAAATGCGGCGGACAAAATGCGCGCCGCTGGCGAAATGGCCGCGCGAGGCGCGCGCAGGGCGAGGCCGAGCTCGCGCGCACCGACGCTGCGGCCGGAGAGCGCTGCAGCGCGACGGCGCGCGGGCGGCGATGCACTCGCGCGCCTCAGAAGAGTCGACCCCCGAAAGATCCAACCGGCGCGGACGCATCCCGCGCCCGAAATCAGGCGCGTCCGCGGCCATTGGCTCGAGGCCCGAGTCGCTGCGACGCAGCGCGAATCTTGCCGACTTCTGCGGCGCGCGCCCGCCACCAACCGTCCGCGGCCGGAATTGCGCTGAGCATTCAACGGCAGCGGTTCGAATTATTGCTGCTGCCGTGCTGCTGCTACTTCCGACGGTCCCGTCTTGCAGTCGCAACCACGCGCGCTAGGCCTTGCCAGCAGGATCCTGCTGGGCGTACACGACGTCGAAGGCGACGGCAGTACATGTACTCCAAGTGGGTTGCCCACGCGCTGCTTGCTTCTCGTCACCGTTTTCCGTCGTTTCACTCCACGAGACGGCGATCACGCCGCCCGACGACGGAAGTGCTGGGTGGCACAAACATCGCGCACCACGTCATCGCCTCGCAAATAGCTGCGCGGCAGTTTTCGCGCCGCGAATAAAGCCATTGGGCCCCCTGCTGCCTCGGTCTGCCTCGGCAGCTCCAGGGACGCACAACGCCACGCGACGTTGGCATCTTCTTTAACGAGTCTGTTCTGCAGGCCGCACCGTCCCATGAGTCATGGGCCATGACTGGCGCTCGTGTATGTGTGTCCCTGTGGTTGCGACGCTGGACTATAGATAGCTACAGGTCGAGCGTGGCTGTTCGGACCGCTTTCCGATCTGCTTGCGCGCGATGGCACTATGCGCTTTGCCTGCTTTACCACCAGCTTGTCTCCCGACAAGTATAGCATGGTGTATGCGTTCTAAGAGGTGGTAACTTCAAGAATAGCTTCAACTATAGCATCCTGCAGGTTCTCGACCCAGAAACTCCAGTCCATTCTTATGAAGGCGCTGCTGGCTTCGCTAAGACTGGCAGGCGTATGCTAGTCGCAAGCATCTCTGAGTGCCCCACTCTGTCGCTGTCACCGCCGCTGCGAAGCTCCCACCGCTTACCGATACCAAGTGTTCAAGAGCTCAAGGAACAGCGAGTGGTAAATACACGAAATCGGTCTTCAGTGTCGTGGAGATCTAGACAAGTGACCGACTGCACCTGGATTTCGGTTTGTTTAACTTGTGACGTGTCACCAGTTAGTTTATCCAGCCGCAAAAGCCATCAAGGATCGACCAATCATGCTCTTCTTCCAGGCGTCTGTGGCAATCTCTCTCGCGTTAGAGCGCTTGGGGTTTTAGTCTGATCTTTCGACTGCTGAGATGAGCCCTACGTGTTTGTGCCATGTTCATGCCATGTTCGTGCCGTCTTCGTGCTGACACATTACGTGTTTTGTGGATCATCCATTCCAAGCTGAGCTGAGAATTAGACAACTCACCTTGAAGTCGATTGTGTTTCCGAAATGCAAAATGAACAGCAGTTGGTACAGATTCAACTCGTGAAGAATCGTCGTGGATGATAATGCAGAGCAAGATCACTGCAGGATGCACGCGCAGTTCTGGTGGTGCTGCGGCCAAATGATGTCGTGTTCGACTGCAAACAGAGCATGCCTTTGTTCACCGAATAGGCACCCTTAGCTCGAAAGCATACTATTTACGTTCTTCGAGTAGATCAGACCCCCGTGTTAAGAGACTTGTACAACGTACACATTTGCTGGACGTGAGGATATGTAGCTGGAGTGTATGGCTGAACCTTCTTTCAATCCAGATTTTCGCTGTGCGCGCTGGCGTGCTTTTGATCACGACTCGTTGTTGGCATGGCTTGGCTTTGCTGCTCGTGAAACGAGGGAGGCAGCGATTGCCTGCACCTATCTCTTGAATTGGTGTAGGATAGTGCTGCCGTCTTGTAGCCCTTTCTACAGGGCGTGGCGTCAACTTAAGAGTATTCAATAGCCCATTCCGGTGATGCACGTCGCGCATCAAACAGACATTTCTTGACGGCACACTCATCTTTATAAGTTGAGTTGGTTACGGTGGATCACACATTAAAAAAAAGCTGGATGCGTGCAATGTTACTCCTGCCATTACTGAAGCCCTCAACCGGATACCTTTGTTGTCCAAGACGACTGTGTTGTCAGTCGCTGCCGTAAAATGTAAGCGCTACCCCTCTTGTAGTTGCCACATATTCATCTCCAAGAGTCTTCGTTCGACTGCAGAGAGTTAGCTGCCAAGGTAAACCCCAGAAAGAGCAGACAGTGTCAAAACCACTGAGACGAGATGTACTCTGGTAAACTACCACGTAAGCAGAGATCCACGTACACTTCACAATAGTTGGTATGGCGCAGCTGTACAAAGTGCTTTTCACAAAAGTTATGAGTGCGTTCGTACGCCGGCTTGATACAACCAGTAATCCCACAACGTTTGCCACCTCCATGAGCCCAACAGTAGCCATTTGACACTGCCACCTTGGAGCACTCCACATTGCGGCACTTGGTACCTCCACCGTGAGCCCAGCACAGCCCTCGAGCTTTCGCTTTCTTGTCGCAGCCATCTTCCTTACACTTCACGGAGCCCCCTACACGATGGCGTTGTGTTAGTTCATCTTCGTATTCCTTCCAGGATCAGTTGTACCCACCGTGCTTCCAGCAGAGCCCGCGGTGCTTGGCGCTCGTGGTGCACCCTTCTCGTGTGCACTTCTTGCCGCCCTACACAACCGCCATAGGCGTGGATGAGTATCACCTTTGCATTTACAGCAGCGGCGCAGTGTCCGCGTCCACAGACAGCGGACGAGGCTCGTGCGAGACGCACCCCGTGGCGACAGCAGAGCCCCTTGTGTACGATGTAGTTGCGGCAGCCGTCGTGCTTGCAGGTGCGGCGGCGCTTCTTCTCCTCCTTGCTGAGCTCGGGCGCCGCCCGGCCAGAGTTTGGCTTGGCGGGGGTTTTCCCGCCCGCAGGAGCGACCGCAACGGTGTCGGCTGGCAGTACCGCCCTGCGAGGCCGCGAGCTTCGTCGGACCGGCACATTTAAGATGAAAGGCAGGTCGAATTTGCGCTCGTCGGTGGCTGGAGCTGGCGGGTCGGCTGGGCCTTGGGCCTCTGTCGGCAGCCCATTCACGCAGGCCGCGTCGCCGCCTGGTTCCATGATCGTTCCCCGCCGCAAATGAGACTCTGCAGGCCTCACCATTTTCAAACCCGGTCGGCTGCTGGTTGAGGTCCAGCGTGGCCGCATGTCCAACTCTTACTTTTCCCCGACGAACCTCGAAAGCAGTCTCCTCGCAGCGCACCCGCGCGCACTTGTAAACAAACTCCCGAGGGGAGCGTTATACAGTTCAAAGAGGTTGCGCGTGGCTGCTCTGATTCACTGCCGCGCCGCCATTACACGTGTGAGGGATCACCACAACGGTGCTCAACGAAAATGGGGGGCTCTGCTTCGCGGAGTTCTTCAGTCAGAATTCGTGCGTGGCTATGTAGCGAGCTGGAACGAGCCTCAGAACGAAACGCGCTGTCAGCCGTGACAACTTGCGTCGACGAATACGCTGACGCCGGAGCTGCCCAGGCCAGCTTCAAACTCGCACTACTGAAAAGGAATCCTTGTTCTTGGACCAAAGGTTCTTGTCCCTACGGAAGTCCGAAGGTGTAACAATATCTGTCTTTAGCAAAGCTGTGTATCTTGAAGAACAAAATGCTCTTCTCTTCCTTTCAACCCATAGTTTTACATGTCGTCGGCGGCTCAACGATACTGCATCACAGCTCGCCAATAACAACTTCTACAACAAATGGCCAACACTTCGAAGCTTAAATGAGTTTAAAAACACAACGCCCAACTCCTACAACTCCAACAACACCTGTC
Organism: Phytophthora taxon juncus; assembly: GCA_033558005.1. Taxonomy (NCBI): domain Eukaryota; phylum Oomycota; class Peronosporomycetes; order Peronosporales; family Peronosporaceae; genus Phytophthora; species Phytophthora taxon juncus. Next base: position 2,605,363 of record JAUCEE010000021.1, read on the forward strand.
TTAGCGAGTTCTAGGTTACGCAATTCGGACACTGCAGTTTACACGCTGCAGTTTGCCTACTACGACTTCAATCATGCTACTATGCACCGTAAAATGTTCTCCAACATCACGCGATTGACTCCCTGCCACGACTGGTTGACATTTATTCCTGCACAAAAAGCCTGATAAGCTCGTTTGGCTAGTTACTCCCGTCTGTCATCAAGAGATGTTGCTGCTGTTCGAGTAGTGCAAAGTCTAGCTGGACAAATGTGGACAGTTGTGTTGCATCAAAGGCAGACTGTTAAGCTCCAAGTTTTACCCTTTCTTTACCGTCAGTTAAGTAATACGCGTTGCCGTTAGTTTTTCCATGCATTGCACCAGCATCGCTACACCCATGCTGCTGTCGATCTTGGAACAACCCAATGACTTTGCAACTACTGAAAACTGAAACGAATTACGCGGTCACTATCTGTAATTATCAGTGTATGGCACCATGAAACAATTCAGACGCTGTCCATTCTCGTCGCGGTTCTACTATTGAAAAAGGTCAGCGACTCCCGCACGGCTACGGTTTGATGTCCAGCCTCAACACTTGTGCCGAATCAGGCTATACATCTGCAGTCGAACGATTCAAGAACAGCTACAAACAGAGTAATGAACAGATTATGTGATCTGACATCAGAACAGGTTCGATGGCAATTAGAAGGGAAGTTATTTCATGGTTTAGTGGGCTTACAGTGGCTACCTGCTAAGTCCTACAGAGCGATACTAGTAACAGAAGCATCGGCGGAGGTATCCGCGGCGTGTTCCTCAACCTCGCTATCGATATCGGAATCAATAGCTACAGGTTGGGGTAATTGGATTCGGTCTCGCGAGACACGGCGCGCTCGACCCCTGGGGATATCGGCAATACGGCGTACATATTCAGCAGACAGCGTTTTGATGACGGTTATAAACGTAGCCATGGATGGATGAGCTGTAGGGAATTTCGCATTGAGCTCTATGTTAAACCGTTCTAGTGGACTATTCGTGCGCGCGATCAGTTCATTTTCCAAACCATAGACATTCCAAACTTCAATAGGGTATTGATCAAGCCACGTGCGAGCAAAGTAGCCCCAAAATTCACTCCACTTTTCAGCAGGGTATATTAAGCCGGCTTCAGGGCAGCGCATCTTCATTTCCCGCTTAACCCAGTTAATGCCTTTATTTATGCGGGCTGGATCCATCACAGTGAGCATGTCGAGGACACCCGGCGTTATGGCTATACTGCATTCTTCATCCGGAATAGCATAGCGTTCTATGCCACGTCTGAGTGCTTGCTTCATATGAAATAAGCAACCTAAAACGATCGCGTTCGGAAACTGAGTCTGAATCGAGTTAATTAGTCCAGCCTCGAAGTCACGTATGACTTCAGCAGGCTCCAGGTTCTGGTCAGTTGCTTGAACGACGAAATGAATCATATCCCAGTAGGCGTCCGCAGTACGTGATGTGCTCAAAATGTAAAATACAGGAACAAACACACCGGAAGCACGGTCGTGGACCATGAAAACGACACACTGCGCAAACCCTCGTGGCACGCAGCGAAACGTACCGTCGACAAAAGCAGTGGTGCCATGGTAACGAAGCAGGGCTACAAGCGCTGGGTGAGCCCAGCCAATAAGACGTGTGGGCTTGTCAAAATCGTCTTGGTTGATAGTAATGTAGTGAAACTGAAAGAATTGCACTGCCTCGCCGAGAGCTAAGAACAACGGAGGGATCTCGATCGAAACGTGCACGTTGCCTGAAAAGTGCTGGTTCCGAATGCGGTGTACGCGCTCTACAACTTGCCGCTCAGACAGCCCGCGTGCAACATGAGGATTGTTGTCATCGTAGAACCGACGCCGTAGCTCTTGCCACACCTGGTGGGCCGGCCACGCCAGGTTTTCTATTGCTAAAAGATCTGACTGGGCTTTCATCTCGGCTTCAACGTCCACGAGCGTGCTCGCAACAACTGCGTCGCGGCAAGTATGCCCTCGGGTAATTGCATATCCCATTGAAGCGATAGTAAACTCCATTTTGCCGGGGCAGCCCCGCCGAAACTTGGAGCAGCGGAACACCTCCTTGCGAGAGGATATCCACGCACGGGTGTACTTGAACCCTTTGTAAAAGCATGTCGTCCGCTCCGCGCGCCGTGGTGTGGCATTGCTACCGCCATGGCATCCGAGTTGGCTTGGCGAGTACTTGCTGCGCGTCCCCACTCAGCTCCGCGCTACTGTCGCCCCCATCTGGCCCACACCGCTCCCTTCTTTGAGCGCCACGACGCTGTCCTGTTGAGTCTCGGAGCTACGCTCCGATCCCAGAACGGCGTCAACCTCCGTGTCCTGCACAGCACCTCCTTTCTCAGCCTGCGTCCCTCCCTGCATCTTCCCAAATGAGCCTTCTGCAATAGAGCTTCTAGCCGGCAACACCTCCCCACTGTTCGATTTCAGATCTTAGTTCAGATCTGATGATCCGTTCTTAAATCTGATCAGTTCCGTATATGATCCCTCCGAGATCTAACCGTTGAATCTGTACCAACTGCTGTTCATTTTGCATTTCGGAAACACACCCGACTTCACAGGTGAGTTGTCTAATCCTCAGCTCATCTTGGAATGGATGATCCACAAAACACGTAATGTGTCAGCACGAAGACGGCACGAACATGGCATGAACATGGCACAAACACGTAGGGCTCATCTCAGCAGTCGAAAGATCAGACTAAAACCCCAAGCGCTCTAACGCGAGAGAGATTGCCACAGACGCCTGGAAGAAGAGCATGATTGGTCGATCCTTGATGGCTTTTGCGGCTGGATAAACTAACTGGTGACACGTCACAAGTTAAACAAACCGAAATCCAGGTGCAGTCGGTCACTTGTCTAGATCTCCACGACACTGAAGACCGATTTCGTGTATTTACCACTCGCTGTTCCTTGAGCTCTTGAACACTTGGTATCGGTAAGCGGTGGGAGCTTCGCAGCGGCGGTGACAGCGACAGAGTGGGGCACTCAGAGATGCTTGCGACTAGCATACGCCTGCCAGTCTTAGCGAAGCCAGCAGCGCCTTCATAAGAATGGACTGGAGTTTCTGGGTCGAGAACCTGCAGGATGCTATAGTTGAAGCTATTCTTGAAGTTACCACCTCTTAGAACGCATACACCATGCTATACTTGTCGGGAGACAAGCTGGTGGTAAAGCAGGCAAAGCGCATAGTGCCATCGCGCGCAAGCAGATCGGAAAGCGGTCCGAACAGCCACGCTCGACCTGTAGCTATCTATAGTCCAGCGTCGCAACCACAGGGACACACATACACGAGCGCCAGTCATGGCCCATGACTCATGGGACGGTGCGGCCTGCAGAACAGACTCGTTAAAGAAGATGCCAACGTCGCGTGGCGTTGTGCGTCCCTGGAGCTGCCGAGGCAGAGCGAGGCAGCAGGGGGCCCAATGGCTTTATTCGCGGCGCGAAAACTGCCGCGCAGCTATTTGCGAGGCGATGACGTGGTGCGCGATGTTTGTGCCACCCAGCACTTCCGTCGTCGGGCGGCGTGATCGCCGTCTCGTGGAGTGAAACGACGGAAAACGGTGACGAGAAGCAAGCAGCGCGTGGGCAACCCACTTGGAGTACATGTACTGCCGTCGCCTTCGACGTCGTGTACGCCCAGCAGGATCCTGCTGGCAAGGCCTAGCGCGCGTGGTTGCGACTGCAAGACGGGACCGTCGGAAGTAGCAGCAGCACGGCAGCAGCAATAATTCGAACCGCTGCCGTTGAATGCTCAGCGCAATTCCGGCCGCGGACGGTTGGTGGCGGGCGCGCGCCGCAGAAGTCGGCAAGATTCGCGCTGCGTCGCAGCGACTCGGGCCTCGAGCCAATGGCCGCGGACGCGCCTGATTTCGGGCGCGGGATGCGTCCGCGCCGGTTGGATCTTTCGGGGGTCGACTCTTCTGAGGCGCGCGAGTGCATCGCCGCCCGCGCGCCGTCGCGCTGCAGCGCTCTCCGGCCGCAGCGTCGGTGCGCGCGAGCTCGGCCTCGCCCTGCGCGCGCCTCGCGCGGCCATTTCGCCAGCGGCGCGCATTTTGTCCGCCGCATTTGGTCGCGCCCTTTTTTTTCGGGGCGTCGTTCGCGGCAGCTGCGCGCTGTTCGGGCGGTCTATGCGCCCGCAGCCGATCCGCCGACGACCAAATAATTTCGAAGCGGTCCCGTGAAGAGACCACAGAGCCATGGAGCTGCACCCGGGCCGGCCCAATGTGCCATCGCCGCCCGCCATGCCGGAGCCGCCCGCCGACGCACGCAAGTTCGGCCTGCCCTTCATCCTGAACGTGCCGGTCCGACGAGGCCCGCGCACCCGCAGACCGGTGCTGTCGACCGGCACCGACACCGTCGCGGTCGCAGTCGCCGCTGACGGGAAGACGCCCGCCGAGACCGTCTCCGGCCGGGCGGCGCCCGAGCTCAGCAAGGAGGAGAAGAAGCGCCGCCGCACCTGCAAGCACGACGGCTGCCGCAACTACATCGTACACAAGGGGCTCTGCTGTCGCCACGGGGTGCGTCTCGCACGAGTCTCGTCCGCTGTCTGTGGACGCGGACACTGCGCCGCTGCTGTAAATGCAAAGGTGATACTCATCCACGCCTATGGCGGTTGTGTAGGGCGGCAAGAAGTGCACACGAGAAGGGTGCACCACGAGCGCCAAGCACCGCGGGCTCTGCTGGAAGCACGGTGAGTTCGTCGGCACATGAGGCTGGGATACCGACAGAAGAGATGGAGTTGTGCTGACAATGTTGCCTGTGGTCACACTTGGCCGCGCGCAGGCGGCTCCGTGAAGTGCAAGGAGAGCGGCTGCTCCAAGAAGGCCAAGGCGCGAGGACTGTGCTGGGCCCACGGGGGCGGCACCAAGTGCCGCAACGCCGACTGCTCCAAGGTGGCCGTGTCCAACGGCTTCTGCTGGGCCCACGGCGGAGGCAAGCGATGCGTCGTCGACGGCTGCATCAAACCCGCGTACGAGCGCACGCACAATATGTGCGAGAAGCACTTCGTGCAGCTGCGTCACGCCAACTACTTTCAAGTGTACGTGCGCGCCTTTGTCAGTTGGCGCTGCTGTGCTTGTACAATTCGTGTGTTTGACTGAGCAATTGTCCGGGCGGTCTGTGCTCTTTTGAAATCTGACCTACCAGGTAAAATACAAGGGCCGCGCGAAGGCTCGTGCGATCATATGAGTCTGATGCGATGAGAGGTTGTCAAACGGGTTGGCAGCCGATTGACGATGGATTGGCTGCAAGGCTAGCAGTCGGCAACAGTGTTTTTTTTTTTTTTTTGCATTATACGGAGGCAATTGCGCTGCGTCATGCATCCATCTACTGTTGGGATGGTGGACAGAAAGCGTCTACTGCAGCGGTAAGGCTGGCAACTTCATATAGACCTATTTCAACGGCGTTGGCGTGCTCTCTTTGTGTGTTTTACGTTGGATCCCAGGGCCATATCCTTATGCAGATATGCAAATACGTGCTAGATCTTTGCGCCTCGGTCTCAAAGCTTTTTATTCTTGTTGATTTTGCTACTTTTGCCTGTTGCCGCAAAAGATATATGTATGAGCTCTGCTCAGCAAGCAAATCTGCTCTCGTAAATTCGCTTTAAGCGCTGACCACCGGAATGGATAGGCTTGCGTTGTTGAATGTATCTTCGAGTTAACACACTTCGTCTCGAACGTCTCGAGATACAATCACCCATCCCATCTTGTAAATCGACAGACAATACAATTTATCTAATCAAGCCAAGCAGATTTGGCCCCCTTTTCCAACAAATGCAAAAGACTTGAAGGTGCTGTTGACGATACACTGACTCGGGTGCTTTGTTGCTTCGCTGAGTAGTGGGGTATACCAGCACAGCCCCTGCTATATCGTGAATGCGGGATTATGCATTCAAAAAAAATGTGACTAAAACGAATCGGCTTGTCGGTATGATTAAAGCTAGCCGCTTTAACTCGGGCTTCACGACAATTGTACTGAAGTAGTGGCTTTGCCTCTGCAGTCTCCTCAGCCTAATTTATCGGTTGTCCATGCAAGATTGTCTAAGACCCACGCTTCCAGAGACTCTGAGAGAATTAACCTCATCAATGCATTTGTTGCGACCAACTAATAAGTCCCCCGTGTGTTGATAAAACAAAAAAAAAGGCGTCAGATTCCCGGCTTTTTTGTAGCTGAAGCTGATGTCATCTGTACTTGTACCACCAGAAAGAATGTAAAAATGCGTGTGCTTTCAAGTGATCAACGCATTCGGCACTTGATGAGTCATAGGATTCACGAAGGCAGCACTGTTTCCTCTTATGGATTTCATGTACTCTCATGATCGGAGCATTTTGCAACATTTATGCGTAAACATATCTTCTTTTGAACGAGGCTTTCGTTGGAAATACTGCTCGTCAATCCCTCCATTTATCTTTTTGCATTTTCGAATCGTTTGCAGACGTGATGCCCTTATCTCTCGCGTGCAACGCGCTTCAGAGAACCTCAATCCGAGGATAATTCGGCAATGAAGCTCAACCAGCCTCCTACTCATGCGTCGACTACCCAGAACTGATTGGTCTCGTAGATGCCAGGAGAACTTGTGCCCGAATAGATTGCATTGGGAGAAGGAGTCTCATCTTGACCCTGTCGAGTTGAAAAAGCTGGTTAATCGTGCTACCTGATAGTTTAGCGAGCAGGCTGTCTTGGCACCAGATCGCTAGATTGGAGTGTGGGCAAGCACCAGCCAGCACCAACAGTTCTGGCCTGAAAAGAAAACAGCTGAAGGCCGTTTCTTGCGTCGATCAGCTTATAATATAAGCAACACCATAGTGGCAAGGAGCTGCCACGTAAGTGCCTGCCTGTCGTCACCTTACGTAACGAGTGAGTATTCTGGTGGTGCTCGAGAGATGCCAGCCAGTTGAGCAACAAGCGTCAAACAACGAGGGTATCAGTTCAGCTCAACCACCACCTAACGAGTGGTGGAAACGAAAGAACCGAGCCGAGCTCGGTCGTCGTACGGTCGAACCGTGGCTCTGTGGTAATTGACTATTGGCTCTCGAACCCACGATACTTCTAAAGCGGTTTTTTTGCCGTTGCTACGATCGCGATTGTTAACTCCAGAGCCCCCACGTACGCCAGGCTAAAGTGAAAGGGTACGTCGCGATAATACGATATCTCATTCGAGCAGTGAACTTACTCGATTATATGATAATTGGAAGAGCGGACCACCTTTCTGTGTTCGATAACTTTCTGGAGATTGGCTTCTGGTCAAGGATATTGTTTGGCGTACTTCAATGGCGTAGTAATGTTGTGAAAGTGCAGACTTAAGTTCATTAACAGTATAGCATTTAATTGCATCTCCATCGCGTCGCTCTATTCGTTGTAGACACTTGCATGGTCTTCATCAGACGTGCAGTATCTCTCGTCCGTCCTTGAGCTGGTCGTGGTGCTTTACGCAGAAATTGTGCGTGCGCTCGTACGCAGCCTTCTTGCAGCCTTCGTACGCGCACCGTTTTCCGCCCCCATGTGCCCAGCAGCAACCGTTTGAGACTGCCACCTTCGTGCAGTGTGGACTTGAGCACTTTGTACCGCCTCCATGTGCCCAACAGAGGCCGCGAGACTTCCCTCTCCGCTGGCAGTCCTCCACAATGCACTTGACCGAGCCACCTAAACAACAGAGCAAACCCAACGTCAGCTTTGTACGCAGAAGTATAGTTATCGGTGAAAACTTACCGTGGCGCCAACACAACCCGGCATTCTTAGCGCTGGACTGGCATTCTACAACGGAGCACTTCTTCCCACCCTAGGTACCATCCAAAAACTGCGGTAAGTCTTTTTATTAAAGCAATAAGCAACCACAGCTCGAAGACGCACCCCGTGACGGAAGCAGAGGCCTTTGTTGATGATGTAGTTCTCGCAGCCGTCGACTTTGCACTCGCGAGAGCGTCTCTTCTCCTCGTAGCTGAGAGTCCGTCTGACCTTGGCCTTGGTCTTGCCGCTGAGTTTAGCGGATACCTTGGCGGGCGTCGCGGGGTTTGCAGCGTCGCTCTTCTCGGCCGCGGACGCCGGCGGACTGTCCAGAGCCGTCGCACCCCTTTCTACTTCCCAGTCGTGCGCGAACCAGTGCGGCTCTGCGACATCGGCGGCGTTCATGATGAACCCCAAAGACCCCTTCACGTTGCTGCCCAGCGGACTGTTGCTGGCCGCCGACCACGAGGGGTCCACCGTGTTGACAGGTGCGTGCAGCATGTCGAGTTGACAAACGGCGGGGCTACAAGCGACTCGGGCTCGATGCCGCAAAAGGAGAAATAGCCGCGATCCCGGCAGGCGGGCGAGCTGGGGTGGTCGAAATAACGGTCCAGTCCCCATTGCGTGCGCCGAGAAGGCAGCGCCGCACCCACCGGCCCACGCCCAACCGGCGACCTGAACTGTTTCCGATGGGTTCACCACGACTACAAAAATGATTTCGGCTTTCTCCACGTAAAGCGCGACTTTTACGGTAAAAGCGAGCGTTAAATCGCCCATACCGCCACGGCTTTGTACAGCGCGCGCGGGTTTCGCCTGCCGCACCCTGGTTAAACCCGATTTGACTTGGACTCACTATGTGCGCGTGTGCTCGGGCAGGGTAAAAGTCTACGCTTGGCGAAATGTGGCTGTGCACACGGAACCGTACTACCACACGATTTGGATCCGCGCAGGAAATTTCTCGTTCATTTCGCGAGAACTGCATGGAGCCGATCCAATCTTGCTTGGGTCCCAGCAGAGTACTTTAAAACGACAAATTGCTAGTTCAAAATGAACAAGTCAAAACTGCACGCCTGGCAAAAAAAAAAAAAAAAAAACATCACTAGCTGTAGTGAATCTACTTAAGGGGTTTCTACTTAATTAAAGTATTTGAATCGCGCGAAGCGCTTCGTGCCAGAACGAATGAACCATCGCACTAACTGAACTGGCACCAATGCAGCAAGGTGGGGCTCCACTGGCATGAACCACAATAAATACCAATAGTCGCTAAGGTTAGTGATCAAACCCACAGTAGATAATGTCCTTCACGCTTAAAATCCCCCATAGCCAGCTCGAGGAGCAGTTGTCATCGTTCATTATAGCTACCACGATCCTTCTTTACTCCGATTACGAACTGATTTCTCGCATTCTGAAATGTACCCCTTACGACAAAATCCCCACCCAACAATAACAACACTGGTCCATGCTTAACATAGATGCCCAAATTCTACGATGTCTTCGCGCCGCCTGTGCCGCCCAAGCCTAACGTGCGATCAACAGCGACGTTAATCGTAGTGATGGACTTCCACAGCTAGTGCAAACGACAAATGGCTAGCGTCACCAAGAAAATAGCGGTGATAAGCGCAGCACAAAACTTACATATTTATGTCGACAATTTACTGCGCCTACTGGACGGGAACTGCTACCTGATCTAAATGAGATAGCTGAAGCGTTGAAAGCCCATTAGACCTCTAAACGAATTTGTCAGCTCTCTTCGACAAGCTCAGTACAATACAAATCTACCGTAGTACACTGCATGTAGCTACTCGCTGAAGACTCGAGTAACGGCAAGTAGCTAATGTCAGATCGTAAGATTGATCTACTTGGCCAATTTGAGGTACATAGGAAACTATGGTTAGGATTTGGGAGAATACTCGCTACAACCGGCAATACTTAACATACCACATCTGCCAGGCGTACTGGACACATCTGCCTCCATTCGGTGCCATTTCCACTTCGAGTACTGTACTCGCGCTTTCGCTCCGCTAATTATCAACCATCTATCGTTGCTCATGCTGAGGTGGTGGAGCTCAGCGCAGCGGGAACGGTGTCTGCTTGCATCGACTCACTTTCCGACCCACCAACTGACAGCCCCAGCGCTAGCTACGTGACGTTCCAGCAGGCCAACATTCCGTACGGCCGTTGCGAAGGCCGCAGCATTTACTACTGCGGCAACCATAAACTCCATAGTTACAAAATGGAAGTCTGTGCTGTCTACGGGCTTGGCCATTAAATTGCTCGCCGCGTTTCCGGGAAACTTGACAAGAGGCCGTCGTTAGCAGTTAAATTAGTTCATTGAATGGTCTAACCTGAAGACATCGGTCTACTCCGTGTGTGTTGTGCACCTTGGTAATGTTTAGCATTGCAATAGGTCCGGACGGCATTTGAAGGTGTGGTGCCCTGTTGAAGCTGCGGTGGTATCCTGTGTGGTCCACAGGGCGGGGAAGTCGTGTTGAGTAAATGGTTGCGATTGCTGCGAGCGGAGACAGTCTGGAATTGGGCGGCTAGTGCGTACCTGGCAGTCTGGAATTGGAGGGTAGTGAGCACCTGACAGTCTAGGATTGGCCGACTAGAGAGCACGCGGAGGCACCGGAGGACGAACGACGAAGAGATGGTGGACGGACGGACGAGTTTCAGAGCACTGCGAGCGAGGGCCTGGAGGAGGACTGGAGCGGGACAGGGTTGACGGCATGGCGATGCCTGTGACCAGCCCGCCGAGAGGAACTCGTAAGTAGTGTGTGTCGTGTAGGAACACGCCCAAAATATATAGGCACACTTCCCACCAACAACACTCCCCGAGTCCGCGAAGACTCGTGGAGCTTGTCGAGCAAATCGAACCTGAAGGCCCAGAATCTTGCCCTTACACCGGGTTGTCTGTTCCACTGTGTACCGTGGTTACCGCAGGCCGCCGACAAAGTCCAGCCCCTCTAGCCACGAGCGACGGCTAGGATGCTCTACACACGCAAATATACCCCGCAGTCCCACAAAAGGATGGTACCAGCCAGTCACGGCCTGATACGGGGTTGCCGAAGCTTCAGCTCCGGCGGTAAGAATCGACGGGAGTGCGCTCTCGCTCCTCCGGTCAATGGCGACAACTCGCCACACAATCCTAATACACACGGCCACTATTACTGTCTCTTGGCTCTGCCAGGATGAACACTCGCTACACTAGTAGGCGTGCTCACCGACAAACATAATCCTTCCTACCGGGCATGACACAGACGCTACGTGTACTTACCGATAGCCGGACTTCACCCTTGCGTGGTTGGGAGGAAAAGCTGTTCTGTATTCGTGCCCAATGGGCGTTAGTTTCTCATCTAGAGTTTCCTATAGTCCTATACAAATATCTAGTATAAAAGCGTCCGTTTTGGATCTTCTCATGTTCGTTGCGATCTTTGGGTGTAACCACCGATGACTCAAAAGGCGCACCGATGACTCAAAAGTCGCGCCGAAGACTCGAACCCGTCGCCGAACGACGCCGAAAACTCGGCTAAGTACGAATCCCGACCGGGGGTTTCGGCTTGGGAATTATCACCAGATACTGACATGCCACTCGTCGCGACCAGTCATTTTCAGCCAATCAGCGCTGAGTGGAAGCACTGACACCTGTACCGAAGCTTCGTCGTTACTGCCAGCGGTGCGGCGGTCGTATACGCGTACTGGGGGTGATTTCCGACACCACGTGAAATTGTTGATGCTGAGGTTGAATGATGAACGAACGAACGTAATAAAGTAGGAACGCCTTTGAGGCAGGTGTTCCAGCGCGTGGACTCCGTTATCCCCGTTGTGCATCTTGTGTGCTCCTTGTGTTGCCAATAGCGTGTGCTACGGAGAAGGGCAGACACGTTACAGCATGATATTCTGCTACTCGCTGATTTCCAATTACCCAAAGCTACTTTGTTTTGCCACGGTCCGCACATCTTCACTGCACCGTTTGCAATTTCACAGGACACACATTTCACTTACGTTTCAGGCAAGAGATAACCAATTCGGTTTGGGTTCTATTGTGACATGAAGGCGCTACGCTAAGCGGTTAATTACGCCGTAGACGACCAAATGTAGTCGATTAATTACACGAGTCTGTGGTGTAGCTGAATCGGCAAAATTCGCGAGATTGCCGGATCCGACTTCCCGACAGCGCCCAGACAACCGACTAACGAAGGGTCCTCCGATGATCCGTGATCAGTGCTGAACTTGCTCACCTTGTGTACCCGTCGGTATGGGCTGGATCTTGCTCTTTCGATGACTCGAGGGAGGCTTAAGCGTGAAGATTTTGAACGTCTTGGCGAGACGCAGGGATGGGGTGGAGCAGCGCGGAAGTCTTCGCACTGCGTCCGGTAGATCCAGATCCGAAGCGATTTACTCAAGCTTGGATCTGGCGGCCTAGATCTGGATCGTGCCTTGGGGTTGCCTTGTGGGGGGTGTCTTCCTTTCTTGGCCTTCCTTTCGACTTGCTTGGCGTCTCCTATGACGCTGGCGTTGCGGGGGTTGAAAATTCGAAGGATCGGCGGCCAAGCAATAAACTCCGCCGATCTGGATCTGGATCGCTTGTATGGTAAGTAGGGAAAGCGACTAGGTGGTTGGATCTGGCCAACATATTATCCAGTTATCGCAACCAGCACTAGATCTACCTTCCCTGTACCTCTTACACCTTGCTGGGCCAATGTCGATCCCGATGGAAGGCGTTCCGCGAGGCACTTGAGCTGTCCAATGCAAATTCGGTTATGATTTATCGTTAAGTCCTACCCCATCCTGGATCTTATCATTACAACCACTACGCGGCCTAATCCTGCTTGTATAACGTCTCTTTTAGCTTCACGCATCTTCCCAGCCGCTCTCCATGCTAGATCAGCCCAGATCCGAGCCGTAATCGCCAGATCGGTCCAGATCGCCGGGGCCAGATCGTAGATCCTGGATCCAGAAGTCGCCACCGCAAATCGCTTGATCTACACTTCCAACGCTTGATCTAGGCTCTCCATGATGTACTCGCATTAGCCAACGTTCTCGTATGTCCAGATCCATCGCCCTCGGCTTAGATCCGAGGGGCCTTCTCGGTGGATCCACATCCAGCCAGATCGTGGATCCAAATCACCTCAAGCCACTTTATCTGCATCTCCGACGCTCGATCTGGGGTCTCCACAACGTACTTACATCACGCGGGGTGCTCATGTGTCCAGATCCAGCGTCCACTGCTTAGATCCGAGGAGTCTTCTCGGTGGATCCAGATCCAGCCAGATCGTGGATCCTAGATCCAAGTCACCAAGAAGAGTTACTTGATCTACACAAGTCGCCTTCGATCTAGCTTCTCCATTGTCCCCTTAGTGTCCCTGCAGTGTTCTGATGTCTAAATCATTCTTGTGGACTCTAGATCAGGGGTCCAAAATCCTAGATCCAGAGTCCCCCCAAACGTTCTCCGATCTGGGTTGATCACCTATGATCTAGGCGATTGACACCTTCAGCAAGCACGACAAGCTCTCCACCACGTTCATACGTCCACCAGCAAGCACATACACCATTGTCTCCCTCCACAACACGTAGTAATCTCCATAGTCGTCAACTATAAGGTAGTGAATCCGCTTGGATCCGCCCGGATCTAGTTGGATCCGGGTCTGTTGGGCCACCACGAGCCCGATTTGGCTCCGATCTACGCATACGAGATTCAGTTCACTTCATTACTCCCACGGTCTTTGTCCTGAAGCAATTCCTGCTTCGGATCCAGCCGATCTGCCCTCTTCCATGGCCCATCGCGGCTCGGATCCGGATCTGGGTTTCTAATCCAGATCTGTGATGTACATCATATCCCCTCAATCAAATCGCTTCACAACTCGTCTTTCCAGGCAAAGCGCTCCACCACAAGTCACTTTCAAAACTGGATCTCCGACACTTTGCGTCCTCTCCTGATTCTGGTGCGCCTGCTTCACAGCCCGGACCTACGTTTTGCCACGTTCGTGGGTGTCTCTCTTCAGCCGCGTGCTGTGCCAACCCGGCTTCACAGTGCTCCCAAGAAACCCTTCCGGATGAGGTAAGCGCTGGGCCGACCATCCTGTTTACGGGACCCGGAACCCTACCCACAAGTTTTTAACTCACTCTGCAATGCGCATCTTCATCCCTAATTTGTCCTTCCTCTCGATTTCAACTGGCGATTATAAGTGTGCCGGTCCTTGGTTAGCCAAACTTAGGCATCTCCAAAGTAAGCAGATTCCTTTATCACATGATGCTATGTCCGGGCAATGGATAATCGTTATTGCCGATTGCCTCATCTACCAGTTCCTCTTGACTAAATCGCATCAGCTCATGACCCAGCATGTAAATATACAAGTTTCGTTCCTGGTATATATATCATTACTCGTCCCAAGCACTCTGGCCGACCGTCTGCGCGCAATCCCGAACACTTCGGGATGGCGGTTTGCATGAACCTCTCCTGATGGGCATTGACATAGGGACGGTAAGCTAGGGTCGCCCGATGACGGCTTCCTAGTATTTCCCCGAAGTGCTCGATCGCACGGCCCATAAACCGGGAATCATCATGATGACAGATCATTCCGTTCTCTCTGGAGCTGCAGAACACCCACTCCTCGTACGCCACAGTAACATCTTGGGTAAACATCCGAGTGATGGTCTTACACATGATTAATACTGAGAATGCACACTGAGACAGTAGCAGGGCCATTTTTTTCCTGGAGGGGATGGGAAAAGAGACGAAATCAATCGATACAAGCTGGTACAGCCTCGAAGCGCGTACTTCTTAGAGACGGCTGAGAGTTCCAGTACTTGTGGCACAATTCAGATAGTCCCTGATGTGTTACTCGGCCGACTTAAGTCACCTCCTGGGGCCAGCGCAGACTCATGCAATTGCTTAAGCGCCTTTTTGTCGGCGGCTTTCCATTCATCTCGGTTTCCACAAACACTGCGCCCTTTAGCTTGATCGAGGTGATTTGGTCTTGCAGGATCTTCCTTGCCAACGCAATCTTGGCGTTTAGCTCCTACATGAAGGAGTTGGTGTCCATTAGATTATTATTGGGTTTCAAAACGCTTAAGCTCATAACTTTTGACGAAGACCTTCTATACCTTAGTAGTCGAACTCACGGGCTAGGAGAGACCGTCATGCACGACACGCAGACGCAGTACAAACCAGCCACTTCAGCGTCGCACGGGCGCACCAGGGCCCTGGTGTGCTGCTAGGCTACCGGCCAAGGATGCCATGATCCGATCTGCCGCGTAAGCGACGGCGTCTCGGCATGTCTGCCAACCATACACCTACACTATGTCATGTACGAGAAAGCCACAAGACAGCCCCGGTCAACGGCCTTACACAGCAAGACTTTCCCCGTAAGGAGTCCGTCTCGCCCAAGTGGGCTCTATAACGGGCCAGGAGCGCCGTTATCTAGTGTACACTGCGGCTTGGAAGCGTCGAAGAGACTCCGGTCAGCTGAGTCTAAGTCGTCGGAATAGGGGAAAATCAACTCTGTTTTATTATGGAGCCAGGGCAGTGGTCCTGCTCCCTTTATGTGAACCACTCAACTAAGGTCGATGCCTGATTGGCCGATTATCTGCCAATCAGGACATGACACGCAGCCCGCGCTACCCGCGTGCTGCAACTGCTACTTATGTAATATCTAATAGTTAATCACCTATATATGCAATGGGCCCATTATAGCGCTCTCCTCCGTTCGACTGCCAGCCACTTCAATTTCCGCCTCAGTACGCCAGTCTCTGGTTCCCTCTCTGTACTCCGTAACTCAGTACTCTCAATCTTTTAAAGTGAGGCCGGCCCCGCAGAACCGCAGAACCCCACGAACTCTGTTAGCTGCTTAATCTTGCCACAACCGGACCAGATCGCAACTGAGGGTTAAGTGGCCAGGGCCAGCCCTCCTACGAAGCCGCAATCCTACCCTACTGCCTACTGTCTTCGCCCTCTCCGCCGCTCATTAAAACTAGGTCGTCGCCCCGCCTTCGTACTCTTGCTTCTCGTAGTCTGCTGGTCGTATCGTCCCTCCTGAGATCTCTGCTGCGCCTGTTCGTACCTTGTGGTCTCCGTCCTGCACCCGTCGTGCCTTCCAGCTTCAACGTGACTTCAACGTCACTCAGCCGTCAAGTCGATCGTCACTGTCACGGGGTTTAGTGCAGTCAGGCCTACTCCTTTGTCAACTTTATTAAAATGTCAATGCGCAAGATCAATACGACAAAATGTAAGACGAAAACGACAAGGTAACAAATGTATGTGCTTGTTGCATATAGCAGAATAAAAGGGAGTTCAATAAGTTAGATATACATATCGCAAACACCGTACTCCTATCCTTGATCTGGTGTTCTCGAAGTTACCAGGGCCTTCATTGTAGAAGTTTCCTATTACCATACTTCACCACCTAAATCCGATACGACAGTGCCTTTGCTTCGAACTCTCACTCGCCGCCAGCCCGGTCTGCAGGACACCTGCTGGGGCAATTTCGGAGCTCACGCGGGCTCGCACACCGTGGCATCGGCTGTCTCATCGATCGCTGCTGGTCCAGCAAAGCGACGGGCTCCCTGCCCGACCTGCACGGCAAGTCCTACAAACTTCAGGAATGACAAGTCTGAAGCGGGCAATGGTTTTCGCAGCGCGTTGGCAGTGCGGGCAGCAGCGGCACCGCCACGCAAGCGGGACGTCACGCGAACGAAGGCAACACGCACATCCAACGTGCATCGGGAAGCCCAGCATTTGCGCTTCGACTGGTCGAGTCAGGCAGTCCGACAGGCTTCCGAGCACTGCTCCACGCGGCTTGCCTGTCAGTGACAGCACCATTGCGTTGCACGCCATATCCCACGCGTGGCGACTGATGAAGCGGCGACCGGCATCTGGCGCGCAGGTCGACATCGGCTTGCTCTCCCTCTGGTGCTGTAGAGAGGGGCGAGTCGTCTGAACCGCTGTTGCCAGTCGCGCGTTCAGGTGCCGTGGCTGCCGCGGTGGCGCGACCTGGAGCAAGTGGCCCGCTGACGGCCAGCCAGCAGTGCACCGGCACGCCCGCAATATGCGGCCTGTTCAAGCTGCTTGCCGTGCCTCACACGTGCAGAGCTACCCTTGCCAGGTGCTCGGTACAGGTATGCGCATCAGACGCTGCCGCTGCAACATGATCCGGGGCGGATTGCGGACACAGCGGCCGTAATCTCGAGGCATAAGACGGACTGAGAATCGGGTGAATATGAATATGGTATGAAGCACGTTTATAGTTTACACGGCTGGCGGCGGCGGTGAGCGCCTTCTAGCTACTACTTAGTTGGTCACAGGTGCGTGCACTTGCTGCTGCTGCTGCTGTGTCCGCAGCGCGCAGTGCTCGGCGCACAGGTTGCCGTTGCGCTCGTACGCAGGCTTCTGGCACGTCTCCACCAGGCAGCGCTTGCCGCCGCCGTGCGCCCAGCACAGGCCGTGCGACACCGCGATCTTGGAGCACCCGCCGTGCTTGCAGCGAGTGCCGCCGCCGTGCGACCAGCAGATGCCGCGCGACTTGGCGCGCTTCGTGCAGCCCTCCACCGTGCAGCGGGTGTAGCCGCCGTGCTTCCAGCACAGCCCGCGGTTCTGCGCGCGGCAGTTGCAGCCCTCCACAGAGCACCGCTTGCCGCCGCCGTGGCGGATGCACAGCCCGCGGTCCACCACGTACTTCTCGCAGCCCTCCGACTTGCAGATGCGGGTCTTGCGCTTCTTCTTGGGCTGCGGCTTGACGTCTTGCGGCTGGATCATGCTCGTGTTCATGGGCACCGCGGACGCGGCGCTCGAGTACGGGTGGTACAGCATGCTCGACGGCGCGGCCGGGGCGTACTGCTGTTGTTGCTGTTGCTGGGAGCTGATGTGGTGGTGGTGGGCGTTGGCGGATTGGCGGGCCGGCGGGTTCAGCAGGAACGAGATCGACGACGACTGCGTGCGGCTCGGCGAGGTGGCCGCCGAGCTCGACACGTAGCCGCTCTGAGCCGCAAGCGTGCTCATGAGGCTGGGCAGCGTCGGCAGGCGCGGGGCCAGCGACGGCAGCCGAATGGTGCGGATGGTGTGGGGCGCCGAGTACGGCTCGGACGGCAGCGAGGCCGCCTGCAGCAGCGGCGCGAGGCGCGAGGATCCGACGGGGCCAGCTTGCATTGTCAGCGGGGCGAGGAAGTGCGTCGAGCTTGCGGGCGTCGGGGCGTTTTGACAAGTGAGCTGGGCGAGAAAGTGCCGCGGCCCTTTTGACAACCGTACGCCGTAGACCGGACGGGTTGTGTGACTACGCTTTTGGCGACTGGCAAGATCGATTGTACGGATTTGAAACGCGGCAGGAGCCATAGAAACCCTCGCGACGAGTCCTCCGGGATTTGCCACAATAAACATCGCCGGCTGTTCCACACAGCCAGGACCAGATGCCTCGGCAGGGCGAGCACCGAGGAAGCTCGATGAAGCCGCGCGTGCCTTGCGAGTGCAAATCTCGTCCTTGCGCGTCGACCGCGAACACCTCGGAAGGCGAAGACTCGGCGCCGTAGAAACCAGCGCTAACTCAGTCTATGCGCGATTTCAGTAGGAGCGAGAACGCGAGCGGCGGACATCAAAGCATTTGTCCGGCGCGGGGCAGCCGTAATCAGCACCCCGCGTCCGGTCGTCAGCGCTGGCATGGCGAAAAGGCTGCGCCAGCTGTGCCCAGCCCGTGTTGTTCTTGGCGATCATTGCGATCCCCTAATGTGGGCGATGGCGTGAAAGCCATTTGGTGCTGAGCAACGGAGAGTGCACGAAAAGCGGAGCCCGAATGCATGCCAAGGATTCAATTAAGACAGCGCTGCATATATTTCAGTCAGAATACATTTATATAGATACAGACAGCGGTGCATCGCATGTGTACGGAGTCCTCGCGCTGCGGCTCGCGTTGCACTTGACAGGAAACAGGATCGGCCTGCTTGTCCCATGCTTATTCTGCGATTACTTTAGCACCGGCCGCATATGGCCGTCATCCCTCCAATCCTGTGTTTAGAGGGAGCGCCTAGGCTTCGGGACGGTCAAATCGCGCGCGCACGCTGTCGTTTGCTCGAGTTGCAGTGTCCGACGCCAGGAAGCCAGGTTGGCTACGACCCCGTCCGACCGGAGGCTTTCGACTACAGCGACGCCGCCCGGTCGCCGACACCGGCAGTGCTCGCATAATGATTATGAATCCTCCTCATCCGATCGTTCGGCACCGCTGAGCGCCAGCCACGCCTGGCGAGACGGCAAACGCTCTTTGCCGCCGGACCACCGGAGACAGGCGCGGTTTACGGCCGGCATCGCGCGATCGCGACGGAGTGTCTCGGCGGACATTTCGACGACGTTTCGGCAGTCCCGATTGCAGTGAGACGGAGGGCAGGCGTCGCCCGCTTGTCTTGCCCGCAGGAAGCAGCAAAGGCGGCGTCCTTGGAGCGTGCGCGCGCGAGGCGAGCCTCATCTCGCTGAGATGGAGCGCCATCAGCATCGGAATAGTCCGCGGCCGACCTCTCACTCGATCGCCATTTCGCCAATCCACGGATGCCTCAGAGTGTCCTCATGTTAGCCTTCGCCTGCAGCAGTGCCGCGGTGGTGCTGCACAGCTCGTCGACGGGGCATCCGTCAGACAGGTAAAGCGGAATGATGCAGCGAACGCTGCCTGCTCCCGGCCCGGCCAGCAGAGCTCCGCGAGCACGGCGGATACTGCAGCAGCGAGAGAGCGCGGATTATTCTTTTGAAGCCTTTCGCAGCGTAATACGCGTACACAGCTGGCGTGACGACCGCGGCCACTGTACAGCGCCGCGCTCTTGTGCTGGGATAGTCGCGCCCTGACCCTGGTGCTTAATGTGTGGCCCGCGACGATTTGAAACCAATTTTTCGACAGCAAGTTCAATCGCCCAGCGCGCGCCGCTCTCCTGGTCTCGCCGGCGCGATTTGCCGCGGCCGTAAACGGAGAGAGTAGCGAAAAGAGAGCCGGAAACGCGTCTGTCACGGGCGCCGCTGGCCAATGGAGCCCGGCGGCGAGGATTACCTTTTTGCTGGGCGGGCCGAGCGATAATCGCGCTCAGTCACGCGAGTTGAAGGGCGCTGCTTGCTCGACGGATTTTGTGCAGCAGCGCGCGACGCCGGCTCGGAGGCTCCGAGTCGGAGCAAAGCGCTGGATTCCATGAGTCAAAAGCAGATCAGGCCCGCGAGCTAGTGTCTCGCCGTGCTCTGTCGAGGAATGCGGTTCGTGCGCGATCCGCTAAGCGGATTGCTCTGCCCAGCCCGCGAGGCGGACTCCGCCTCGCGGGCTGGGCAGACCAATCTGATGGCAACTCGATCCGGGCAGCGTGAAGCCAAGCTGTTGGATGACCGTGCACAACACGCACACGGTGAACCCGTGTTGGTTGCATGCGACATTGAGCGTGTTCCTCGGGATTGGGCGGCGAAGCTGGAAGAACCGCGCACAAAAGCGTCTGGTGGCCCGGTTGGCGAAATGCTCGGCGGAATGCTTGCGCCGGCGGCCGTCAAGGCCGCGGCCTGCAGCACCGCTTTCAGCAGTGCGCGCGGCAACCAGTCGCGGGCTGCGCCTCTCAGCCAGGCTACTGTACTGGCAGCGCGGGGCTTTGCCGGTAGACCTGACACAGCGCGGGCACGATCTGCTTGGGCGTGCGACGGCACGACATTTTAGCAGTTTACAGGCGCCGGCGGCCGGACCAGCGCAATGATGGCGCCCAGCACTTTCTCGCCGGATGGGTGCGCGTCTTCTCTCGCCGGCGCGAGCCTACCGAAATCGCGTGCAAGCCAGGTGCTGTTTGCGCCTAATCTAAACCTCGCCTACGCCTCCCAGAGAAACTTTGCAAACGCACCCGCGTCGCGCCAGCAGGGCGGCGACCAGGCGAGCCGAGCCCTCGCTGCCGGCCACCGGATCAGCGGCAGCGCGGCCACTTGGTGGGACAGCCGGCCTTGTTTACATTTTCGGCGCGGTCGGGCAAATCGCAGCGGGATTGACTGCAGTTCTCTATGGGCAAATCCTCCTGTCCGCTCTTGCCAGTCGCCACAGCTGCGGCGACCAACAACTCAGTGCCGCAGTCCGGGTTGTCAAAAGCACTCACGCGCTCCGGACTTGCTCACTTGTCAAAACGCCCCGACGCCCGCAAGCTCGACGCACTTCCTCGCCCCGCTGACGATGCAAGCTGGCCCCGTCGGATCCTCGCGCCTCGCGCCGCTGCTGCAGGCGGCCTCGCTGCCGTCCGAGCCGTACTCGGCGCCCCACACCATCCGCACCATTCGGCTGCCGTCGCTGGCCCCGCGCCTGCCGACGCTGCCCAGCCTCATGAGCACGCTTGCGGCTCAGAGCGGCTACGTGTCGAGCTCGGCGGCCACCTCGCCGAGCCGCACGCAGTCGTCGTCGATCTCGTTCCTGCTAAACCCGCCGGCCCGCCAATCCGCCAACGCCCACCACCACCACATCAGCTCCCAGCAACAGCAACAACAGCAGTACGCCCCGGCCGCGCCGTCGAGCATGCTGTACCACCCGTACTCGAGCGCCGCGTCCGCGGTGCCCATGACCACGAGCATGATCCAGCCGCAGGACGTCAAGCCGCAGCCCAAGAAGAAGCGCAAGACCCGCATCTGCAAGTCGGAGGGCTGCGAGAAGTATGTGGTGGACCGCGGGCTGTGCATCCGCCACGGCGGCGGCAAGCGGTGCTCTGTGGAGGGCTGCAACTGCCGCGCGCAGAACCGCGGGCTGTGCTGGAAGCACGGCGGCTACACCCGCTGCACGGTGGAGGGCTGCACGAAGCGCGCCAAGTCGCGCGGCATCTGCTGGTCGCACGGCGGCGGCACTCGCTGCAAGCACGGCGGGTGCTCCAAGATCGCGGTGTCGCACGGCCTGTGCTGGGCGCACGGCGGCGGCAAGCGCTGCCTGGTGGAGACGTGCCAGAAGCCTGCGTACGAGCGCAACGGCAACCTGTGCGCCGAGCACTGCGCGCTGCGGACACAGCAGCAGCAGCAGCAAGTGCACGCACCTGTGACCAACTAAGTAGTAGCTAGAAGGCGCTCACCGCCGCCGCCAGCCGTGTAAACTATAAACGTGCTTCATACCATATTCATATTCACCCGATTCTCAGTCCGTCTTATGCCTCGAGATTACGGCCGCTGTGTCCGCAATCCGCCCCGGATCATGTTGCAGCGGCAGCGTCTGATGCGCATACCTGTACCGAGCACCTGGCAAGGGTAGCTCTGCACGTGTGAGGCACGGCAAGCAGCTTGAACAGGCCGCATATTGCGGGCGTGCCGGTGCACTGCTGGCTGGCCGTCAGCGGGCCACTTGCTCCAGGTCGCGCCACCGCGGCAGCCACGGCACCTGAACGCGCGACTGGCAACAGCGGTTCAGACGACTCGCCCCTCTCTACAGCACCAGAGGGAGAGCAAGCCGATGTCGACCTGCGCGCCAGATGCCGGTCGCCGCTTCATCAGTCGCCACGCGTGGGATATGGCGTGCAACGCAATGGTGCTGTCACTGACAGGCAAGCCGCGTGGAGCAGTGCTCGGAAGCCTGGGTCGGACTGCCTGACTCGACCAGTCGAAGCGCAAATGCTGGGCTTCCCGATGCACGTTGGATGTGCGTGTTGCCTTCGTTCGCGTGACGTCCCGCTTGCGTGGCGGTGCCGCTGCTGCCCGCACTGCCAACGCGCTGCGAAAACCATTGCCCGCTTCAGACTTGTCATTCCTGAAGTTTGTAGGACTTGCCGTGCAGGTCGGGCAGGGAGCCCGTCGCTTTGCTGGACCAGCAGCGATCGATGAGACAGCCGATGCCACGGTGTGCGAGCCCGCGTGAGCTCCGAAATTGCCGCAGACCGGGCTGGCGGCGAGTGCACAGCAGAGTGCAAGTGCTCGCAGCCTTGAGACACCGTGCGTTCGGATCTGCTCTCGATTACTTCGATTCGATTGTTTCTTGGTGGGAAGGCGCCGTCTTCCGTATCTGCCGCGCCACGTCCCGCTGACCAGCGCGCGAGTGCGCGACGGCAACATACTTTCGCTCCCCGTCGGAAAGGGGCCAGCGTTCGTGGCAGTTGGGGGCGAGCGCGGCCGAAAGAGAAATGGGGCTGCCGGCATCAGCGCTGGCCCGAAGCCAGCAAGCCCTCATTTCGGTTGTTGCGGCACCGTCGCCGCGGGGCGTCACCGGGTCAGTGCATAATCCGGTTATTTTTGAAGGCTGTTTTAGCTACTCGAGCTCAGTCGCGAGAAAGAAGCTAAGCGCACAAGGGACGCAACTTGTCCGACGTCGCGCGTCAATTGCCAGCATGCGCGCCATGTCCTTCCGAGACCTGTTCGCCGAGTCCGCGGCAGCCGCCGAGCCCGCGCGCTTGCCGCCGGCCACGTCGCTGCTGTCGCCCAGCTCGACGCTCGACGGTCTCAGCTACAGCTACGAGGCGCCGGCCGCGCCCGACACCACGCCCAAGGGCTCCATCGACTTCATCCTGGACGATGCCAGCCACGCCGCCGTCAAGCTCGAGCTGAGCCCCGTGCGCGGCGCCGAGCAGGCCGACCAGGAGCTGCGGCTGGCCACGCCCACAGCCAAGCGCAGCCTGCAGCAGGCCGACGGCGCCGCGCCGGCCGCCGCGCCCAAGCGCAAGAAGAGGAAGGCGCGCATTTGCAAGGAACCCGGCTGCGATAAATACGTGGTGGATCACGGCCTGTGCATCCGGCACGGGGTGGGTTGCTGCTGCGCCGTGCTACTCTCGCGGAGCCGTAGCTGATGGATCGTGTGTGTGCGTGTACAGGGCGGCAAGCGCTGCAACGTGGAGGGCTGCAATTGTCGCGCGCAGAACCGAGGGCTCTGCTGGAAGCATGGTGCGTGCGGAGGATGCTGCTGGTGGCGTGACGCCTCGCGCTAACGATCTCTTTTGCGTGTGCTGCAGGCGGCTACACCATCTGCAAGGTGGAAGGCTGCGCCAAGCGCGCCAAGTCGCGGGGCATCTGCTGGTCGCACGGCGGCGGTACTCGCTGCAAGACCGAGGGCTGCTCCAAGATCGCCGTGTCCCTGGGCCGCTGCTGGGCCCACGGCGGAGGTGAGCGCCGCGCGTTGGACCTGGCGGGAGCCGCACGCCGTCTAACCCCCTGTGGCTTTGTCGAACGCAGGCAAGCGCTGCTCGATCGAGACGTGCCGCAAGCCGGCTTCGGAGCGCACCAACAACTTCTGCACGGACCACTACGCCTGGTACAGCCAGCGGGAGGAGCCCGCGCCCACGGACGAGCGGCAGTTCCTGGCCCAGCCGACGCAGTAGGCGTCCGCGCGCCCGCCCCACTCCATGTAGTGGACCCACGGCGAGGGCGGCGACCTTCATGTTAGTACATTACCCCAATCGAGCAGCTTATTGTCACCCACGCGACTAGTTGAGCGAGTGACGTGCCTCGCGCTGACTTTTCGAATAAATCTTCGCGCGGAAATCGCTTTGCCCCGCCGTGGGTCGCCCGCTATTAGCCTCGCACTAGCAGCGCATTGCCACTGCTAGTGCTGCCGCCTGCGATGCAGACGCCGGCTCCGCGCCCGGAACGCACGTTGCGTTCGACGCGCTGCACGACAGGATTCGGCGGTGGTACGCTTGATTACTTTGGGGGCCCAACGGGGAGCGTGCTGCGTGCCCATCCTTTTCACTCGGTCTCTGTATGGGGCTTCCATTTATGCGACGGCGACTAGCTAATCCGCTCGCGGCTTGCTCGACGCGCTCGTGATGCCATCGCGGCCGCGCTGCGGCCGCCAAACCACGCGCGCTCGAACACGGCGGAGCTCATTCGACGGCCCCCGATCTGCTACGAACGAGGCCTGCGCGGTTGCCAGCGGCGCCGCCTAATAGAATTGGGGCGGGCGAAGGCCGCACGCGAGTAACCCGCTCAGCGCCCGTTACACCGAACGCCGAAAGAGGGGGTGAACATGCGAAAAGCGCTGTCCGCCACGCATGCCGTCCTTCGTCTGCGGTTTAACATCAGTCGCTGGTGCTGCCGGCAGCGTGGCCTTGCTCCATTGCTCTCACCGAGTCTGCAGCTCCTTGCAGTCTCGCGCTGGCCGAGCTCAGCTGTGGCTACGCGCGCGCGCACCGCTCGTCTCGTCAAACGGATCCAACGCATTTTCGCGTGGGTCAGAGGTCGCCGTTTATTGCCCTGGGCATTAGCGAAAGGCGACACGGGCCCAATTCGGTTGCGCGCATCGGAGAAGCGCTTGCCAGCGCGGTTACCAGCAGCAGCAATGCAAGGACCACAGCGCCGTCACACTGGTGCCCTACACTTGACCGAGTGATTCACAGTGCTCATTATGATGGAACGGAGGTATCCTACTGGTCGGGTCCCGCGAGAACCTATATCCATCAAATACGAGAGGAAGCTTCCCCCTCGACGCAGCCAAAGCAAAGCCAAGCGCAGCTTCTCGCGGCGACAGCATGGAGACCGAGTGGCACACGCTGGGCAAGGTGCAGTACCAGAAGTGGGCCGTGTACCCCATGGGCTGGGCGGCCGAGGGCG
Organism: Phytophthora taxon juncus; assembly: GCA_033558005.1. Lineage (NCBI taxonomy): Eukaryota > Oomycota > Peronosporomycetes > Peronosporales > Peronosporaceae > Phytophthora > Phytophthora taxon juncus. The sequence continues at coordinate 2,630,590 of JAUCEE010000021.1, forward strand.
TGACGGACCTGCGCGACTTCGTGGCGGCCTGCGCGCCCTTCGGCGGGCCCGTGGCGCTGCTGCGCGACCCCAAGAAGCTGGTGAAGGTGGCGGCGGACGCGCCGCTGGCACGCCAGCTGCTGCTGTTCAACGCGTGCGGCCGCCGCCTCGGCGCCGTGGACTGGACGCCCTTCGAGGACCAGCGCGAGACGCTCGTGGGCATGACGTGGACGGACGAGCTGCGGCTGCTGTGCGTGTTCGCGTCCGGCGCGTGCGTGGCCTTCAGCATGGCGGGCGACGAGGAGACGCGCTTCTCGCTGCTGCCGCCCGGCTCCAAGGACAAGGTGGCCACCTTCGAGGCCTGGGGCGGCGGCCTCGTGGCGCTCACGGAGAAGATGGCGCTGGTGCAGGTGCTGGACGTGGACTCGGTGCGGCCCAAGGTGTCGCTGCTGCCCGACTGCGGGCTGTCGGACGCCAACCCGCCCACGTGCATGGCCGTGCTCGAGCCCAAGTTCCTTAAGAGCATCTACCCGGAGGTGCTGCTAGGCACCAGCAACCGCTCGCTCGTGGTCGTCAGCAAGGACGGCGGCGCGCAGGACATGAAGCTGCAGGACTCCATCGCCGCGCCCATCTCCGCCGTGGCCATCGCGCCCAACGGACTCTTCATGGCGCTCTTCTCGCAGGACGGCATCCTCACGGTGCTCAACACCATGATGGACAAGAAGATCCTGTCCTTCGACACGCAGAGCAAGGCCAGCCCCTTGAGCATGTGCTGGTGCGGAGAGGACTCGGTCTTGATGTACTGGCCCAGCGCCGGACTTGTCATGGTGGGGCCCTACGGATCCTGGCTGCGCTTCCCCTACTCGGAGAGCATCGTGCTGGCGCAGGAAGTAGACTGCTGCAGAGTCTACAGCGCGTCGTCGCACGATATTGTGCTCCGTGTGCCCACGTGCGTGGAAAACATCAAGGGCGTGGGTTCCACAGCACCCGCGGCGATGCTGTACCAAGCGCTGGATGCCTTTGATTCTGGTGACGCCAAGGCGGATGAACACATCCGGTTCATTTTGAGCCAGAACGCATTGGAGGACGCTATCAAGGATTGCGTGGATGCTGCTGGTAGCGAATTCGACTATGCTTCGCAGACTACGCTGCTACGCGCCGCGTCGTACGGCAAGTGCTTCGTGGACTCGGCTATGGATGCTTCTGCTGCGCTTCCGGGGGGAGCTGGAACCGGTGGCAACGCCATGATGGACGCCGAGATGTTTGTGGATATGTGCCGTAAGATTCGTGTGCTGAACGCGCTGCGCCAGCAAAATATTGGTTTCCCCTTAACAGTGACGCAGTTCGACCGTCTTACAGCAGAAGTCGTGGTTAGCCGGCTTGTGGCTATGCGTCACCACTTCCTGGCCCTCAAGATTTGTGAGTACCTGAAAATCCCTACCGACCGCGTACTCGTGCACTGGGCATGCGAAAAGGTGAAGGCAGCCACCTCGTCTAACGTCTCGGACGAAGAGCTTGTTGCTCTTGTCCGCAAGAAACTGAAGAACGCCACTCTGGTATCGTACGCGGATATTGCCAACTGCGCAGAGCGTGTGAACCGGCGGCGACTTGCCACGATGTTCTTGGATCTGGAGGAGAACGCATCTGATCAGGTGCCGCTGCTGCTGTCTATGGGTGAGTTCGAGCTGGCACTGCGCAAGTCCCTGGAGTCTAACAACACGGACCTCATCTACATGACCCTTTTCCATTTGGAGCGTACGCTGCCATCTATGGACGAGTTCCGATACGTGTTGAACCGTGAGCCCATGTACGCAGAGGCTGTGAACCTCATGCTGTTGTACTACCGCGCCACGAAGAGCTCAGGTAGCCCTGCACTCTGGACTGATGTGGCCAGCGCTGAAAATGATCTGCTTCTTTCGTTCAAGACATCGGATGTAGAGGAAAAGATTACAGCACTGAAGGACGCAACCACCAAGTACACCAACGCGAAGTTGCCGTCCCATGCTAAGCTTACCGAAGAGCAGATCGAACTGCTGCAAGAGCAGGGTAAGCTGGAAGAGAAACCGGAAAATGTGAAGCGCCGTAAGCTGGTGGGACTTTCGATCTCGAACACAATGAAGCTGCTGCTGCGTGACAGTAAGTACGAGCCCAAGCTGCTGCCGTTAGTGGCGGCCTTCGCCAAGAAGTTCAAGGTACCGGACAAACGCTTCTACCGCGTGAAGATTAAGGCTCTTGCGGAAACGCGCCAATGGGACGCTCTGCACAAGTTCTCGATGGAGAAGAAGAACCCTCCGTGCGGATTCAAGGCATTTGCGATTGCGTGTCTCGAGGAAGGTGAAAAGCAGCAGGCGGAGAACTACACGGCTCGTATTACCTCCGTGGACGAGAAGTTCGAGACTCTCATCCACCTCGACATGTACAGCGATGCTCTGCAGCTTGCCATCAAGTTGAAGGACCCGGAGAAGCTCACAAACGTGCGCAACCTCTGTAACGACGACAACATCTGTAACCAAGCCGACAAGGCCGCCATGGAGCTGGGTTTTGTTTCTTAAGTGAAGCCAGCTTGCGAGCTTTCCACGCCGTGCGCGTTTGATATAGTCCTGTTCGTTGGAAGCTCGGCGTGGATGGTATTGGGCTAGAGGATTCATCGCATCGATCCTGGTAAGAATGAATAAGCAGAAAAAAAATTTACAGATCGTTCGCTACGACGCGTACGCCTCGTTGTTGATTTGAGTTTGCTGTCCACTCCTGAAATTCTTCTCTAAACGTTCTCTACAAGGGACAGCATGTGAACATATTGCAAGCTTCAACGGGATCTACCAGGACGGCTGGTAGACTTGCGCAGCCTGGTTAGCCATGAGAGAAGCCTGGTTACGCTGCTGCTGTTCGCGATCGCGGGCTTGTTGCTGACGCAGACGTGCAGCCTCCATGTTTTGAGCGACTTCCTCTTCGTCGCTCTTGGCAAAATTGAATCCACAGCCCATGCAGAACTTGGCGGTAGACTTGCACTCTTTGCTGCATGTCGGGCAGTTCTTGGTGCTGGACTGGGATGAGGGTGCTGACCATGACCCTGACGTCGGGATCGGCGCAGGGAGAGGCACGGAAGTGTATGATGACGACGATACCGAGGAGTACGATGATGACAGACTCGGGGTCGATGTAGCAGGTGCCGCAGCGGCCGCAACCTTGGTTCCGCAGTGCAAACAGAACTTTTGTGTCGGCTTCAGAGGCTGGCTGCATTTGGTGCAAGCACTCGGGGCTGCCGGGACCGGGTCCGGGGCCGAGAACGAGGATGCCGAGCTGACTGATGACACGGGTGACGGGGCTGCCACGGGGGCCGGAGGCGGAGCAGCGGCAGCCACCTTCGTGCCGCACTTCGGACAGAACTTCTGTGTTGCCTTGAGTGTGAACTGGCACGACGCGCACTTGTGCTCGCCGCTGACTAGTGATGATGATGACGACGAGTTTGATGCTGACGAGTTCGATCGCTGCAGCGGCGCCGTCGACGAAAAGCTGTTGCTAGCACTCAATGGAGCAGGCGACGAGAAGCTGCTGCTGGGAGTGAATGGAGCGGGGGTAGGCGCAGCAGCGACCACCTTGGTTCCGCACTGCAGACAGAACTTCTGTGCAGGCTTCAGTGCAGCGTGGCAGCTCACGCACGCGTTGGACGCAGAAGATGCAGCGGCAGGAGCTGCTGCACGCGCACTCGATCCAGCCGAAGATACTGACAGCGTCGAAAGTCGCATCGCCTCCTGACGCAGCTGTTCCTCCTGTCTTTTGGCCTCGAAGGCCTTGCGCGCTTCCTCCTCCGCCTGACGTCGGTTGGCCTCGCGTCTCGCCTGCTCCTCCCTCAGCCGTCTGGCCTCCTCTCTCTGTCGTTCCTTAGCTGCGCGCTTGGCTTCCTGTCTTTTCAACTCTTCCTGTGCAGCCTGCGCCTCGGCGCGCAGTCTTTCAGCGCGCGCAAGTTTCTCCTGCGCGAGTCGTTCGGCCTCCTCGCGCCGCTCGCGCGCCGCCTGCGCCACCTGCAGATGCTGCTGTCTCTGCGCCTCGAGCTCCTGCTGCCTGCGCGCGTTCTCGCGCTCCACGGCGGCGCGCTGCTGCGCCTCGTAGTCCGAGATGGCGTTCTGCGCCGACAGCCGCATGGCCTCTGCGCGGTCGCGCGCGTCCTGCGCCTGGCGCTCCGCCTCCTCTCGACGGCGCGCGGCCTCCTCGCGCTGCGCGTCAATGGCGCGGCGCTCGTCCTCCGCCGCGCGCGCTCGCGCCTCGCTGTCCCTCGCCGCCTGCGCCTCGACGGCCGCGCGCTGCTGCGCCTCGTACTGCGCGACGGCGTCGGCCGCCTGCTGCTGGCTGGCGTCCGCGTGCTGCCGCGCCTGCTGCGCGCGCATCTCCGCCGCCTCGCGCGACTGGCGCGCGCCCTCCACGTCTGCGAACGTCACGTGGCGCTCGGGCGCGGGCGCCGGCGCCGCGCCAGGAATCGCTTCGCCTGCAAGTTGTGACACACGCGATCAGCATCTTCCACCGGGAATTCGAGCGCGAAACCGACACCGTTGGAGCGCGCGCAACGCACCGCATTCGGGACAGAAGGCGCCCTGCAGATCCGGGGCCAGGTAGGAGCCGCACTCGCCGCAGAAGCCCATGGACACGAGGGGGGGGGGGGGGGGGGAGCGATGCAGATTGAGATGTGCGATTACGCGATTGAAGTAGCCGACACAGGTCGGTGTGCACCACCTCAAGTGCGTGTGCGCCACACCACGCACCCATCCCGGGGCTCTCCACCCCTCCGCCCGCCACGTCAGACCACAACCGACTCGCGCGCGCCGAGAAGGATCTGCCGCCCCCCAGCCCCGAGTCGACCAGCAGCATGGGCGCCATGGACGTGTTGAAGAAGTGGGACTTCTACAAGAAGATCCCGGAGGTGCGGGCCCGCACGCGCTGGCGCTAGTCGCCGCGCTCTTATTTGCGCCGGCGTTTGGTCCTGACGTCTTATTTGTGCGTTTTGTGCGGTCGCTGTGTGCGGCGCAGGACCTGACGGTCAGCACGCTGCCGGGCGTGAGTCTGTCCATCGCAGGCTGCTTCATCATGTTCCTGCTCTTCGTGCTGGAGTTCAACAGCTACCTCACGGTGGACTACAAGTACGACATCGTCATGGACGAAGGGCTGGACCAGACCATGCGCATTAACTTCAACATCACCGTGCCGGACCTGCCCTGCGAGTTCGCCACCGTGGACGTGTCCGACATGACGGGCACGCGCAAGCACAACATGACGTCCAACATCTACAAGATCCGCCTGGACCAGAAGGGCCGCAGCGTCGGCCTCGCGCAGGAGAACCAGATCATGCCGCAGTTCGCGGAGGACGCCGAGTACGGCGACCTGCCCGAGTCCGACGCCACCGTCACCGTGCTGGACGAGCAGAGCTTCGAGCCCTTTCTCAAGGAGCACCACTACGTGGCCGTGGACTTCTACGCGCCCTGGTGCGTCTGGTGCAAGCGCCTGGAGCCCGTCTGGACGCGCGTGGCCAAGACGCTGCCCTCGCTGCACTACGGCCAGCAGCTGCGCGTGGCCTCGGTGGACTGCCAGGCGCATCCGCAGCTCTGCATGAAGCAGTTCATCCGCGCGTACCCGACTATCCTGTTCTACAAGGACGGCGACGTCTCGCCCGTCGAAATGTACTTCGGCGACCGTACGGTGGAGGCGTTCGTGGACAAGTTCAAACAGCTCATGGCCGGCGAGGTCGACGCTGTGGAGGCCCGCAAGAAGGAGCTGTTCGAGCAGGACAAGAAGGCGGCGCGTGAGCAGGGCCGCGCGATCGCCCGCTCCGCGGTCGGACCTGAGGGATGCCGGCTGTACGGACACCTGTACGTGAAGCGCGTGCCCGGCAACTTCCACGTGCATTTGGCCAACCCGGCGTACTCGATGGACTCATCGCTAGTGAACGCGTCGCACACGGTGAACGAGCTGTGGTTCGGCGAGCACCTGGCGCCCGGCGAGATGTCCAAGCTGCCGCGCGAGGCGCAGCTGCAGCTGTACACGCACCGGCTGGACAACCAGGACTTCACGTCGTTCTACAAGAACCACACGTACGTGCACTACATCAAGGTGGTGACGAACTCGTACGTGCAAGGAGACGGCTCGGAGATCAACGTGTACAAGTACACGGCGCACTCGAACGAGTACCTGGAGACGGACGACCTGCCGTCGGTGATGTTCCGCTACGACCTGTCGCCCATGTCGGTGCGCATCTCGGAGGACTCGGTGCCGTTCTACCACTTCCTCACGTCGGCCTGCGCCATCATCGGCGGCGTCTTCACGGTCATCGGCATCGTCGACCAGATCATACACCAGACCGCGCGCGCGCTGAACAAGAAGGTGCTGTAAGCAGGTAGCAGGCACGCCGATCGGCACTGCGAGCCGCAGGGGTAGAGCGACAGGAGGTAGAGCTGCTTGAAGTGTCAATACAAAGTGCCTGCACGCCACGTTAGACAAGATGGACAGGACGCATCTGTCCGTTCGCCACGTCAGTCTCCCGTCTGCGATAGCGTCCACCTCGAACCCCCGCAATGCCCATACCCTCGTGCTGCTCGTTGCTCAGCACCTCTACCTCCTGCCAGCAGATGCCTCTCTCACAAGCGCTAGACCTGCATCATCGCAACATTTCCGGCCTATTAGTTGGTGCAGTGTTTTCTGACGGCGCTTTCGTCCGAATCAGGCCGGCCGGTCCCTCCATTAGGCAAATCCCCGCAGACCGCCATGGAGGACGCGGCGCCGGACGCGACGCGCGCGCCGGCCAACAACATCTGGCACGTGGACTACAACGCGACCGTGGCCAAGGACGCGGCCATGGGCTGGCAGGGCATGGGCTTCGTGCTGGGCTTCAACGGCGTCATGTTCCTGCTGGCGCTGGCCGTGTTCCAGGCGGGCGCGCGCAGCACGCGCTTCAGCCTGTTCCGCTTCGGCTCCAGCTCCATCCTGTCGGCGCGCGCGCAGGCGGCCGCGCAGTTCTCGCTCAAGAAGTGGGGCGACCTGCTGTGGCGCACGCCCATCCGCGACTCGGACGTGGAGCTGCGGCTCGGGCCCGAGGGCACCTTCTATCTGCTCTACCAGCAGTACACGGCCCGCTTCCTGGGCGCGCTCAGCGTCTTCGCCATGCTGGTGCTGCTGCCGCTGTACCTGACCATCGGCGCCAACGCCATGCAGCAGGTGGAGGCGGCGGCCGAGGCGGCCGTCAAGGGCATTGAAGCCATCGCGGACGGCTCCGGCCCCACCAGCCTCTTTGCAATGGACGAAGAAGCCGATGCTGCCAGTGGCAGCGCGGCAACGCAGGACGACGACACCAAGTGGTGGTCCTTCGCCCACGCCACCATCAGAGTCATGCCGCACGAGTCGCCGTACCTCTGGGTGCCGGTCGTCACGTGCTACCTCACGACGCTCGTCTTCTTGGTGTACTACAGACAGCTCAGCGCGCTAGCCACCATCCCGACTCATAATTCTAGACGGCAGAAGCTCGCGGGACTGACAGGCAGATCGTCGTCCATCATGTCTAACGCCACGAGTGTGGCGACCGCGGGGCAGCCCGCAGGAGAACAGGACAAAAACGGCAATGGAGAAGAGGCACTCACCCCTGAAGTTGCTGCCTCACCGTCCAAGACGAAGGAGGAGCCGAAGGACCCGGAAAAGCAGCCTTTGCTTGCCAAGGAGAGCGATGAAGAGAAGGAGAAAGAGAAGGATGCAGCGGCGCTAGAAGAACAGAAGTCAAAGACGCCCGAACGCACGCATCTCATCGGAATGCAGCCCTCTGCTCTCAGTAACAGGTCACTGTTCGTCAACCGTGGACTGCCCAAGAACCTTCGCGAGCAGCGCATGCTGCGTCTGCTAGACGAGGTGTTTCCCGGTTACGTGGAAGACGTGAGTGTCGTGTTTAACCTGGCCGAGTTCCATGGACTGCAAGCTCGCCGACGTCGTGAGGAAACAGAGCTTGCGCGCATGAAGATTCTGCACGAGCGCGAGCTCAACGGCGAGAAGCCTTCGTGGTCGCTTCGTCTACTGCCCGGTGGCGTGATGATCCCATCACTTCGTTTACTGTTGGGTAACTTATTTTGCTGCTTTAGGTGGTGCTCCAAGCCTGTTCCAATGGAAGAACAAGAAGAGCAGATTCAACACCACATCAAAGAGCTCCGTGAGAAGGAGGCGATGTGCTTGTCTCGCATTTTGCACGAAAACAAGGGTGCAGGCCGTGCGTTCGTGATCTTCAAGTCCGCAAGACTTCGTGCTCGCTTCGTACGCCGTGTTCGCAACCAGAGCATTACTTCGATTTTGGCACGCTTCCCGGAGCACGCCCAGCCTAGACTTGTGCGTTACGTTCGTGAACTGGGACTTACGCGATGGCAACTGGAGGCAGCACCTGAGCCAGACGACATTGATTGGCAGAGCGTCTCGTTCCCGTTTGCAAAGAGGACAGTTGTGGTGCTGCTTGTGAATGTGTGCATTCTCGTGGTGCTGTTACTGTTTACGTCCCCTATTGCCGTGACTTCCGCCATTTCCAGTAGCTCTTCGTACTCGACGGGTGCAGCTCAATCATTGTCGGACCTTGTTGCGCAGCTGGGTGATCTGGTGAAGAAGGTGTCGCCCCACATGGCGAAGCTGCTGGCGAACTACATTCCAACGCTTATCCTGGTGATGATCAACGCCGTGCTACTGAATGTGCTTCAAATTGCTGGTCGTATCCAGCCTATTTCAACCGACTCAGCCAAGGAACGGCTGATCCTACGTACAGCCTCCGTGTACCTGATTTTCAACACCATTTTCGTGCCCAGCCTGGCGTTCATGTCGATCGATGCTGTGATTCTGTACCTCGAGGACGATGGTGAAGTATTAGGTATGCTTGGCACTCTTTTCCTACACAACTCGGGCATCTTCTACGTGGACTACGTGCTCCAACGATGCTTCCTGGGTACAGCGCTTGTGCTTCTGCGCGCCACCGAGTACGTCAAATTCTCGTGGGCGAAGCCGCGCGCACTTACACCGCGTGAGCAGGTCCAGGCTGTTGAGGCAGACCAGTTCTACACGGGCACGCAGTCAGCCATGCAGATCAGTACGCTGACCGTGGTGCTCATGTTCAGCACCGTTGTGCCTCTTATTCTACCGCTCGGTACACTCTACTTTGTGATGCAGCACGGCGTGGACAAATACTCGCTGTTGAACGTGCGGCGTCGCATCAAGGGGCGTGGTAGCATTGCTCGTACTGCCACCCACGCCACTTGTGTGAGTCTACTGCTGTATCAAGGTGCTATGAGCGGTTTCATTCTCGAGCGTGGCACCACGACTCAAAGTGCTGCTGTGCTTGTGCTGCTCATGGGCACGTATATCGTTGTGCTGTGGGGATACGTTCGCGATAAGGAGCAGCAGCACCACATGATTGCCCGTAGTGGCCACAACTGCCAAGACCACACTCCAAACCTGCAGAGCGCTGGTATGACAAACAAGACACCTGAATTCCCGCTGAGCATGCTCAGCTCTAACCTCCAACCGCTGGAAGAAAGCGGTGCCAAGGATTACGAGGAAGGCGACGAACAAGGCGAGCCTGAAGAACCTCCCGCTGGTGACGAAGAAGTTCCAGCTGGACCGGCCCACGCTCGGCGGCCGCTAGAAACACTCAGTGAGTCCTCGGCACTCCTGATGTTCCCGTCAAGCAGCGACCCGGACCTCTTAGCTGGCCCTGACGCCGACTCCAGCGACTTATACCGTGAACCCGCCCTCCGTAAATCCATGCGTATGAGCTTCGGACCTCAGGACCTTGGGGACTACGGCACCTGGCGCCAAGTCTAACAAACACTAGCCAACAGTCCAAGCATACAGCAATATATGTATCGAAACCTACACTGTGTTCGAGCCGCATTCTACTGCTCATGTTTTATATTATACGTCCTTCTTAGTGGCATCGTCATCTGCACTTTGCTGGTCTTCCTCCTGTTGTTGTTGCTGCTGCTGCTCCTCGCGCTCGATCTGGGTCAGATAAATCTTGTAGTTGATGTCGTACTCCGTGTCGACGGGCTCGTACTGCTCGTTCACGTTACTGTCAGCATGTTCCAGAGGGTATGCATACGGGGCACCATTGCTAGCAGCATCTCCGTAGTAGTAGTAGTAGCCGCCTTCATCATTGTTATTGCCGTAGTACGCATCAGCGCCCCACTGAGCGTCCTGCCCACCGCCGTACTCGTAGCCGTACTGCGCGTAGTACTGTTCACTGAAAGCTTCAGCTTGCTGGTTTCCTGCTTCCGACAGCGACTCGGCCTTCGAGCGTGGTGGCAGCGTATAGTAAGCACCCCCGCCTTCAAGCGGCCAGGCTTCAGCGGTGGTAGTGTCTTCCTGGTTGCTGCTTTGATAGCCTGCAGGAGTCGTCCAAGTAGCCTCGCCAGTCTTGATGTTGTAAAAGTACGAAGCCCCAACGTTCTCGTCCCAGTACTCGACCCACTCAGCAACACTTTCAGAAGCTGCATCCTCTGGCGTCCATGCCGGGGAATCCATCTCTGGAGGGCGTTCCCAAACACTTTGTCCAGTCTCGGTATGATAGTAAGAAACGTAGCCGCTAGCCTCATCAAAGAGCTCCACCCACCCAGACGCTGGTTTTGCTGCACCTTCATCGGCACCATCGGCATCAACGAGCCGTGCAAGTCGCCGCTTCGCACGGGAATACCGGAACGCACGCTGAATACGCACGGCAGACTGCTTTTCTAGTCGCATTTGCTTCACGATGCGCCGACTCAAAAAGCATCGAGCACAGCACTGAGCACGAAGTCGTTGTCGGCTTGCAGTGTTCGTGATCCGCTCGCGAACGTGACGTTGGATGCAGGTCGCACTCGCCACTTCAAGAGCCATCGCATTATCACGAAGCTTTTCTCGTGCACTACTAGCTGCCCGAAGTTTGCGCTGATACAAGTCTGTTCGGGCCAATCGTCCACGCACCATGGTTTGAATCCGTGTAGCAGCAACTCGCTCGGTCTCGGCAACGTGTGCAGCAAGAGCACAGAGCCGTTCGAGCAATAACTCGTTGAACTTTTGCTGCTTCTCGAGTTTCAGTGCGTACAACTTGCATCTTGCAACATATCCACGCCAAATACTCTGTAGCAACACCGCTGCAGCAAGTTCTCTCATGTGCAGCACTCGCCGCCGTGCAAGATATCCACGCACGTGATGCTGGATGCAGCACGCCGCAGCGTGTTGTTGTTTCTCGAGTCGTTCTTGACGTCGTTTAGCAGCCACGCGACGTGCCAACCAACCGCGAAAGTTGCTCTGGATGACAACCGCTGCATTGTAGACACACCTTGCTTGATATCGCCGAACAGCGCGTTGGATCTTGACCGTGCAATGCCACTCATGCTTTAGACGTCGTAGTTCGCATCTCGCCAAGTAGCCGCGTACTGCACACTGTAGCGTACGTGCAGCATTTGCCTCAAAAACCTGCTGCTGGCGGTGAGCAGCACAAATTGCGCGTGTGATCCTGCGTTGGCGATGACGTCTATAGCACTCTTGGACACGCTTCGCAGCGGCTGTCTGTAAAGCAAGACGCAGATCTGCTATCGTATGCCGCTGAGCAAACCTACGATGATACTTCTGCACTGTCACAGCCGCTTTATCTTCAGCGTATGCACGCTCGATATCCTTCCTCCGATGCTGAAGCAACTTTGCACCACCACTAGACTGCCTGCGATCGTGAAACAATGCATCGCAGGACCGACAGAAAGTGAGACCCACTGCTCCGTTAAGCTTGTGCTTGTCTGAATTGAAGCCGTGACTGTGCAAGCAGGACCAGCAGCTCCTACGTACAGCATGCTTTTCGCAGAGTGAGCACGTGCCAAACTGCATTTTCATCCGCTCTTGGAAAGCACGATAAGTGCGCTGGGCCCTCACGATAGGAACTTGAATTCGCCGATACACATGTACGTCGATAGTTTCCATGGGGGAATTATCTAGGCTTGCATAGTAGTCGCAGCATGCAGCACATAACTCGCTTTCCGCAACAAAATGATAGACAGTCGCAAGCTGAGAGCGACAATTCTCACAGGCACCTAGACGCCGGACCACCTGACGACGCATTAGCTCGCGCCGAGCTTGGCGTGCTCGGAACATGCATTGCATCTTGGTCGCAGCACGGTTGCGTCTTGCCATGTCTCGAATCGCGATGTATTCGCGCCGAGCTTTCCATGCAAGGTAAGTGGCTAGAATTTGCCGTGCTGCACGTTCACGCGTTCGTCTTATGATACGCTCTCGAAGCTTTAGCAGCATCCAGCATGCTCGCCAGAACGCTTGTATCCGCCTGATCGCCTCTGCACATTGCTTTTTTACTCTCAAGGCGTGAACTCTTTTTCGAGCTTGACGCTGGCGGACGCAACACTGAATGGTAAGTGCAGACTTGTCACGTCGGTATTTATGCACTACGCGACGGAAGCCACGTTGAAACATCCACCTTCGTCCTGCATGCTGGATGCGATTCGCCATCGACGTCTCCAGCATTATTGTCATTGCAGCCCAGCCAAACTTTCTCGCTACGTAGTTGCGATAAGCCAAATGAATTGTTGTGGCTTTTTCCTTCTGGTCTTGTAGACGTTGAGCTTTCCAACGATTGTAAGCCTGCTGAATTGTTCGGGCTGCTTCATCTCTCAACTCATCAAGAGGGGATTGATCTGTACGGCGGTGGGTGGACAGAGCTCCTCCAAGACTACGCTGCAGCTTGACTCTAGTTCGTGCCGAGTAACCTCGCCAAATCTTTTGGATCTGTGTGGCAGCTTGGGTATCAATAATTCTCTGACGTAGGCGCTGTACTCGCAATCGGCCTAAATATCCCCGAGTTGTCCGCTGCATGTGAATAGCTGCAAGCTCGCGAGCCTTATCCAATCTCATTCGTCCTACCAGATGGCGAGCTAGATGCCCCCGTATGTGAGCCTGCAGCTTCCGTGCTGCAAACCATCGTCGAATTCCATTGCGTCTCCTACGCGCTTTTTGACGAGCAACAAACTCTCGCATCGAGCGTTGAATAGCGCACGCAGCCTTCGACTCGCGGATTATACGTGTACGTCTCCTACAAGCCAACGTGAAGTGACAGCGTCGCATGAATCGCTGCAGCATTCGTGCAGCACGATCTCGGCGTATTCCACCGACCAGGACTTGAGCCAGGTAACCACGGGCCACGCGTTGTATTTCCACACACGCCGCAACGTGCTCAACGAGAGCAAGTTTTTCGGTCACTCGAACCCATCGAGGCCAAGCTCTAGCTAACACTGGCACAACCAGGAACCTACGAACCATTTTGTATGCGGCGCGCCGAACCACTTTACGCTGGTGAAAACGCAATCGAGCCGCTAGTTTTCGCTCCATGGCTCGAACATCGAACCCGTCGTCGGTGTCATCAACACCACCTCCAGCTGCAAGTCGTTTTACCCGTCTTCGCTTTGCTCGGACAGGATCATTGTGTGATGGTGGCTTCGGTGATGTTGGGGGGCTGATGTTCTCCAAAACACGAAAGCGAATACCACTTGCAGCCTCACCATACAACTGAAAACACGTGGAGAGGGCATGATGAGGATGTACACCAAGCTGCAAGTCGTGAAAGTTCTGTGCGGCAGCATTATGCAGATCCCAGGTTGTGCCAAAGTAGCGATGCCCAGTCTTCACGTTCTCCAACAAATACACGCCGGCGTTAACTTGCCGTGCGCCTTCATCGAAGTTTAGCTGATTCGAAATCGCATGCCTCCCTCTTCGTTTGCTGCCTTGGACAAAAGCTAGCTTTGGTACCTTCGTGACACGCTTGGCTCCTGTTCTGGCGACCCGCACACCCGATGAAGTTTTGCGTAATGGTTTGACTTCTCCGGCAGTAGCTGCCTGATTTTGGTTCACTTCCTGATGCTGTTGCTGTTGTTGAAGCTTCTTAGGAATAGTCAGAAACTCTGACGAAAGATGCAGCGACTGAGGTCGACGCGGATGAGCTGCTTTATCCCATGAAGCTGCAACTGGTAGCAAGTCGTAGCTGAGTCCTGTTTTCAACTTGTCCGGCGTCCCTGGCGAACGGAGCATTGCACTCACGCTATGTCTGCGATCCATCGGCCCTCGAGATCATCCGACAAGCAACGCTGGGCTGAGTAGGAACGCAAGAAGCAGACAGGTTAGCAGCAAGCAGACTCAAAGCATGGGTAACGGCCAGTCACCCCCATTATAAAAAAAAATTCGGCGCACTTTCGTGCCGGTGTTAACGGGGGCTTATGCTCTGCATTCTCTAGCTGGTTTAGCAATCTACGCGCGAGGAAAGCAGTTTGTCTTCTCTAAGATGATCGTTCTCGCGTGGCGATTGGGAAGAAAGGTGCTGAAACCAGTTAGTTCTTCTCGTCCGGCTTGGCCTCCGCCTGTGCGTCCTCCGTCTTCTCCTCCGTCTGTGCATCCTCCGACTTTTCCTCCTCGGGGCCCTCGTTCAGTACGTGGTAGTACTCCGGGTTGGCGTCCACGCAGTCGCGCAGCGCGAGCGTCTGGGGTCCGCACTTCTCGATAAAGTCGTCGCCACTCTTCTTGCAGCGGTCGAGACACGCCTCCCAGGCCGTGAACTCCTTGCCGCACGGGCCGGCCTTCATGAACTTGCAGAAGCCGCACTCGGCCTTGGGGGCCAGGCACTCGCCAGCCACCGTGTCAAAGCGAGAGGCCAGACACACCGTGCCCTGCAGCGCCAGCTCGTCGCTCTGCTTGGCGTCCACCTTGGTGAGCTTGGCCTCCACGGGCGGGAAGGGGCTGAAGAGCGGCAGGTGCTTGGACTCGAAGGCTGGCAGCTCGCCGCTCCAGTCGGCGGCCTCCTGCTCGTCCAGCAGGTAGCGCAGCTTGTCGCTGGCGCGCAGCCGCTCCAGCAGCACGCTGGAGTATCCTGCGCTGAGTCCGCCGGCCGACGTGGACAGCGTCAGGTGCGCGGGCTCGGGCGCTCCTTCGTACTCCAGCGACTCTCCGGTCTCCGTGGTCACGGCCACCAGCACCTGCATCACTTGCCATCAGAAACCTCAACTTCTTTCTCTCCATTAGCAGCTACTGGAGCCCACCGTCTGCGCGTGGTCGTCCTCCACCATCCCCTTGACGTGCAGCTTGGCGGCGCGGCCCAGGATGGGCGCGAAGGCCTCCTGCTCCTGCGCCGTCGGCTGGAAGCGCAGCACCACCACGAGCGGCTCGTCGGCGCCGCCGAACTTGGCCGGGAACTGGCGTCGCAGCCGCGCGGCCGCCTCCGGGTCCACGAAGACGCCCACGAAGTCCACGGCGGGCGCCGACGGCGCGGCAGCCTCCGGCTCGGCCTCCAGACGCGCAGAGGAGACGGCGAGCAGCGCGGCGGGCGCCGCCAGCGTCGGCAGCAGGCGGCGCGAGCGCGAGCGCAGGAACAAGCTGGTCATCTCGGCGCTTCGATGCGAGGAGCTTTATGACCACAAGCTCGCAGGCTGACGCAATCATCCGTAACGGGCGACATGTCGCAGAGTCGGAGATTACGCAGACAAAAAGAGGTGTACCGGGAGAACGGTACCGTGCAGGTGGACAGGTGGACAGTTGAAGTGAGGTGGACGTTCTGCCGACTTATTCGACAGGTGCCGACCAGCTCGGCGCTGGCTCGTTCCGCCGCGTGAGCTCCGCCTTCGCGTCGCGCTTGTCGACACCGAGAGTCTTGCCGCCGCTTCCCACGAGAAGCTGAAGCTGCGTGCGTGCGTCAGCCGAGAATTCTCACTCGCGAAACCCCCAGCAGACTAAGAAGCGATGAACCACCCGCCGCGGTGCGTCGTGAGCACGGCCACCACCAGCACCGCCAGCAGCGAGGACGACGCGCAGCCCGACGGCAACATCTACGTGCGCGCGTGGCGCTTCGTGCAGCGCCGCCTGCACCTGCGGCCGCGCGCGGGCTCCTGCCCCGTCGACATGGACAGTCGCGCGCCGCCCGCGGCGGTGGAGCAGCCCGAGACCGGCAGCTACTGCTCCGACTGGCAGCGCGTGCATCTGCTCAAGGAGCTCGAGGAAGCTGGCGCGAGAGCGCTCTGGAGACGGCAGCAGCAGTTCCGAGCGCGACACGAGAGCATCAAGGAGGCGGCCGAGTGGGCGCCCGCGCTGCAGCCGGCGTTCCGCACGCAGGCGCAGCGCAAGACGGCGCAGACCACGTGCTTCAACTGCGGGCTGCTCTTCTTCCGGCCGCTGGCGGTCGCGCCGGACACGAGCGCGTTCTGCAGCCGCGACTGCCAGAGCACGTTCGAGTACCGCCGCGACCTGCAGGACGCCGTGAACGACAGCGACACCTTCCAGCCCACCGCGGGCTGCACACGCAGCAGCGACTTGTAGCGCACGCTCAGACAGAGCCCATGTAGTGTAGAACAGATTATTTATTTCAGTAAGGAGCTGTAGGACGTCTCCAGCCGAGTAGAGGAGAGGAAGCAAGAGCGAGCGGCTGGAGCGCGCTAGGACAGTAGTAGATATACAAGCGCCAGTCTTAGTGGAGAATTTGCGCCCCCTCTTGCCAGCCCGTGCAGTCGATCGAGGCAGATCACACCGTCGACGACTCGAAGTGCAGCCGGTCGTCCTGCAGCGAAATGGCCGTGGGCTTGTGCAGCTGCAACGATCCGGTCTCATCCTGCTCCAGGTCGTCGCACGTGGTGAAGCAGTGCGCGATGGAAATGAGCTCCGCGTCGAAGCTCTGGCACACGATACGCGCGTGCACGTTGCCGCCGATGCCGGCGAGCGCGCGGCCCTTGAGCGCGCCGAGCACCACCACGTCCTCATCCGCCATCACCTCGGCGCCGGAGCTCACGTTGCCGAGCACCACGAGCGACCTGTTCTGCGCGAAGATCTGCTGGCCCGAGCGCACCGAGTGGGTCACCACCATGGGGGCCAGCGGCTCCGCGGCCGTGTGGGCAGAAGTTGTCGGCCCGGCCTTCTCCTCCTCGACGAACGCAGTAGCGCTAGAAGCGGCGGACACCTCCTCCTCCTCCAGTGCAGCCTTCTGCCGCTCCTGAGGCAGCCGCGTGCCGATGAAGTAGGGCAGATTCAGCGCCGCCGCCGTCTTCTTCACGTCCTCGCTGGCGTTAGTGATGCCCACGGGCACGTAGCCAGCCTCCTACAACACACCAGTGTCAGCACCCATCTCCCAAATGATCGACGACTCCGTAGCCGACCTGTAGCTGCAGAATCTCGTTGCGCAGCTCGTGCTTCTTGATGGACTGCGAGTGCGGCGAGCCTGCCTCAGCACAGCACCAACAGCTTAGTCACTTCACGTGCAACCACCCAGCGCCCTGGCGGCCGACCCACCGTCGCTCGAGACCTGCTGCAGGTCCAGCACCACGGCCGTGGGGCGGCCGGCGCGCGCCTGGAACAGCTGCGAGTCCGTCGCCTCCTTGGCGCCCGCCGGCCGCGCCAGCGTCAGCGTCGGCAGCAGGTACGCGCGCCCGTCCAGCTCCAGTGCCTTGGCCTTCACCGTGGACGCGCGGCGGCCGCTCGAGTCCTCCCAGCGCCGCAGCGCCTGCTGCGAGAAGGCCCGGCGCCGCGTCGTCCGCACCGCCCGCTGCATGATCCGATTTGCCGGACGCGTGTACCAGTGTACCTGCCGCAGAGGCATACAAAGAGTCATACAAACGGGTGGAGGATGAAGGTGAGGGTAGTAGTCCTCCACATGACGGCCAGCTCGATCCCCTTGGCTGGTCGCGCACAGACGCTCGTTAATCCTAGACATCGAGTGGGTTTGAGTCGGGCGCGGCGCAGTACAATCTGCCTACAATTACATTGATCAAATGCATGGCGCTCCATTCGACGTGCGCACCCTTTTTACAATTTTGACGCTAGCGATGGCCTCTCCACTCGACAATCGAGCAGTTGCTTCTTCGTCTTTGCGCCTCTGCAGACGACGAAAATGAACAAGCCCCTGTGCAAAATATGGTATACCTGCCATGCTCCGCTGGAAACGTGCCTCAGAGGCCATATCCAACTCGATAAGTTGTATTGTTACAGAAATTTTGTTTTTGGCTACTTGACTTCTAGAAACGATGAGTTGCTCCTCTGCGTCTCGGTGGAACTCACGAGTTGAATTATTGGAGAAAGTTTGCCCTTCGATTGTATGAGGTACTGAGAGGGGAACTAAGACCCCAGCTAGCCACCTGTTCAGGATTGGTCAGGATTGGTGCACGCTCACCTTGAAGCAGAAATACTCGACTACTTCGTCAAGCTGCAGTCAGATTAGCGGCAAGCTGGCATTTCAATACCAGTTGGTCTTTCCTGAGGGACCCAGAAGATTCAGAAACGAGAGTACCGAGAAGAACGTCATTTATGATTGTTGCATCGATGATACTTTAATTTTCGGCCGCTTAGTGCTGGAGGACAAGCTCCTACCGCTATAGACTTCGTTACAGCGACGTTGTCCTTATCGTATCCAAAGTCTACCACTGAAGACAACGAATTCGGCCGCTTCTGCATCGTTTTGTATGCGCTATTTAACCTGCCGTATGTGTCTTTTGCGCGAACGCTTCAGACTAACGGCGCGATTCGCCAACGGGTTGCTATTTAGTACGCAATCGCTTTCGAAGATTCTATGGCGGGCCAGGCGGTAGTGCTTTGGCAATAATGTCGTTCGTCGGACCATCAGCGGCAGTCCCAAAGGGAGCCTCATCATAGTAGCCCACAAGCACTCTGCATACCTCTCTCGCTGCTAAAACTTCGGGTCCTGGCTTCAAGATAAAGGATTTGCACGATTTGACATCTGGACAAACAACAATATAAATTGGCGGCTCGGCGTCTCCAGCTTCTTTGGCATCATCTGGGAAAAAAATGTTGTTCATGTTCTCCAGTTACTTACCATCGATTTCGTGTTCTGCAGCAATAGTCATCTGCAGATACGCGACATTGCTCATCTTGCCTGATTCGGCCTCGAGCTTCACAATGCTGTCAATATTTGGGAAATCATGGCACGCAGGAAACCAGTAGGTGGACTGCTCTTCGTCTCGCCATTTTTCCAAATGGCTTCCATAATCGCTTGGCATTCCGGAACAAATAGCACCGCCGATTCTCAAGTGAACCTGCTTTACTTGGAGATGTCGCGGTTCGTTTGGTTTTCTTCTTTCTGGTGAATCATATTCCGACACGTACAGTCTTAAATTATTGTCGCAAGCAATGCGGTGTAGGTAGACCTCGAAAACACTTCCAGCGAATGATCCATGTCCAGCCCCGCCCCGTGGTAGATATGAAGCAGCGCATCTGATCGGAGACTCACCGAAAGAGAAAGTACCGCATACTCCGAGTCAATGACGTGCTCCCAATTCCGCCTGGTGATAAAATGACTTGGATCGTCAGCATCTTTGACGAATACGCCGCAATCAATCAACTTGCGACTTCCCCGACAATACACTGAACTTGTCGGAGAGCAGGCTTGATACATCATCCACACAGCTATCAATTGCACGGCGTATGTCCTCCGATGTAGCAAGTGTAAATTCACGCACGCCAGAGTAGTAGAACCGTTCTTCCATATCCTCCGTGGCAAAGTTAAAAACGAGGTTTCCCATCAACCACAAATCCTTCTTTTCCAACAAGGCAATAGGCAGCTGTACGCATGAACGCGTTCTTGCGACTTTAGATACACTTGCTGTGACGTTGCCAGCAATTGAACGTCTCCAGACCTTCCGGGATCTTTTTGTACTTGAATCCATCGAGCAGCAACCACACATTGGATATGCTGTGTTGGTTGATGAGTCCTTCATATATGTTGCTCGCAGGCGGTGCTTTGCATCTCTCTACTGCAAACTGCACGACCTTGCCATTTTCGTAGCCCAAGTAAAAAACACAATTCTCCTGTTCAAGACTGGTCGATCGTCGATACACCAGCACGTGCTTGAGCACGAGGTAAAATGCCATCACGCACAACATCGTCGACTTGCCAGTGCCCGGCGATCCCATCAGAAAGCTCTTCATGTTCGCGTGCGGATTGATGTTGCCAACAGTCAACTCTCGAAACCATCCATCGACGCGACCTCGTTGTCTTCCAAACGCCAAAAGATCTCTCCGTTGTTCGTGCATCCGCCGAGGTTCTTCATAAAGTTTTAGATGAATGGAATCTCGTGCACGACGTCAGTGGCCCATTCTGTCAGTGAGATGCATTCGGTTCGCGTACTTGTCCGGTTCGTTAAGGACAGTGGTGCTTGGAATTGCAGTTGATTCGGCTGCTGATGGAAGAGTACGTAGCTGCGTCGGCACTATAATGATGAGCGCATCCTTCTTCGATGCACCACGTACGTCAATCAGCGAGCCTGCGTTCAAAGGCTGGCATTCGCATCGTCGTATGCTGCTCTGTTGGCGTAGACTTTCAATTGATCGGCCAGAACGCGCGCGAGAATGTCGGGCTGTTCGCCGCGATATTTACTGCGTATCTTCTTGCCGAGGTCTTTAATATCGTCAACACCGTCAGATGACACAGATGACACGTTGTGATGTAGGAACGCGCCGCGAGTAGCTTCATCTATCAGGTGAAACCACACTTTCCGCGCCATTGCTTCTCTCGGCGGCAAATTCTGGAATGGTACTCGTAAGAAGCCCGATAACTGAAGCCGGTAACTAATGTAGGATGATCATGGTCGACAACCATCTCTCGATATGTCTGCCCACAAACATCAGTGTTGTTTTCGTTGGTTCTAGCTAAGCAAATGTCGCGGTCTTGTTATTCGTTTGTTACTGTACTCAGCAGGAAGAATGTTTTCAAGAACAAGAAATAACCTCAGTTGAGTTTTTTGTAGACATCTCGACGGAATTGGGCGTCGCTCGCGTCACGCGGTGCCCATTTTAGCTACGCCTCATTGAGTTGGCTCGTACAACAGGGCAAACTCTGGTGCAGACAGCTCTCAGAATGTCAGCCCTTCTTGTCTCTAGGACAGGGCTAGTGTGCTTGCTTCTTCAGCTCGGCCTCGATTCTTCTCCTATAAATCTGTAAAAATGACCGATTTTGATTTTCATTTAGCTAGCTGAAAATGTTTTGCGGTATTCCGCACTTAGCTTTTTTGGTCGGGTCAAGAACGAAGACTGTGTCTTCAGCACTCAGTGTGCCAATTTTCAGTATTGACCCGATGCCGTTCGGATTGGCTAATAATCGCATGCGGTCCAGCGCTACCTGAGCAGACCCACGCCACTTACCGTCGCCACACATTCCGCCCCGCGGCGGCTATTTACTCGAGACGCATGGAGCCGACGCAGGACGGCGCCTTCGCCGTGGAGCCCGCGCCGGCGCCGGCGCCGGCAGCGCCCGACGAGCCCCCGCGCAGGGGCAAAGGCTTCGGCAAGCGCCTGACCGACAAGCAGCGCGTGGAGATCCTGGAGCTGATCGAGAAGACGGGCGGCAGCCTGTCGAACGCCGAGATCGGGCGGCGCTACGGCGTCACGCGCGCCGCCGTGCAGAAGCTCAAGAACAAGGGACCGGAGATCCGCGCGCGCTACCGCTACGGCAGCGCCGACACGCGCGACGCACGCAAGCGCGGGGGCCACATCCAGAGCGTCCCGTTCGAGCGCGAGCTGTTCGAGTGGGTGCGCGGGCTCAAGGCGCGCAAGGTGCCGGTGCCGCCCTCGCTGGTCAAGGAGAAGGCCAAGCTGCTGGTGCCCAAGTACGGGCTTGGCAACTTCCAGGCCTCCAACGGCTGGTACTACAACTTCTGCAAGCGGTTTAACCTGTCCACGGGTCTCTTGGTGGAGGAGAGAGCCACCGCTCCGGCGCAACCGGCGGAGACGGACGCCTCGCAACTGCAAATGACGTCGATGGACGCCACGGCGCAACAGACCTACGAGCAGCAACTGCAGCAGTACCAGCAGCAAATGGCCGCCATCACGGCGGTGACCTTGCAGCAAGACGCCGTGGGGGCAAGTCAGTCCAAGAGCGACCGCATCCTTGCACTGCTGGAGCAGCAGAACACGCTGCTCGAGCGCCAGAACAGCATGATCGAAGACCAGGCCAAGACCATCCAGAAGCTCTTCGCTGTTGTTACTGAGAGGGGCACCGCACTATAGTTGCTGTGCCCTTTGTTTTCCTATTTTATCGGCTCTACCATCGCTCGTCCGTAGCTAAAGCGAGCGCTTTAATGTACGCTAGTTCGTTCCAGGTGTTTTCGCCTTGCCTTTCATCAAGACTGCTGCGGCTACATAGCTTCGTAAGACTCTGAACCATGGGGGCAATGTCAAAATGTATTCACAAACTCACACGGCATTCACTGGTGTCGTCGATAAACTCACTACAGATTTAAAGCCATCTAGTCCTGACGAAGACGACGCTTGCAGCTCGTGTTCTTGCTGGGGATCGTCGGCTCGGAAGCAGAGGAACCGTCCACCTTGCTGCCCGTCGTCTGACTCTCGTCGCCACCGCCTTCGTTCGCCGTAGAGCTGTCGGACTGGTTGGGGCTGTTCGAGTCGCTGCCCTCGTCAATGTCGGACGAGCCCTCGACCGGGCTCCCCGTTTGGCTTGTCGGGGTCGTGTCGCCCTTGCCCGACGGGACCGAGTTGCTGCCTTCGCTCTGACCAGTTGATCCCTCTGCGCTGCCGGTCGGAACGTTATCGCCCTTGCCCGGGTTGCTGCCTTCATCAAGACCTGGAGCGGAACCCGAAGCACTGTTTTGGTCGAGATCGGACGAGCCCTCAGTCGAACTCTCGCGCTGACTGCTGCTCGCAGAACCGCCAGGAAGCTCGATCGGCTCGTCGCACGGAGCAGACCCAGAGGCGCTGCTTTCGTCGAGACCAACTGACCCCTGAGCCTGGCTGCCGTCACCAATGCGAGGAATGCCGTCACCCTTGCCAGTTGAGCCTGAGTCGCTGCCCTCGTCAGTCGAACTCGAGCCCGCAACCTCGCTGCTCGAGCCCGCAACCTCGCTGCTCGAGCCACTAGACGGCGGAATCGTGAACGCGCCCTTGCCCGCTGGCTTGGAACTGCTGCCTTCGTCCAGACCGGTGGAGCCCTCGCTGCCACTTCCGTTCGGGACGCCCGGAACACTGCCGGATCCCGTCGAAGACGGAATGGCCTTAGCGCCCTTGCCCTTCGGAACCGAGTCACTGCCCTCGTCGATTGCACTCGAACCCTCGACTTCACTGCCGGCGTCGCTCGTCGTGTAATCACTGCCTTCGTCCAAACCTGTCGAGCCTTCGGGAGTGCTTCCGGAGCTGCTCGGGCTGGGAAGACGGCCCTTGCCCTTAGGTGCAGAGCCATTGCCCTCACTAGACCCCGCCGAGCCGTCGCGCAGACTGCCTGAGGCAGAGCCTGGAGTATTGCTCGATCCGCTTGGGAAAGTGGGAGGGTGCTTCGGATTGTACTCGGTGCCGGACCCGGTCGATGGCGGAATCGTGTTGGCGCCCTTGCCCTTCGGCACCGACTCGCCGCCCTCATCAATCGCCGACGAACCAGCAACGGAAGAGCCCGTGCTGTCGAACGAGTAGGCGTTGTTCGACTCGGTTGGCGGCGCTGGCGTGACGGCAGGAACCATGGTCTGTGACTGCACCGGGGAATCGCTCGGGGCGATGCCGATCTGCGGGACGTTCGCCGGGTTGCCCTGCGAAAGACCCGAGACACCGTTCATCGCCACGGCAGCCGCCACGATCAGCGAGAGAGCCTTCCACGATAGCATTGTAGTGTAGTGATGTGTAAATTGGAAGGTGGCAGGTTGAATGTGCCGGCAAATTGAATAATGAGGTGCTGGAAGACCGGCGCGAAAGCGTGCTGAAGTGTGCACTAAAGAGGTTGCGGCGAGAGGGATGGCGGCGGTAGTCTAGTCCAAGGTGGAGTCATGGCAGAGGGGAAACCGCTGTGCTAGTAGGCGAAGGTGACGAAGGTATCAGATACAGCCTTCCGAGCCTGCAGGTACCAACACTCACAATTCGCTGTCCGCATGGCAGCAGCCGTATGTCGACTA
The DNA here is from genome assembly GCA_033558005.1 of Phytophthora taxon juncus. Taxonomy (NCBI): domain Eukaryota; phylum Oomycota; class Peronosporomycetes; order Peronosporales; family Peronosporaceae; genus Phytophthora; species Phytophthora taxon juncus. The sequence continues at coordinate 2,654,481 of JAUCEE010000021.1, forward strand.
ATGGAGTGCAGACGGTGTGCCCTGTGTGGAAAGGAGAGCACTTGCTTGGTCGTATGGCACCGCACCCACGCCGAAATCAAGCCATGCAGCAACGCGTGCGAGGCATCTGCTCTCGAGCCGTAGCACGAAAGTCGCAGCAAATGACATTGCGGAACAGTCTGGCTGTGGGCGATGCCGATCCACACTGTGGATTCCACAGCACGAGTGTTTTCAATAGGGCTCCGCAGCCGATGTGTACGAACTCCCACAACTTGCAGGGTTCTTGTCTGGCTTGGCAATGTAACTGATTCAGCACTGCTGCAGCAGCAGGTTGTGCCACGGACCTGCCGGCAAGATGTCCGCGTCAATTGATGGGGTCAAGCCGCGTTCCAGGAGAACACGATGCGCGGAATGACACCTGATTCATTGCAACGTCACCTCGGCATCACTTTCCGTAAGGATTGAGCTCCTCGACTAAAGCTTTCGTAGGTTTATCATGCCTGTCATAGCTCTCGTACACAACAAACGCCATCGGACAGACGGAGCTCGAAGATTTCAATTCGATTGAATACCGGACTCTATTGACAAATTAACACCAAAGCAGAGGAACGCATCAAATAATATGCCGACACTACCTCGCGGCGATCAACGCGTCACACGCCCAACCATCTAGTCGCGGCGCAGGCGACGCTTGCAGCTCGTGCCCGTGCTCGGGAACGTCGCCGAGCTGCCGGCCTCGCTCGCGGGGGTCGACGCGTCCGTCTGGGCCGGCGTGGAGGCCTCGCTGCCAGCCTCGCTCGTGGGGGTTGACGCGTCCGTCTGGGTCGGGGTGGTGGCCTCGTTGCCTGCCTCGCTGGTCGGCGTCGTGGCGTCGCTGCCCTGGTCCTGCGTTGCGGAGCCCTGCGTCGTCTGGCCCGCGCTCGAGTCTGCATCCACGGAGCTGCCCGCCAGCGACAGAGAGCCCTCACACGGCTCCGAGCCCGACGCGCTAGTCTCCACGGCCGACGAGCCGGCCACGTCGCTGCCCGTCTCCGAGTCGCCCGCAAGCGAGAACGAGTCGTCGCACGGCGCTGAGCCCGACGCCGAAGTCGACGCGTCCACGCCGTACGAGCCCTGCTGCTCCTGGCTGCCGACCGTCACACCAGAGCCGCTCGTGGAGCCGAGCGTCTCGGGGGTCGAGCTGCTGCCCTGATCGATGGCGCTCGAGCCCTCCACGGCGCTGCCCGAGTTGCTGAAAGTGATGCCCGTCTTGCCCGGGTTCGCGGCGCTGCTGCTCTCATCGGTAGCCGACGAGCCCTCCACAGCACTGCCGGTGTACAGGTTGTCGCTGCCACTGCCGCTCGGCAGGGCCGTGTCGCTCTTGCTCGGGTACGAGTTCGAGGCGCTGCCCAGGTCAAGGGCCGACGACGCGTCCACCGACGAACCGGTCGTCGGAGCGTCCGTGGCGGTGTCCGTCGACTGCACGGGAGACTCGTTGGAGGGCGTCGCGGTTGTAGGCCTCGAGATGCCGCCACCGTAGCCCTGCTCGAGGGCCACCGCGCCATTCATGGCCACAGCGGCCGCCACGAGCAGAGAGAGGGTCTTCCAGGACATCATCATTGTGTGTGAGCTAGTGCGGTGTCGTGCGCTGGAGTGCGGATGTCGAGGCAAATTGAAGAATGAGGTCTCTGCTGAAAACGCACCGAGCTGCGGGAACGAGTCAACGAGGCACTCGGCGAGTTCCCCTTGCAACCGAGACGCGCGGTCTGCTGAGCCACAGACGCGAACGATGCCTGTCCCCTCGACGTGTTGCTCGCTAGCAGATGGACATCATTTTTTTATATGCTGGGCCTTCAGTCGTTCCGAATGCAGGTAAGAGCACTCGTTTAATCGGCCGACGTGCAATCGGCCGGCACGAACGCCGCGCAGCTGGAGCGGCAGCAGGCTCGAAAGGGTGAGCCCCGCAGCCGCTTTTAACACGGATGGCGAGGGCAGCGTCGTTGGCCGAGCTCAAGCAGGCGACCGGGGTGGCTCGTGTATTTCGTTGGTGGCGTCGGAAGACTTGGTGGTACGCACGAGAGAGCGACAAGCACCGCATCCACCGTCAACGTCTTAAGATTTGCACCGTCATCGACCAATAGACAGCTTCAACACACAAGAATCTTTAAAAGAATTCAAAGTTATGGAACACTGTCCACCTACTACTCTGCTCTATACGCAAAATACACAAGACAGCACTCAACGAACGCATGAAAGGGTGAAGAGATAGTAGGAGCTAGAACGCGGTGTCTTACTGTCGAAGACGACGAGTACGAACCTTGCATCCACCCGACGGCGGTGTGTGGTTGTCCTCACTGCCCGTCGATGCTTCACCCGCGGTGCTGTCGTCGCCGTCAGTTGAACTCTCCCTGTCGCTACCATTGGCGCTTGAAGGAAGTGAAGCTCCGCCCTTGCCGGGGGGAACCGCAGCGTTGCCGCTGCTAGTGTCGCTCGGTACAGGTGGGAAGTCGATGCTGCCGCTTCCGCTGGGGAGCGGCGGAAAGTCAATGCTGCCACTGCCACTTAGGAAAGGAGGAAAATTGTTGCTCCCGCTTCCAAACGGAGGATGTGGAAAGTCAACGCTGCCACTTCCACTAGGGAATGGAGGGAAATCAATACTGCCGCTTCCAAATGGCGGGCGTGGAAAATCAATGCTACCGCTACCGCTGCCACTTGGCATTGGTGGGAGATCGCAGCTACCATCGCCGCTCGAGGGAGGAGGGTGCACCTCTCCAGGCTGACTGTCGCTGCCTTCGTCAATTACCGACGAACCGTCCACTTGACTGCCAACGCTGGTATCACTACCCGTGCTGGTGTCGTCATCATAGCCACTGGCGGTCGACCCGGGGTATTGGTCACTTCCGCTGTCCTCGGCTGCAGAGCTTTCAGTTGATGTTGGCGTGGCGGTGGTCTTACTTGGGGCCAGCGACTGGACTGGTGAATCATCCGGGGCATCAGTTGGTGGTGCGGTGGTCCAGACGCCACCTCCGTAGCGCTGTTCAGTGCCCACGACGCCATTCATTGCGATAGCTGCGGCCACGAGAAGGGAGAGAGTCTTCCAAGCTAGCATATTTTGCTGTTGTATGCTGCCACTTGCTTGGGTTGATGTGCACTGCCAATGAGTGAGTAAATCGAGGAATGAGCTATCGGACGCGCAGCGAATTTGCAAGCATCCAACACGCTGCGATGAAAACGAAGCGCTGAGCAGTGGCACCAAGGACTCGGCATCCACGAGGTTATGCCGGTAGGGACTTTGACCACATTGAGCCGAGAATGGTCTGCTTCAACTTACTGCGGCGCAGGTCAGGGTGAAGAAGATGCTCCGTGCTGACTGAACGTTCCTACTCTCCACGTGGACACAAGAACATACCGATCGAGCCGCGTAGGCCGGCCGAAATGGATAGGCTGCTTTGTAATAACTGAGGGCACGGTGAGCGTGTCTGGATATCTGCGTCAGTGCTGATTCCAACCGATACGACCACCCACGTGCACCGAAACGATTCATTGCTTCTGACGACGAAGGCAGCAATGCCGACAGAACCGGTCTGGCATCTGGTTTTCGGTCTCGGCACGAATCTCACACTTGCGGTGTCAAGCTACATTCAAGGCATTGAATAGAGTTCAGAGATAGCTTTTGTTGTCTAGGTGAAGTCGGAGACATAAGTACATGCTGCTTTTCACGAAAAGTATCTTTTACCGTGAAGTCGTGCAAATCCCATGCTAAATCTAGTGATGCCCGAGTGGTCGCGCCTGCACGGGTCTTTCAGCACACAGCTCTTGGCTGATCATGCAGTGGAAGCTGCGGCTAGTGCTCGACGCCCTTGTGTTGCTCCTACTTCTGGCGCTAGATGCTCGCGATCTATGGTACAAAACGCAGTGGCTTGGCCCGAGTGACGCCTTCGCTTTCACTACGAAGAACTCCTTGCGACTGCTAGATGAATCCATCAGCGAGAAGACCACTACTGCGAGCTCGACTGGGTGGCGCGCCTTCCACGATACATGCAGTGTGCTGCGAGCTATGAACGGCAACGGGAGAGCGGGAAACGGCCACTCTCACTTTCTTCATGTGCTGGCGGCCAACTGCTCTGCACCAGAAGGACTTACTGAAGAAATGACGCCTCAACTGCCAGCAATGCTCCTTACTAGTGATGTACGGGTTGATTCAATGGCGTGGGCTGCGTGCAAGCTACTTTACGTGTCTCGACGACCGCCTCTGTGTCAGGATATGATGATCACGAACTTTTTGCAAAAGTATCGACTAGGATCGCCGCGTGTGACGAGTGCCATGATGGCGACGCCGATGTCTGGTGCCGAGCGTGAACTGAAAGACCTTCTTGACGTGATCGGGAAGAGCATACCTCTCAGCGCTGTTGTGTGCGTCGGTGGGGTAGAACTTCCGCTTGTTGACCAGCCCCAGGAACCCCTAAGGCGAATCTTTGGTTGTGCCAGCCCGTATCTACCAGGAAGAAGTGTTGCCTTCGTCGGACACTTCGCCACCAATTTTGACGTGCTGCAGGCTGACAAAGCTCGTCTCACAGCGGATATTGTGGACGTATTGGGCATGCACTTTGTATTTCGCCAAAATGCAGTTCGAAGCTATAGTTACCACCCTCTTCCATCGTCCATGTCCGCTCAAGAGAGCCCATTGCCATTTCAAGGCCGCGTGGAAGTGCACACAGCGCTCAACTTGAGCTGCTCTGGTTTTCTGTATAACATGATGATTTTGGTCGACCTCGTGTCGATAGTGGTGCATGCGTGGAGCGCTGTCGAGCTACTTGAACGTCTTATTCTGCCTCCTCTGCTGCGCACGCCTACGAAGCAAGAAATCCGGGATCTCGTGGAAGGCGAAGGACGCACGACGCTATTTGCGAGTTCACTGGTGCACAGCTCGCCGATGGCAGTGCTTACTTATCTGTCTGCACTGCTGTCGTGGTTGCTGCTGCTACCTCATACTGCAGTATGGGCACTGAGTGGAGATGAAGCATCGTTTTCATTTGCTACGATTAACACGCTTCTGTCAGCAGTGCGTGTTTGGGTACTGCTACTGCTGTTGGTGCACACTATTTGGGGTTTCTTCGTCTTTATTAACGAAGGAAGGGCCTACATGCTGGCAACGCGGACGTTTGTGTCGAGCAGCGAGCTCGTGGTCGCTGTGGCCTTAGCGGGATGCTTACTTCGTCCTCGTTTACTGTCAATTTTACCTACCAAGCATGATATGGAGCGCCAGCGGACTGTCGATGGAGCTGCATTTCCGGGTCGTTCGGCAATCAGCAATGCGATTGAGGATCGGATACACTTGCTACCGGCTCATGCCCAGAACTCAGTGTTGTGGATGATCTATGAGCCTCTGGTGGAGTTATTATTGATCTCGTTGGCGCTTGTTGGTGTTGCAATGGCTGCCCGCTATGTATTATACGAGTATCGACGCCGTCGAGCAGCCAAGGCTGTCGCTGAAGCTGTTGTGATTGATGAAGCCAATAAAGCCGATCCACTCCCGTCGAGGAGACTTTCCATTGCCGGATTTTCGTCTGCGCAGGCGGCAATGGCGGGGTACAAGCGCCTTCCACTTGAAGAGCTACTAGACGTACCGATTCGATCAAGGCACATTGTTCGCAGCGGCGGCATCGGCGGCCTCGAGAAGACTGTAGGCGACGAGCAGTTTCTGTGGCCAGTACAGTACCTTTCTCACGGCGTCTTACTCGAAAACGACCGCTTCCTGAGCACGCGTCGGGGCTTCTATCGCGTGTTGCCCGTACAGGAATTCGTGGACACGGGCATCGGCCGCCGAAGCGGAAGCGATGCGGCTGGCAAGGAGTGCAACGGGTCCCCCAAGCGCCGAAGGTACACTTCAAACGTCCTGGAATGAGCGCGTTGCTCACTTCTTTGACTAGCGAGTTAGCCGTCCTCTACATCAACCAATACACGCCTGAAATTTTGAATGGATGAGCAAACACTCCAGGCTGCTGCTCAGACTCGCTGTTCGACCTCAGTTCGCGGCCACCAACGCATTGAATGCAGCAAAGCGTGGCCTGCAATGCTGGAGGCTGGGAAAACTCGCAGCTTCGGCTGCTGGATGCAGACAGACAGCTGCATTGTGTCTAAGCTTTGTAGCATCCGGATATAAATGCTGAACTCTTGTATCTATCCGGATAGCAGAAACTGAACTTTCTTTGACTGGCTGTCAGCGGACGAAGGTGCCGCGAAACCAGTCGCATTTCGCCAGTCTCCGGCTCGGTCCAGACCTCCTTTATTGTGGCATATGCCACTTTGTGTTCAATTAGTTTTAAGGTGGCACTGAAAATTCTATTTTGCTAACCTCTATGAAGTTCTACACAAACTGTTCAGTAGCTAGCCTGGAATATCCTTCTAACACCAAAGAAGTCAACGCTGATCGCCTGTCGTCCAATTCCCATTTCAGGGTAGAGAAATTCGACTCAACGGATGCTGTATTAGACGAACAGTTACGTCCAAACCGGAGTCTTGCACTAGTTGACACATCACCTCCAGTCGGAAACCTGTGGTGCGACGACCATACCTGTGTGGAGGTGGACACGGGCTCGAGCAAATTTGGCACTACGGAAAGCCATGGCCACGATCCTCGGGCCAACTGCCATCAGCGAAGAAAAATTTACAGCGTGGTCGACTTCCGTTAAGGCCCTAGGCCTCCTGTGGGATACAGTGTCTGGAACAGTGTCCGTACCATCTGAAAATATTAACAAAGCACGATCTCGGATTAATGCATTAATAAGCGTGGGGAGCTGCACAAAATCCGAGCTCGAGAAAGTGATCGGCAGCCTACGATACGTGTCTACATGTGTTGTCGCTTCCGATGGAAATGTAGAAGTGATATGTATTGAGCAGTTCTTTCGCTTGCACTAGCTGCTCTTGTTTCCTATGCATGCCTTTGAGGAGCACCGGTCCATTAGGCAACCGCCCACGCTTCCAGCTTGTGTAACTGTCCATGTTCCCAGCATTTGCTTAACCGTCTGTACTTACCGCAGCTGTCGCGTCGTGTTGCTGTTGATCGGCCAAACCTCAGCAACGGCAGCACCGTGTTGCTCTAGCAACAACAACACTTCCCCCCAAAGGCTACGTCCTCCGATGTAGACGTCAACGCCATCGCTCTGCGTTGGTGTTGAGTACTTGTCCAAATGAACTATTTGATTTGCAGTGCCTTGCGCAGCGCTTTCACCGCCGCGGTGTTTGCATTTACACGTACAAAACCTTTCACGGCCACTGGTACATCCTGCATCAGTGCTGGTTCCCAAGAATTCTCGATAGCATCGAGTCCACGCCAGTGGACCTTGAGTTCATGCCTTTTTCCCGTACGGTACCGTGTTTCAAGCAGTAAGTCCACAATATGACCTTCACTGTTGTGTGCTACGTGAAGAAGTAAGTCTTCACTGACGTCAAGCGAGCTGTCAGAGTAGAACTTGAGTCGACTAGCCTGCACTTTTTTCTGTTGTCCAGTTACTAAGTTACGAACCTCAAAAATCCAATTTGACGTAGTCGCCACCACTTGAGCCGGTCCACACCAGTTCACGCGCAACTTGGGTTCGAATCGGCATACAAAACGAAACCACCAATGTCAAACTGAGCCATTGTAGTACCTTGCTTCTTGTCATGGCCCTTTCTTCCGGCCGCACGCACAGCGGAATTGATAGTTGCCGTACGTTTGTGCATCCTTTCTAAAGCTTGTTGCAATTTCACAACATTGACACGTTGAACTGTTTGTATTTCTGCGAGTGTAGCCAATTCAACAGGTCCTGGAATCGCAATGTGGTCGCTCGGTCCCATAGCACTAAGCCCTGTCATTGCTGTCACGGGAGCTACACCACCGAGCGATGGTGAAGGTGTGTTGTTCAGCACCAACTGAACGATCTTGATCACTCGCGGCCACTCACGAGGTCGGAGTCTCCATTCCGAAAGTAACGCGCGGCAGCACCGCAAAGTCTCCCGCATCACCACCTCCACGGTACCATTTGCCCACGGGCACCTGGAAGTTGTAAAGTGGTGGTGTGCTCCGAGGGCATGCTGCATGCCATCGATCACTGCGTTCTTAATGTGTGTTCCCTGGTCACTGACCCAGGAACGACACACACCGAATGAAGCGAACCAATCCAGCAAAACAATAAAGGTAGTGCCCGCATCTGCTGTCTGACTCGGTATCAACCACACACACTTTGACGCGTCATCCTTTATCAGTAACACGTAATCCTGGTCCGTGTCAGTTTTTCCCATGAAAGGAAATCCCAGTGAATCAATTCGTTTGGCTTATCGCCGTGCATCGCCTCACCCAGCGATCGTGGCTGTGGAGGACCACCAAGCGTGCTAGTGCAGTGTAAGCAGCGACGCACAGAAAAAATCGACATCCTTGCTATGTTGGTCCACACGAACTTCGCTTTTATTTGCTGCAGAGTCACCTTCATGCCGCGATGACCAGCGATACCGAAGTGACCCACCACACAAATTCGCATTTGCATATCCACAGCTTCATCTGGAATCCAGATACGACCACGTTCATCCCGCAACAACAAGTCCTTGGTCGTCCGATACGGGCATCTGCGTCCTGGAACCGCAGCTCAAACAGTACATCCGCGTGCAGTTTGATCAAGCCACCCGAGCTACCTTTTCAACCTCGAAAGAAGTGAGTTCAATCAACGTCCGCGAATTACTGAGCGCCACGCTTGCGACAGTTTACTGGGGTCACAAGTGGGCAACAGCAGGCAGGTCTCGCCCCCATGTACGAATGTGGATAGACAACACGAGTGCAGTGGCTTGGTTGAACAAGCGATCGAGCCGGCACGTGACGGCCCGGGCCTTTAATCGTCTTATCTCACTGTCCGAGTTTGTCCACGGGTTCACGTGCACAGCCCAGCGCATTGCCGGCGATAAAAATACTATGACAGACGCAGGATCTAGAGCTTGGAGCGCAGATCACCCGTTACACCCCACCTGGATAACCTTTCCAATTCCTGGACACAGGTACCGATACATCCACCATTCGACAATCTCTTGAGCGCCTGGCGATTTCGTCAGTGGACATGCTCTCGCTCATTCATCAACCGGAAAATACGCAACACACTGGAGGCAGTGGTGTGAATTTTCCCGCAGACTTGGCTGGTCGCCTTGGATAGAACAAACAGGGCGGTCCGCAAACAAGAAGCTAGGCTGCTTCGCAATTTATTGCTGGAGACACGGGTGGAACCGATCACAGCAGGGGAACTCTTTTGGAACAATCAAGCTCAAACTCGCCAGCATACGATGGTATCACCGTCGATTTATCGGGGTCGACCTGGCTGCATCCCCCGACTTCACCATCTTGCTACAAGGCATTAAACGACTATCACCTACAACGCGCAAGCTTCAGCCAATAACCCCAGCCTTCCTGCGACTTCTGTACAGACGACTCGACCTACATCAGCCGCAACTACGTCTCCTTTGGGGCAGCATACTTATCGGCTTCTTCTTCCTGCTTCGGAGATCAGAGTACCTTTAAGTCGGACAGGAAAGGCTTTCGCTTAAAGCAGCGCAACGTCTTCTTCTCGGATCAGGAAGGAAGACCAACAGACGAACGCCCAGCAACATCAGTCACGATTGGCTTGGAAGGCGCCAAGAACGACCCGTACGGGCGAGGCGCATGACGGACGATGCACGCCTCGAGCGATTCAATCCTTTGCCCAGTCGCCGCCCTCAAGCACATCAAGAAGGCCACGCAAGATATCCATTACGACGGGCCATACTTGTGTGGCAGATCGCATGATATCCTTGGGTGGCGTTGCGTCGTTTTGCACCTCGAAGATGGCCTTCATGGTTGACCAGACAAAGTTGTCTTCCAATTGGGAAGAGAGGCAATGGAACTTGACGAATTGCGCATATATACCGTCCTAAAATGACGATCCCCAACGTGAAAGGAGATCTGCCCATACGTTGTCACCAGCAATGTCATGGATCTCATACTGATAGCCCATTAGCAGGAGTGACCACGGTGGAGTTTGTCCGCCCTATACTTGGGCACCGAGTTTGAAACACTGTGAGGATCAAAGATGAAACGCAGATTCCTGTGATCAGTAAAAAAAAGCAAAGCCATGCTGTCGATGAAGGAGAAATCTGCCCCGCGACAGGTTTCAACAATTGCGTATGCCTCCTTTTCAACGATGGCCTACCGCTTGGCGCTCCCGAAAATGAGCCGCTCAACATCATTAATGGTTGATGTTCTTGCTTGCTGAGAGGTCGGGCAGCTTGATCTCTAGGGATCTGTGTGATTGCTGCTCCCCAATGTTCATCACTGGCGTCGGTAAAGACCGAGAGGAGCTTCTCAGGGCCGGGGTGTGCTAGTTGAAGCGCATTCTGTAATGATTGCTTGCAATTCTCCAAGCTTGCCACTTCAGCCTCACCCCAACCAACGTCACTAAGTGTTACCTTTCGCACTTGGGTTTTCTTTCGGCCGCCAGCACGCTCGTACACCTTCTCCATCATTTTCACCAGTGGACCAATTAGTTTGTTGAAAGCTGGAAGCGAAGATCGCATCCAGTTTAAGGCGCATACGAATTGCTGGAGTTCCTGACCTGTTGTTGGTGCAGGAAGATTCGATAGGGCGCTGATCCGGGCTGGGTCGTGGCGAACCCCTCCCCCGACACCACTCGCCTGCACCACAACGCTTCTCGGAGATAGAACTTGCATTTCTTGGGATTCAACTTGAGTCCTTTAGTTTGGCAAATAGTTAGCACCTTCTTGAGAAGCTCTAGCAATCCTTCATCACTATCCGTGTAGCCCAACCAGTCGTTAATCCAAATCATTAGTCCGTTGTTAAATAGCTCGTCAAACATTGCTGGACAGTCGACTGCACGTAGGCCACGCTGTTTGTTCCCCTTATCAACACTCTTGTTGGTGTGATGACACCTTCTTCTGTTAGAATCGAATAAATCTCTTGACAGAGGACAGCCATTGCAAACTGCCAAAAACCTTTGAAGAACTCCAGCGAGAAGTAGCGTGACGGAGTTGCTCAAACACTGTGTCTAGTATAGGCATCGGCCAAAGAATCGACTCCACCCAGGCATTTGGGCCACGAACATCGACTGTCATGCGATGAGCCCCTTGTTCGGGCTTTTTCACAACGTGTGGCGGGGAGCACCATTTACTGCGGGGGTTGCGATAACACAAGCCGGCACTGATCAGAGCATTAATGTGCTTTTTTCAAAAATGCTCGATGCACAGGAGAATATCGGCGAGCTTTGCACCGTACTGGCACGGCTCCCGGCTTCAGTGTCACTTCATGGGTGGCATGTCCACCGGCGGATCACGACCGATGATGATCCGAAATACATCGATGAACTTCATCATTATAGTTTTTAACTCCTCGCAAAATTCCGCTGTCGCACCCACTCTTCGAGCTTCGTCCACTTTTTCCAGAAGAATGATTCTTATTTCTTCACGCTCTGCATCAATCTCGCTAGTGCAGTCGGGAAAACAAGCTCAACCTTCGTCTTCCGCCAGTACTCGTTCTTCTTCAGTGATCACTGGTGACTGACTAGCACCTGAATAAGCAAGAATGCTTGCAATGCCACTGGTGGACCTGTCATCTACGTCACTCATATCCCATTCAGCACGAACTTATTGTGCTGCAGCGAATAATTTTTCTGGACTGTATCCCAAACGCTCCATAATCCAACGAGACAGCAATAAATCGCCGACACCAGGCGGCAATCCGCACTCTGTTACCCAATAGATCACATTACGAAGCACCAAAGGCCCACCCGGAGTTGAAAACACCTTCAGATCGATTTGCACTTTACTCTTGACCTGCACAGGTTTTTCTCCAACACCGGTGACTTCAGCTTTTCCGACAATCTCTTGGTGTTTAATCCACGTGCCCTCCGCAACTAATTGATTCAGCAATTTTGTTGTCACCGTTAACACTTCAGCTGCGCTGTCCGGGGTAATTTCTGTCTCTAACGTGTCCATGACCACACACGAAATCGTGGTTGTCGACCTCGGTGTGGCGTTCTTTGGTTGCGCAAAGCCAACACAGGTTTCAAAACCTTTTTTCCAGTAGTTGCTTCATAAAGCTCTTTTGCCTCTGCTGGACCCGCAACATCAGCATTGAAAGACGCCATGAGTTTCATCACCGCATTTAAAACACTTCTTAGGTCGTCGATCACCTGAGTTCTTCGGCTTTTGCTTACTGTTGCTTTTACTCTGCTGTTCATGGGTACTATTTGTTTTACCCACTCCTTGCCGTCCTCCAGTTCCTCGTTTAGCTTGACTTTGTTGCTGTATGGGTTTAGCATTTCCTTTCACCGGATGCTAGGCCGAAATGTGAGCTTCAAACCTCATAAAATCCTCGAGCTCCCCTCAAAGCCACTTTAAAAATGACGCGAGGTTCGACTTCGTTATTTTGTGACTCTGTCGGCTCAGTTGATCCTTTACAGCTGCCTTAAACGAGTGTGGACGCCAGGCATCCACCATATATCCAACGACTTTCTTCGGCTCGTGTGCACAACGTCCTCCATGTTCAATCTGTCAATAATCTCATAAAACTCTGCCATGAGCCGCGAGATGCGTGACTCCGCGTCCTGTAACTCAGTGTCAACACAGAGAGACTTCACTTCGCGATGATCCAGGGTTTTGTACGCTGTGTTATCTGGTACGCGTGCAGATAAAAATAATCCCGCCACTCAGTCTCTGTGACGTCCTTCTCTTCCTTGAAAAGTCAAAACCACAAATTCGTACCATCGTTCCTTGCTCGATGCAAGCGCTGAGTGGCATCACGAAGAATTTGGCTTGAGACCCTTAATTTAAGGCCTTGATGCGTCTTGAGTAAATCGCGTAGCTGTCCATAAACTCCTTTTTTTCCTTCTTACAGCTGCCTCTATAAATGGAGGCACAGGCAGATTTGTCCCTGCCGCCACAGTGACTGTAGAAATGTCTTGTGGTCGCTCACTAGCTGCTGGTATTTGTCTCGGGCAACAATCGCTACACCATACTGAGCCTCGTGGGTGGACTGGAAGGGTATTTTGCGTGAGGAAGACTTACATGAGACGCTTGGCTTGAGGTGATGCATCGTAGTTCGGTGGAAAGCTAGAAATGATCTTGGATTCCAGTAAACAACCACCCTCTTAAGAGGTTGCTTAACAGTTTGTGAGATCTTGCATGTGTCCATTAACTGCTTTCATAGTGAACCATAGTGAAATACCTTTGGTGTTCACTTATAAAGTGGCAACTGCAAAATCTCTAAAGTGGCACAATGCCACTTCTAATTCGGAAACGCCACTTTAAAGAAGGTCTGGCTCGGTCGCATGCACGAGCCACACGCGGCCGCGGCCAGCTCTGGCAACACTTCGCGGCCGCTGGAGCAGACGCAGGTTCGTGTCTGACCGCACTGACCAGACGTTTCGTTCGTTTCGGTGCGCGCGGGTGGAGGAGAGCGAGCGGCCGCGATGTCTGCGTGGAAGCCTCGCTGCTAGGCCACTCGCACGATCTGAGCGGCGGGTTAAACATGGAGCCACATGGAGAGAGCGAACGTTCGAGCAGGTGGTGAACATCGTCCTTAGCTTAAGTCAGGCTGATAAACTAGACCCAAGTACGCGCGGGTCGAGCACCATCCACGGCTTCGCTCGTTGTGCTAGGCGTGTAGCCATGGCCTCCGACCTCTCCTGCCTGTCGTCTTCTTCTTCTGGTGAGATGCTGTGCGAAGACACAATGATGCCTGTCCGGTAAGGTTCATTCCCAAACTTACCAAGTCATTGCAGCTTAAATAGCACCCACCTACTCTCCCCCAACACTCTTCAGCAGCAATGCTATCTTGGAAGGCTATCTCACTGGTTGTCGCGGCTGCCGTCGCAATGAACGGCGTCGTGGGTGTTGAACAAGGTTACGGAGGCGGTATTTGGACTACGGCGCCACCGACCGAGGCACCTGCCGCTACAACTGCACCGCCCGTCGTGACGACTGCCCCTCCGACCGAGGCACCTGCTGCTACTACTGCTACGCCCGTCGTGACGACTGCCCCTCCGACCTCAGCGGAGAGCTCTACCGACCAACAGAGCGCGAGCGAAGAGAATTCGGCGTCGACTGATGGTGACTACGACAATAGTGCGGGTAGTGACTCTGATGTCGGGAGTCAGGTTGAAGGCTCGTCGTCGATGGACCAGGGCAGCGACGCATATCCCGGAAAGACGCTCAGCCCCGACAGCAGCTACGGAAACAGTTTAAGTTGGGACGGCTCCGAGATCAATGGGGGCAGTGGATCTACCACGATTGGTAAAGTTACCAGTGACGATGGTAGCATCTACGTAGACGTGCCGTCCGGAACGGACGATAGCAGCAACGGTGTTCCTCCTGGAAAGGGCGGTCACTCCAGCAGCATTGATGTTCCGCCTCCGAGTGACATCGGCAGTGGAAACGTTGACGTCCCTCCTGGAAAGGGTGGCCAGTACCCCCCATCGAGCGCCTCTGGCAGCGACAGGGAGGGCTCCACGGACGAGGACGACAGCACTGCAGGTGAAGCATCGACAGGCAGCGACGACGGCCAAACACCGCCCACCGATGGATGCAAGGTTCGTGCTCGTCGTCTTCGTCAGTAAGGGTACCTGGTCTGACCAGCATTCGTCAATACGTTTGAGTCGTTTTCGTAAGCATGTGTAAAGCAGAGGAACGATAACTTTGAATACCACTGCATTCTTTTCTTTTGAGTAGTAATATGTGATGCAAGTGCACATCTCAAAGCTTGTTCGCCGAGATACATGTTGCAGTCGACTGGACAATTATCTTGGCCTCGCAGCGTTGGACGCGCACAAGCTCAGCGCGCTGTCGCGACACATTGCGATGCTTGTCGCTCTCTCGCGCGTACCACAAAGTCTTCCGACGCCACCAACCGAATGCCGAGCCATCCCGGTCGCCTGCTTGAGCTCAGCCCGTTGCAGGACACAACAACGACACTGAATGCGCCATCCGCGCTGAAAGCGGCTGCGGGGCTCACCATTTCGAGCGTGCTGCCGCTCCTGCTGTGCGGTGTTCATGCCGGCCGCTTCGAGCAGATGCAGCGAGCACGTCGACCAATTGTACGACCTCCTCCAAGTGCTCTTACCTACACTCGGACGAGACCTCGAACGTCAAGGTGGCGCATGTGCGCCCGTCCATTTTCTGGCATTCCTTGGCACTCGTCCCGAGAGTTTATGGGCAGCGGCTTGACTGAAGGCGCAGCATATAAAAAAATGATGTCCATCTGCTAGCGAGCAACACGTCGAGGTGACAGGCATCGTTCGCGTCTGTGGCTCAGCAGACCGCGCGTCTCGGTTGCAAGGGGAACTCGCTGAGTGCCTCGTTGACTCGTTCCCGCAGCTCGGTGCGTTTTCAGCAGAGACCTCATTCGTCAATTTGCCTCGACATCCGCACTACAGCGCACGACACCGCACTAGCTCACACACAATGATGATGTCCTGGAAGACCCTCTCTCTGCTCGTGGCGGCCGCTGTGGCCATGAATGGCGCGGTGGCCCTCGAGCAGGGCTACGGTGGCGGCATCCCGAGACCTACAACCGCGACGCCCTCCAACGAGTCTCCCGTGCAGTCGACGGACACCGCCACGGACGCTCCGACGACCGGTTCGTCGGTGGACGCGTCGTCGGCCCTTGACCTGGGCAGCGCCTCGAACTCGTACCCGAGCAAGAGCGACACGGCCCTGCCGAGCGGCAGTGGCAGCGACAACCTGTACACCGGCAGTGCTGTGGAGGGCTCGTCGGCTACCGATGAGAGCAGCAGCGCCGCGAACCCGGGCAAGACGGGCATCACTTTCAGCAACTCGGGCAGCGCCGTGGAGGGCTCGAGCGCCATCGATCAGGGCAGCAGCTCGACCCCCGAGACGCTCGGCTCCACGAGCGGCTCTGGTGTGACGGTCGGCAGCCAGGAGCAGCAGGGCTCGTACGGCGTGGACGCGTCGACTTCGGCGTCGGGCTCAGCGCCGTGCGACGACTCGTTCTCGCTTGCGGGCGACTCGGAGACGGGCAGCGACGTGGCCGGCTCGTCGGCCGTGGAGACTAGCGCGTCGGGCTCGGAGCCGTGTGAGGGCTCTCTGTCGCTGGCGGGCAGCTCCGTGGATGCAGACTCGAGCGCGGGCCAGACGACGCAGGGCTCCGCAACGCAGGACCAGGGCAGCGACGCCACGACGCCGACCAGCGAGGCAGGCAACGAGGCCACCACCCCGACCCAGACGGACGCGTCAACCCCCACGAGCGAGGCTGGCAGCGAGGCCTCCACGCCGGCCCAGACGGACGCGTCAACCCCCACGAGCGAGGCCGGCAGCGAGGCCTCCACGCCGGCCCAGACGGACGCGTCGACCCCCGCGAGCGAGGCCGGCAGCTCGGCGACGTTCCCGAGCACGGGCACGAGCTGCAAGCGTCGCCTGCGCCGCGACTAGATGGTTGGGCGTGTGACGCGTTGATCGCCGCGAGGTAGTGTCGGCATATTATTTGATGCGTTCCTCTGCTTTGGTGTTAATTTGTCAATAGAGTTCGGTATTCAATCGAATTGAAATCTTCGAGCTCCGTCTGTCCGATGGCGTTTGTTGTGTACGAGAGCTATGACAGGCATGATAAACCTACGAAAGCTTTAGCGAGGAGCTCAATCCTTACGGAAAGTGATGCCGAGGTGACGTTGCAATGAATCAGGTGTCATTCCGCGCATCGTGTTCTCCTGGAACGCGGCTTGACCCCATCAATTGACGCGGACATCTTGCCGGCAGGTCCGTGGCACAACCTGCTGCTGCAGTAGTGCTGAATCAGTTGGGCCATTGTCAAGCCAGACAAGAACCCTGCAAGTTGTGGGAGTTCGTACACATCGGCTGCGGAGCCCTATTGAAAACACTCGTGCTGTGGAATCCACAGTGTGGATCGGCATCGCCCACAGCCAGACTGTTCCGCAATGTCATTTGCTGCGACTTTCGTGCTACGGCTCGAGAGCAGATGCCTCGCACGCGTTGCTGCATGGCTTGATTTCGGCGTGGGTGCGGTGCCATACGACCAAGCAAGTGCTCTCCTTTCCACACAGGGCACACCGTCTGCACTCCATTAGTCGACATACGGCTGCTGCCATGCGGACAGCGAATTGTGAGTGTTGGTACCTGCAGGCTCGGAAGGCTGTATCTGATACCTTCGTCACCTTCGCCTACTAGCACAGCGGTTTCCCCTCTGCCATGACTCCACCTTGGACTAGACTACCGCCGCCATCCCTCTCGCCGCAACCTCTTTAGTGCACACTTCAGCACGCTTTCGCGCCGGTCTTCCAGCACCTCATTATTCAATTTGCCGGCACATTCAACCTGCCACCTTCCAATTTACACATCACTACACTACAATGCTATCGTGGAAGGCTCTCTCGCTGATCGTGGCGGCTGCCGTGGCGATGAACGGTGTCTCGGGTCTTTCGCAGGGCAACCCGGCGAACGTCCCGCAGATCGGCATCGCCCCGAGCGATTCCCCGGTGCAGTCACAGACCATGGTTTCTGCCGCACGCCAGCACCGCCAACCGAGTCGAACAACGCTTACTCGTTCGACAGCACGGGATCTTCCGTTGCTGGTTCGTCGAAGGGCAAGGGCACTAGCACGATTCCAGTAGTATGACATGGCACATTACGCCGGCAGTTTTTTTTCTTCCCGTAAATACCGACGAAAATAGGTTTAATCATTAGTTGTTGAAAACGACTACAACACCGCTAAGTAGCACCTGGTGCAAAGGAGATCTCCTCCACACCTCCGGGCACCACTCAAAGCGACATCGGGACTACATGCAAAAGGAGGTATGCTATCGCCAGCTGCCATTCTAACTACATGGTTGTGACACACCTTCACTTCCGCTTAATACGAACGGAAATTCTCTCCCCCCTTCTTCCTCATTCCAGAATCGGCCGGCGCGAGGAAAGATAATGACCCTCTACTATATTATCGTTTGTGTGGCGGGAAGCGCGTTTCCTGTGGACATCGAGATCAACGAGACCACGTCGGTGGGCCACTTAAAGAAGGCGATTAAGGCGGAGAAGATGTACCAGTTTCCTGCCGACGAGCTGCATCTCCTCCTGGCGAAGGCGGGGGACAACGCATGGCTGTCGAGCCTCACTGAAGATGTGAAGAAGCTGAAGAAGGGGGAGAAGACTGCTCTCATCGAAGCGCTAACGCAGGAAGACAAGGAGCTGCAGGGAGAGGATCCGATTTCTGAGTACCTGGAAGGCATGGACGCTCCGAAAGTAAACAGATTCACGTGCTGGTGGTGGTTCCGAACCAAGATGGTACCTCAAACGAGATGTCTGCAGCGACAACGCCACTGACGGTAGAGCAAGTGGAGATGTCAGGCCCGGAATCGAACTTAATCAAAGCGACAACGAACTTAGCGCTGAAACCGAACTTAGCTGATTAATTAATTTTCTTGAGATGAAAAAAGTCGCCAGTGATATAAAGTCGATCCTGATACAAGATTCAAAATATTATAAAGTCATATCAAGGAAGAACATTTTACTCAAGAATATATAGGCAACATGTTTGCATACGAGCTCGAAGGATTAAAGAGATTAAATATCCAAGCTATTAAATGTGGTAGCAGCTACCGTGTTAAGGTGCGTGGTAGAACGGGTAAGATGGTTTATGTTAGCAACGTTTCCCGTCCTACCAACCAGAAGCTGTTAGCTAAGCAGTACAAGATTTCTGTCAAGACTCTGGAAAAGCACATGTCTCTGGACTACAAGACTGACCCCAAGTATCGTTTTTACAACGGTAAGCACATGGAGTCCCACTTGTATGTAGGTGTTCAACCCGCTGAGTTCTACGACAAGCTCGAAAACGTTCTTGCTACCCAAACTAACGCCTTCAAGGTAAGCATTGCTCTTGGGTACGATCTCATAAGTCTAACGGATGGTGATTTTACCCAGTGCTGGCACTCGAATCTGGCTAACAGTTACGTATTTAAGACCCCTGTTGCTATCAACAGTCGATCTGACATCCGTACGAAATTATCTCAGAGATAAGGTCCATGGAGCTGGCTAATACGCTAAACTATCCTAAATCTGGCTATAAGCTGAAGGCAATTACTGGGTGTAAAATTTACATTTACTTCCGCGAGCATACACTCGGTGATAGTGAAGCTGTTATCCCACAGATTATCCGCGATAACAAGCACATAATCAACTTCCCAAGACCAACAACAAGTGTATGTTTCACTGTATTGCGTGGCACTTGCATCAGCATGCTAAGAAAGATCCTCGTCGGATCCAGGCTCAAGTAAAGGACGTATTCAAGCGCTACTACTCCTACAAGGGGGTTCAATATTCGCTGAGCCTATTTAGAAACTTCGAGCCATTGACCTCCTGCAGCTCGATGAGCTTAAGGAATGCTTTCGTTTCGGTATTAACGTCTACACTATGAATGTAAAGACCGGTAATGTTGAGTGTATCCGTCGTTCCGAGAGAAAAGGTGTAGTTGGTCTGCTTAGGCTCACTACCAGCTTACACGTAGGCGCTACGTGTATGAGGAAGTATAGGTAGATTTATTTAGACTTTGTATACTTGCGATCCGCAAGTATAATAAGAGCTAAATAAAGGAAGATAAGGGTCTTTAAGATCCAAATTGAGAACTGGTATTTAGAATTAGCTCCTAGCTAGGTTTCCTCCCTAAAGTGATAACATGTATTAGAGGCGTCTGCCAACGGGTGGTTGGCAGAATCTCGCTGACGTGCATGATGCTCATTGGTAGAAAGATGCTGCTTTCTACCAATCGAATATCTCGATGTATGTGGGCCACTCAATGGTGTAGCCGACTCAATGTAGCCATTGGTGTGGTGAACACCAACGGAGAAGGTTCTTTTTACCTCTAACAGATATCGTATCTGTTAGAGCCACAAGTGACAGCAGCCACTTGCGTGTAACCCTGTTACAGAAGGAGTGGCTATAAATATTTTTTGCCATGAGAATCATGCTTTGTACGTCACGAACATTGATGTGCTTCAGTCCAAGTACCAATGCTAAAAGTGTGAAATGATTTTCGTTATTAGCTCTACTAAGCTACCGGACCATACCAAAAATCAGTGTGAGCTTGTAAACATCGAGAGCTTCCCCGCTGAGCCAACTATCTACAAGCCAGCTCCTAACGCCATTCGATCACTACTTACAAAGTATTCCATTTTGGATGCTAACCAGTACATCGATCACTTCATCGTTTATGCCTTTGAGGCAATCGTTATGCCTACCGCGACTCAACACGGGGAGAATACTGTCTTCACGAACGAACACATTCCGGTGTCTGCATCCGTAGCTGATAGCTTAACGAGGAGGTGCGCTGTTTTGTAAATGACGATCCAAAGATGTTGCTTACGGATATGTTCAAATAGATTGGTGATGTATCGGTGAAAATCACAGGAAAATATCGATAAGTATAAGTCGCTTCTGCAAAAATATCATCAATGCCCACGGTCTGACAGGTATGAAAATTCCAAGCTTCAATCTTGGTAAGAAGTACAAGATGTCTGATGTGGAGAGTTGGATTAAAGAAGGAAAGTATGGCACCTTTTTCCACTTTCACAGCAGTCTTGGCTTTGGTAAGCAAAGGTCCGACTACGGAAGACTTAAACAGCAGATTGATCAGG
Organism: Phytophthora taxon juncus; assembly: GCA_033558005.1. Lineage (NCBI taxonomy): Eukaryota > Oomycota > Peronosporomycetes > Peronosporales > Peronosporaceae > Phytophthora > Phytophthora taxon juncus. The sequence continues at coordinate 2,675,102 of JAUCEE010000021.1, forward strand.
TACCAGTATTCGGCTTCAATTCTGGTCGATACGATATCAACTTGATTAAGAGCGACTTATTTGCCATCATTGGTACTGACAATATCAAATGTCATTCATTAAGAACCCCAGCTGCATGTGCATTGCTACATCGAAAATGAAATTGCTCGATATTAGCAACTATGTACCAGCTGGTACGAGCTACGATAATTATCTTACGACATATCTGGGTGGATGCAAATGCGACGACAAAATTAGATGTGTTTGTGGTCTTGGTTAGGGTCTTTTCCCGTACGAGTACATCTCATCATCGATGTGCTAAGTCAGACTACTATCCCATCTAAATCAGCTTTTGACAGCAAGCTCCGTGGAACAAGCATCACCTTCAATGACTACGAACGAGTGAAGTTCGTGTGGGGGTACTATGGGATGAAATCCATCAAGGACCTACTGGTCTGGTACAACAATCTCGATGTAGTTCCATTTTATCAAGGCTATTAAAGCCCAGCGCGAGCTATTCATGCGTTTCGATCTGGATATGTTCACGGATGGAGTGTCGCTACCTGGACTTTCGGAAAAGGTTATGAATCAGACCTGCTTCAACAATCTCCAATATCCGGATAAGAAACCTGCTTACGCATTCCAATTTCCAGCTAAGCGCTTGGGCGGCTACAAGAGCCAGGATGTAAGTCAAAGCGGGAATTTGGTATGACACTTGATCACTTCGATACATTGCTGCAAAACCAAAAGTATCTGTGTGGTTTATGCTACTGTCAGCTGACCGTCGATACCGCTTCAGCGGATCGTATCAACAACAAGCTTGGACACATCGATGGCAACATATTGGTCAGCTGTATCAAGTGCAATACCGCCCGTAAGGACATGTCGCTCAAGGGCTTTCGCTATAAGAAATTGCTTGAGTTCAACTCGGACAGATTGGTGTATAGTATTAATAAGGAGGAAAAAGACATCTACGCTACGATGAAGGCCAACATTGCTGGAGGTTCATCAATTATCTTCAATCGCTACGTTAAGCGCAATGAGACGAAGATTCGCGGTGGTAAGCTCTGTAAGAAAATTATCGGATACGATGCTAACGCTCTATACCTATGGGCGCTGGGTAATGAGATGCCATGCGGACGATTGACTACGTTCGAAGCTTATGACGGCATTGTCGAGGACATTGTTGCTGATAAGATTTTCGGATTTCTTGAATGCGATATTCTAACTCCAGACCATCTTAAAGAGACATTTTGATAAAAAGCTGCTCGATGGAGCAAAGCCGTCTATATAATCGTTGGGATTGATGGATACCGAGTCCAAATCCGTTCAAGGAATGGTCATATCCTCTACAAGGCACCAAACGATCTTAAAAATGGTTAAAACAGATCTACAGATGCTACTATTAATCGAGGCGATATTCTTGAGGCGGAGAAGATTTTGGATCACAAAACGATACGCCCGGGAAAGTACAAATATCTGGTGAGATGGGTTGGCGACGAACCTGCCTCCTGGGAGCCACAAGATAATCTGCGGCTGGTTAACAAAAACAGGATATCAGCGCTTGAAAAGGAGTATTGGGGTTCAAGAAAGAGCTGACGTTGTTTCAACCCGCGCCAAAAAAACACAGTTATAATTAGCTTGTAAAATATATTTGATACGGCAAAATATATGGAGATGATTTGTGGTTAGGAGTGAAAGGCTAATCAAACTCAGAGATAGCTGGTTTTCCGCGAAATCTATTGAAGTAGAGCATTTAAAATCTTGTTTTGGGGTAGAGCACTCATTGAGCTAGGGGGCGTAAAAAACTACTTCCTAAAGTAAAAGTACCTTCCAAATTTATGGGTTTATCTAAACTAGAATTTTCAGATAGAGACATCCTCTGTAAGCGTTTGACTCAAGTATATTGTTCGATCTATTTTTGCGAAAAGTTTGAAATTATCTGACTTGGTATATAGCAATAAGATAGTGATGTGCCCAAGTTGTGTAGAGAAAGACCGTGAGCTTGTTGAGATTCGACGTAAGCTTTGGATTATTCGGGAGCTTAGCCGAATCAAGAATGAGTTGCTGAATCTTGATGCAGCCGCGAATTTCCGCAAAACTGTAGTAAATCATTAGTATCGCCATGAGTTAGAAGTACTTTTTTGGAGTTCCATTCCATTGCATTAAGGAGCGTTATTTAAATCTTCTAAACGAGCGAAATCGTATCTGTCATTCGTATCTACCTTTTCGTCATGACTCAGTTATGCCGAGCTACTGGTAAGAGTATTTAAGGCTACTCATTTCATTTTATTATGATTCGTTTGATATAGACACAATGTTTCCAGATTTTACATCGCTCGCTCAGAGAGAGCAAAAACGGCAGGAGCTTCTTGAAAGAGCTCAGCGCCGCGTTCGACAAGCTAAAGCCAAGCGAGGATGTACGAAGGTGCTTCGTGGGCAAGTGATATCACGCATGGGATTACTACAGTCCCTAAGAAATCCCCTAATCAACTCAGACAGACTCATCCGAGTCTGCCGAGTCCTTAAGAAAACACTGATTGATGGATACTCCCAAACAAACCTGAGGTCTCAACTCCAAATGTTCGACCTGTGATGATCGATGCTGAAGTTGATGCTGAACCAAGAATGACTGACGGTGGTTCATATGCGCCCTGATACCTCAGATAGAAACGTTCAAGCTCGTCCTCAAAAATCTGATTTTGGAGTAAATGTATCGCCTCAAACATTTGATATTGGAACTGATGATACTCCACAAACGGCGGAAGCTAAAACTAATACGAAAATTAGATTAGTAGATACCGAAGATCAAGTAGAGGCGCGGTCATGGCTTAAGAATTTGTTTAACGCCAATCCTAATTGGGCAGCGCTTCAATTAAGCCAATTAAGCGTAAATCTGGTAAGGATGACAATAGATACTTTCTTAGTGAAAAGGGCTCATTAATTCCAGCCAAAACGGGTAGAAAGAGTAAGACTTATCAATCGATTGACTGGGTGGCTACAGAGGAGAAGATTAGGGACATCTAGTATGATGGCAAAGTAAATCAATCGATGAGAGCAGCTATATGAGACTTGAAGACCCTCTTTATCACGCTTCACTGACGCGAAAACAAAAAATTGCCGATTCAAGTAAGGTGATAATGCAGACACCGTACAAAGCAACGTCTTGAAGACAGTTTCGAGTTTGATACATCGACTTCAACCTCATTAGATCAAGTTAATAGTAAGAATCGATTGCTTTGGTCTATTTTCAAGAATAAGGCAGTGCTTGAGTCGACTGGTTTTAAAAAAGGAAATCATTGCTATCCTCAAGAGCATGGGTAAAACGTCTCAGATGGATACAACTGGATACGTGTGGATTGATGGTTCATCAATTAGTGTATTTGGTATTGATAGTGGGAGAGTTAAGCCCGCGATTACTAAAAAACGTTGATTGGAGATCAACATTCCAAGAATTTATCGATTTAGTGAAAGATCGCGACGATGTCAATCTATTTACTAACGAAGACACCACCAGACTTGCAAAGGCCTTTGAACCACGCGATGGTGAGGCTCGCCATGGAGTTAAGATTGGAGTGATGAAGATATGAATAGTTCTTTAACTAATGCTGATAACGATGCGAAGACGATTCTCATGGACTACTACAGCAAAATAGTATCTGAAGGAGTTCGACTTCCTTTTAGACTGAAACCAATAGTAGATACCAAAAGTGGTGTGAAAGCAAATCAAAAATACTACTTTAGTGAGCCTACCACAGCAAAACCATTTTACATTAGAAACCACGAGAACAAAGCGGTTTCTGGCAAGGTTTTCAGCGACCTCATGAAATCCATTAGATGGATGGACACTTTCATAGCCTAATGACCGGGTTTGAAGACTTAGAGCGATACGTTTGTGAAAATGATGATCCAGCATTAAAACAAAATCTCGAAGCTTATTTTCAGCTATTGAACGAGCCATCCTCGACAATACAAAATCGACAGAACATCAGCTCGAATCAAATCCTTTGAGGGTTCCCAATATCGCGATGACACTTTGCAAAAACTCCACGATGATCAGAAGCCGCATTTCTGAAGTATGGCGAAGCTCAGTGGAAATACGATGAGGCGAAGCGAGCAATATAGGGTAATAACCAAAATCCGCAAGATCAGCGTTGAAGGCGGCAACCGCTGCCATGAAAGCGACCAAGGCTGTCTATCAAATCAAGACTAAAAACTACTCCGATGCTAAAACTACACCGAGGTTGATCAATTCAGTGATAAACAAAACGAACGCTCGGTTCGGCAAACTGTGAATAACATGTTGATCAGCTAAGCACGACGGGCATGGGAGTTAAGAGGAAATTTAAAGGAGGAGGTCTTAGAGGAGCTGGTGTTGCTCCATTGGAAGGTGTAGTTCGCCGCGGAAGAACCTATAATCTCAATGAGATTTAAGGTTTGGCCACCCCATCGGCATACATCTATCGTCAGCTGGGTAGTAAGTATATCAGAATTCCTGATCTTGATGCCAAAACCCTTATGATTGTTTAACCCAATCGTCGTAACTGTGGTCCAAAGCGTGTAATTAGTGATCCGCTACAGTCAATGATTCGAACTCTTGCATTTAAGCAACAATCGATCAGGCAGAGTATGACAAGCTCAGTATTGATGACAAAAAGCTTTTCAAAAAGATTCTCGCGATTACTCATTTTCAGTACAATTTCCATGATCGGGTTGAGGATCCATAGAATCTCTAAAAGCTGAATATGATAAGCTAAAAGGGGAGCTCGAACTCGGTAATGATAACCCTTCAATCATCAAGCAACTAAAATCGCTTAGTGTGGATATGTACAGCAATCGAATGGTTGATGATAAAGAGTTCAAGGAAATTATCACGCGACTACTATAGAAACATGTTCTTCTTCAACCCCTGAATTATTTCCAGCTCAGGCGGTAGCTATGGCGAAAACGCTGATCTCAACGTCGCCGAGCTTAAAGCCATCATGAAGAATCTCATCATTCATGACCGCCCACCGAAAACTCAGGCAGCTGTTTGCGCACCGGATCTTGATAAGTCGCTCAAGAAAACAGATGCAACGACGCAGACGGAAGGTGGAGAAGTATGGGCTTACGCAAGTAAGAAAAAAAACTAAAGTCGTCAAGACTTTCGCAATTTAGCGTCAGCTCCTTAAAGAGAAATGCCTTCTCTGACAAGGCGATTCTTGTATCCCTTGTAAATCTCTATTTTTTCTATTGACTGGTACTTCAATGATAGCTGACTCACCTTTAGCATTTTGCGTAGGGAGGAAAACGCTATCTCCCAATACCACAATTTGATCTGCCCGCAGAAGTGTCGATCCAATGATTTGACCTGGTTCATCAGTTGTTAAATTGTTCTTAGCTCTTTGCTTTGTCCGCAACCCATGGTTATTACGACTCTGGTCTATACATTATCGATAGGTCCATGTCTCTTATATAATCGCTGTTTTCGTTCAATATTACCATGGTCGTACTCACTGAATGCTCTCAATGGCGTGCTGTCTTGATACTGCTGATAAAACTCACCATTCCGCTTAATATCACCAAAAGATACAACACACAGCATCATATTTCTTGTCTTTTCTCTTCGAAATACGAAATGCAAATGACATGGTCTATATTAGAGATGATGCGTTTGCTTCCAATTCCTCAATTCGATCCAAAATATGTTGAATCAATTTCATGTTGTGTGCAGCAATCCGACTGTAATCAACGTTAAGTTGTGTTTTGGCAGGTTAAACCGATGGGTCTTCGCCTTCCTGAATATCATTGCGATAGAAGACACTGATTAAATCGGTTAGGTGGGCTGAGACAAGGTCTTGAGGGCTATGAGGCCTACCTCTTGACCAGGTCTGTCTTCCGATTCGATCCAGTCATACAAAAATACATCACAGTTATCGTAGAAATGCTTGATGCGTTCGAGTGGTGCAGTCTGGATGTTCTTCTTCAATCGGTGGTCTCGTCATCGCCATGGCTGTACAGGCGATGTATCCTCCGAATATAGCTGCCACAGAATATGTGATCGGACCAAGAGCTGATTCTGTAGCTCCACTATCTGGTTTGAGGCGATACACTGTCGTTCCGCCGGCTCCAAATACAAAATTGTTGCTGCCAGGGACGTGCAGCGGAGCTGAAGGACTTGTCGTACCAAGACCACGACGACCTGTCGTAGTTAGGATCATCGACGTCGAGTTATTGACCCCAAATCTGAGGTCGTTGTTTGTGATATTCCCGATCCATGACGCGTTGCTACTTGTGGAATTAGTTCCATTATGGACTTCGATTTGGAACTGGACGGGAGTTATGTTTGATCCCGAAAACGTAAGCATTCGCGTATAACTGCCATCCAGATAGTCAAAGCCCGAGCCCTTTATCGAGAAATATTCATTCATTGGCGTGGAGTGGATACCACCCTGTCGGAGTTATTTAAATGCCCGCAGCGATTTCTCACCGCCACCTCGCGATCGCTCCGACTCGGTCGAAGGCACAAACACACCGTAGATAGACTGCACTTGCTTCAGGGTGCTGTCGTCAAATGCCTGTGGTGGTGGACTGCGGTACTTTTTTCTGAACTCAACCGAGGTAGGAGATCTGTTTCATCAAGTGGACGCACACCTTTTTCATCACAACGTGTTTCGCGTCTCCACGCTAACGCTACCTCAGCACCAACACATCTACTTGCTGAAATGTCCACGTCGCAACTGCAGCTACGGCGCAAAATAGGCGACGCGCTCTACCGTGAGGTCCTGGAGTGTGAGTTCAACCAGGCCGGCCGACACTTACTACCCCTTCCATCGGACTATCAGTGCATCGTGGCTGTCAAGTGCATGTCAAATCCAAGAGCTTTTGCTGCCCGACAGCGTTCCGGAGCTACCCGAGCTGTGGACAACCCGGTGCATGAGTGCCACGTAGCCGGACTGCTTGCGCAGACCGGAGGCCACACAAATATCGTGAAATACCACTTCCACTTCGAAGAGCGCGACTGCATCTACATTGTGAGCGAGTTCTGTGCCGGTGGGGATCTCCACACCTATCTCACCACCACACGCACCACCACTGGCACCGCCGTCGACGAGTGAGCATCCGTCCGCATCATGAAGCAGATCTTTGCAGGTGTGGACTACTTGCACAACCAACTCCGGATCGCACACCGCTCGAGAACGTGCTGCTGCAAACCGGTGAGTGCAAGATCTCCGATTTTGGTCTGTCCGTCGGTGTCAGCGCGCGATGCGTTGACCAGGCCGGCAAGGACTACTACCTGGCGCCTGAGGTGGTGGCGGGGGTAGAATACGACCCCGTGAAGGCGGATATCTGGTCTCTGGGTATCATGTGGTTCATCTTACTCACAAGCTCACCTTTAGTCTCGCTGGCCTCTCAGCAATACGAGGTCTTTGTGGCGCTAGCTCAGTGTGGAGTGACGGCTGTGTTTTCCTCCTGGGGGTTCGACGAGAAGCTGTCTGCAGCCGTGATGGACCTCATTGCGCATATGCTGAAAATCGACCCAGCCGACCGCATCTCTCTCATTAATATCTTGATGCACCCAGAGCAGAACCATAACACTTGATAAATGAATCGAATGTATGACTAGTAGGCAAGTCTATCCGATACGTCTGCAAATGCTGAAGGAAGTTTTGATAACGCGAGCAAGAAGCTGCACACAAGAACCTCCGCGTTATTTGCTTCAGACTGACTAAGTACGTGCCCAGCGATTCCTATCCGTTCTTGCCTTTTACTTTCAGTCCAAAAGTACGGCGCGCGTTTCAGCAAATCTAAGACTATTCCGCTAACCGTTCTTCTTCTAGTTGTCCAGTACACGGCGACGCATGTGAGAACCTGAGAACTCCACATTCAATGATGAGTCTTGTGCTCTATCCGCAACAAGTGCCATGAGTCTTTCGTGGAGAACACCCTCGCAGGATCAACGTCACGCAGTACCCTTCTTGCTGGCCTGATTGCCTTCACTGACGTCATCCTTGTTTCCTCGGAGCCAACAGGACGAGTTAACCACTGGACCTGGCTGGATACCCGTCGGCGATGGAGCTACTGCACATCTCTATCGACGAAAGACGCGAGGAATTCGTGCAGTGAAGGTTGAAGAGCAACGCGCGCAATTTTTGGTCTGTGGGCTCATTCATCCTGGCTCCTTTTGCCATTGATCATTTGGTAGTTAAGACCCTGAGCGAGACGATGGCGAGGCAACTATCCTCGTGTGCAGTAGTAAATAAACAAGTAGGAATACGGTTGACAACGAGATGAATAATGACACGAGTAAACTGAAGGGGGCTTATCCGCACAAGTGCTTTAGGATTTGCAAGTTGACGTTGAAGTGACAAACCAATCGGAGCCCAGGTGCTTGGTAGGGACACCAGAGTCAAGACACCCTGTTTCGCGCCGACACTGCGCTCGAGGCACAGCACAAGCCTCTAACTGGCGCGTGCTTCCCCTTGTGACGGGCATTCGAGCACGCAGCGCGCGGTCCAGTCGTGCGCTCAGCGAGCACAGCACCTCGGTTACAACTCAGCCCGCTGGCGAGAAGTTCGCGCAAGGATCGTCTCAACATCGTGCCCGGGTGCGAGCTTCCGACCAGTCAAACGGAATCCGGCTCTGGCCAGGCCGGCAACGTGCGCGGTGAAGCTGGTTCTTCCAGCAGGATGCTCTCTCCGCTGCAAGCGAGGGCCATCGTCATTACCCGCCACCTTCGGGGCTGAGCGGGTGTGCGCGGCCTTGAAATTATCTGGCTCGTTGGTGGGGAAGTTGTAAAGCGTCTCAGGTCGCAGCTCGAGCCAGCGAGCACAACCACCGCCCATCCGCTGGCAATGCCTGCTGTGTAACGCGCCTAGCATCCTTTCGGCGCCGATGCCGGGCGATTTCGATTCCAGCGGGCCGGCTCGTGGTCGACCGAAACAGGCTTCTGCTCGGGCCGGCGGAGTGTTTTTGCACCCGCACGCAGCAGCAGGAAACAATCTCGGAGCCGTCGATCCGAGAGCGCTTAGCGCTGAGGTTGAGCTCGGTCGCGCTGTAGCTCGTGACCACTCGTTCAGCAGAGGCGCTCTCGGTGCGCACAACATTGCCGGCGACACGATCCTCGACCTTGCCAGGACGCAGTGCCGCCGTTTACACATACGCGCTCGTTTGCTCGTCAGGCGCTTCACATCCAAAGCTGGAAGATATATCACGATCTCAGACCGAGGAAGGCCTCTTAACGATTCCGTCGCTCGGCTGTCCTCCCGCCTGGACAAAGGGGCCCGACTCGCTCATTCTCTAACGAGCTGCCGCGTGCAGACCCGCGATGGAAATGAATCGGCAGCCAGACCCGAGACTCTGTTTCGCCGCCGACGGCACAGGGGCCGATCGCTCGATGCCCAGTCCCAATAAGTGGGGGCTGTCCTTCATCCTCAACACAGCCGCGCCGCAGGCCGCCTCGGACCCCATGAAGGAGGAGAAGAAGCGCCGGCGCATGTGCAAGGTGGCCGGCTGCACCAAGTACATCGTCCAGATGGGTCGATGCTGTCGCCACGGGGTATGTCGGACACGGTCGGGTCGATGCCAAAAGCCGACTTCGGCCGTGTGTGGATCAGCATAAGGAGACCATGGATTGCTTGCCGCTGGTGGAGGGCGAGAAAAAGTGTTTAGTGGACGGATGCTCTACCGGTGCGAAGCACCGCGGTCTCTGCTGGAACACGGTGCGTAAGCGGCCATTAGGTGGCGGTGACGTCATGGTTCACATCCTAACGCATCCTGCCTTTTGACTGTAAAGGCGGTTGTACCGAGTACACGATCGAGGGCTGCAACAAGAAGGCGAAGGCGCGCTGCCTGTGTGTGCTGGTCTCACGGCGGCGGATCCAAGTGCCAGCACCCCGGGTGCACGAAAGTGACGATCTCCAAGGGGTTCTGCTGGGCCCGCGGCGGCGGCAAGCGGTGTCTTGTCTCGGACTGCATCAAGCCCGCCTTCGAGCGCACGCACAACTTCTGCCAGATGCACCACAAGCAGCTGCCGCGCGAAGCTCGCGTCGTCCAGCCCCGGTGGAGCAGATACCAACCTGTCCTCATCGAGCTCGACGACGAGTAAGCAGAATCTTCGACAATAGTTACCTGTGCAGCATGTAACACGACGAGCGTCCCGCTCAGACCGACAGTGAAAGTAAAGGCGGTGCCCACTTCTCGCGCCGCAAACCAACGACGACAACGGGCTTCAACCGTTGCACTGCAGCAATGGGAGCAGACGGAAGGTTCGCGCTGAAGTTGCCCCCTCCGCTCCAGCATATATTCCGTCTGCCAGTGCCTGCCCGCCAAAGTGCGACCACCATCGATTGGCTGAATCGAATCTTGGCGCGCTATTTTTAGCGGCAAGGTCGCGGCTCATCTTCCGTCAGTTGACCATGGACCCGCAGGCGTCTTCCGCCGCGCCGCCGGCGCCCGTGGCGCTGCACCCCGTGGCGGCGCCCGCGCGCTCGCCGCACAAGGCGCACCGCAATCACAAGCAGAAGAAAGGCGAGGGCGCGCAGACGCCGCGCGGCCACAAGCCCAAGCGCCGCCGCAACCAGCTCAAGCAGCCGCTGACCAAGGACATGCCGCGCGTGCTGTCCGAGCTGCTGAAGGAGCCCAAGGTGGCGCTGCTGCACCGCGTGGTGAAGCACGTGGGGCCCAAGCTGGCGTGGCAGCTGCTGCGTGAAACGCTACGGCTGGAGAAGGACGGCGGCCAGCAGGTGAACGCGCTGGCCAGCGGCAAGCCCGAGCTCTTCTTCGTGGTGGACGAGGTCTCGCACGAGTACAAGCCGCGGCGCCGCACGTCTGGCGGCGTCTTCTTCTCGCTGCTCAAGGAGAAGGTGTCCAAGGAGGTCTACCGCACCATCTACGAGGTCGAGGACCGCAAGAAGAAGGACGCCAAGAAGCGCGCGCGCAACCGCCAGCGCCAGCGCATGGACCACACGCTGGCCAAGCTGGGCTTCGATGAGCTGACGCTCGCGCCGGGCGGCGACGATCCTGCAGCGGCCAGCGGCGACGAGGCGGGCGCGCCGGTCGCACCCGTTGCGGCGGCAGCGACAGCAGCGGCGGCGCCGGGACCAGAGGACGGCGAGGTGGCCGAGGACATGCAGGTCAGCTGAGCGGCGCCAGGCACGGAGAGGCTCGCCGCGGGCGACGAGGTTAGTTAGCTACGACATAAAGACGATAATAAGGCCGGTTGCTGGGTTGACTCAGACACAGTCGGGCCGCAGCCGTCAACGACCGATGGCCGGCTCCGCGAACCGGAACGCGTGACGTCGGCGGCGTCGCGCGGCCGAAGCAGCCAGCGCATCACCGGCATCGGGCTGAAGCAGGCCGCCATCCGGCTGAAGCAGGCGCAGCGAAGCCCCAGCGCGGCAACTGCGGGCCGGGCCAGCGCTGCCGCTGCAAGGACCTGGCGTCGCTGGCAGAGACCGGGCCGTTTAACACGCGGCGTTAAACGCGAATAGACCGCCGGCGCCGTCGCGGCCTGCGCGAACGCAGCAAGCGCGCGTTGGCCGGATGATGATCGCGCCGCGGCCTGGCCAGGCAAGCGCGGCAAGCAGCAGGCGATCCCGCGCAGGGGCGATGTGTGCTCCTTCAAGCGTCGAGACGACGGCGCGCAGAAGGAGCGCCGGCTCCAAGCCTGGGCTCACTATGACTCACCCACTGAGATAGTTCGTTTTCGGGCAAAACTACTGTGTAATCGCCGCGGGCAGATTCGGAAACCAGACCTGGTTGAAGCGCCACGTTCGCAAAGGCGACTGTCGTCGCCGGGATGGACACTTCAACGTAGCCAGTAAGAGTTTGCGCCGCCCATTGGCTGGCGCGGGACACCGGAGCCGCGCGGGCCATGCCGGCGTGCTGGCAGCGGGCCATTAGCTGCCGCGTTGATGGCCTGGGCCATGGAGGCCTCGGTGCTGCAGTCGCGGCAAGTATATGCATTGCGTGCGTCCTGCAGCGGCAGCGCGCAGGTTGGCGCCAGAGTTGAGGGCCTGCTGTCTGTCCTCTGCTGGCGGACGCTGCCGCTCTCGCTACCTACTGGCTGCTTCGCCCGGCGCGGCGGCCCGGCATCTACGCTTTCGCGCGATGCATGTCGAGGCGCGCCGCCGACAGGGCGTGCAAGAGCGCCGTTAATCCCTGACAGGAGTCGCCTGTTGCGCGCGGAAACGCAAGGGTTTTAACACCCGCACGTTGAAGTGGACCGTGAGGCAACGTGATCGTCAGCAGGCTGCAAGCAGGCTGCCGCCAGCGCCGAGCGCCCCGCGGCCACGTGTTGCTTGCGGCGGCGGTAACCTGGCGCTCGGCCGAGTCCTTCCAACCGCAGGCTGCGCGCTGCAAAGATCACGCGCTGCACTTGGTTGAATTTCAGTTGACGGCCGCGATTAGCGTGCAGTGAGTGCTCCGCCAGGATGCAACTGATGTGCACCACACTATCTTCGGTCCAGGAAGCAATTTGCCGTCCTGCAGTCGTGTGGACCACACTAACCGCGGCCCGATAAGGACGCGAAGTTGAAGGAGGACACTCCAAGCAGCCTCGCGACATGACGCCAAAGCGGCACAGTGTACCAGCCATACCGTCGAAACGGGGTTCACGGCATGGCCGCTGCCGCGGGGGCAATCGCCCCCACCTGGCGCCGTCTTCTCTGTCGTAGCCGTCATATGCAGCTGAAACGGGGCTGCGCGGGTGTCGGTGTCGCCTGGGGCCATCTGCCGGCGCGGGAGAACGCGTTCTCCAGTCCAGTCCAGTTAAACGGCGCCGCCAACCTGGACGTTGAACTTGAGCGCAGTTACCAGTCGCAGAGAAGACGGGCCCCATACTTTAGCCGAGTCGTTCCGGTACTGTAGGGCGCCCCTCTCTCTCCGAGCGAGCCCGAGCCCTCCGCCCAGTCTCGCCCGCCCCGCCGGCCAGACCGCCGGGCCAGAGTCTGATTTGCCTCGCGCCGCACAGTGCCGCCGCCGAGCGTACTTAGCCGGAAGCCATGCTGGACCTGATGCAGGCGCTGCAGCCCGCGGCGGACGCCGAGCTGAGCGGGCTCATGCTGAGCGACGAGGAGCTGGGCGAGCTGGGGCTGGAGCAGCTGGAGCAGGACGCGGGCGCCGCCGTGCTGGCCATCATGCTGCCCTCCACGCTGTCCGAAGAGGAGGACGCCGACTGCGAGCAGGACGAGCTGGGCTCGCTCTGGAGCGCCGCGCTGGGCGAGCCTGCGGCGCGCAGCCCGCACGAGCAGGAGCCCGAGCCCATGGACGACGACCTGGTGAGCGGCGAGCTGTCGGAGAGCGGGCCCGACGAGGTCATGACCATGATGATGGAGCACGCGCCCGAGGCCGCCATGCACGCCGACGCGCTGTTCCCGTCCTCGGCCGTGGCGCCGCTGCCGCCGCTCGGGCTACGCGGCGCGCTGGTGCCGCCGCCGCTTGCGCCCGAGAAGAAGCGCCGCGGCCGCAAGCCCTCGGCCAAGGCCAAGGAGAAGAAGCCCAAGCGCCCGCCGCCCTCCGAGGCCAAGGCGCGGCTCCGCAGCTACGAGCGGCGCAGTCGGCACAAACGAGAGGTGAGTGGCCGCAACCCTCTTTGACTGGCGTCCGACGCACCGGACGCCGGTCGTTGAGACGTTGAGTCAGCACGCTAAAGCGCGGTGGACTGACGTGTTCTTTTTTGGTGGTGTGTCTGTTCTGGCGTCTCTCGCCTCGCTTGACATTGCGCAGCACACGATGATGACCATGAAGGAGACCGTGGCGGCCATGGAGGCGCGCATCAAGACGCTGTGCGAGGGTGTCAAGAGCGAGCACCCCGTGCGCCAGAAGATCCACGAACTTACCATGGAGGCCACGCACCTAACTAATCACAACTACAGCCTGCGCAAGGCGCTGGACGACCACCGCTTCTTCCACTCCATGCTCCAGCTCGAGTACGATCACGTACGTTGCGCTGCCATCCAGCCTTCTTCTCTTGGATTGTCCTGCAAATCGGTTCTCAAAATCCTGACTTGTATCTCGATTTGTTCTTCTCCGTAAACAGCGCGAGACGACGTCCGATTCGGTTGCGGAGGAGCTCTTCGACCTACACGCGCCGCGCTCATGGCGCCCCATGGAGGAGGCCATGTGTCTACGCATCATGCGTGACTCGTTCCTCGAGATCGAGGCGTTCTCCAACAGCGAGGACTTCGTCACCAGCGGCCTCGAGATCTGCGGCTGGCGCGAGAAGCGCAAGCTCGTTGGCAACAACGTCAACTTCATGTTCCACAAGAAGTTCGCCAAGGACTGCAGTGAGGACCTGGCGGCCCGCAGCTGGGAAATGCGTGCGGTGCAGGACCAGGTGACGCGCTACTTCGGCCACAGCCTGGAGGTGAAGGTGGAGGTACTACAGCGCTTCGAGAACGACGTGGTGGTCGTGCGCCGCAAGATTAAGCACACGGTTGATGGCTGGGTACACCACACGATCTACCTGCTGTTCCGCACCAAGACGCCGGACGGGCACCTCGTGTGCATCCGGGATATGAACCCCGAAGACGCGGACGACCTGCACCTCATGTCAGGCAGCGCGACCACGGCGCCGTCCCAGTGCGTGATCTGGTCTAAGGCGTTCATCTGGTGGAAGTTCACAACACTGCCAGAGGTGGAGGGCCAGCGGATCCGCGGCTTCGAGGTCGAGTACGGTGGATCGCTGGGCTCCGCCACTTCTGCCGACGCCGCCTTCTGGATGCGTGAAGTGCTGGTGCTGGCGTTGCGGTGGGAGAACCTCGTCGTGGGGCCGCTGATCACTCTGTAAAAAGATTCCAGCGGTGGTGGGTGGGGCGGGTGCGGGTGAAGGCAACTGGCGGATCGTCGCAGCAACTGTCAGGTTGTGTCGACTGGTCCCAAGCGGATCCCACCGAGCCCGTGCCGCCGTTATTTTATGAGTAGCTGTGTGTGAGACCGAGGCAGGATAGGCGTTTGATAATAATTAGGAGGCGTGTTGTACATTGAGAAAAGAGTCTTGCTTCGCCTGCGAGTTGGCCTCGTCGTTTTACATGGAGCTGCCTGCTGCTCTCCGAGAGCCTCGCTGGACGGCCCGAGACTCGGTGTGCGTCGGCCTTATCGCGTTCGTGGTGCTCAACGTGATCATGTGTCTGTGGGTAGCGGCGACCTCCATGTCGATGGCGCGACGCCAGGCAACCGCGGTCTTCGCCGAAGTCGAGGCCGCCTCGACAATCGAGGTGGCCCTCACACTGCAGACGAACATGAGCTCGGAGCGCGTCAACGTGACAGGGCGAATGCGGCCTCGTCTCTCGGGGTGCACACATAGACTCTATTTCGACGGCAGGCTGGTGGTGGCCTCGCCAGATGAGACCGAGGAGTTTGTACTGGCGGACCATCGGGGCTACCGACGCTCGCTGCGCACAGGCAACGCAACGTGCTTAACGACGCAGGACATTCCGCCGCTGCACACGTTGGCCGACGCGGTGCACAGCGCGTTCCGGCCGCAGGTCTATTCGGCGTTCAACGTCACGTGCAAGCCGCTGCAGGTAACGTTCGACCGCGCGCCGTTCGCGGTGTGCGCCGAGGATTGGCTTCGCGCGAGGTTGCGCATGCAGAATGACCTCCCGCTCGCCCATGCTGCTAGTGGCGGCGAGCAACAGTGGCTGGTGGTGCACGGCAAGCGGAGTGCACTGGAGCTCAAGGTCTCCGACGCCCCACTCGAGACGCCGCAGCCGTTCCCAGGGCAGAGTCGCTGCGAGTATCTTGAAGCTCCGATGACCTCGGGAGAATCCTGCCCGAGTCGGCCGATGCGCTGCCCAGGTCCACACGTCGATGCTTGCAAGAAGCGCGAGGGTTCATGAGCGCGCAAAGCGCGACAAGGCCGGCAAGCGTTCGTGACGTCGTAGCAACAGACAGTGCACAATGTAATGCAGTTTCGTGAGCTCACCATCGCCTCGATGTGCAGCCTGTGCAGCTCCATCTAGCTGCTGGATGCTACTCATTGCTTTCAAATCCGCCTGTGCACGCCGACGCTGCTCGCCTGGGACGCTGCAATGCCGGCACCTTTCGCTCTCGGTGAGATTTGGCCGTTGGAGAGGCACTGGAGAAAATGAGCGGCGACGGCATCGGGCAGCTCAAGCGAGTGGCGCCGCCAAGCACGGTGTCGCTCGATTCGACCTACGACCGAGAGGATGGAGATAGTGTCGTCGTGGAGAAGCGGGGCCAGCAGACGCGCCACGCTTGGGCGCCTTTGGTTGTGCTGGTCGGCTTGATTTTGGTAGCCGTCGGTCTTGTGCTCGCGCTCGATTGTGACGACGGTAGTCACCAGGGAGCTGTGGTTGATGCCGACGAAGGCGACGCACACTCAGCATTGATGAGCGGTCAAGGTCTGGACGGCCCTCAGAAGAAGCTGATGGGGTGGTTGAAGCAAATGCGCAACGCCAGTGAGCTGTACGTCGAAGCTGGCAGCACCAACATGATTTTGAGCGGTGTGCTGCTCCCACGAAATGACAGTAAGGCCTTGCTGCCGTTCGATGCCATCGTGGCTATTGATTCAAGCGTAGCAGTGCCAAGTCGAGAGTATGTCGTCTTGGCAAACGGAAAAGGCTACAAGTGGGTCGTGACCTCGTTAGGCTATGGAGATAGCATCGAGACAGACGGCTGCTTGACTACAGGCTACACTCAGCCGTTTTTTGCTACGCTCAACTCCATCCTGCCTAGTACAAATTGGACGTCTTCGGACTCCGTCGACGAGAGTGCGGTGAATGTTGAGTTCAACGGAGACACGTTCACAGTCTCGAAGGAAGTAAATAACTATGATTCGACTGAACACACAGGCTGCTGGTCGATTGAAAGTGAAGATGAGGACTTCGGATCGCGGGTCTGCGTTCCTGAGTTTCAGGAGAGCCCGCCGAAGGCAGGTTTTACGGAGCTTTTCAGCTCCGTAATCGGATGCCCACAACTCGTGCCAAACTCGACACGTGTGAGGACTCACATGAACGTGCCGCTGCCGTTGCGCAAATGGTATGCCAGCTACAAGGCGTAGTTGAGGGTAAGGATAGTGTGATCACTGTAAGCCCGTGCAATTTACTGAATTTGTTGTGGTCTTTATAGTCTTTTGAACTCGTAAAGACGAACTGCAGAGTCAGTTTGAACCTCTTAGAGAGCCGGTAATAACAACTCGTTAATACGACACCCAAGTCGGATACAGAGGACAAGTTCTGCGAAGCGCTACGGTAGCGGTGCATCTGCGACTAAAATGCAAATGGGTGAAATACGCCGGCTGGTACAAACATCACGCCACCAAAGTTGACCCAATGGATGAATATTTTCTAGCATCACCTCACGAAAGCTGACGTGTGGGTATTTTATACCAGATTGTGTTGTATTGCACGGAAGCAGCTGAATACGTTTATTGGAAATTCTAGGTAGTCTCTCTTTTAGATTTTTTTTTGGTTCAATCAAGAAGCCAAGTAGGATAATTTTTGTAAGCTACAGCAATATCTTTCCGGAACAAACCAAAGCCATGCAGCTGCCGAAAGCAAATTTGTGGACTGCAGAAAGCAGACACAATCGAAAATAAAAAAGATTCCTCACAGCCCCGGAGACAACATCAACTGTGGGAACAAACTATCACAGTGCAAATTCTTACTTAACTGGTTTTCGATTATTAGAAACAAATGATCCACCTAAAGGACGAATAGTGCGTTCAGAATGTATCAGTACTTCGAAGTAGTATAGTATGATTTTCAACTTCACATATATTTCAAAGAGACAAGTTCCAACCACGTAGAACCTCGTCTAACCGTTATCTTACTTCTTCAAAAGAGTTGATTCTGCAGGCCCTGGCACATTGGCACGATCCATGTCTGCTGAGGGCTGTGTGCTCATACTGGCGTTGTCAACGCCACAGTCATCTCATCCAAAGTATTGGTAATCGTGAAGGCGTAATGAGCGTGATCGAAAGGCTAGAACTACATTCTACGTCACAGCATTCGATACCATACTAAGTTGATTAAAAAAGGATAGCTTACAATCGATCGGTTTAAAAGTGCAAAAAACCAAGGCAAAAGAGATATCTTACAACCGACAATGGGTTTTGCTAGTTTACAAGGTATTCTCTTGATGAAAGTCGATCGAAGATGTGTCCTCAGCAGCACAAGGCGGAGATGCAGAAAAAGTTTAGGTGGATTTAAGGTTATGTCAGCTGACTGGTGATCAGATGATGATAAACGCCTGCTGCTTAATCGAGAGATTTGATTTTTATAAGTGCTATTCTCTTCTCTGTGCTACAATCCGTATTGGTTAACGCTACGAGCACCAGAGCCCATTTCTTCACGGCAGCAGCACAAGTTTTCACCGTGCCAAATTAGTTCTGACCGTGGTGGACTTCTTCAGCAGGCCTTCATTTGCAAGAGGGCAGCACTATTAACATGGAATCAGTGCGAAGAGCACTGCCGACTTCTGCCCACACGCGACTGGGAAGGGACGAGTTACGGTTTGTATAAGATATCTTGATATTTGATGCCGTCTTTCCTCTATGCGGCGCTGGAAGGTAGCAGCTACAGTTTGAAATTTGCTCCTAGTTGCCCAGGTAACCTCCATCTAAGCTCGGTCAAGATGCGTGCTTCGTACATTGTGTTTATGGCCGTGACCCCAATTCTGGCGAACATCAGCGGTTCTTCAGCAGCCACAGACTTGACTCAGAACCAACTCGCTGGCGCTGTTCAGTTCGATGAAGTGACCCAGACGAACACCAACAGTTTCAAAGAAGTCACAAGACCGTTGAACTTGAAGATGAGGACAACGAAGAGAGATCGGTAGCATGGGAGAGCCTTGCAGCAAAACTTAACGACATGCTACCGACTCTGAGAGCGGTTCATCAGAAGAGCCCTAAGGACGCTTTCACGTACTTACAACAGTCCGGGCTTGCTTGGCCTAAGCGTGAGGCCATTCTAAGCTTTTTGCATCTAGATGGCGACGATCGCAAAAAAGTGGTTCAGTTGATCGTAGAAGCTAACGCGGTAAGACACGCTAGGCTATAATACACAAGACACTATATGCCCATTTACATTAAATGTGGTGACATTAAATTTTAATGTCACCAGAGGCATGTTCCATCGTTAGTTACTAGTACAAAATATTTGTATCAGTATTTCTCAAATTCTTTGAGGCTCAATTTAATCCTGCATTTGTTTCACTGTGACTAGCATGGATGCGTTGACGTGGCATGATAGAGGCCTTTTGTTATTAATAGTTAATATTGATGCTTGCCTTGACTTATGATTGAATATAAATTGTGTCAACCCTCCAGTAATTCAATTCAAGTTTATTACCGTTACCACAGTTCACCTTCAGTTCTTAAATATTTGTTTTGAATTCAGGAAGCAGCGTTTATTAATGCATCGCCGTTGTAGCGGTAGCAGCAACGGCGTTTTCCTGAAGTTTGTCATGGGGGATTGTTGTCTTTCGCATTCATGGAGGCAAGAGAAAAAAGGGTACTGGCAAGTATTATTTTTATAAAACCATAATCGACATTCGATGGGTTATGCGTCTAAGGACGTACTACTAGTACGAGTCTCACAACAACGTCTAGGTGCGGTACGAATGGCGCAACGATACGATCATTTCGTCAATTGAGCTTGAGTACAAGGTATTCATCCATCGACTTCATTATTTTGCCCGGTTTAGTTCCCTATTTGCAGTGGAGTAGCTCATTCCTGCATGTTACGAAGTAAGCACTGTTTGTATTGCTTATGTCTTCTGCCAATTGCCTTATTCGGCAAGGCAAAAAAAAAAAAGAACTTCGTCAGTCACGAACGGTTCACTAAGGAAAGTACCCGCAACATCTCCCGAATCATCCTTGATTGCTCTAACAAAAGCCTTGACAGCGACTCCATCGGGAATTCGTGCGAGTTCGAGCAGTGCTTTAGCCGCCTTTTCGTGATTCAAGCTTACGGCAAGCTGACATTCTTCAAGAAGGGCCCATATGAACATAACGACCTTGTTGTCTACACCACTTGCTCTCTCCAACGTGTTGATGATAGACTGCATTAATATGGTCCGATTGCTGTAGAGGAAATGTCGACTTCAACCTCCCTGTAGCACGTAGCAACCTCAAACGCCGATTTTATTGTTTGTACCGGGACGACCGGTGTCAAGAAAAAACTGTATCACAGGCATATTTCCACCTTGAGTTGCGCCGCAAATTGCACAGTCCAAAGCAACAGCAGAGTCGTGACGACGTTCATACAAATACTTGACGGTACTTAAGCGTCCTCTCTTAGGAACATAAATGATCAAGTCGTGTGTTTTCCGATCCATGCTTGCGTTGTCGCCTTCCGTGTGCTCGGGAATGGCCTCAAAAACCAAGTCAAAGATGTGATCTTGGCCGATTCATGGAATGCGTCGTATACCAAGTCGATAACATCCTGCTGTCCATGATAAAGAGTTTCATCGAACGCTGGATCAGTATCCCACCAAGCAAGCCTGAATGCAGCAGTTGTACTATCATATTAGTGTGTCCACTACGAATTACACAGCATAGTGCCTGCTCGATTTCCAACAGATATTCAGCGTAGTCCATCCAATATTGTTTTTATCTTCTTGTGAATACCTCACTACATCAAGGTAGCCATATCTCGCCGCAACCTTGACAATACCCATAGCAACGTTGGCGCGAGCAAAAATATGCCGTGCAACTTATTGATCAGCAATCTTACAGCCTCCAGGAGACCTTTTCCTGCCGCACTCGACACATCCACGTCGTACCGAGTCAGCAAGAGTCTGTAGGACGAGACGCCACGGCGATCTCCAGCGCCGGAGTCTAATTCACACTGTAGGTCTCCCACAACTGATGGAGGCGGATCGGTCTGGCCTCGCTGACGGGTGCCCGGCCAATCCAGCGAGTTAGATAGACGCACTTGGCGTTGTGGGGCTATCCTCTGCGAAGATTCTCTCGGAAGTATGGCAGCCTAGGGAACATCAGGGGCTTCTCCGCACACTTGAGTACTACTAGTGATGCTGAAGAGTGATTAACAGACAGTCCTTGATGGAGAAGCACCACAGCTGCGTACCGGTAAGCGTAAGCTGCAGTCAAATTTTCGCGAGCAGACTTCGGCATGAGTAAGCTCTAGACCTCAGACACTGGTCGTGGAAGTCTTGTCGTCTCTGTGGGATGATTCGATCCTGGATGCCAACTGTCACTACACTGGGCTTGGCCATCAATGCACCCACCAGCACGCAAGGCAACACCACATCGGCTGACGCATGTCAACCTCAGATCCAGCAAGATGTAGACCTTGTACCGCTATGGCGATTGTTAGCCACTGTCGTCTTCACGGACTTAGCAGCAAGCGCAATTGTCGTTTTCATCAATTCAGGCTCCGAGGCCGGTTAGGTAGGCAATCTTACGGCGGATTTATCAGCGTCTTTGTGTTGGATGTGGATTCGGTGGCTATATGCCAGGGATACCTCGTCAGAGGTATTAAACCTTTGTAGGTTGAAGGGATCATCCAGCACAAAGAGATCTAGTTACAGGGCTGTCAGGGCTGGTTCCTGGATGGCTGTGGAGAAATCATAAAAGAGATTTGTCGTTTTGTTGAATTCGAAAGGATGATGAACGATTGTGTTAATGCGTCCTTGCTGCTGTTTGCATGATAGCGTCAAACTGGTGGTAAGCTGGTATTGTTACTCGCGGGTCGTCCACTTTTGCTTTAAAATTGCGTGCAATACATGTTTGCGTTGATCCGGCGAAAGTATGAGGAACTGTAAGATAGCTTCCCGCTTTTCCGTTGAAAGCCCAGACACTTGTAGGTGCTGCCAAGCCTCCTTGAACTTCTCTTGATGTACTCACCGGAGCGTCTGGAGAGTGAGCGTATCATCCAGCTTGCTGGCAAGATCCTGAATACCTCTTTCAAGTTTGGCAGCCAGATCCGTGATTCCTCTCTCTTCATCTTCCGTGTTTTCATATTCGCTGTGCTTCCTCAAAAATCGGGTGCTATCACCAGCACCAGCTATCTCCGACACCTTGTCCTGTTCCAGCCGAATAATTGCCGATACTTCATCAAAGCTTGCAAACATGGTCGCAGCTGCAATCATAAGGATGTGGTGCACACGCATTCTCGAAAAATCAATTTTGAGAAGATGGTTAGCACAACTTCGCACCTGAAAGCAAATTGCAGAATGAAGCTGCTCGTTGGAGCAACAACTTGTTACCTATGAGCTGCTGGTTATAAGACTTGGAGCACAGCGGCGTCTACATCACCGAAGAGAGAGACGGACCTCGTCCAATCTACCGAGAGTGCGCCAACCATGTTGAGTTGAGTTGAGTTAAGTTTGGGGATTAGATTGAATTGAATAAGATGAGTACAAGCTGTACAAACGAGGTGACTAGCCTTGCTACTACTTGGGAGATCCATTCTCGAACCCGTAGAGTATGCGTCCTTGGCGCTTGAGGGCGTACAAAATATCCATCGTCTTTATGGTCTTTCGATTCGCATGCTCTGTTTATACTATTGCATTGTTAATCAGACACTTCAGATACACCTTGAGAACGGCGCGCATGTGATCATGCACGAGAGCAGACATTCGGATGACTCCTGCACGACGAGTGAGTTGACGGATTGACTTGTCTGAAATGCCATGGATGCTATCTAGCAGAAAGCGTTGATGTCGCTTGGAGCCACCTGTACCCAACCCTTTAGCTCCTTGCCCTCGGCCAGACATGGATTCCCCCACGTTGTCGGTCTTGATGCTGCAGGCAAAAATGAAAGTGAGGTTTGGTAGATGCCTGCTGGCGGGCCGAACGACAGCGTACCACCATGTCCCTTATTAAAAAAGACGTGCCTTGGTCCTGATGTAAACAGTTTGCTCGACAAGATCGATCCATGCAATTCTTTCAACAACAATACTGACACGCTGTTCATGTAGCTAACTGGCACTTGTCAGACAGCTACATGTGTGAAGATAGCATTTTTTAATGTCGCGTTGTATTCAATTAATGTTGGATCCAACTGAAAAGAGTTGGGGAGCTAGCTAACTCAAATGCTTCTTTAGCTCTGAGATGCTTTCTAGTAGCTGGTCACGCTTGCGATCAGCGTCGAATAGATTGCGCTGGATAGAATTCCACTGCTCCAGAGTCTGCTTATCCCGCCTCTAAAACCACAGGAATAGCTGTATCACGTCGCAATGTATGTGGCGATGCCTGGACTGTGGTTCAGTGCTGAACAGATACATGGGGTAGTATCGAGGTCTCTCATCGCCACACGCAAAGGCTCGGACGACGGCTGGCTGACGCTTGATAGGGACAGCGCACTGTCGGCATCACTAGCAACCACATTGGTGTTCACGACATGTCTTGGGATGTCGTTAGCGAAATGGCTTAAAGAGCACCAACTCGAGCACGATATATTTGTAGCGTTTCTCATTTGATGCTTGTCCCTCGTTGCGAGGCAAACGAAAAGTCTGGAGGACAGGATCGACCTCCTCGGTATCATATCTTGACAACTATATATTTCGCCCCAGGATACTGGAGCAACTAAATCTCTACGAATTCACTAACTTCCGAAAAAAACACGAAAATGTTGTTAGCTCGCGGCTGTGCTTTCTAGACAATCATCCGCTCTGCAAGTCACACTGCTTAGGAAAGCGGTAAGCACGGAAATTAGACGTATTGGAGTGATCACTGCTATTAACCAAATTGCAAGTATAGTCTTCTGATTCCTTTAGCTCCTAACCACATCTCCAAGGGGAAGAGGTACACATCGAGCACTGGAATAGCAGCATGACCCACGATACAGATACAGTGCAGCCAATGGGCCAGCTACTTGTCGATTCGTAAAGTTGTAGATCATCCCAGCCACCCGTCTTCGAGACATAGTTACGCGGTCTACCCCGGTCGTAGTAGTCAAAAGTCCAGCATTTTCGCGCGCTTCTCGACGCCTTAACGCAGCCACTGCTACTGCCACCTGAGATTCCAATTGCTTTTGCGGTTTAGCGATATACTTGCAGCAGTAATGTATTCGTTCTGTGGTGTCGATACCACCAAGAAGTACTTGGATGTCATAATTGCACTTAAAAGTGGCCATTAGCTCATAGTTACAAATTCATGACCCAAAGTCCGTTTCAACTCTACCCCAGATGATTCAAAAGTTGTATCAGGTACGTGAGAGCGAGGAAATCGATGTTTGTAATAGGTATCGTTTTTGTTAAGTCCAGAATTTTTAAAACAACTGGTTGTGTGGCACCACAGATGCTGGTTCTGCAAAACTGCCAGGGAGTCCACCATATAATCTTGGGCTTATTGCGCCATCCTCGCATCAGACGTAGATGGCGGTGATATCTCCAGTAAGCGAGCAAGCGTATCATTTCGAAACGGGTCATCATCTGCTTTGCAAAGTGACATTTGTCGGTGGTTGGCCTGATGTAGTAGGTCAGCAGTAAGCCTTTCGCGCTCACGAATTGACATATCACAACCATAGCTCGCGTGCACGGACTCACGGTCGCTTATTATGTTCACTGTTTGCCGCTTCGTGCTACGACAAACACTTTCTGCCACAGTCTGCTGATTAATATCGCTATGAGACAGCGGTTGCAGCCAAATGGGCCAGCATTCCGGCCGCGCCTTCAGCAATGCATTGCGAATGAGGTAGTGGAAGTTAAATCGGGCACTACCACGACCACGTGCTATCAGTACAGGCTCCGCAGGTCTGCAACGAGAGCGAGCTTTCGAGTACCTTCCCGTCGGATCCTTTCTCGCCAGCTCGGATATCGGAAGTCCAATAAGATGTTGAAAGCAAGCCCCGCAACTAGAGCAGTTGTAGTTAACGAGTGAGATAGGCAGATCGTTTCGTACGATACTATCGGCGTAGGATGCGATTCGCTCACGAAATTCTTTTCCTTCAGGTGAGTCTACGATTTTCATGATAACAGCTGAATTCGGAGGGCAGTGATTTAGCCAAATTGGTAGTTGAATATGCAATGTTCCACGGCCTTGGTTTTCCACCATCCCAAAGTAGGCCCTAACATCACCAAGTAAACCACGAAATGTAATTTTCTTCGTAACCGTGGGTCTATACCCAGCGCATAACGAATAAATGCATATACGTGCCTCATGAACAGACGTGCCGACGCGCTGTCATTCGCTCGGCTGGCTTTGCACAGTTCAGCTTTGGTAGGTAACCGAGCTTCAAGTAAATCGAACAAGGTATCGACAGATAGAATTCCGGTATACTGTGCCAACACAAGTGAATTGTCTGAATTTGGGGTCAACGTCATGACCAAAGCTGGCTGTCCGAACTTAGTCTGGTACGCAAACGCCTTGTAACGACACTGAGTCCTCTCAGCATTACTGCCCCACACCGAGCGTGAGCCAATCTCTACCGTCTTAAGAAATTTTGCGCGACAGAGTCGTTCGTCGTTTTCCATGGTAAGCACCCTTGGAGTCGCCTTTCATTCTCGAGCAGAGCTTTTCCTACCTGCTCGCTGGTGAGCCGATCATACCCTTCCGCATACCCTTCCGCATCTCCTGGAAGGGTATGATCGGCTCACCAGCGAGCAGGTAGGTACCTTTTGACAACGAACATGATTTTGGATATACATACTCATCATGGAGAGCTTGTCAAAAGCAACCAGTGTAAACAGCGAATCCTCAGCAAATTGCCGCTCGCTCAGCAACGTGTAGTTTTGGTGCATTCCTGCAGGGGCAATTTGACGCGCCGCTGTGCCCGCGCCCAAATGGAAATAAGTCTGGGAATACACGTGCCATCAATGGTCCAGAAATGTCATTTGCAAAGAAACTCGATCTTCGAACCTCAAATTCACGCTCACGTTCTTTATTTCGACCAAGTTGTGATAGCACAGGAAGCTATCGTACTGACACGGGTGTTCCAGCGTTAGCCAAACCAATCCGCCGCTCAAGCACAGCGCATTCATTAGTTTTACACAGTACACGCCATGCGTCGGATTCTCCACGGATATTTTGTTTCTCTCTATCCATTTCTCCATCAATTGTACCTTCCTCGTCTGGAACGTACTCGACTAATGCTGCATCAATAACAGAATCCGTGTACTCACTTTGGACAGCAGGTTCACTTTCAGTGATGTTCGCGTACAAATAGTTGTTTCTCCTGTAAAATGCAAGCAGGTCGCGAACCGCCCCATTCTATATTCGACGCAGTTTGCGTACCTGCTCCCGTTGGGCCGCTGTAAAATCGCCGACGAGTTCTACTCGGTACGATGCCACATCTTCCAATGAGTGTCAGGCGTGCAGTCGAAGGCAATGTAATGGGAGCGAATGCATCTGTGGTGGCCACCTCTCATTACACGAGTCATTGCAACAAGATTTGTTAGCTGCGTCATCAAACGCTCTGGAACCGTCAAGTTTCGATGTTTGTGCGGTAGACGTCCCACGAAAAAGCCACTGGCAATGGCAAATCTAGGAAGCCATCCACGCTGAATTGATCGATCGCATTCTTTGCATACGTAAAGAAAGCCACGCACAAGAATTACTATTGTCATCAATGTAGGTTGTTATTCCACGAGGAGAAACCATTAGTCCATCGAGAACTGACAAGCAACTTGGACCCCGATATTGGTGAACCAGGTCAGTTGGCAGGTTCGCCGTCTCAACATATAGACTCCTTTTTATCTTCTTGAGATATGCCACGTCCAAGTCCTCCACACGCCGAGCTTCTTAATGAAGAATCAGCCGATCACACGCAGCACAAGCACATTCGTCTAGTCCTTCAGCCCGCAGGGCTCTTCGAAGACGCTCCACGCTTTCCACTCGTTTCCCAGCACTAAGTTCGTTCTCAAACAACTACTTGCACTCTTATCAAAACAACTGCTTGCACTCTAGTTATCGAAGTGCCTGCTTGCACGCTTGTTATCAAAGCGTCTGCGTGCACCCTTATCATTACTTAATTTGAGCTTGACCCTGTGATTTTGCTGTCGCAGTCGTTGTGGCTCCTTACGTTGCTCATTATCCAAAACGGCAAGCAAGTCATCGCTGTCAGACCCTTCAATGGCCGAATTGCTGCCATCTGTTTTCAACACGTCAGTGTTCTCCTGTGTTGAATGCTCTTGCACTTGGCGGGCCGCGGCTTGACGCTTGAGCTGCTCCTGGAATTGTTTCCACAGTGGCCAGAACGCTTGTGGAGCTGTTCTGGCGGAGTGTCCCATAGCGCGGCGGTTTTGATCGCACATGGAACTGATGTCACCACCAAACTCAGAATGTGCTCGGCGCGCACTGCAGCGATCGCGATTCCAGCGGTCTACCTCTTGCTTACGAGCCTCGTCCAGGTGCATCAGAAGGTCGAAATCATCGTCATCTGCATCCTCTCGCCCTCACTTATTGCTATCCATCGCCATATCAGCAAGGCAGCAAATTCACAAATGATCACTTGGAAGGGCCTACGGCGCAGCGAAGTTCCATCTTGTCTTGGTGTCCCCTATTAAAAAAAGGAGACAGTCCATCCCACCGCCGACTCAGTATTCCAGAAGATGATACACAGGACTTGGCGGGCTGCCTCGGCACCGGCATGCCTTTGGCATCCCTGAGCACTGCAAGCACGCGAGCACGCGTGGCCTCTACCGGCCATGCTCACACGGATCCGAGATGACATTGTCGCGGTATATGTGTACCCATCGTGACAGTTCTTCCGAGAAATTACGACACAATACGCAGTTCTACGAACTGTGAACTTATCTTTCAAGACGTAGTCCCATTATTTTATAAGTTGAGCGAGAATCAAAGCCGTCATGTGCTTTATGTTTCATAAACATTGAAAGAAATGAAGTTTACTTTCAAGAAACAACAGCATAAGCGCTAAATATCCTGGGCATGATGAACCCTTGAAGACACAATGTCCGCTTATATTTAAGCATGCGTGCACACTTCATTGTCATAGCTCAACCTTCATCTCATACTTCGTTTTATTCTGGAAGACGCGTTACTGATTCCTCAACTAGAAACAGAAACAGGGTACTACGTAGTAAATCTCAAACGAAAATCAAAATTGGGAATCCATTCATGTTACCCATATAGGAAATCCCTTATTTGACTTATCAATTTTATTTGGGAAGTCCAACACAAAAAATTCGATTACGCGTTGATCAAATTAGGTTACTACTACCCAATTGCTCACCAGAATATCAGGTTTTTATCGACAGCTACTTAGCAACATTGTTGCACCTGGTGAATTGACAAAGG
Source organism: Phytophthora taxon juncus (assembly GCA_033558005.1). Lineage (NCBI taxonomy): Eukaryota > Oomycota > Peronosporomycetes > Peronosporales > Peronosporaceae > Phytophthora > Phytophthora taxon juncus. Next base: position 2,703,252 of record JAUCEE010000021.1, read on the forward strand.
CACTTCTTCCGGAGGTACCAGCATTTGTCTTCGCAGTAAGCATTCAAAAGCATTCGTCATTTTTTTACGCTAATAAAAAGGCCAATCATATAACAACCAGTCTCACTGCTCGTTCTTGGTTTTTGACGGCAATCCTCGTTGTGGTGGGTTAAAAACTGGCTAACACTCGCTGTATAATGCTTTGTCGAGCCAAGTTGACTTGAGCGCGTAGAGCTGTCGCCAGCTGTCGATTCGAAGGCGAAAGACTCCGAATGGCCTTTGACTAGCTTCACCAAGAATGACTGCTATTTCGATATCTTTGTTGCCTCGTTACAAGTGCCAGAGTTACAACGCTATCTACTTGTCCCCGTCAAATGGTTCATCCGTCGTTATCTCAGGTGCTCTCATTGCGCAAGTATTTGCTACTTGTACTTCACGATGTGATGGTGCGCCTGATCTTTGGGGACTTCATCGTTGGATCGAGACTTAACTTTCTACGTGCGGTGAACCCCACGATTCAAAATTGTGTTCGGCCCGGATGTCTAGCTATCGAAACAGTAGACCACTGTTGTCTTACGTGCTCATCGTTGGACTCAATGTGGAAACAATTGTGGCGGCCATGGTCACGAATATTCCGTGTACACCTAAGCTGGACGTTATAATCCACCACAATTGTATGATTCCTAAACTATTGCTAAGCGACGTTGTAACTGTTGGAAGTACACGAGCGGGCACGCACGGTACTGCGATATCGACGCCACAGTAGGTATCCGCTAGGGATCTTTTGGATTGTTCTAGAAGGTTATAGTAGGGACAGGATGGTAGCAGAGAGAGAGAGAGAGAGAGAGCTCAATTTCCGATTGGTAAAGCCACTGAGGGGCCCCGGCGGGGGCCGAAACGCGTATGGCGCGCGTTCAATAGCAGAGTCCACTATTGAGTGCCTAGAAACCATGATATGAGATATATTTCGTGCAAAGCTATTAAGACAGCACAAGTTGCTTGTCTGACAATTAATCCATGCTGAGGATTAATTGCACCTCGCTTCTGTAGAAATTAAGAGGCACTCCTCACCGCTTCTACATACAATCGACGAGGAGCAACCTCGACAAGTTTGTTAGCTTGAGTTTTCTAGGCGCCACAAAAACCACAACATGAATGTTCCAACAAGCCATTACTACCCTTAAAAGCGCGAGTGAGCTCTTAGTCCTAGAGTGCTTCAGACAGAGGGATGTGCTAGGAATACGTATGAAAATGCAGCAGAGTAATTATCTTCTGTCTTGGCTCGCCAAAAACAATGACCTCGTCATTATTGGCTGAGTGCTTGCCTGTTTTAGTAGTAAGACCATACTAACGGGACGATAATCAGAAAGCTGGGCGTCCAAAATAAATAAAAGCGTGTTCTAGGCTTCGAAAAGGCAGCGTAGTTACTGTAGAAAGTGGATGTGTGAACATGCAAGTGACCTCTCTCATTATGGAATATATACGTAGGTCCTTGTCTTATTAGCGCAGAGCAGGCAACACGGGAACGAATTGTATTATACTACAGTATTCGTCTGCGCCGCCCTGTCTGTGATTCCAGAATTGATCCTGCATACGATTTTCAATAATGGAATATCCTGGAAGGATATTCTGGTTTCCTGGGTAGCTGGAGGAGCTCTCAGCCAACGAGGGACCACGTCGTCATGCCACTTCAGGACGACGTGACCAGACTTAGGTAGTAGATAGTTGAGAGCAAGTTATTCGTAGATTTGCGCGCTCACGCTCAAGCCACGGTTCGCGCGCGAACCCACCACACCTCTCCCCGGGTGCCTCAACAAGTCTACGACTTGACAAGGCATCTCGGCTCCTAACCTACGAATGAACTGCTCGTTGCCCCCATTGAAGATCCAGGAGTAGAAGGAAACTGTGTACTTCACATGTGAAGTACAGACCCGATCAACTATACCAGCACACACTTCGAGGTTGGATCGACCAGTCTGGCCGCATTCATCACCCAGGTTGCAGTTGGAGAGCTGGTACTTCAGTACTTCCTACAACCAGCCAGCCAGCCAGCCAGCTACACTGTAGCTGCTATAGCCAACCAGCTCAGCACACAAAGTCAATAGCAGTCACGTAAATGCGAACGTCAGCCACCTCATCACGTCGATGAGCAACAGCACAGCCATGTCGGTCTACACCAAGTTCGCCATCATCGGAGCCGGCGGCGTCGGCGGCACCGTCGCGGAAGAGCTGCTGAAGAAGGGCGAGGCCGTGTCGGTGGCCATCCTCACGCGCGACGAGAGCAAGCCCGAGCTGCAGGCGCTCAAGGCGCGCGGCGCCACGCTGCACCAGGTCGCGTCATATTTTCTCCAAATTTTGGCTTCCAGTGGATGCCGCTGTGCTTTTTTTCTTATCGGTGGATGTGTAAATGTGTAAAGGAAGCTGTGAAAAAAAGATTTTCACCACACACCGCTTGGCGGTCTTGGCACCATAAAATTCAGATCGTATAAGAGCTCTCGTTAGCAGGGACATGTAGCTAGCTATGTTATTCAAGCTACACTGTGAGAAAAGTTTTCGCAAATCGTGGTCAATGGAAAAGGATAACCGATTGTGTTAGTGATCCTAGTTTGTCATAAGCTTCTTGCTGGGATGCTAGCCTGAGACTGGCAGTATGCTTGCACCGTTTACTGATGGGTGGGCCACTTTTGCTTTGGAATTGCGTGCAAAACAGCTTTACGTTCGTCCGCCGAAAGCGTGAGAAATTGCAGAATGGCATCTCGCTTTTCCGTAGAAAGCTCAGACCCTTGCAGGTGGTGCCAAGCATCTGTGAACTTCTTTTGATGGACCGACCGGAGGGTCTTAATCGTGAGCGTGTCATCAAGCTTGGCGGCTAGATCCGTGATTCCTCTCTCTTCTTCTTCCTCTTCTTCCTGGCTTGTATCCACCACGTCCTCTCCGTCTGCATCTTCGGCTCCCGCGTCTCGCTTCCTCAAAAATCGGTTGCCATCGCCAGGAGTGGCTTTGTGCGGTTGAAATATACCAGCAGCAGCAGTCATTCCCGAGATTTCGTTCTGGCCCAACCCAATCGTTGCCGATACGTCGCCGAAGGTTGCAAAACTGGTGGCAGCAGCAACTAAAATTATGTAATGCGCGCGCATTCTATTTGATCTTGAGCAGCTGAGTGGTTGTGAAGAATGTCGGTTCAAATTCGCGCCTGACAGCAAATTGCAGAATGGAGTTACTGCTTAGAACCATTTGCTGCGCTTGATTAGCTGAGGATGAGCAACTTGCGCTGAACTACACGGTGAAAAGAGAGACGGATCTGTCCAATCTAGCGACATTGAACTTCAAGCCAGCGCGCACACTATAACTCCCACTTACTGCGACGAGATACGAGTGTACAACGTACACAAACACATAGAGCTCAAACACAGTTGTGTCTGTTCGGGAAACGCGTCGCTTATCACTCTAACAATCTCTGATTGACTACAGTAGTTACCGATTTTTTTTTTCGTCTTGGACTGCCTTAACTAAGCAAGTATCAGGAAACCAAGCAAGCGATGCTAATTAGGCTCTATTCAAACTCAATTCAAGCGAGTGTTGGTATATACGTTGACGACGCTTGTTAAAGGAGTCCTGGAACTGGAGAATACTTAGTACGCTTTGGCTAATGTATGATGCCTCACAGAACAGCAGTAACATCTCGTATAGCTACTAACATATTTTCAAACCTTGTACATTTCAGGTGTTGGCTATGCCGAAAATATTCATCACAAAAATGAACAAACTCTTGCCTAATCATTGATTTATCTTGCAAGTAGCGAGCCCTCTGGATTTCGTCAGAAATAGGTGATCGTTACCGCGGAATCCCCCGACACATGGGATTTTATAAGAGATGTGTGCCTCCCCCCCTTTCCCGCACTTGATATTTTTTATCTTGTGATGTGATTGTTCCTCCCTGAGTACATATTACGTAAGGAAATCACGATCAACAGGCGAGATCTTTGTGTCAGAGGTGCGTGTCAGAGGTGCTCGCACCAGAGCGGTGGACGGCTACACTCGACAGAGTCGTCCAAAGCAGCCCCCTGCCACCCTAGGTCTCCTACTGTAACTAACTAGAATGATCTGCTCACGAATGATGAATCGGTTGGATATTTCGCTCGCGGTGATCTCGACGCTTGAGTCGGCGACCTCTTTCTGCCATCTAGTTACGCGCAGATCATGCCGTTCCTCCCGTGTCCACGAAACTTCTGGACCACCTTGCACGATGTCCTGTGGATTTACCAGATCCAATCCAAGACGCTGCCAAGATCTTCTGATAGCATAATGCAGCTTGCCTTACCTACCACTTCGGCACCGCAGGACTCGATACTATGCGGAGTGCTCTTCGCTGGAAGCAAACGCAGACAACTACTGTAACTACTCCGCGAGGAGGTGTCGTCACTATCCGGTACACACATGACATGGTCTTATCTGCGCCAGTACAGTATGAGTGTCGTTGCACACGGCTTACACCCCATGCTGTAACCCGCCGTCAATGACAAGCATCTGCTCCGTTCCCCTCTGTTAACCTCTCTACCAGTGCTCGTGCGGCCGTTCTCGTGGCTGTTGGCGCGTACCGGTACCGGGGAGCGACTACGCCGTACGCACACGAACATCAACGCGAAATAGACAATCCGTGCGTGTGGCGCCAAAAGCGAGGGCCTCGTGGTTCTACCTCGACCTTAGCCGCATCCTTCACCAGTTATATGTCGCTGAGATGCAAGCCAGCATACGTTCGGTAGAGAGACAGGCACGCTCTTCTCCAGACACCTTGTCGACATGAAGCGCGCGGTGTGAGCGAGGCGTCCTCGCCGGCGGTGCCTCGCCGGTGCGTTGCTGCTTCCTTATCCTTTTTCGGATCTACCTAGCGGGCTTCAAACTCAACCTCGCTCGAGCTCGACGGAGAAGATGATGTTCAGCAAGACGATCTGCGCTCTGTGTGTGGCCGCTGTGGCGTTCTCGAGCGGGATGGTGGATGCGTCGGCCGAAGTCGCTCAAATGTACGGCAAGACCAATGGTACAATAACGGTGGCAAGGCTGTCGGTGCAGGCGTTGGAGTCAACGCCGGCGTAGGTCTAGGCGTGAACGGCCGTGTGGGTCTCGGTGCCGGTGCTGGTCTTGGTGTCGGTGCTGGTCTTGGTGTCACTGCTGGTCTCGGCCTCGGTCTCGGTGCCGGGCTTGGTGGACACGGCGGCGTGGGTGCTGGTGCGAACGTCGGCGCCGGTCTTGGCCTCGGTGTGAATGCTGGAGCTGGCCTCGGTGTTGGCATCAAGGCTGGTGCAAGACTCGGCGTTGGTGCCGGAGTGAACGCTGGCGCAGGTGTTGGAGCCGGCGTCAAGGCTGGTGCTGGTCTCGGCGTGAATGCTGGTGTAGGTCTCGGGGTGAACGCAGGTGCTGGTCTTGGTGTGAACGCTGGTGCCGGTCTTGGTGTCGGTGCTGGTGCTAATGTCAAGGGCAATGCCGGCTTGGGTGTCGGTGCTGGTGTCAACGTTGGTAGCACTGGTGTCGGCGTCAAGGTCGGTGCTGGCCTCGGCGCCAATGTTAGTGCCGGTGGTGTCGGCGTCAAGGCGGGCGCGGATGTTGGTGCGAAGATTGGCGGCGTCGGTGTCAAGGCTAGTGCCAACGTTGGAGCCAACGTGGGTGGCGCTGGTGTTGGCGCCAAGATCGATGCTGATGTCGGTGTGAAAGTCGGTGGTGCTGGTGTGGGGGCCAAGGTCGGCGCAGGCGTCGGTGCCAAGGTCGGCGCGGGAGGCGTTGGCGTGGGTGCGTCAGCGGATGTGGGCGTGAACGGCGGCGCGAAGAAGGCCACCGGCGACTACTCCAAGGGCCGTCAAAACACTGCAGCCCAGACCGACGGCAAGTACCGTCACCTGCGTGCGTAAGCTTGGACAGTGGGCTTCGATAGCCTGAGTTGTTGTCAGAAAGCGATGTGTACGATAAATTCATTAGTTTAGCCACACTGTGTGTACTTTGGTTTTGTTTCACGACGTGCACCGCCTTGCACTTTAATCGGCATCGTTCCACTTCCACTTTGAGATTAGGAACTATCAAATACAGGCGTAGAGTAACTTCTAGACACGGCGAGGAATGAAAGCAAAATTGGCATGCTGGTGGAGCTTGCATGCTGCTCAAGGCTCTTTGCTCAGGTTGCAGTTGGAGCTGGTACTTCAGTACTTCCTACAACCAGCCAGCCAGCCAGCCAGCCAGCCAGCCACTACACTGTAGCTGCTACAGCCAACCAGCTCAGCACAAAGCCAATAGCAGTCACGTAAATGCGAACGTCAGCCACCTCATCACGTCGATCTCGTTCGCACTCGTTCGCCTGCTCTGTTACGGGTGTTGAAGCGCGTCGACCGGTCCCTCAATATGGTATTCCCTTCAATATGGTATTCTGCAACGAATCATGGCCCGGCCACGTCCACTCTCGCTTCTTTTCGGACCTAATTTCGGACGCCTTCAATATGGTAGTCCCATCACCCCCAAGTACGTCAGCAGCAGAGCAGCGTGCCACAATCCGAGCCCGACACGAACGAACGCCCCGCGGTAGTAGCCATCGCCCCGAGCCCCGCGAAGATGCCGCGCCGCGCCGCCCCCGCACTCACAACTGAAACCTCCACGCAGGACACAAGTCTTCAGCACCACCGCACACCGCACCACCACCACCAGCAGCACAGCCATGTCGGTCTACACCAAGTTCGCCATCATCGGAGCCGGCGGCGTCGGCGGCACCGTCGCGGAAGAGCTGCTGAAGAAGGGCGAGGCCGTGTCGGTGGCCATCCTCACGCGCGACGAGAGCAAGCCCGAGCTGCAGGCGCTCAAGGCGCGCGGCGCCACGCTGCACCAGGTCGCGTACGACGACGAGGACGCCGTGAAGAAGGCGCTGAGCGGCAGCGAGGTGGCCGTCAGCACCGTGTCGCCCTACAACATGGCCGTGCAGAAGGCCGTGGTGCCGGCGGCCAAGGCGGCCGGCATCCAGCTGTTCGTGCCTGCCGAGTACGGCGTCAAGGTCACGGAGGGCCCGAACGTGACCAAGAAGGAGGTGCAGGACCTGCTGACGCAGCACGAGATCCCGTTCACGGTCTTCTACACAGGCCTCTTCGCCGAGTTCCTGCCCTACTTCCTCGACTACCACTACGACGAGGGCTACATGAACGTCGTGGGCAAGGGCGAGACGGCCTTCAGCATCACGGCGCGCCACGACGTGGGTCGCTTCGTGGCGCACGTGCTGTCCACGGCGACCAAGAGCGCGCTGGAGGGCGCGCGCATCCCGTTCGAGGCCGAGCGCCTGTCGCCGCTGCAGATCCGCGACCTCGTGGAGAAGAAGCTGAACAAGAAGATCGAGGTGCGCCACGTCGACTTCGAGGAGAACAAGAAGAAGTTCGACACGGACTTCGTGGCGTTCCTCACGACGCTGTTCGAGGAGGGCCGCGGCGTCGCGGGCACGGAGCAGGAGGTGCAGGAGTCGGTGGCCAAGTTCTTCCCGGACTGGAACCCGGCCAAGTACGAGTCCTTCATTGCGTAAGGTTGTTGTAGGTAGCCGCGACACCAGGAAAGCGGAGGCTAGCGCGGTTCTGGCTCTGGCTGGTGTTCATGCTACAGCCTAAGTATATATTACGTAAAGAAATACAAAGTGGACCAACGGGCGAGATCTTTAAGTCAGAGGTGCGTGTCAGAGGTGCTCGCACCAGAGCGGTGGACGGCTAGACTCGACAGAAGTCGTCCAAAGCAGCCCCTGCGGTCTCCTACTTTAAGAAATAACTAATTAGTGTGACGGAGTGCTGTCATGAGGCACTCCGCCAGCATTAAAGTGCAAGTTGCATTTTTATATGTACCTACGTCGTGATTGGCTAAAACTAATTGCTAGTATTACGCCATTACCGACCAAATGCAACCGAGGTTGTATTTCCGCGGTTGCACCGGCCATCACGAACTCTCATTGGCTGACGCCACAAATTGAGCACAGTATTGTCGGCAAGTTGGCCGAAACGGCGACTCGCAACTGCCGTGCCGCGTGCAACTTGGGTTGCGTTTGTGGCTGCAGTTTCTCGCTCAAAATGCAACCCTGTACATACAAAGATCAAGTGTTTTCTTGTACGAGGGGGCTGGATCTCGGTTGCATTTCCTGAAAGGCCGTGGCTCCCTATTTTCAAGCGGAAGCAGTCGAGCTCGAGTCATGGCTTCTCGGAGGTATAAGGCGGTCCTAGTCGAGTTCGTGTTCCTCAGCGACACGCAGAAGTATAGTGAGGCCACCGAGTTCGGCGAGCGCTCCCTCCTGAGGATCACACCGGATGCAATTTGTCGCTGGATGAATATGAAAACGTTTGGCGAGCTGAGCCCGGCGGACGATGACAAGCCACTACACGCAAGGTCTGCAACACTTGAGTTCGCAAAGAAAGCAATATCGGCGTTTATACCAAGAAAAACAGTACAATGGGATCCTGTGCGCGCTGAGGGCAACCCGACGCTCTCCGAGGCTGTGAATGCACTGATCAAGCGGGTCAAAAAGTTTGAAGTGCGTCGTGAAGGAGTCCAGTCAAGTGCACGGAGACCAATTGAACATGATGAGTTCATTAGGCTGCTTACTTTGGTTCGATCCCAGACCGAAAAAGACTCAGCACGGCATCTAGTGAGTAGCGTTTTGACGCTTCAATGGCATTTGATCGGTCGTATTGACGACATGATGAAACTTAAGTTCGAGAATGTGACAGCAAATATTCAACACCCAGTACACTGCTGTGCCAGATGCGCTGGTCCAAGAACATATCAGAGGAAAGAGACGCCCCAGAGCAAGTGATGTTAGGCAGTTTGGATCCGCGAGTGTGTGCGTTGCTCAATTTTGCTGTTTATATGGAAATGTCACCACAATTGCCGGGCTCCGAGTATGTGTTTGGTAACCCAGCGGCTGGTCACCGTGTGATTCGACGCTTTCTTCAGGATGTTTTCAGCAGCGATGATTTTCAAGCACAGCGCAGTGGCAATTTAGGTACACACAGCCTGCGCAAAGGAGCAGCAACTTACAGTAGCCGTTGTGGCGTCCAGAAGGATTATATCAATCGACGTGGACGGTGGCGTACACGAAAGGCCATTGTGGACACCTACATTGACAACACCCAGCCATATCCTGATGCTGTGGCAGCGGGCAGTCTGACAGGTCCGTTGGGACCGTGTTTTTATTTGCTTCGCAAAGTTGTGCAGTGTGTGTTAACAGAGTTTCTAAGTGATAAAGTCGATCACATTACCAAGCAGGTACTTGGTAGTGAAGTAGCAAAAACACTGGCTCTACCATTGCTGTGGGCAGCCCTTACGCCGCCCGGTGGATTTGACTATAAGCTAATTCCAAACCGATTGAAAGAGCGAATTGTGCAGCAGTACATCGAGGCAGGCGGTGATCGTTTGGTTAATCCAGTCAATCGTGTTGGTGTCTATGTCGTGGGTGATGGTGCCCAGCTGCAAATGATTGGCATGGTCGAACGTGTTAACGGCGCTGCCAATGAACTCCTCGGAAATGGAGATTCAGCTACTATGCATCAGACTGGTGCATCGTTGTTATGGCTACTGACTTCTCTCGAAAAGAGTTTGCGGCACTCCAGATGCAGCTGTTTGGGTTAAACCGCTACCTGACTGGTATGGCTGATGAGATTCTTCGTCTTCGGACCGAAATGCAAAGAGAGAATGCCAAACTACTAGCTGTTACTCGCCGCATTGCTGCTCAACCTGTTGTAAGGTCGAGACCGAAGAATGTAGCCAACCAAAATGTGCCAGCAAGAAGCGAGTGCAGAGATCAAAGTGGCAATCAGAGTGGCCATCAACAGGTTGCTCGGTTGTCAAAGCGCCCCAGAGATTTGTACGAGTTATGGCATGAGTATGAGTTCGGGTATGGCGGTTCTAAGCCAGCAAAAGAGTTTACTGCAAGCGAGCGAGGTGCATGTAAGTCCATTTATTGCCGGCGCAAGCGTATTTGGGATGTTGTAGGACGTCTTGTCCGGGCAGGCTATACAAGTGACGCGGCAATCGACAAAGTTTATACTGTGTATGGGCGACGACAGGCAGTGACTGATATTTTGGAAGCGCTGCGAGTGGACAAGAAGAGCAGGCATCCGTCATTGCGCGTGTAGATACTGACTGTAGTTCTATCACCAAATCGCGACGATTATTGTACTCCAATATTATGAGATCGTTCTGACCCATCATCATTTCCTAAGCAACTCCCCTAAACCAATCAGATCGCGGTTGCATGTACGGTTGCATGTTTGGCCTCTACTTATCCAGTTCCGTTTACACCGTCAACCTGAGACATTGAGAAGGTCTTATTGGCTGAAAGTCGAGCAAGTTCTCGAACAGTGATTATGGGACGCACAAGGATCAAGCAAACAAAGCGACGTGGACGTTTATAGGAAAATCATTGGTAGATAGCCAAATCAGAAGATAAGGAAAAGATAGGCTTCAGCATACATGCTACTGGATAGTTGGAGAGGGGCTGTGAACCACCCGTAGGCGACAGCTAGCCCAGGAACCGTAAGAGCCTTCCTCATTTCAATTCACTTCTCAATTTGCATTTCAAGCAGCAACTGCTCCTTCCCAACCTCGACCAAGCTCCGCCTCGACCGCAAGTCGCCACCAAGCTTCCTTGCCCACGCATTGTGTTACATAGTAGCACTTGTCGTGTCAAGTTCAAGAGTTTAAGTCAAAGGTGCTCGTGGCCACATAGTGGGAAGTGAGTATCCTGTGGTTATTGGTACGAGCCACATAGTGGGGAGTACTAGGTCACGAAGGGTAGTCTCTTAGCACGAAAGTTACGTTCAGTGGCTAGTTGGTGTGGTTGCACGCCAGTATGGTATCAGCCGCCCCATCCGGGTGTACCCATCTACCCCATCTCGTAGTCAATCCAAGTCAAATGCTGTATAGCAAAAACTGACCTGCAATGAAAAATTCTAAAAAAACAGGCCTCGTATCGGTCTGGACCGTTATGCTCTTAGCGGAGCTAAGAGCTTTTGAGTAGAGTCCGCATCGAAGTTTTTTTTTCTAATGCATGAGAATAAGTATATGAGAATAAGTAAAGACAGTTTTTTTTAGTTTGTTTTTAGGCAGAGTAGCATCTCTGGATATAAATCCAGACCATTGAGCATTGCAGACGAAGAACTCTATTGCTTTTCCAGATGCGTGAGTGATGATTTTCATGATGTGGCGTGAGGATGTGGGAAAACCGCCTTCGGTCGGAGAAAGTGACCAGGAAAGTGACCGGGGTGAGAGAGCGGAAATGACCACGCGAGCTACAAGACGACGCATTACAGCATCATTATTTGCTTGAAGTCTGACACGGATGAAGCCGAATCCGTCGCCGCACTCGTCTCGCTCGACGATAGGCTGCGCAACGTCTTTTCCCTCTACTCGGCAATCCCAGTGGTGAGTACGTACGAATGAATTGCGGAATCTTAACGATACTTGCTGTACGTAGCTGAATCAATATCTTTCATCGATCCAAATCGACGACGACGATCCGGGGCTTCGTGTTGAGCTGGGACTTGAACAACCTGGTCATGTTTGTGGTGGTAGCGAATGCTCATGATCCAGCTCGTGCGCCGGGCTGGTTGAAGACACGACCCCCACAGATGACGGTCAACTCGTTCAGAGACGATAATTAAGAGTATGCGAACGAGGCTTGTAGGCGATGTGAGTAGAAGGAAGTAGATCCGAAAGTGAATTCAATTGAGTTAGCTGTCTTTGTCCTGCCTGCCAACTCCTACACATGCACGGCTCCTACAACCTCGTACAGCTCCCTCTTGCCGTCCTTGAAAAATGGGGAAATCGTACATGTACTGTCAATGGAACGGACACATCTCTGCAACGGACACGGCTGATCGGGACGGACACACCCTTATCTTATCCAATCAGATCCCGCCGATATCTTATATCAGCCAATCATATCGCACCGTTTGGACCACTTCAACTGTTGCGTCTCAAGTCACGCGTACAGCACGCGTATGGCACGCGTATGCCTCGTGCCTCGTGCCTCGAGGTAGAGACCCAGCCGAGTAGACGACGAGGTGCAATCACAACACCCCCACTCAATTTGACGTTTCGAGCGCTGGTCCAATTTTGCTGCGCCCCATCAAATAGCGTAGCGTCTTGGTCGCCAGGCCCTTCGTTAGGAAGTCGGCGAGTTGGTTCTTGGTCGCCATGTACTCCTGAGTATGTCACCACTTGTAACCTTTTCGCGTATGAAGTGATAGCGAATGTGAATGTGTTTGGTACGAGCTTATTAGCCAATATTCTTAGCCAACGCCATTGCGCCTTGATTGTCTTCGTAGATAACCGTTGCATCAACTTGCTCGGCGCCAATGTCGTTAAGCAGAAAACGCATTCATATGCACTCCTTGACGCAGTCACTCAACGCCATGTATTCGGCTTCAGTCGAACTTAGAGCGACGGTCTTCTGGAATGTCGAGCGCCACACCACTGGAGCTCCACACAACAGCAACATGACTCCGCTGACTGAACGTCGGCCGTCACGGTTGCCGGCCCAGTCCGCATCCGAGTAGGCCACAAGCTGCGTTCCCAGCTGTCCATCAGTTACGATGGACAGCTTTGCGTAACTGATGCCCACATATTTCGTCTTAAGCAAATACCGCACAACCTTGATACCAGCGTCCCAGTGCTTCTCACCGGGTTCTCCAGAAAGCGACTTAGCTTAGCCACTGCTGCCGAGATGTCGGGTCGGGTGCCGCACGCCAGGTACATGAGGCTACCAACTAGCGACCGGTAAGGCCTTGACTTCATTTTGGCTTTGTCGTCACTGGTCTGTTCCTCGTCCGCCTTCGTAAGGTGCACACTCGGGTCGATTGGGATCAGGCTTGGCTTCGCGTTCTCTTAACCAAACTTCTTGATGATAGATTCTGTGTACGCTTGCTGGCTGATCCTGAGCGTCTTGTACTCCATGCTGTAGTCAATTTTAATCCCAAGAATGTCGCGCACTTGTCCGAGATCCTTAATCTTAAACTTCTCTTCCATTCCAGCCTTCACTGACGCGATGACTGTCTTCTTCCGCGATGCAATTAACATGTCATCCACATAAAGACACACGATGCATTCTTCGTCACCTTCACTTCTCGTGTAGACGCACGAGTCAGCGTCTGCAGCCTTGAATCCCATGCTCTTAAGGTGCTTGTCAATAGTCTCGTTCCACACACGAGATGCTTGCTTGAGTCCGTAGAGGCTCTGTAGCAGTAGGCACACGACGTCACTCCACTCTCGACTCCCGCCAATGTCATCAGCTCTTGCAGTCCTTCAGGCAAGTCCATGTAGATTTCTTCGTCCAGCTTGCCATATAGGAACGCAGTGTCAACATCACACTGCTCGATGTGCATCCCATCAGCATAGCACTTCCCCGCTTGGCTTGGATTCATTTCATGTAAGCCACTGGCGAGTAAGTTTCTTCATAGTCAATTCCGTGGCGTTGCGAGTATCCCTTGGCCACCAGACGTGCCTTGTGACGAACGACCTCTCCTTTCGCATTGTGTTTCAACGCGAAGACCCAGCGACAACCAATCGGTCTCTGGTGTGCCGGCCTTGGAACCAATTTCCACGTCTTGTTTGCGATGAGTGACTCCAGCTCACTTGCTATCGCTTTCTTTCATTCATCTCGGTCCGCGCTTGTCGTTGCCTCATCATACGACTTGGGGACACCTTCCACTTTCGGATCTACTTCCTTCTACTCACATCGCCTACAAGCCTCGTTCGCATACTCTCAAATGTTTATGAGCCCAAGCTACGCTGACACCGCCAAGCTCGTGGAGTGGAAGACAACTACTTCCACTGGGAGTTCAACATGCGGATGAAGCTCTCGCGCAAGGGACTGCTGGCCCACATCATCAAGCCGGGCGACGCTGTGAGTGACCGCTCCGCAATGAAAGATCGACGATCTGAAGGCACTTGGTGTGATCGCTGGAGATGTGAGTCTCACGTACCAAGTTTACATTCGCGGAGCGACAAGCGCTGCTGAGTCGTGGAGCTTGCTCGAAGAGCAATTCAACAAGGCAACGCTCAAGAATAGGCTCGTCATCACCAAGAAGTTGCACAACTTCAAGATGGAGCCTGGGACGAAGTTCGCCGTCCATGTGGGCCGATTCAAGGAATTAGTGCTGCAACTGCAGACAATTGGCGAAAAGCTTGACGAGATCCGACAGCTCGTGTTTCTGCTCGGTAGCCTGACGGACGAGTACCGCATGATCAGCACGGTGCTCGAGAACTCGCCGAACGTGACGCTCGCGTACGCGATACAAGCACTCTCTGGTGTTAAAGCCTCGGATAAATCGTCATCGGCTCAAGAGAGGGCGTTCGCGACGAAGAAGAGGGAGTACGGCAAGCGTCGATTCAACGGGAAGTGCTTCTACTGCAAGAAGACAGGGCACAAGGAATCGGAGTGCCGCAAGAAGAAGGCCGTCGAGGGACGAGAAGAAGTCGCGCAGGAAGCGTCCGACTTTGCGTTCACGGCAACGAGTGCGATGGAAAAGACGGAGTGGCTAGTGGACTCCGGTGCAAGTTCGCACATGACCAGCGTCCGGGACAAATTTGTGTCCATGAAGGAGCTGAAGACGCCAGTCGGTATTACGATCGCGGATGGCACGAAGATCGACGCTATTGCAAAGGGCACCGTCGCATTGAAGCTGATGGACGGGACAACCGTCACATTGTCGGATGTTTTGTACATCCCTGAAGTTGAAGGAAGCCTCATCTCGGTGTCGAAGCTGGCCGAGAAAGACCGCAGTTCGGTAAAAATTAAGTGTGTCTTTCGCTAGGGCGACGCGAAGGTCATGGAGGCGAAGCGCTGTGGAAACGTCTACAAGTTGAAGACAGTGGGGGACGAGGTGTGCCATGCTGCGACGGCATCTCGTAAAGATCCATGGGCAGTGGTGCACGCACGCCTTGGCCACATCCCGTACAAGCGCTACGAACAACTACTGACCATGGCAGAAGGAGTGCCTCGCATAATGGGAGACGTTACCAGTGAAGACGTCTGCGTGGGGTGATGCATGGGAAAAATGAGAGCTGACGACTATCCCCGACACCCGGACAAGCTCGTCATGAGTGCAGATGTACTGGATCTGGTACCCTCGGACGTGATGGGTCCGATGCAGACCAAGACACCCGGTGGCTGCATGTACGTGGTGACTTTCATTGATGACTACTCACGTCACGTGACGGTCTATATCATGAAGGCAAAATCGGAAGTGTTGTCGAAGTTCAAGATATTCAAGGCAGTAATAGAGAACGCGACAGGCATGACGATCAAGCGTCTGCGTTCAGACAATGGCGGTGAGTACACCGGTCGACAGTTCAAGGATTTTCTCAACCGCAGCGGTATCAAGCACAAGAAGACAGTGCTGTATACGCCTCAGCAGAATGGACTCGCTGAGCGCATGAACCGAAGTCTTGTAAAGATGGCTCGCGGCATGCTCTACTACGAAAACGTTGAGAAAAAGTGGTGGGCGGAAGCAGTCAACACGGCAGCATGGATCATCAACAGGATTCCCAACTCCGTGACTGTGAAGACACCCTACGAAACTGTGTACAAGAGCAAGCCTCAGCTCAAGAACCTCAAGGTGTTTGGAGCTATAGGTTACGCACACATCCCTGACGAGAAGCGCCAGAAGCTCGACGCTAAAGCATTCAAGTGTCGCTTCCTGGGCTACGAAGATGGAGTTAAAAGTTACCGTGTACTGGAATTGTCAACAGGGAAGGTGAAAGTTGTACGCACTGTAAAGCTTATGGAAACCACCAACCCCGCGCATCTGATGACTCAACTAGACTTGGAAGATAAGGACGAAGTTGCAGTGGACCCTCAATCGCTTGGAGAATCACCAGTTACGTCACGGCAAATCATTTCACCTGAAGTTGAAGCTGGTGACGTGATTCCACTTCAACGTGACGTGAGCATGGAGCGTGCAGTGGTGCCCTACGGTTCGACGCACCCAATGATTACTCGCTCACGTGCACGCCACATTGACGAGACCACGGATCCTGAAGAAGCTGGAGCAAGGAAGAAGCAAGTCATCGACGCTCCATCGTCCAGTGGAACGAAGCGTCAGAAGATGACTCAAGAGCGGAACATACCGACAGGTGACCTGCTTGCAATTGAAGGCGGCCAATCAATGACTGGAATTTAATTGAGTTAGCTGTCTTTGACCTGCCTGCCAACTCTTACACATGCACGGCTCCTACAACCCCGTACTGCTGTCGTGTAGGAACACGTCCAAAATATGTAGGCACACTTCCCATCAACAACACTCCCCGAGTCCGCGAAGACTCGTGGAGCTTGTCGGGCAAATCGAACCTGAAGGCCCAGGATCTTGCCCTTACACCGGGTTGGCTGTTTCCACTGTCTACCGCGGTTACTCCAGGCCACCGACAAAGCCCAGCATCTCTAGCCACGAGCGACGGCTAGGATGCTACACACGCAAATATACCCCGCAGTCCCACAGAAGGATGGGTACCAGCCCGTCACGGCCTGATACGGGGGTGCCGAAGCTTCAGCTCCGGCGGTAAGAATCGACGGGAGTGCGCTCTCGCTCCTCCGGTCAATGGCGACAACTCGCCACACAATCCTAATACACACGGCCACTATCACTGTCTCTTGGCCCTGCCAGGATGAACACTCTCTACAGTAGTAGGCGTGCTCACCGACAGACATAATCCTTCCTATCGGGCTTGACACAGACGCTACGTGTACTTACCGATAGCCGGACTTCACCCTTGCGTGGTTGGGAGGAAAAGCTGTTCTGTATTAGTGACCAATGGGCATTAGTTTCTCATCTAGAGTTTCCTATTGTCTTATACAAATGTCTAGGATCTTCCCATGTCCGTTGCGATCTTTGGGTGTAACCACCGATGACTCAAAGGTCACGTCGAAGACTCGGACTAGTCAGCCGAATACTCGGCTAAGTACGGATCTTGACCGGGGGTTTCGACTTGGAAATAGTGTCACGTCACTCGATGGGATGACTCTGAGACATCGGAACCAGTGAATATTAGCCAATCAATGGCCAGAGAATCTTCAACCCATATCCCGGCAACTTGTCACCGTTTGGAACTTCGGCGGCAACCGGCAAGTCCGTTCCCAGCTGAGTCTCAAAACCACATTGCTCCCTTTTGCCGTCCTTGAAAAATGGGGAAATCATACATGTACTGTCAATGGAACGGACACGGCTGATCGGGACGGACACACCCTTATCTTATTCAATCAGATCCCGCCGATATCTTATATCAACCAATCATATCGCACCGTTTGGACCACGTCAACTGTTGCCTATCAAGTCACGCGTACAGCACGCGTATGGCACGCGTATGCCTCGTGCCTCGAGGTAGGGACCTAGCCGAGTCGACGACGAAGTGCAATCACAACAACGATATCGTTCATGAGCTACACGCCAGCAGCACACGCCCACTAGACCAGACCAGTTCCTCTCCATTGGGGGGACGCTGGTCGCCCTACAGGACGACGATTTCTTATAAGATGCTGCGCGAGTTGCACTTCCAGTACTCAACAATGTCGAGCGATATATCGCCACGACGTATTACCTAACCAACACGAAAGAGCAGCGGTCCGTGCAAAACAAGTTTCCTCCACCTCGTCGAAACGGCCAGCCATTACGTCGAATCTTCATTTAACGCTGCCGCTGTGCGCCATGAATCGTAGCGTTAGGATTGCGTCTAAATGAGTAGTTTTTTTATCTCCCTATAAAGATGAAACCATAAACAATGGATGTTGTGTGTGAAAAAAAAAAGAGTTCCGCCTTCCATGGACTTGAAGAAGATTGCCACAACCCGCAAACCATTTTTCTAAGTCTTTTGATGGGCCAGCTCGTGGCTTGTTTAACTGTTTTGACATTGACACGCTATCTTCTTGGAGTATGTCTGTGAGGAGACCTTCTTCGATCGCAGTATCGAGAACCATGGAGGTTTGGTCACCGCTCGGAGCTTGTTTATCCACCCACAACTGCTCCTACATCTCAAGACGTATCTTGTCCACAGCATCATACGTATCATCTTCAGATCGCTCCACTTGATTCGACTGTCAACGAATAAACCCCTGCATCCATCCCAATGGGATTTGTGAGAAGCAAACCGAGTCCACAGGAAACACCTAATGGTTAGAAAAAGATTGCGGGATCTTCACAAACCATGAAGTCCGGTCAACAGAAGAAGAAAAAGAAGCTGTACGAGATTTAATCCGAGTTATCTCGCTTCCGCAATTTGAAGCTGAGTGAAAGTATTACGAGCAACGCTCGGTTGAGGCGATTGAGCAAGAGCTATCCATTCTCCAACAGGAAGTTTTGGAGCTCTCGGAGGAGCTTAAAGAGGAAGGTGACTGGGTACGGCAATCGGTTTGCTTTATCTCTGCATTCGTGTCGAAGAAACATCTGTTGTCCCGATATCAGATGAACCTCATGGGCGACAGTCTCCGCTGTGAGGACTCGCGTTCCCATTGCTCAAAACGCCTCTAGTAAGTCTCCGTTAGGGTTTTATAATAACCGAGCTGCCATAGTATGCAACAAAAATGTGTTGTAAGCATCAGGTACGTGAACTCACGCGCCATAACTCTAGTACTAGCAGCCACCACCTCCATGTGGGGGGAAAATCTGCATTTCTGTTGCTCAAATACTTCATCACCTATATTTGGCGGAATTACCCGTTTCCGAATCTGACTACCTGTTGCCAGCTGCCACGAGGTCTGAAAAGCTGTTGCTTTCTCCTCCCAACAGAAACACAGTGCTGCTAACCTGTTGTCTGCTTTCAGTTGCTCGCAACTGAATCGGTATTGCCATTCTTATTCTTATTAATACGATACTAGCAGGGTGGCAACATGGACGAGGAAGTGCCCTCCAATGACAAGGAAGTTTTAGAGTACGACACTACCAGCGAAATAAAGGCGCCGAGTAGCTCATGCCGCTGCGGCTTGTATGTGAAAAGAAAAATGGTTAAGCGCTGCCGAGCCGAGCCGAGCCGATGGTAGACGTGCACAAACTCGCGAGACACGACAAGACGAAGGTATGATCAGAGTGCGAAGCTCCACTGATGGAGCCACGCCCAGACAAACAAAGACAAAGTCATGGCCAGCGCTCGAAACGGTTGCCTTTTTTTCGGTTCTTATTTAGGCCTGGTCTACGATTTGAACAGGTGAGTTCTGGACCAAAACGCAGGACCTGAACGAAACAGGGTCATGGCAGTAAAACTGCATCCTCCTCGTTCATCTCTCACCTTTGAGCACTACTAGCACCCAAACAACATCCTCGACGTGTACTTGTGTGAATTAGAAGCTAAATTATGGCGAAGAAAGCTTTCCACGCTCTCCGCCATGGAAACTACAGCAGCTTAAAACCTACAGTACCAGCTAATTACCCGGAAGGACTACCTCCATGGGCAATGTGCACTTTTCGCGACGATGAGGTGACTTAGCACGGCCAGCGGGAATATCGTGAAGGGCTCGGACGTGTTGCCGCGATAGGGCTTCAATGCCGGCAACAAATACCGGAAGACTTGGGTGGGGAGCAAAAGTTCCGTTTAGCTCACGGTTAAATCGCTCGATGGGTTTATTGGTCCGGGCGACAACTTGCCTATTCATGCCCTCCACATTCCACAACTCAGGGTCGTACCGGCGAACCCATTGGCGATTGAAATAGCCCCAAAAACGTTCCCACTTGTGGTAGGAGTACGTCAGCCCACCCGCGTGGCACTTCTCGCGGATAAGCTTTCGCACATATGAAGTCCCTTCGACAGCCACCTTCTTCTTATTGACCACTGCTAAAATATCAACACTACCGGAAGCCATCGCGATCTTAATTTCAGGAGCCGTAGTTTTTTCATCTCTCTTCCTAAGGCTTGCTTAAAGTGAAAAAAGCATCCACTCACTCGAGCGTCAGGAAACTGGGTCAACAAGGCTTTAATTAACCCCGACTCGAAGTCACAGATGACTGCAGAGGGATCCAGCTTTTGGTCCGTAGCTTGGATTACGTGGTCAATAACGTTCCAGTACATGTCGGACTCCTTTGAGCTGCACAGCACGTAAAATGCCGGTAGGAATAAGTCTGACGCTTGATCATGTACCATAATCACAACGCATTGGTAGAATGGTTGCGGTACGCATCTAAAAGTTCCATCGACAAACAGAGTGACTCCCTTGTACTTGAGCCTATCGATGATGACGGGATGCCCCCATCCAATGAGTCGTTCAGTTGTTGGCCCCTTACTACCTTTGTGAGCATACACGCGATGGAACTGAAAAAAGCTCATGGTTGAGCCTTGCACCAAGGACAAAGGCGGCACTTCCACAAGGCCATGCATTGACCCACCAAAGTATTCCCTTCGGGTTCGATACACACGCTGGCGTACTTGCTCACGACTTAGACCTTGAACAGCTTCATCTTTCGAGGAATAGAAAGTTTCACGTACTCTTTCCCACACACGCTCAGCAGACATAGAGAGGTTCTGAAGAACAATGTCATCAACTGCATCTTTCATTTCTTTCTCTACGTTCCGCACGCTTGGAACCACGTTGCCCTTGTGGCAAATATGGGGTCGAAAATTTGTAAACGCCATGTCCACTACAGTAAACTCCACCCTTCCTTTGCACTTCTCTTTTCGTCGGTAGAAACTACAGCGGTAAGTAACCTTCTTGGAAGACGTTGCTGATTTTGTATAACGGAATCCGTTCAATACAATCACTGACCTAAATTTGGTTCGAACAGGGTCTCCATAAACCAATCCACTCGCCGATTCATGTGTGGCCTCGGTTGAGAGATGGTTGCTGTTCAGCGCACAAACCAGAGGAGGAGCTGGAGACTCGGGCATTAGAGGTGACAAAGGTGGCAGGCTTGGTGAGGAGAAAGCTCGTGAGGCCGTCGCCACAGGGGTGACCTGTGTGTTTAATGCAGCTGATAGCGTCAACAGTGGCGTTGTCGGTGGAGACAGGGACGGCGCGGACGAGAACAACGAGGGCATTTTCGATGGTATTGGGCTTGATGACACAGAGGAGCTTGGTCTGGATGGGGTGGAGGAGAATGGACTTGATGGAGCAGAGGAGCGTGGACTTGACGGAGAAGAAGGAGGTGGCCTTGACGGAGAAGAGGGGGCTGGGCTTGACGAGACAGAGGATCCTGGGCTTGCTAGTGCCATAACCAGCTGACGGTTCGTACGAGATCCCCCCCCGGGGTGATGCAGGGGCAATCTTCCGAGGGCGCGTCGAGGTCTTGGCAGCTTTTACGGTCTGGTTTGGTTTTGTCTTTCTCATCTTGGCCAAGTTGGCAGGAGGTGGGTCCAGAGGTAGTCAACGTTACGCAGGTTGCAAAGTGAACCGAAAGCTGTACATTTGCGCTCCTCCATCGCCGACGACGGCAACCGTGATCCAATCACTCGTTCATAGAAAAAGTACGATTCGTTCAAATCCAAGACCAGGTCTAAATAAGAGCTGTTTAAAAATCTTCCCGATTGTATATGTTCGTTCACAAAATGTGGTATTGTCGCGGAGGCAGAAGCTTGTGTACACGTACAAGACGCGCCATATTGTCATCCAAGTACTTTAGCATTCCGATCAGCTAAGGAGTACGTGCTGTGGCTGTTCGGGATGCAAGGCAGGTTGGGCGGGTCTATTGCCCTGTGGTCGACCATGAACTTCCTGGAAGATTTTTAAACAGCTCTTATTTAGACCTGGTCTTGGATTTGAACGAATCGTACTTTTTCTATGAACGAGTGATTGGATCACGGTTGCCGTCGTCGGCGATGGAGGAGCGCAAATGTACAGCTTTCGGTTCACTTTGCAACCTGCGTAACGTTGACTACCTCTGGACCCACCTCCTGCCAACTTGGCCAAGATGAGAAAGACAAAACCAAACCAGACCGTAAAAGCTGCCAAGACCTCGACGCGCCCTCGGAAGATTGCCCCTGCATCACCCCGGGGGGGGATCTCGTACGAACCGTCAGCTGGTTATGGCACTAGCAAGCCCAGGATCCTCTGTCTCGTCAAGCCCAGCCCCCTCTTCTCCGTCAAGGCCACCTCCTTCTTCTCCGTCAAGTCCACGCTCCTCTGCTCCATCAAGTCCATTCTCCTCCACCCCATCCAGACCAAGCTCCTCTGTGTCATCAAGCCCAATACCATCGAAAATGCCCTCGTTGTTCTCGTCCGCGCCGTCCCTGTCTCCACCGACAACGCCACTGTTGACGCTATCAGCTGCATTAAACACACAGGTCACCCCTGTGGCGACGGCCTCACGAGCTTTCTCCTCACCAAGCCTGCCACCTTTGTCACCTCTAATGCCCGAGTCTCCAGCTCCTCCTCTGGTTTGTGCGCTGAACAGCAACCATCTCTCAACCGAGGCCACACATGAATCGGCGAGTGGATTGGTTTATGGAGACCCTGTTCGAACCAAATTTAGGTCAGTGATTGTATTGAACGGATTCCGTTATACAAAATCAGCAACGTCTTCCAAGAAGGTTACTTACCGCTGTAGTTTCTACCGACGAAAAGAGAAGTGCAAAGGAAGGGTGGAGTTTACTGTAGTGGACATGGCGTTTACAAATTTTCGACCCCATATTTGCCACAAGGGCAACGTGGTTCCAAGCGTGCGGAACGTAGAGAAAGAAATGAAAGATGCAGTTGATGACATTGTTCTTCAGAACCTCTCTATGTCTGCTGAGCGTGTGTGGGAAAGAGTACGTGAAACTTTCTATTCCTCGAAAGATGAAGCTGTTCAAGGTCTAAGTCGTGAGCAAGTACGCCAGCGTGTGTATCGAACCCGAAGGGAATACTTTGGTGGGTCAATGCATGGCCTTGTGGAAGTGCCGCCTTTGTCCTTGGTGCAAGGCTCAACCATGAGCTTTTTTCAGTTCCATCGCGTGTATGCTCACAAAGGTAGTAAGGGGCCAACAACTGAACGACTCATTGGATGGGGGCATCCCGTCATCATCGATAGGCTCAAGTACAAGGGAGTCACTCTGTTTGTCGATGGAACTTTTAGATGCGTACCGCAACCATTCTACCAATGCGTTGTGATTATGGTACATGATCAAGCGTCAGACTTATTCCTACCGGCATTTTACGTGCTGTGCAGCTCAAAGGAGTCCGACATGTACTGGAACGTTATTGACCACGTAATCCAAGCTACGGACCAAAAGCTGGATCCCTCTGCAGTCATCTGTGACTTCGAGTCGGGGTTAATTAAAGCCTTGTTGACCCAGTTTCCTGACGCTCGAGTGAGTGGATGCTTTTTTCACTTTAAGCAAGCCTTAGGAAGAGAGATGAAAAAACTACGGCTCCTGAAATTAAGATCGCGATGGCTTCCGGTAGTGTTGATATTTTAGCAGTGGTCAATAAGAAGAAGGTGGCTGTCGAAGGGACTTCATATGTGCGAAAGCTTATCCGCGAGAAGTGCCACGCGGGTGGGCTGACGTACTCCTACCAGAAGTGGGAACGTTTTTGGGGCTATTTCAATCGCCAATGGGTTCGCCGGTACGACCCTGAGTTGTGGAATGTGGAGGGCATGAATAGGCAAGTTGTCGCCCGGACCAATAAACCCATCGAGCGATTTAACCGTGAGCTAAACGGAACTTTTGCTCCCCACCCAAGTCTTCCGGTATTTGTTGCCGGCATTGAAGCCCTATCGCGGCAACACGTCCGAGCCCTTCACGATATTCCCGCTGGCCGTGCTAAGTCACCTTATCGTCGCGAAAAGTGCACATTGCCCATGGAGGTAGTCCTTCCGGGTAATTAGCTGGTACTGTAGGTTTTAAGCTGCTGTAGTTTCCATGGCGGAGAGCGTGGAAAGCTTTCTTCGCCATAATTTAGCTTCCAATTCACACAAGTACACGTCGAGGATGTTGTTTGGGTGCTAGTAGTGCTCAAAGGTGAGAGATGAACGAGGAGGATGCTGTTTTACTGTCATGACCCTGTTTCGTTCAGGTCCTGCGTTTTGGTCCAGAACTCACCTGTTCAAATCGTAGACCAGGCCTAAATCAGAACCGAAAAAAAAGGCAACCGAACTTCCTCACTCCGACAAACCCCTTCCAAATCCAACGCCAATCGTCCTCGCCAGCTCGCCGTCTGTCTCAGCCCCCGCCCGTCAAGTAACGATGTCCGTATCGTCGGTCATTTCCGTTGCTGCAGCACTCACTGCATTTGCGGGCCAAATCAAGGCTCACCGCTACGTGTATATCCCGCTTTCTGAGTTCGTCGACTCGGAGATGTCTGCTTGGATCGTGCAGTTTGAGCCGCAATGGTCGGGCGATTGAAGCAGCGACGGTAGCGACGCCTCAATACGCTCTACACGTCGCTAAGGACCTCGAACCGATACAGCACTCCGAATAATGCTCGCTCCTCCCGTATTCCCTTCCGTGTGCTGCTCGACAATGAAAGCTCGCCCTACGGTGTCGACTACGGCAACACTAATCCCGACGTCACAGCCACGGACCCACCCACGACCGGAGACGCCACCTTCCTTCACGACATGGTGCACGTTGTCCCTGAGAACCTTGGCTGAACCAAAAACTGCATGACTGCGAATAGCTGCCGTTCCAGGCGTACAAGGACTGTGTGCTTCTCATGGGTCCGGCCAGCGGCACGTACTACGGCATCCTCAACTTCGTCGATGACGGAGTCCTCGAGTATCAGGGCTGAGACCAACGAGTCCTCCACTACTGCCTCGTCGTTGACTACAATGCCCTTATCAGAAACGAATGAGCAGGATTCGATTAATACCCTGGAGTCCTCGACGACAGAATCAACATCGTCATGTAATTGGGACAGCTATACGACGTTGACCGGCTGAAGGAATTACTCACATAGCATCCCACCCGGCTGTTTAAGTGGCCAATATTGCAGGAGTTTGAAGTTAAAAGTGATGCTAAGAGTTACAAGGAGCCCTTGTGCCCCGTGTTGACAAGTTGCTGTATGTCGACTTCCCCACACTGGTGTTCTGTGTAGTGTGGAATCATTTGCCAGGTCGGCACACGCTGTCCGACAACCGTATGCAGTTGAAACCTGCTAATAATTTGCTTGCATTCAATACATTACACACTGACATGAATTCAGCGATTGCACTTTTCCTCACCTGCTGTCTTGATTTAGCACTTCTTTTCTGTTGGAGTAAGCAGCAACAGCTTTTCAGTGTAGTGATTACTAGCAACAGATGTGCCTACACCAACAGGTCAATAAGTATTTGAGCAACAGATATTAATTTGCAGTGCACTGAGCTCTAAACTGGTCTCCTTCTAACCGCTGGCCGCCTGGACAGACACCAGTCCAGATATCTTTCCGCGATGCCCATTCCAAGCGTTGCCAGGCGTCCGTCGATGCCTTGCGGTCTCCGAGACCATCGCACTTTGTTTGCCTTGCAGGTGGCGCCATCGACCATCGAGTTGTCGGCTTTCGAGCGACGGTCATGCTGCGTCGCGACTTTGAGCGTCCGCAATGCTAGCGACCGCGTTTTGCGCTTTCGACTGGTACCGCCACCTCATGCTTCGCCAATCCTACTGCGTTGCGAGGTTGGGACCTTGCACGCACTGAAAACGCCACCGTCATCTGGCCCACGGCACTTGGGCCCAAGCACGAAATCGCTTTGGAGCAACCCGGTGCGGTCGACGGTGACGACCATTCCGACGACGACACGGAACCGGAGGTCGGCCGCCATCGTGCATGACGCTCCAATAGCGAGGAGATGGCGGATCGATCATCTCTGGAAGGGCCGTTGATGGCTCGTAGGACATGTCCGTTGCTGGAAGTCACACGAGCACTTTGTGAATTGAGTCCTAGCTGAAGGCTGTCGTTGAAGAAGGACCCAGTGGAACTAGAGCACGGTGTCTATCGAAACTTGTATACAAGCCAGGAAGTAAAGGCTGAAAAAGAGGCTGAAGCAGCAGCTCTCGACTTGGCTGAAGCAGAATACGAGGGCATGCAAAAGAACATGCGGTGGCACGTGTAGCTAGCAACACAACCGTGGCAAGTAGAAATACCAGAAGTAATAGACGCTACACTGTCGAAGAAGCTACTGACCCTGAGACGAAATCGTCTCGGAAATTTACGCTGCGAGAAGTTAACAAGCTCAGTAAACCGGAGCGCAGATATTTTGCATAATTTCCAGCTTCGGTAGTACGGTTGACTACGCCTACTATGAGCAGTACAACGATCTGTCCTATCTGTCTGCGTTGACGCACAGGGTCGCTGTCTACGGCAGTCTTTATGTTGGTGGAGCTGTACTTCTATTGATTGGCAGGGCGTGCCAAAGCTATGGCTTCTAGTATATGGCAGAAAACTTACTGCACGCCTTCGCGGAATCCATTTTTCGTCTCTGTGCAGACAAAACATTGGCTTTTTCGACCAAACCGAGAACGCACTGGTGCACCCACGGCTGATTTGGCAACCAACGCTCTGCGGGTAGCTGTCATCTCTGGTGAGACTGAAGGTCGATTGTTTCAAGCAATATTCACGACTGTGGTAGCATTGTCAATCTCGTTCTTGACAGGAATTTGGCTTCTTTCGCTTGTGATGCTTGCCATTATCCCATTTATTTTCTTGGTTATGTGTTTCGTGGTAATAGCATGCGTGGTAAGAACATTCTTGCTGACGACATGGCTGAAGTTGGAGCGCATGCGTCAGAGTAGTGCTGGTTGCGAACGCATTCGAAGCAATTCCGAACCTGCTGGAACTCTTTCGAGTGACTCGGAATCTGCTCGTATGCATTGGACCTCGGCCAACATTGAAGTGGCAGCTCCAAGGCAGCTCCAAGGAGCTAAACGAATGAGCAAAGGCAAAAGGGAAGAAAAAATCACCCTAAAGCAATACTACACTAGTACTTATGCAAACCATGATGGTTCTAAACGAGCTCTTGTTACCCTCTAAACCGCGGCATCCGCTGCTTCGAAGTCGGGATGATCCAGAACACGCGCAAAGTCGAGGGTGTCGCCATAAGCATGCCTCCGTTAAAATAACAGTTGCCCAGATCAGCGACTTTCTCGCCCTTTAGCCTGCTACGCTTCTTCGAATGGATGGGGTCACTCCACGCTGACGCCGTGGCCGCACTGCATATTGCTGGTAGACGCAATATCATCGACGGGTTAGAGCTTGTGGTGCATCTCATTGTCGATGCTGTGAAGTTCCTAACCGCTCCGCGCCTGTGCTCAACTCGAGTCTCGGCTGAACGCCTGCGTTCGTTCGCCTCCAGCTTGCTTGCAGAGAACTGTCAAATGCAGTACACACGGCTGAATCGCAGTCGCTTCAAGACAACTGGATGGTCGGTTGAACGCTGGAACCTCCAACCGCTGACTTGTTACACGAGTCCGCTGTGGAAGCGCTGTCTCAACGTCGAGTCCACCTGACGACTCGGCGAGCGGTCCAGGGATATTGGCGTCGCTCAACGACTCTCGCAACTAGTTGGTCCTCTCTCGTGTCGCCCGGGACTTCGCGCGGAAGCCTAGAAGACGGTTGCATAGCTGCATGGGGGCAGGAGACCGCGACGTGCGAAGTGCTTCAACCTCGTCCATACTACGGTCAAGTTCTGCTGGATGGAGTTGACTTAAAGCACCTGAACATCAGATGGTTGAGGGGCCAACTTGGTCTTGTTGGTCAGGAACCAACATTGTTTATCGGAACTATTGCGGAAAATATCGCGTATGGGCTGGACGTAATGATAGTGATCGAAGCCGTTGCAAGAATGGCGAATGCCCATGACTTTATCATGCAATTTCCGGACGGTTATCAAACTCAAGTGGGCATGAAGGGGGAGCAATTGTCAGGCGGACAGAAGCAGAGAATCGCTATCGCCCGCGCAATGATTAAGAACCCTTCTATATTGCTGCTGAATGAAGCAACTAGCGCTCTCGACTTGAAAATGAGAAGAAAAAAAAGTGTTCAGGAGGCGTTAAACAAGGCTGTGGCGATGCAGCGCCGCACAACAATTGTAATCGCACATCGCCTGTCGACTATCCGCACACACCAGGACCTCGTGAGTCGTTATGGGATCTACGCAAAGCTGGTAGAGACGTCTTCTTAAGCATACCCAGCTTACTTTTTATTTTAGTTTTTCTTGCGCCATGAAAAATATACATATATATGTATGTGCTATCTGGTTCAACGTCTTTAAGTTGAGTAAGGCACAGTGGCTGTTCAAAGGTTTTACAGTCCCTAATGCGCAGTACTGCTACCAAATATTGCTAGTAATGGCATTTACTAGACGGTAGAATTGTGACACTTTTTGCTCCTTGCAGATCACGCCACATTTGCTTATTACTAACTTTCGCTTTCCTACCGACACACAGTACCTATTCGCCAAACGGTTTCTTTTTTTCAGCATAGGCATATTCAACCACAAATCGATACGATCGCTCAAACTTATCCTGCTGAAAATGAAGCACAGAATGCTCCGGGTGCAATAAACTAGGACTTTCGTGTATCGAAAAACGAAAATCCTAGTCCTAAGTTTCTGAGAAGCCTAGTTTGACCAGATGGGTACAAGCATTGTGAGGGCATGTTGAAGGTCGCCAGGAGCTCTGTCGTTGCCTGTAACATGGTATAAATAGCATCCACGGTCGTTTTGAAACCCCTGGCGCTTTTCGCGATCGATACCTTGACATTAGCGACTTTTCCCCCAGGCTCGCTCCTCCTGTCGAGAATGACAAAGGCCCGAGCTGCTCCACCGACTGTGAACGACAGTTTAAGCGGCTACAAGACCCAGCGTATTTTCAAAAGGAAACAGCTTCCTACCATCACTTCCAGCTTTCAATTTTCCTGTGCCAAGTAGGGTGATGCATGCGATCTATAATCTGTTTTGCGAGCCCTCAAGTGGTATGCCGGATTATTTTGAAGAGCAAGCGGACGGCTCAGTTGAATTGCCCACGATCAATTCAACGCAGTGATTAAGTGTGTAAAAATAATAATGTCATACCGAGGGATTCCTGCAGTATTTGATATCTTCGGAGATGCATTAAAAAACAGAAAGTTGAGCGTACCAGAACAGTCTACGGTGCAAAGCTATGTTCGCTTCGTTTTGGCTATTAATCTCGCAGCGTTTGGCGTATTTTGAAACGTGTATGGGGGTTCTGTCATGGTTGATGGAGCAAAGCATAACTCTCGTGGCTACTTAGACGTCCGTGAGTGGACACCTCATAACTACCATTTGCTTGCTATACCGACCGGTGATCGTGCCCACACAGGCTCGAATTACGCTGATCTTGTAGTAGACACTCTTAAGTCGATTGCTGGACCCAATGTCCTTAAGAAAATCATTGGTCTGGCAACGGATGGAGCAGAAAATATGGTAGGATGCAATCGAGGGTTTGTAAGGAACATTCGGAATGCCTGTAGCACAATTGGTGCTTCTGGAATCGTTGCAAATTGGTGCGGTAGCCACCAACTTAATTTGTTGACTTTCTTGATGTCCTTGACATCTATCTTTGTCAATTTCAGATCAGTACTTGGAAACGAAATTAAATACACCCACAAACACGACTCAGTGGCAAACTGCCCAACGTACGCCGGATCTAGTCGAGCGGCATACAGAGCGATTAATTCACCAGTCCTCGGTTAAAGTAGTAGCTCTTATCTGGTCCCAACGACGAGAAATGAAGGAAGCATATGGACG
Source organism: Phytophthora taxon juncus (assembly GCA_033558005.1). Classification (NCBI taxonomy): domain Eukaryota; phylum Oomycota; class Peronosporomycetes; order Peronosporales; family Peronosporaceae; genus Phytophthora; species Phytophthora taxon juncus. The sequence continues at coordinate 2,732,870 of JAUCEE010000021.1, forward strand.
CGATCGAGGCTTCCAGAGACTTGTCGAGCGTGTCTCCAAGGAGCCTGCCTGCAGCGACGGCGTGGTCTCAGCCCGAATTTGACTTACACTTTAGTCATGTTAAAGCTTTTGCTCTTGGGCATTACATCGGGTTCACACTGTTGAAGGAGATTTCAGTAACCTTAAGCGCCTCAAGAGCAAGATTCGCAACCGATTAAGTGATTTTTCACTGGAGGGCGAGCTTCAAGCAAAGCAATACTTCGAGCTAGTTGATTTAGCATCAGTTTCGGATGCAGGAGGTGAAGTAGACGGTAGCATCTAATGGTAGACCTAATTGGAGATTTTCTAGAGTCCTACAATGGGCTGTTTAAGGAGTTAGGACAAAAGTCCTAGTTTATTGCACCCTGGCAATGCTGAAGCGGCTTGAGTTCAGAGCCAGCGACTCGCAAAGTGTTTACGACAAGATACGTACGCCATCAAAACCAATATGATTCGATAGAATCTGTTACAAAACATGTACTTTGGCCGAAATCACATCAGTTGGTCGTGTGGTATAGGGAAGCTCATAAGCATGTACAAGATGTGCATTGCTGTGGATGTCCGTGCTTACGAAGATACAACAACTGCAGATCAATCAACCCTCTCTGACGGGAAGCCATGCAAACGGACATGTATTATAGTGGAGAGTCCATGTTCAGTCTGATGGTTGGCCATGGAGCATTGCAAAACAAGGTTCCCTTGGGGAGTTTTACGAAAGCAGGAGCAAGCGACTCAAAGCAGGATATGTCAAGATGTATTTGTGCAACAGTGGTGATTACCATGTTTCCGTACAGTTGTCCTTTGGTCAAATCAAATCTCGTGATTACGAGGAGAAACTGGTCTTTGTTCTGGAAAGGCGATAACGCTTTGCTGTAATATGACATGAATTTCGTACAAAAATAACAATAGTTTGCAATATTTATTAATACACTATAGTACACTCGAAAGACGTTACTTGATAGCGTATCGTCATTTTCCTCAACAAGTATCGAGCACTGCTTTTATCGTAGGTCTTGCCATCTAGCGTACGAAAATAAAAGCAAAAGCATAAATAATTGGCAATCGATGATCGCGTGCAACAGCGTGGGCTTTGCTTCTGCCTGACTTACTGTGCCATGCGGTTCATCGTGATAATGTTTGAGGCTGTGCTGTGCCCAACACCACGTCCTTAGAGTTACCAGCAGGAGAGTATTCCACTTAACACATGCGGAGGCGAATAATACATTGTTGCGTCCAAGTTTGCGATCGTAAAATCACCGTCCCCCGTGCGAGGGCAAACAAACCAAGATTCAGTTCACCATTTTCCATCCAGCCCACAACACACTCAAAACCAACGCACAAAGTCATGCGTCGTCACGACACCACACTGGTGTACTACATCACTCTGGTAGCTCTGGCTGTCCTCGCTGCCACCAGCTACGCTGCTGCAGCTGATGCTAAGCTGTCCAATTTAAGAGTGGCGACACCACCTCCTCCTCCTCCAGTCAGCGAAGCGGACGAGAGTTACTTGAAGAGAATTCTCGCAGAAGATGACCCGGCTGATGAGGAAGACCTTGCTACTACAGACGAAGAGAGGGCGTTCGGTCTCGAGAAGCTTACACCTGCCCTCGCCAAACTGAAAGAACAGGGTATGTCAAAGCTTGCCCCAGCTCTCCAGAAGGTCTCTCAGCTCAAGGCGCAGGGAATGGTGAAGATTTCTCCTGCCATCACAAGCCTGCGGCAAAAACTAAGTCCATCTCTTGCTAAAGCGAGTCAATCGTATTCGGACAAGGTCACCCCGCTTGCGTCAAAGCTTAAGGGGGACACGGATGCGGCGTTGGGGAAGATGAAAGGCAGTCCGATGTACGCAAGTGTCAAGGCTAAACTCGATCCCGCGATGGATAACCTCGCTTCCACCATGGTTGAATGGCAGGCGAAGTTTATGGCACGGTTCAAATCAACCCCAGAATCTGTTACCTCGAAGATCGGCGCTGGCACTACAAACTTGAAATGGCGCAGCAAGGAATGGTATGCAGTGTTTATGAGGAAGCAAAACACGGTTTTCCATCAACTCACACAGGCCACGAAGAAGGACGGAAAGTGGCTTAATCAGGTCCAGAAATTCATAAACAGCTACAAAAAGAATTCCCCATAAGCATCGTCATCGAGAGGGATCCGAAGTGTTGCGATAGGAGCAACACGAGAAAAAGACTACTGCGCTTAGCTCGCTGCTAATTGTTCGAGTCAGTTTTAGCAAATAACGATGTTAAGCGTCCACATCTGCGGGCTACGTCTTGCTCGGTACATGTGAACGTCAAAACTGAAAAATGGTTACTTCATGACCAACTGCATGTACACTAGCACTCGGGATATTGCCACGCAGAGGGTGAACACCCCTGCAGCCAATATTTTCGCGGATGCAATGGACCCCAACGCGTTCGTGTACCCTGCGTCCTTGGCCTCTTCGGGGTTGTAATGCCTATTGCATCTATTCAAGACCAAGAAAATGTTTCCACAACTTAAACTTCGAAGGTTTTGACGGAGGAGATGCCCTCGAAGCCCCGAGTGAAGCATAAATCCAAAGCACCGAAGGACGTTAAACGCAAATGCTGCTCCTACATTACTAGCTGGTGCGTTTCGCATGGAAATCGCACTCGTCGGTTGGGGGCCGTAAGAATATCGAGGGTGCACAAAGCTTGCAGTCGCAAGAAGATAAGTTTGAGCATGGTGGCGGTGCGGAGACAGGATGCTCGCGTGAAGCCCGGGTAGGGGGCAAATGCTATATGGTAACGGTGGAGGTATGAGATGCTCGATATCGGGATGCACGAAGCATGGACAACGAGGAGGAAAATGCGTTGCACATGTGGTATTATCTGTTTTCAGACAGGCTGCACGAAATCAGCGCAAGCTGAAGGAAAGTGTTATTCGCACTGCGGGGCAAGGTGCTGCCAGTACCGTGGGAGCTAAAAGTTTGTTCAGTACAGAGGCAAATGCGGCGAGCACAGCAGCGATGAAACCGGATAGACAAAGTAAAATCGCGCATTAATTGTTTTGCAGTAAAATCTTCACAAGCTTGAAACTATTGTGTCGAGTGTTTTTTTGTTTTCATGCTTGTGATGCCATCCATACAAGCCTATTTGCTTCGATGACGAGGTATGCTGAAAACACTCCTACCGGTAATTCCGTACCGAAATTATTGAAAAGCGTGTGCAGATGGCGATAAAATGCTCCAGCGCCGGTAATATTTTTCGGATTCAAACCAGCGCGAATTTTGATTGTCTTTCGCACCAAGTTGTGTCCTAACTTCTCGCAATTCATGTTGCATTCCACCATATCTCACCTCTGGGACGGGCCAACTTCAAAACGACGAAAGAGAATTTCGCCTTCCAAGAAGGAGTGGTCATCTGGACCTCGCTGCTTCGCGGTGGTACAGACCTCGACCCCATCGAGGTGTGTGCGGCCTCGCTGAACGACTGGAACCGCTATGTGCGGTCTGAAAGTCAGGTGATGAGGCCGCATTTCATGAAGTGGCGTGACAAAAAGATTTGGATTGTGGAGATCCCAGCCCTCTTCATGGGGGGGGGGGGGCTGCTGGTGCCGTACTTTCAGACCGTCCTTGGTACAGGCACGTGATTTTTGGTCCTGGTTTCTATGAAGGGTACGCAGGTGCAGCTTTCCCAGGTATTTCGGATTGCGTCGCTTTTAAGGACAACGCAACTACCATCCAGCTTTGCATGTGAACGATGTAACCCGCATTGTCAATGACGCAGCTATTTTTTTGAAAGAGGTCTGACAAACGGATGATGCGTGCGACGGGGACATTCGATGACCCTGTTTTGGGGTGTGTATATTCCCACAACGACCAACCTCTACCAGGCGAGCCAAACATTGAGCAGGATTTAGCCTTCGGTCCGAATAGAAATGTTGGAGCCGCTCTACCACGCGGACTAGCGTGTTTTCCTGAGTTTCATACCGTAAAAGTGGAGGTTGGTGTTTGTCAGTCATGGACTAGTTTCGATCGCAAAGCGGCACTTTGGAAGAGATATCCTGGCGTGGAATATGCGCTATCAGTAAAGCTGTCTTTGGATCTACGTGTGCGCCGGTCCGATTGGAGGGAGCATCGTGTGAACAGGCAATTTCCTAGTAATAAAGACATTAACCGCGCACCTGTTTTGCCTATTGACACGAATGCTTTTCCTGGAATTTGACGCTCATCGGCTTCTGGGACTTCCAGCAAATGCCGGTCTGCCTGACGGATTTAACGATCCAGTTCGGTTAAATATCTTCAAAAGGGTCGAAGCCATCCTTGCATATCATATTCATGACCGAGATGATGACCAAATTGACGATCAAGACACTGGTCAAAGCCCAAGGCAGTGGTCGAAATGTTATGCCGAGCTCACTGGGAGACGTCGTCGACGATCAGCTCCGACACAAACATCCCCACGGAATCTTTGACCACAACACACATTAAGCCATTTATGCACCGAGTCACAGTCAGTACCAACATTTTATTGTGTACCTAACCGGCGAATACTAGGAAATGCTAGCAGTCTGATGTCTATGGATGTGGGGGATTCGACACAGCTATTGCTGTTTACTGATGCAGTTTTTTAATTGAAGATTAAAAGAAAAACTTCAATTTCATCTTCTACGCAAATCTAAACTAAAGTCTTGTAAAAAAAACTACGATCGGAAAAAGAAAGCTGGTCAAGGAACTACCGTTTTTTAGTTTTTGTCAAAGGTATGAGTAGGCCCTGCTCTGGATCCTAGACTTACTCCAGCTTAATAATGAGCTTGCCGATGTTTTTGCGCTCGTACATGAAGTCAATAGCCTCCGGAATGCTCTCCAATCCACGGAACTCGGTCGGGTCCACGCCAGGGTTCAGCTTACCTTCCGCCATCAGCTTCAGGAGGCGCTCAATGTGCGAGGGGATGAACTTGGCGTGGTTGTGCAGAAGGAAGCCGCGGACACTGGCTGACTTCCACAGAATAGTAGAGTTCAGCTGGTACACCGTCATCGGCTCCTTAGACTTATCGCCACGGTAGCCCGAGATGTAGCCGAACACGATCACTCGTGCATGCATCGCCAAGTTCTTCGTCACCGCCTTGAACATGTCACCACCCACTGTCTCGAACACGAGGTCCACGCCCTTCGGGTACTCCTTCTTCAGCACGGCGTCCACGTCCTCCTTCGTGTAGTTAATCACGCGGTCGCAACCGAGCTTCTTCAGGTGCTCCACCTTGGCGTCCGAGCTGCACGTGCCGATCACGTGGTTGCCCGCCAGCTTGGCCAGCTGCACCACGTACTGGCCGGTGCCGCCGGCCGCAGCCGACACGAACACCGTCTCGTTGCTCTTCATCTCGCCGATCTGCTCCAGCGCAATGGACGCCGAGATGCCGCCCACCGTCATGGTCACCAGCGCGGGCGACAGCTCCGGCGTCTTGATCAGGTTGGCCGATGGCACCTCCACGTACTCGGCGAAGGCGCCGAACTTCTGGTACGCAACGGCGTCGCCCACTTTCACGTTGGTGACGCCCTCACCGACGGCGGACACGATGCCGGCAGCCTCCAGACCGCAACCGAACGGCGGCGGCAGCGACCCCGTGTACGCGCCATTGGTGAGGTTGATGTCGGTGGCGTTGATGCCCAGGAAATGGTTCTTGACCACGACGTTGCCGGCAGCCGGTGTCGGCACCTCCGGGACGTCGACGATTTTAGTAGCAGCTCGGAAATCGTCGGACTTGGTGTGCACTTGGACGGACTTGAAGGACGGCATGGTGGTTTGTCAGTGGTTTGAGCTCCGGATAGCAAGTTAAAAAATGAGCAATGCGTTGGAGATGGCGGCGGAGGAAGATGTAGACAAAACAAATCTACTTCGTAAACAAGCGTATTTGTTAAGCATGTTGCGTAACGTCAACCAAACGATCGTTCGCAGTGTGAAAAGCGCGACATGAACATCGCGGAGTCCACTACAGATGAAAAACAAGTGTTGTAAGCTTTCATGTTTTAAGCTGAATCGTTGTTTTCTAATACGTTGCCACCATAAATGTCCTCCAATTGTTTTGCTTCGTAGGTAGGAACCAGCATTTATTTTAATTTTTCAGTGTGATTGCTGTCATGAACGCCAACAGCGAGCAAACCGTCGTCATGATATGCTTGAGAAACTACGTGGTTCAGATCTTGTGCAGTAAAAGCATCTTAAAAGACTGTGCCATCGCTCTTGATATTGATGGGAGGTCCGCCATCGGCACGCTTCTCCTTTGCGATGACGCGGCCGGCCTTCCAACTCCCTCCTTCAAGCATCTGAGGGACACAATAAAAATCGAAGGTTAGATATTGTTGTTAGATACCGTTGGACTGCCACTCTGAATAGTCGCGATACCTTGACGAGAGGAAAAACGTCTGCAGTGAAATTCAGGTGCTCAAGAATGACCTTGTGCAGCTCATCCAAGATAGCTACAGTAAGTGCTCGCCACTCGATGATCACTTCGGAGCTGGGGTCGAACTCGTCCGTCAGGATATTTGGAGACTTCGGAACCAGCACCCCAAAGTCTACCAGAAGTCCGCCGTTACGATACTCCGGCAGTCCTGTCCGCAGAATATCATTAGTTCAGGCTGTATCTGAAACATAATAATCAACATTCGTACCGGTCATTAAGTTCAGATCCGTGATCTTGAACCCAGCATCCTGAAGAGGTTCCATCAGCGAGTACGTCAACCATTGCGAGAGCTTATGGAAGCTCACGAATTTGCCCGCCTTCTCGTGCTCCGGCAAATAGCTACAAAAAACACCAGAACGTAGGTCATAAGTTAACTACAGACTTCACCGCAAATGCAGCCCAGAATCCACGTACGACAGCTCCCACACGTCGCCCATATTCTGGCCGTCAATTCTCGTTCTGCTCTCTGGCCAAATGTCCTGCAGCCCGTACAGCACCACCTTCCACAGCTCCGTGATCGACACTTCTCCGCTGGCATTCTGGTGCTTCTTGAGGTAGTCCACCATGTTGCCGGGTCGGACGGATCCGTCCGCGCCCGCGAAGAACTCGGGGTAGTTGGCAATGCTCTTCCCCAGCCGCTGCAAACCAAAACTCATCAGCAAAAAAAAAAAATAAATAAATAAAAGTAAAAACTCTCCATTCACCTTGAGCAGCTCCGTTCTGCCCGCACATCCCACCAACGGGTTGTCGTCGCTCTATCCGTCCAAAAGTCATTAAGAAAACCAACACAAAACAAAAAAAAAGCGAACCTACCACTTGGAAAGCGTTGGCAATTGCGTCGTCCGGCAGCGCCGCCAGCGCCTTCGCGTCCACGCGATGCGGGTCCGTCTGGGGCTGCGCCGAGAAGCTGCCGGCCTGAAACATGTGCAGGCTGGCGACGCCCAGCCCCTCGCTGCGCGTCAGCAGCTGGCCAGAGCCGGGCTCCACGAAGCGCCAGGCGGCGCCGGCGCCGGCGTCCAGCAGTACGCTGACGAGCGCCAGGTCCAGCAGCCGCCGCGCCGCCTCCAGGCGGTCGCAGCGCCAGCCCTGCGTCATGCGCGCCACGCGCCGCGGGTCGCCCGCCTCGAAGTGGCGCCAGCGCGAGTGGAAGGGCACGGCCGCCTCGCGCGGGCTCGGGTGCGTCTGGCGGATGACGCCGACCACGTAGTCGGCCAGCGCCGGGATCTGGCGCTCGACCACCGAGAAGTGCGGCAGCGCGTCCTGCCGCCCCAGCGCCAGCACGCGCCGGCAGCCCTCGCGCACGGACGCCAGAGAGCGCAGATACGCCACCTGCTCGGCCATCTCGGGGGCGCGTGGCGGAAAGGAGAGTGAATGCGCTTGCCGCCACGCACCCGTTCGCATTCAACGCGCGATCTTGCGCGCTAGGTACGAGTCGCGCCGCATATGGCGGTGCAGTATGGGTAGACAAGGTTGCGGGGGATTAGTCCATGATCCACTTCAAGATTGTTGAATAGCATGATGGTTGCCATGCGGGTGCGTAGGTTTGACGTGGGTGTAGCCATGTCGACATGGAAGTAACGAGAGCTTGAACTGCGCCAATACCGCTATGCCATGCATCTCGTGCCGTAAAAGATGACGTTGGAGCTGGAAGCGATGAAGGAGCTGTACAAGCGATATCCTGGCGCTGTGGACGAGGGCACCATTTCTGCGGTAACCGACGTGGCCTGATCAAATGGCTGGTCAAGCACACTCCATGGAATCAAACTTCAGTCGAAACTAGTTTTGATGAAGCTCTCAAGGGAGAACATTTCGAGACAGCAAAGTTGTTTATACAAACTCCAGCCAGCAATCAGAAAAACTTCTATGTGGCTGCAAGCGTCAATTGTTTTGATGGAGATAATGCAGTGGCTCCGGAGTCTGGAAATTGAGGGGACGCTCGAATCCATTCTATCCGCAGCTGTGAGAAGAGGGGATCTTGAAATGGTGAAATGGTTGCATGCCAATTACCCCAAGACATCTTCGAAAGATAACATGGCTATCGCAGCGGGGTCAGGCTACCTGGGTATAGTCCAATTTCTGCATGTCGATCCCCAACAAAATTGCGGCACAGCGGCGATGGACTCGGCAGCGAATAACGAGCATTTGGAAATTGGTCAATGGCTTCATGAAAACAGATCAGAAGGTTGCACAACGGTGGTAATGGACTCGGCGGCGAAGAATGGGCATCTCGAAGTTGTCCAGTGGCTCCACGAAAACCGATTGAAAGGATGTACCTCGAAAGCGATGGACTCAGCCGCAGCAGGCGGTAACTTGGAAATGCTAAAATGGTTGCATGAAAATCGCTCTGAAGGGTGCACTCCAAATGCGATGGAGAATGCAATCCGACACCAGCAAATGAATACCGCGAAGTGGTTGCATAAAGAGCTTGATCTTGCTTTTCCAGATGACGTAGTGACCACAGCAGCTAGTACAGGCTGCCTCGAGATCAATGGCTGCACTTGAATAGCAAAGGGAGTTGGTCTAAAGCTGCCATGAATCAGGTGGCAGAACATGGTCACCTTGAGGTTGTGAAATTTTTGCATGAAAGCCGCCGTGAACGTTGTACGAAAATTGCCATGAATGAAGCAGCCATAACAACCATTTGGATGTGGTCCCGCCATACAATTATAACAGCAGCCAACTTGTCGTTTTTTTCGCAAAGTCTTTTGCTCCATTTTGCATACTTTATCCTAGTCTAACTGTTTGCATGCAAATAGGCGTGAAGGCTGTAATACGAAGGCAATGGACGCAGCGGCAAGAAATGGTGATTTTGAAATGGTGAAATGGCTTCATGTGAATCGCAACGAAGGGTGCTATGAGTGCTGCAGCTACAAGAGGCTATCTAAAAGTGATGAAGGTTTGGCGGCTGGTTATTCTCTGGACTGGTCTGAGACAGCGATTTCAAACGCAAGGGCGGGAGGGCAGACGGAGACCGTAAAGTGGCTCTACTTTCATTTGGGTATGTCCATCAAGGAGTCATTTGCTGTACACGCAGCACGCAATGACAATATTGGCCTCCTTAAATTTATGAACGAGGAAACCGATTTTTGCCGTAACCCGACCATATTTTTTGTAGGTTGCGGCTACCCCGAGGTAGCTGAATGGTACAAATCCCACTATGGCAACCCAACGCAAGCGCAAATATTAATGTGGTGTATTTAAAAGGCCAGTGACTTCGATTTTTTATCAGACGCTTTAAAAATTAATCTGTTTTTCAATTTGTGGCATTTTGTCCTGGCATTTCGTGTCACAATATTTCTGAGAAGCCTTCTTGTTTTTTTGGATCTCGTTGCCAATGGTCATACTCAATAATCAGATAAGTCTCTCTGTGAATAGTTATCGAAGCTCCTTGACTCTACGTGAGACGAAAATCGCTGCGCTTGCTCATACGACAGAGTTAACTGCGAAAGCATGCAGCTCATTTTCTCATTTTCCTTTAGCTGCCCCTACTCCCGATTTCCAAATCGTCTAGGGATGTTAGTTTCTTCTCGACAAGTAGAGACCTCACAAAGGAGTTCATATTTGAGCTCCATCAAGGTTCCGTATAACGACGTGTACGGGGAGCTGGTAATTTCACCGTCGCTTTCCCAATGCGAAGAAGGTCGAGCCAGTATTAACGGAGCCCTACGTGATGGTGGCGCTCCAAAACTCTTTTCAGCAGAATCATGCGGTCTCCTAGCGCAGTACGCTGCAGTCGGTCTAATGATGGGCTCCCTGCCGAGTGCAATCACGCCATTCCTCGGATACTATCTCAACATGGAAGGGCAAGCTACGACTTCAGCCCGTGCACTACTCGGCATCCCATGGTCTATCAAGGTTTTCATCGGAATCATATCGGATTGCTTCCCTATCTGCGGTTTCAGGCGTCGGCCGCTCATGATCATCGGCTGGAGTCTCTGCATGATGTGCCTCGTAGCAATGGCAACGCTACCGCTCGAGAAACCATATTTCCCAGAGGCCTCATGGCGAACTCTAAAGCCTAGTGCCTACACCGCTGAAGAAATTGCAGCTATTAATTTCCACGCTCCTGCAACAGGAGGTAAGTACATCGTACTCATGATGTTGGCGACGCTCGGCTACGTTATCGCCGACGTTGCAGCGGATGGAGTTGTTGTTGAATATGCCCAGCGCGAGCCTATCTCCGTACGAGGACGGACGCAGACGACAATCTACACTGTTCGAAGCATCTTTACCATTTTCGGAAGTATTCTCGTGGGCTTCGGGCTCAGCTCACCTCCCTACGGCGGCAACTTTGACTTTGGTATCAGCTTTCCTATTTGTTCCATCATTTTGTCCGTGTGCTGCGTCCCAGTGATTCCGATCACCTGGTTCTTCGTCTCCGAAAAGCGAGTGGATACTCCAGATTTGGGGAAGTATATGGTTGTGTTGTGGAAGATGCTGCAGAGTCGCGCTGTGTACCAAGTCATTGCATATAGCTTCTTCTCTGGTGTTTTTAGCGGGATCAGCTATGTCGCTGCGGATCCAGTCACAATGTACTGGGCTCGTGCCACAAGTTTTAACATTTCCATCTCCCAGATTGTTGGTTCCGGAATGACAGCGACCACCCTAATTTTTATGGGCCACTTCGGCCTTGACTGGGACTGGCGTCGTGTCATTATCATAACCACAATAGCTGTCATTGCGCTTGATTCAGTGTGCACAATGCTCACCACCTGGGCTATTGTTCGCAACCAATGGTTCTGGCTCGGCCTGCCTATCGTGGAGACCATACCGTCGAGTGTGAATTTCATCGTCTCAAGCTTCGTCGTCGTGGAACTGGCAGGTAAAGGCAACGAGGCCGCCATATATGGTCTGCTTACAACTGTGGGTAACCTAAGCAACCCGTTTTCAGCGACTCTTACAAAGGCTATCGATGAACCTTTTGCTGTCAACAACCGGGACATCCTGAATGACTCGCGCACCACCCGCCGCGACGTTACGATCACCGTTCTCATTTCGTACATCAGCAAGCTGCTATCGCTACTGTTTCTCGTGTTGCTGCCACGACAGAAAGCCCAGACTCAAGTGCTCAAGCGCAGTGGTCAGAGTAGCAAGGTGCTCGGCGGGGTCACCGTTGTGTATTGCGTTTTCGCACTTCTTTGGTCGCTTCTCATCAATCTACTTGGCATTTTTGAGAGCACGAGGTGCCTGAAGATTGTAGGTGGGTGCTAGGAGCCCGGTTTTCTACGGACATCTGCCACGCGAATATATATACTGCGGGATTTTTCGGTTGCCTATGCTCTATCTTGTTCGTTAAGCGTGGCGACATCAAAAATAGCAAACATCCAGGCTACCTGTGCTGCCTCGACTATCAGTTGAAGTTGGCTGCTAAATAGGCAAGCGCTTAAAATGCTGCCTCCAAGATCATCAACGCCACCTCCCCGTACGGTATGCGAAGCGAAGGCTGGTCAACTTGAACAAGCTGCAAGACGTCTTGGACTGCGCTCAGGCGATCGGTCGAGCTCGACAATCGGTCAGCACTGTCTCAGTCTGGACAACCTAGTGTTAGCATTTTTTACCTAGCCTAGTTGTCGTGAGCACCGGCAGCGGATAGATTGCGCCAGCTTTAGCTCCGCGGTTGAAGTTCGGCATGCCACATCGGCATGGCGCGGCACTTGACTCTCTTGCTGCGTGCAAATTAATCCAGGCAGCTGTAGCAATCAACTCGGACATGTGAAAATCGAGCCTTTCTTCATGAAGTCGCTGACAAAGCAGTTGTGGGTGGAAGCAAAGGAATGGTGCATAAGTTGTCGCAGTTTCACGAGAACAGGCTCTCCGGCTTGCCACGACGGCAACAAAGACGGCGTGGTCCTACCTGACGTCCTAATCAACAGGAGCCCGTCTCCATATGCAATACTATCGTGTGTAGTGACCTTGCCAGCTTAGCGGCCTCAAGAGTATTATTCCTCCAGTTCTTGGTGCGCGGTTAATTAACGGCTCCGTCATCGCTGTTAAACCAAAAGGTTGCACTCGTACTGGTGGTCGTCGTTTGCCGATCGCCTCGACCGATCCTTGTATGTCGAAGTGCTGCGGCGCAGATCCATGGGACCAGTCCCGACAAAAAGATCGAACTCCCACAGCGGATTAACCTCCGTGCAAAGGATAGACCGAAGTCGTGAGCAAGCGACCGACGTTGTTGTCGTTGTGGTAACGCGAGACTCGACAGCGAGTAGCTCTTCGGAAGTTGCTGCAAGGGCATGCAGCCCTCTGCAGCTGCAGTAGCGTTGTGTGGCGTATACCGACGAAGGCAAAGCCGCGAGCTGGCCCTAGAATATGTAGAGGTCGGCTGGCTGGTTGCTGCGCAGCTCGCCGGGACTGGTCGCGTTTGACGTCTCACCAAGCAGCAGCGCGTGGTTTTAGCAAGACCCAAGGCATACTTTAACCAAGTGAAAATCGTTGGCAGCCTTGCTCAGCGCGCATAGCCCAGCCGTACCGACACTGAAAAACATGGGCTTCGCGGTTGAGCGCGCGAGCTGCACTCGCCCGAGAAGCTTGCTGTCGCTTGTGCTCTTCTTCCGGCTGCGGCAATTGGTCATTGCACCGCTCTACCGTGACGGCGGGCACCAGCAGCGCGGCCACCAAGCGAAGATCGCGCTTGTCCTGGTCATCGCCAACCGTTTTTTTCTGCTTGGTGCAGCTGTCGATTAGACGAATTGAAGTTAGGGTGCGGGCCCGTCAACCTGGCCCGTCAACTTGTCAGGGGTTTGCAGCAGCCCTACCGCCGTCCGTGCCATTCACTCGCTCTAACCAAGCCGCACGTGCGCGAACAAAGAGTATCAAGCTCGCCTGAGCTTTCGTTCTTTGACATGTCGCTTCAGCGATTGTGCTTCGTAGCGAAACTACAACAACAGAGACGGAGAATGCAAAGCGTATGGTAAGATCGCCCCTCCAGCAATCGGCATCGCACACATCACGAGCCAAGCACCTAGCCTCCGCTCATAGATCGCGCCAGCTGTGCTCATTCTTCATTTTTCCGGCTTCGAGCAAACGTTCAAGCAAGTACTTCGTGTACAACAAAAAGCAAGGAAGGATGCCCCCGCAAACAGTATCAGACGATATGTACTCGGAGGTTGCCACGCCCACGACCTTCAACAAGGCCAACAAGGCAGCCGAGCGCAGCATCAAGCCCAACTTCATTCTTTACAGCAGCGTGCTGGTTGCTCTGCTCCAGCCGTTCCAGAGCGGTTGGTCGACGTCGCAGACCAACCTCACCCAGTACAACGATACGGCACAATGTAATGCGCGCCCTGTTGTGGAGGGCACATGCCTCATGTTCCCAGGACACACGAAGCTGGAGTGGACGTTCGCCGTGAACGCGTGGATCTTTGGTGGTATGATCGGCAGTCTGTTCTGTGGTCACTTCAGCGATATGTGGGGACGCAAGAAGTTGCTGTTCGTGAACTGCGCCTTTATTATTGTGGGCGCTGTGATTCAGGCGGCTGTGTCCAACATTTGGGCTTTCGCTGTCGGCCGTGTTGTGGCCGGTATCGCTTCGGGTGTCGCCACCGGCACGCTGGGTTCGTACATCAACGAGCTGTCGCCGCCGCACCTTCGCAACATTCTGGGTCTGGGTCTTCAAATCTCGGTGACCATGGGCATTGTGCTACCTGCGATTGCTTTCTTCTTCGCAAACACGAACAGGTGGCTGGCGTTACCTAGCCGGTTTCCCGATCATTCTCGCTGCTACTTTCCTGCTGCTAGCACCGAAGATGTGTGTTGAGAGCCCCGCTTGGCTGCTCATGAAGAACCGTCGCGCTGAGGCGAAGGAGATCATTGCTCGCCTCTATGGCGAAGAGAATGTTTAAGTTGCTCTGAACTGGCTGGAGAGTTCCAACAAGGCTAACCAGTCTGAATTGGGCGAGGTCAACAACGAGACCGAAGTGAAGGAGTCTCTGTTCTCCCCCCGCTACCGCAAGCAGCTCGCAGCTGCCATTCTGTTGTCCTGCGCCCAGCAGCTCTCGGGTATCAACGCTGTGTTCTACTACTCTAGCAGCATCTTTGCCGACGCTGGTATTTCGGATTCGCGCATTGGGACGCTTATCATCGACTTCATCAATATCTTCCCAGGATTTGCCGCTGGAGCCCTCGCTGTTCGCTTTGGCAACCGTCAGATGATCCTGTGGGGCATTGCGAGTATGTGCATCATGGCTGTCTGCATGACAATTGCATTCCTCGTCAATGTGTCGGCTCTGTCGATTGTTTTCACGGCACTGTACGTGATTGCATTCGGCGCCACTCTCGGTCCGCTTGTGTGGGTTGTCACCGCCGACCTGTTCCCGGATTCGATTCGTGCTAGCGGCTCGTCGTTCTGCATTGGTATCAACTGGCTGTGCAACCTGGTCGTCGGTGTTGCGTACCCTTACATTTCGGACGCTCTGGATGACTACGCGTACCTGCCGTTCGTGGTGCTCCTTGTTATTTTCTACCTGCTAGCGCTGAAGCTGGTGCCGGAAACCTCTGGCAAGAGTAGCGAGGAGATCCAGGCCGAATTTGACTCCCGTCGTGCCCAGTAGTTTTCGAGTCATACATACATGTATAACAAAGACAGCAGCAACAGCCTGATAATAAGAAACAAAAAATAAAAAGCTGTTAGAGATATCCAAAACACACCAAAAACTTTTTATTATTGCGCACTATATGCACCTGTTTCGAGTAGTGTTCTAAAAGCACTGACAAAGCTGAAGAACAAGAAAACTTTCGCCGCATACTCCGGGATCCTTGGTATCGATCTTGAGATGGACATAGAGCTTGCGAGATCGCAAGCACACGGTCGATAGCGATTGCAGGGGCCGAGCCACACAGCATATGCTTTAACCTCACAGATTGGATTCAGCGAAGGTGCTGTAGGACCACCTGCAAGCGGCAAGGTCCAACTTGGAGGTACCCGAGTCCTGGCTCGTAATTCAAAATTCAAATGGAAGCTGCCAAGCGGCACTCCCCTCAACTCAAGGATCCAGACCGGTTTCCCGACATCACATGTGCTTGCAAGAGGCCGTGTTGCCCTGTTCCAGGATCCTGGAAGTGTTCTCGATGTGGTTGTGCCTGTGACGGACTTTCGACTCTGGAACGCGGGGAGATGAGCAAGAGGGACTTCAATCCCACTCTAAGCGGCTTTTCTAATTTTTGAAACATGCGTTCCCTTCGTGTCACGGTCAATTCGTCGAGGCATGCTGTTGCCCCACTCGTTTCTCGTATGAAATAACGCGCAAGTATGTTTGTAATCCACAGCACAAGGTTTAAGATAACGATCTACAAGTATAGTATGTAGTGGTCAAGTCCGCAATTACATTTTTGGGGGGCATGCACCTCCTCTTGGCGGGACGTCCAGTTAAATCACACGGTCCACACGAAATACACAACAAATTTCAGCTCCAATAGCAAATACATTTTTTTTAGCTGAAGTTGCAATAGGTCCGATGCTAGCAACACGTACGCCAGTGATTGAGACGCTACTTCAGCAGCGCATGAATACATGTATCAGCATATAGCATTTTCCAAAAGTAAATCGCGGTGATGACAACCGAGACGAAACGTAAATGAATGGCACGACGATGAACTCTTAACTCTGTTCGCGTAAACTCGTTGCTTATTTTCCGCATCTATACGATTACATTCCAATTAAATGCCAGCGTGAGCGAGGAGTAAACCCACAAATATAAGTATACACAGTTCTGGAGAATTTAAGTAGTTGTGTCCGAAACAAACGAGGGGTCCAACGCAGCACGTCGCCCAGGAGCCAACCAACAGCACCCACCAGAGCCAAATTCATCTCCATATTCGAAATCAAACTCTTAGTCTCGGTTTCAAGCACCTCATTGCAATGCAGGTGTGTGTGCACACTATGAATAAGGTCGTCGTTGTTTATGTTCAACAGGGTGATATCGCCGCTCACTTCGCTAGACTAGAGCAGCAAAGCGAACAAAGCACTATTGCAATAGATTAGCCAACATTGCAGATGATCCAAGATCTCTGGAGTGTCAGCGAAACTACCATCGATCTCGTGATGGCCACCGTAATCTGTAGTCATATTAAAACATGAACAGCTTCATTAGCACGGTTCATCCATGGAAGGAGGTCCTGCTAGACCCGTCAGCTCAACGGATTCAAAATGGCAACTGGTAAAAAAATATTTTTTTGAGGGGAAGAAAAGTTGGAAGACTTCAATTGTGCCAAGTCGCAAGACTCTTACCAGTTCATGTTTGGCACATGATCATCGTGTGAGGCACGCAGATGAGTGTTTTAAGTGAGTGAGGTGTATTGTGTTACTGTACCCGCTAGGATCTGAACTCTAATAACCATGCTTTGTTGACTTGTATCGTCCTACAAAATTGTACTGTGTCTGTTCGTACCTACTCTTCTTGTTTTCTCAATTGCATTGCGATCTTTCGTTCGCTTCTCTTCTTTCGTTCCAATGAGAACACAGCTGAGTGTTGAACGAACGTTGACCCAGTTGGCGACAAATAACCCCTGTTGGGCTTCCTGATTTCTAGCTTCGCTACCTACCTCCCAGTATAAGTAGGGCGTATTTCCTATGCCCTCCAACATCGCTTCAGCTTAAAGTATTCAATCAATTCATTAAACGGAGCTGAAAATGAAGTTGTCGACCTGCGCTGCATCCTGCAGCAATTCTTGCGCAACAGGTTAATAAGTATTTGAGCAACAGATATTAGCAGCCTGCAATACCACGCAAGTACTACTAAAAATTGTAATGCCACGTCTTGCTGAGTCTTCTTTGTTTAGCCACCCTTGCGTCGAAAGATAGCTACTCAGCTCCGCAATAATATCAAAGGTACCCTTCCCGACAAGCAATATTCATTGTCACGAAAGTGGTTGAGCAGTGTTGATGCACGCAGATAGCACAACGCATTTTGCCCTGAACTACCTGGAGCGCGACGTCCGATGCGACGGTCTTCGGCATCTTTTTGAACTTTAAAGTCTGTCAGCAGCATGCTTATGCTTAGTACGTTCATTAAACTTGATCATACGTAGAGAGCGAGAGGGGCCGTGAAGGCAATCCAGACTTCGGAATGGTGTCAGAGTCTAAGAACTGAAACACCGCAAATGAACGCTTATTCCTCGGCTCATTGCTTGAAAGCAATTTCACGAGAAATGATAAGCTACAATCCCCTATAGTTCGCCAATGTGCTGGCAAGCCGCCGTCGTTGGCTCGTGCTCCTACCCCGCTGTTGTCCACTCCGGATAATAGTTTTCAGGCAACCACTAAAAAGAAAAAGTCCTGCTAACAATGCCATCGCACAAATCCTCCCTGCCTGGGCTCAAAGTGCAGCTGCATTCTCGAACGCTGGCGTCCCCGCAATCCAACTTGCGGTTGACGCGCGCTGCAGACGAATTTTGATCCCGTCGACGCCGAAGATTACCAAATCCGCACCATCTGTTTTTCCAATACAAACCCCCTGTCATTCGTCTATCCAATTGTTTCATCAACAGTTTTTGCTGCTTGGAGATCGGTAGTCTCAGTGACGTCAGTCCTCAATCGGAGCCCAAGAGCCAAAGTCGAGTCCAGCGTAGCGATGCCGTCCTTCAAGTCCGTCCTAGTGCACACCAAGTCCGACGATTTCCGAGCTGCTACTAAAATCGTCGACGTCCCGGAGGTGCCGACACCGGCTGCCGGCAACGTCGTGGTCAAGAACCATTTCCTGGGCATCAACGCCACCGACATCAACCTCACCAATGGCGCGTACACGGGGTCGCTGCCGCCGCCGTTCGGTTGCGGTCTGGAGGCTGCCGGCATCGTGTCCGCCGTCGGTGAGGGCGTCACCAACGTGAAAGTGGGCGACGCCGTTGCGTACCAGAAGTTCGGCGCCTTCGCCGAGTACGTGGAGGTGCCATCGGCCAACCTGATCAAGACGCCGGAGCTGTCGCCCGCGCTGGTGACCATGACGGTGGGCGGCATCTCGGCGTCCATTGCGCTGGAGCAGATCGGCGAGATGAAGAGCAACGAGACGGTGTTCGTGTCGGCTGCGGCCGGCGGCACCGGCCAGTACGTGGTGCAGCTGGCCAAGCTGGCGGGCAACCACGTGATCGGCACGTGCAGCTCGGACGCCAAGGTGGAGCACCTGAAGAAGCTCGGTTGCGACCGCGTGATTAACTACACGAAGGAGGACGTGGACGCCGTGCTGAAGAAGGAGTACCCGAAGGGCGTGGACCTCGTGTTCGAGACGGTGGGTGGTGACATGTTCAAGGCGGTGACGAACAACCTGGCGGTGCATGCGCGTGTGATCGTGTTCGGCTACATCTCAGGCTACCACGGCGACAAGTCGGCCGAGCCTATGCTCGTGAACCAGCTCAACCCGACGCTGCTGATGAAGTCGGCCAGTGTCCGCGGCTTCCTTCTGCACAACCACGCCAAGTTCATCCCCTCGCACATTGAGCGCCTCCTGAAGCTGATGGCGGAAGGTAAGCTGAACCCTGGCGTGGACCCGACCGAGTTCCGTGGATTGGAGAGCATTCCGGAGGCTATTGACTTCATGTACGAGCGCAAGAACATCGGCAAGCTCATCATCAAGCTGGAGTAGATAGTGGGATGACTGCAAAAGCCATAGTCATAACTCAGACGATTAATACTAGAACACCTTCACGATCTGTCGCTGTTCTCTGAAATTTATTTCCGAGTTTTATCAGGCATCCGATTCACTGGTATGATTTATCAACTAAAGCAACTCCTGTCGTTTGCGATCAAGCGAATATGATCATAACAGACGGGGTATCTTACACTCTGTAGGATAAACACCCCAAAAAGAAAAGTCGAGGAAAACGTATTCCCTTGTCAAAGCGATTCTGAAGGTGAATGTTACCCGTGCCGGCCACAGGCGCTGAGTGTCAACTTGCAGCGTGAATATCTGCCTTCATCTCGCTGACGGGTTTCGACAACGATGGACCACATCAGCTCGAGGAAGAACCCTGCGCAGTTCCGGAGATATCTCTAACAATCCTTCACGACTGCACTCGCTGCTGTAGCCCAGTGCAGGACCTCCGGAAAAAGCCAAGCCTCGACCAACACCAGTTGCAGGCGACCTGATGCTGTTCTTTGGGGAGTGTCGGCGGGATGTGGCAGGAGTGCTCGTTCGGTGTGGATGAAGCCGAGGGCCTGCAGGCCGCTAAGCTTTGCTGCAGAGTAAGCTGGAGCAGGAGATTGTGCTTCATGCACGAGAACAGCGAGCTGCTGATCAAACTCGTGGTATACCGCTTCTGTCGAGCCTTCAAGTGTGGCGACAAGGTCATGGACATCGGGTTCGTGCGCTTCAGCGCGCACCTGGTCAAGTAGCAGGTTATACACGAGCTGCTGGCGCTGGAGGTGCTCACGGTGCGGCTCGCCAACCTGATTGAGGACTCTGTGGAGGTGGGCGTCAACTTCACTAAGAAATGTGGCCAGACCTTGGCCGAGCTCTGCCCGGAAGGGCTGCGCGCGATCTTGTGAGCACTTCAGAGGCGTCACGATTTGCAAGAGCAACTTTGCAGTCTACCGCCGTGCATGAACAACTGGGTCTAGTGGAGTCTGGAGACCAGACCACGCACGAGACGACGCTGGAGGAAAAGTTTAACTTGAACTCTTCCAGGTGTAGCGACGACGACGGAGACGATGGTGATGAGGCAGGAGAAATTGAACATCCTGCTGCAAATAAAATGGCAATCCGGGGCTACACAGAGCAGGATCTCGTCAATCTATAACTATCATGTCCAGTATCACACACAAAGAGTGCGCTCACAAGTGGATGAAGCTCAATATCCGCCTCGGCCACGAAAAGGAGATCCGCTCGATGTTTATTGATTGTTGCAGCCAGGAGCGGACGTACTTACCATACTTTGGACGGCTAAGTGAACGGTTTTGCCTTCTCGAGCGTGAGGACAAGGACGCATTTAATGAATGCTTCGCCAGCAATACTCGCTGATCCACCGACTCGAAACGAATAAGCTTCGCAACCTGGCAAAGCTCTTTTCTCACCTGCTTTTACACACGCACTACCATGAACACTATTCGAGTACATTCACCTAAATGATCTTCATCAAGATCTGGTGTCAGGAGCTTTCCGAGCATATAGGCATGAAGACGCTGAAAGAGCGGTTTTTGGATCAGATAATGCAGCCAACTTTCGCTGGGTTGTTTGCCGAAGGACAATCCACGCAACACTCGCTCTGCTATCAATTCTTTACAATTATATAATAGCAATGTCATGCCCGACAGCAACCTATTTCAACAAGCACCGATGATTCTGAACCTCCCAAGGCAGACGGATGTATGCGATGCAATGTCTGCGAGCAAGCTTTGGATCCAAAGCACCGATCTGTTTGTCATGGTAAACCGCGTTATGTCATAAATCCAGACGAGTGCCGGCCCACGTCGGTCCGTGCTGCTGCGTTCGGTACACAGGACACTCGAAAACGTCATCGCTCACAGCCGCTCTTGTTTTACCTCCTCCACCTCCATCTCCACGTGACCAATCCTTGCTTGCGATGTTCACGACAGCTAGATAAGTGAGAACTGGCATTGACGCGTACATTTCTCTGGGAAGAATTGTTTCCAGCACACCATTGCCGAAGAATTCCAGATACAGCCCATAAACGAATTGTCTGGCCCTTGCTCGGGCATCTACGGTGATGATGGTATGCTTCGTCGCGTTTGCGGTAATACGAATTGCGTCGAGTACAGGTAGATTCGAGTCTCAACACAGCTGCTGTACCGAAATTTTCCTTGCGTGCTACCGTCTGGAGCACAGCAATGAGGAACGATTCATGAACCCAGGAAGCCAAAGGACCAGCGGCAGATCTGTGTTGATCCGATCCACTCCTGGAGTTATGCAATTCGTTGCTGCAAATTGGCGAGCTACAGCGCAAGTGATCGATGTGAAAGACAGACAGCAGCTAACCAGTTGCCCGGTACACCCTCATAATACAAGAAAGTTTGGAGTTTCTCCATAGCATCTGTGAGCGGTACGACGGCACGGAATGGTAAATCCAATTCTGAAAGCGAATCGGCCATCGTTTCAGGCACATAATTGGCAATCTCGAAGCAGCACTGTCTGGAACGGATCCATATCATCAGCCTCGGGTGCAGCGACAGAGGAGACCAAACTCCCACCCTCACTCCGTCGTGAGGCTCCATCATGCTGACCAGACTTAGAAGACCCCTTGAAAATAATTTCTGGATGTCGAAGCGGAAGTCACGATAGCTCTCGAAGTATTCCTTCAGCAGCTAACTGAACCGCATCGGCAGTCTCTTTGGCACTTGACCCACCACCAAGACCAGCGGTTCCTTCTTCCTCGTCATCACTGTCATTCTCCTGGACATCCTCTTCTTTTGTAGTTAGTAAAAGCATTAACTGCAGAAGTATCTGCCCATTTTCGCTAGTTCGGAAGGCAACTTCAGCATTCGGGTAAAGACCAAACGCTGTTGGAGACTCGTTTAGGAACAATGTATGCACTTGCTCTAAGATGCGATCAAAGCCCGCGGACAGCTTGGGGATCGCTGTACTGCTGTACGTTTGGATTTCGATCGTGGCTCCGCTGCGCAGTGGCGTTGCGGGCGTGGGTCTGCGAACGTGATGATGGAGACGCACCGCTCACGATCACAGTAAGGCGTATGCTGCAGGAGCTGCTACAGGAGCACCTGGCCATGAAGCGTGTAGTAGTTAACGGGGTGGAGCGCCTGCTGCCTTGACCAGAGGTATCGGGTCGAACACCTTGCTGTGCCTGAAACAGATCTATCCGGAGAGTGATGGAGATCTTTTACTTGTTCTACATTACCAGCCCAACCCCATAATTTCAGAGCTTCCTCGTGCCGCTGGCACGACTTTGTCGAATCTTGTGTTTAGTAGTAGCATAGTTAGAATTCCTATCATATTGATTAAAATTGCAGGAAAGTATTCTGGTGTAGATGTAAAAGAACCTTCAATTACTATCGTGTACTACATGCAGATATGCTACCTTGGCAACGATCTCGTTCCAGGTTTCTCCGCAAAAAGCATATTTTGCGCTGCAAACTAGGCATCTCGACCGATACTTTCGAAGAAAACGATGAGAACCGCTGCCACAGCTACAGTGATGCCTGCACCTTTGAGAGAATATACAATACCTGAATGCTTTGCTAAAAACTCTTTTTTACCCTTTGACGAAAGTCTGGACATTTTGTAGCTTCGAAAGATTCTTTGCCAAAGCAGCTTCCACACGTTCAGTCTGCGCGTGCAAGACGGAAGGATTTTGTGCAGAAGAGGCTTCAGCTTAGATGCGATTCCTCTTTCTTCGGTATCCGCGCTTGGAAAGTCGTGTTTTCCATTCACTTCGGTGTACTAAAGTGTTTCGTGAGCAATGTGATGCAAGACGCCGTTGTGTACACGCAACACGCTAACAGGAAGACAGTTACCGTGCGTGATGTCGTCTATGCTTTAAAGCGCCAGGGCCGCATAATAAACGGCTTTGATTAGATGTATCGGTCGGCTCATCGATTATAATGAAAGTACGTGAAACGTGCCTCGTATTTTCATATGTCTAAGTGGTCTTATTCTGCCTATATCACGCATTTACTGCTACTGATAGACTTCTATTGTCAGTTCCCACGAACTGCGATTTTCCCCCGGGCGGGAGTTCGGGAAGCCTATAGGGCGGTTGTATTGTTTTCAGCATTATTCGTACTTATAATAAAGCAAATAGGCTTATGCGGCATCACAAGCATGAAACAGGAATTAACACTCGACACAATAGTCATAAGCTCATAATGCAAAAACAATTCGACGGTAATTTTACAATGTCAATCGAGTTTCATCGCTGCTGTGCTCGCCACATTTGGCTCTTGACTGAGCAAACTTAGCGCACCCAATGTATTGACAGCACCTTGCCCCGCCGTTAGAAAGACACTTTTCTTTAAAATGCACTGATTTCATGCAGGCTGTCTGAGAACAAATAATCACTCCTCCAGGCGCAACGCATTTTTTCATCCTCGTTGGGCATGCTTCGTGCATCCCGATATCGAGTCTCATTTCCCTCTACCGTGACATAGCATTTGCCTCTTACCCGGGCTTAGCCCGGGTAAGAGGCAAATGCCCGGTGGGCTTCACACGAACATCCTATTTCCGTGCACGTTACACCGCAACCATGCCCAAACATCTTCCTCTTGTGACTGCAAGCTTTGTGCACCCTCGATATTCTTACGGCCCTCCACCGACGAGTGCGAACCACACCGGCCATCAATGTAGGAACAGCATTTGCGTCTAACGCCCTTCGGTGCTTTGGATTTATGCTTCACTGGGGGCTTCGAGGGCATCTCCTCCGTCAAACCCTCGAAGTTTGAGTTGTGGAAACATTTTCCTGGTCTTGAATAGATGCAATAGACATTACAACCCCGAAAGAGGCCAATGACGCAGGGTACACAAACGCGTTGGGGTCCATTGCATCCGCGAAAATATTGTCTGCAGGCCTTTACCCTCTTGCGTGGCAATATTCCGAGTGCTAGTGTACATGAAGCAACCATATTTCAGTTTGACGTTCACATTTGATAAGTAAAGTTGAAGCCGCGCTAGTTGAGCCACCCGACACTGTGCACATTGAGTCCGTATTTCCAGCATTGCACAAGTATGCTTCAGAGTACGCGTTTATCGTCGGGAAGCCGGTGCCGTTTGGGCGTTGGTGTTAATTTCCGAGTGTGCTGAGCTATTATTTTTGTAAGACAGGTCGGTATTCACGTCGAAGGATGCTGGACAGGTATTAGTCGTGCATGCATTTTCTGCAACACCTTTTGTTAATGAGGCGTTGATCGCAGCGAACGTTTGAGTTTCATCATCCTTCGCTACACAGAGATTGTTGGCTCCGTAGCGAAGACCCTAATACCACGACTTGTGTCCACGGAGGTCTGCGTAGTAGGAAGTTGGTACGTCTATATTGCTTGCTCCGGTGGTAGAACAGTCGTAGCTGTAAAACCAATAGGCGGTTTCGTTGTCGGATATCAAACGAAATTCTTCAGGCATGCCAGGCCCCAACGGCATGGATGACGAAATTTCAGTGCCGCCTCCTTCCAAGATATTGATCTCTGGTGCTCCACGTCCTTGATTTGGATTCATACCAGAGCCTGGATTGTCGTCACACGCACTAATACGTTGGTTTTGAGAGTCAAATACTGTCTCAATACATTCATTGTACGAAAATGGGCCTTCGATCCCGTAAAGATTGCACGGCCAAGATTTCCAAGCATCCAGATACCAGGCCAGATTGGGTAATAATCGATGCTGGTAGCACGAGCGTTGTTCGAGCCCACCACGATATCAGGGTTTCCAGACGCATTTGTGGAAGCTGCGCACGCACAACGGCCAGCCCCCCTTGAAAACAAAACTTGTTCTATCCCTGGACCATGGCAGATCGATAGTAGAAAGACACACCCTTGTACCCAGGAGGGAATATATAGTCTTTCCAGACCGTGAGGTTTGTTTCATGAATATCCGCTTCGTAGGAGTAGCAGTTTCCCTCGTCGTCACACTCTGTGGAAGTCATGTTGATAGCATAAATTTCCAAAGCAGCATTTACTCCGTCGGGCTTGTCCAGCGCTGTCCATAGATGGTCTTCTCCAGCATTAAGGCTACGTCCTTCCATGTTGAACTCATGTACAACGTTGCAAAGTGGTGGAGAACCCGAACGTGTCGGCAGCCGGGAGGATGCACGTCCGTTCACAGTTTACAATTGAGGTGAGATGAGAGCCTCCCGTATGTACAGCCAACCCTTGTCAATCAATATATATGTGATCTCTTCAATGATAGTTCTTGTTTGCGAGCGTTGCGTAACCGTATTGTGCTACTGTATTACGAGTTGTTTCAGAAAAAGTTGTAATACTTGAGGTTTTACTGCCTTCCAAATCTTGCTTTTCATTTCGAAGAGATAACATGTGATGGGATGATGATGTTTTGCATTGATTATGAGCAAAGGTCTTACCGTACAGTATTGAGCTTTGCTTTAAGTGTTTGCCGATCTCTGGTACAGGTACGGGCGACCAGGGCTTTCTAGTCGTTTGCCCATTCTGCAATTTGCCCTCGATAGCCACTGCCACCACGTTAGCTACCACCGCCGAACACAATGCGTGTGCCGTACATCCTGTTGCTTGGAATTATTGTCTGTATCCAGTCAAAAGCTGTCGTAGCCAGCCCAGACTCATTCAATTTTAAGCAATCCAAATTAATTGCTTCCGATAATATCCAATCGGTGGGTGATGGCACAGTCACCAACACGACCACGAGATTCTTACGGAAAAACATTGACCCGGACAACGAAAACTACGGAGAAGAGAGAACATCAATGTTGGACGACGCAATCATGAAATTAGTGAAAAATAACGGGAAGAAGGCAATGCCTGAGAAGGCAATTGAAATGGTAAACCTCAAGCGAATTGACGACATTATTAATGCAAAAAAGGTGGACGACTTAGTTGACGCTAAGAAAATCGACGATCTAGCTGGTTTAAAGAAACTCGATACGAAGAAGGTTGACGACGATGTTGACATCATGGTTAGAGATCTCAACTTTATGCTCGATACTCTCAGTGAGATGAAGGCCAAGAATCTTCCAGAAAGTCATCTTGTAGCTGAGTTGACAAAGTATGGCGTGAAGGATAAGAAAGTTATCGAAGCTATGAAAAAATGGTACCGAGAGATGTAAGCAACAAACTGCCAATGGTAAGAACACGTGAATTTCTGCAAAGATAGCTATCTGACCTGTTTAAACTCGAATACGAAGTGACTTCATGCGGGGCTTTATTTTCATGTAGCATGTTTAACGCTATACTTTGGCGGTAACCATTAGCATGTGGCCACAATAGTGGGGTCTTGTTCCTCCATTTTACTGTCAGCTTCAGCTGTCAAACTGTTGCTGTAATCTATCATCTCGGTTCATGCACTTCAGCACCGCAATCAAGATCCAGGTACGCCTCAATGCTGTGAGTCGTAAAGAGAGGTGGGAGGCTCAGATAGAGAGGTTTGACTGTATCCTTATACGGGACTACATACCGGAATTGAAGTTGCTAAGAAGATATTGCCCTAGCTGCTGTGGTTGAGTCTTCCCTGTAGCTACGCATAACCGAGGCTGAATGTACCGCTAATTGCTGCTCGCGCCACCATCTCAATCATTTCAGGCTGGTTCTCCAAATTTAAAGCTTCATCGTAGGTGACCTGAATGAATAGTTAGCACGACAATGAGTAGGCTTCCACGCGTGGCAACAACATTCTAGCCAATAATATACCCATTTCCGCGTCCGAAAGCTCTCAGGCCACTGATCATAAATTTCATCGAGCCGCATCTTGTAGCCGTAGAAGCGGTACTTCTTTTCACGCCCAAAGTCTAACGTACCCAGAATTTTCGTGATTGCCCCTTCAACCTACGTAGGTGTTAGTTAGAAAGCAAGATTTTCCCAAGCAAAGACATTAGCTACCCACCCCTCCTTCCTCAATGGCTTCGCGCCAAACTGCACGCTCGATCGTTTCACCTTCATTCCAGCCTCCTTTAGGCAAAATGAATTTGTTCGGGTGCTTAGAACTTGAAATGAGCAGAATTTCGCTACCACCACCCTTCTCGAGTGCTCGTGGTCGCGTAACCACAATGCACGACAGCAACCGCCGTCCGTCTTCAAATCGTTGTTTGCTTCGGCCAACGTCAGATGTTAGCACAGGAGCGATCTTAGCCCCTGGCCAAAGTTTCATTTCCTTGCGCATTCCATCTGGGGTCGCTTTGTTTGGGAGTTTGAGAGATGTTCCAGCTGCCAAATTCTCTAGTTTTCGGACTTTGAGTTCTCGGAAAACGATGAAGCAAACCGCACTAACTTTTCGACCACATCATCCAGCTTTTCCGCTCCGCCTCGCTCTTCATCGACCACATTGTCGCTGTCATCCTGCCTAAGGAGTTTCTTACCCGAGGTATTGTTGCAACCCCTACCTAATGTGCGTGCCAATGGCCCGAAGTCCGAACTCGAAACTGAAATATCATCGTCAGCGACAACCGAAGCAAGCCCATGTCTCCAAAAGAAGCTTGTCAGAGTCATTAGCTGAAGAAGACGCATAGTAAATCGCAGTCTGGAGTTTATGAGGTGGTTCGCCGCAAATTGAGAACTGAACTACGAATGCATAATAGCCGTATCAAGGCTAACGAGAAGACGGTTGCGAAGAGATTTGGCGCGCTCGTTCCGTGCATCGCAGGGTTGAGACCCATTGTCGCTTGTAAAATAACTGGTGCTTCTCGCACGAGAAATCTGCGCAGACCATCTACCGGCAAATTAATTGTCACAGCTTAAAATCGTCAATAAGTGGTTAATCTGTTTGCCTGGCTAGCGTGTTTACTCGAAAAAAACTGTTGTATTCTCACCTGCACAATGCGCAACAATATGCAGTCCCATCGCAAAAAGAGCATGTATCCGGTTGCACGCTGTATGTGTGGTTCATTAGAAGTGGTATACTAGATTATGATGAGTTTCGATTACGATGTTAGTCTTTACGCGCTTCTTCCACAATTCTCTATAAAGTACTCATCCATATTAACGAACGAATGCTTCAACGTACCGCATTTTCTTAATTGCCTAGCCCAGAACTATTAAAGTAGCGTTTATCTGCAACTTTAGAGAACATATATTGAAGACAATTATGCAATGCGGAACTCGAGCTTTCAGTAATGTTGTTGAACTCGTGTATTAATAAAATACTCACACTATCGTCGAATTGCGAACGTATTGGAGCTGCTTCTGGTTAGCGAGAATATATAAATGGGCTAGAGCTCTAGCCGGAATGCGTCATCAATGTAATGACTATTGGTGCACTGCGCGGCGTGTTGACCAAACATATCGCACGACCCGTGTGGAGCTTCGGCAATGTGAATTTCATTGTTTTATCGATTCAAAATAAAGTGAGTAGTGTCATGTCTTGCATCAAACAACTTAACTGTACTTTGTTTCTTAATTTTCGCTAAATCTACTATCAACATACATGTAGCATTACTATCTTCACGAGTTCCTTGGCGCAACAATTCTCACATCCCGTCTTGATCATTAGGTTACTAATGCCAACCGTCATGCTTGGCGCGCTTTCTGTGCATCTCATTATTCATCATGCATTACATGCCTGCCTGTATCACGATCACTTTTGCACCTGGGATACTTGGGTGCTCCACTACAATCAACGAAAGATAATCCCCTCCCATGATCATGTTCCACGCCGTTTTGTTGTGAACATCGTTTTCTGTAGCTTTCCTGAAATGGCCCGGTGGATCTCGTGCATCCTGTGCTAGAGCACGGAGCTCTTTGACCGCGATCTGACTTATTTTCTCCTGTTTTGTTTGCCTCCTTGAGCTTGATACCCTCCAAGTATGAATCAAAGCCGTTAGAATGCTTTTCGTTGGATCTGGTGAAGCCCAAATTCAAGTTTCTGCTGTGTCCAATGCATCTCCTCTTCGAGGATGCTTGGTTCAAGCACTCTAGTTTGCTTAAACAGCTTAATCCACCATACCTACAAATACCTGTTGTGCGAGTCACGGTAATACTCCACGGCGGTGCACCCTTCTTCCGCTGACCTTGTAACATGCGCTTGTCTTTCATCGGCTCTTGCTTTATACTGCCCACGTGCCCAACACACATACCCTTTATCAACGCCTGTTTCAGACACCCTTGATGCGAGCACTTGTGACCTCCACCATGACTAAAACATTTCCCTCCTTTCAAGGCCTTCCTGGTACATCCAGCGTATCCGCAGCGTTTGCTTCCCCCGTGCTTGGCCAGAACGACTAGAAGCCTGAGAGCTGCCGTTTGAGGCGAGACTCCACAATTCCAGCACGTCCAGGAAATCCCCCATTGACTTGAGTCGTGCGTGGCGGATCGAAGAATGGCAATGGCTAGGCGGATTTGAGTAGCGATGAGCCACACTAACTTCAACTTGGGCACACTTGGTCTTTGTTTGGAGGGACTTGTTTTTAGAAAAAGTAGACCATGGCGAAGGGATAGTGAGTCCCTACGAAAAGCACCTGAGGAAACGGGTCGTAACATGTATATTGCTTGTTATGGCGCAGTCGGCAGTTTGAGAAAAACGTGGTAAACACTACAAATGGGGTAGAAAGCTTAAAAACTTTAAGTTCACCAAGCTAAAACTATAAATTCAATAATGCGTGGATCTAAACGCAAAGGAATGTAACTCCGCTAATATTGCAGCAATATGTGCACGAAAGTACTCTGCTCTTCGGTCACACTGGCACAAGTGTCTCCAACGACATTGAAGTACTCACCACCAGCTTGGGTGCGCCAATAACAGTATCATTGGTGTACATATTGACGACGCTGGTGTACATCCTGTATCAAGCAGTTATACTTAGTTTCGGCAATCTATTGCTGACTTTAAAATCGTTGCAACAGCTTTCGTTGTACCCTTCTACAGCTTTCTCGTTCTTGAAATTTTGCTGGCTTTCACTAATTTGCTCGTGATGTATATTAGTATTTAGCTCGTTTTCGAAACAGTCTATTTGTCTATGAGCCTGGAGTTTGCGTACGTCAACGATTGTTTTCTTTATTGCAGCAGGGGTCAGCCTGTTACGCTATTCAAATGAAGAAAAGTAATAGTTACCCCCAAACGCTTTACTTAAAAGCGTAACAGCCACGTTGTTTTGCTAAGTGTAAAGTCTTTACACCATCAAAAAGTTATTCAGGCTTCTGCTTCAAGTGTCTTCGGGTTGATAGGACACGGTAGCTTTAAGTGTTACCGACAGTGTACCAGGTGCATTGTACACCGATACTGGCGCACCTTATGTCAGCGTACAGTAATTTATTAAACGCTTTGCAGAAATATCGGATTTTTGCACTAAAAGTGTCTGCCTTTGACCGCATTGGTAGCTTACTTGCCGTTTTGAGGTTTCGAAAAAGTGAAAGCGAAGAATGGCTTCTCTCTGCTTCTCCGGATGTTGCAAGTGAGCCATTGCCTTTAGCCTGTTCTTTCCAGCAAGACCCTTGACCATGTTTGCCCATTCCATAGCACTATCTCCTCCCCGCTCTTCAGCATCATCTCGGCTTTCGTGCGTGTCATCCTCAATTTTGCTACGCCGCAGGAATCTGGTGCTGTCCTCTTGGATAGTTTCATTTTGATAAACAGCTTCCGTTGATACCGTGTCGGAAAGCGTGCTTGCAGATACACTAGCAACGACGATCGCTAGCAATGCGAAGCACACGCGCATACTAGGTAGACTGTAGCTGGTAACGGAGCTTGTAGTGAGGAGTAAATTGCCGAATGTCTTGCTGAGTCTCGACCAGAGAGCTGCAGAGAGTCTAAGGACTGGGCCTGGGACCTGAAATTGCGCATCCACTTCACGTTTCTTGTGAGAACTGTATCTAGCTTTTTGTCGGCAGTCGTTACCCAGCACCGTTATCGAGCTTTTCTCGTAATCGACATCTCAACAAATCACATTAGCCTGTGTAGAAGCCTGCAATACGAACTGGTTCGTGTTTCGACAACCATTGCCCCGAAGGGTTGAGTACGGCCCAGTCGCTTTGTGGCCCATGTGTCGCTCGCAGTATTAAAGAGATAGCTAGATAACGCGCGCTTGCTCCACGACGAAAGTCTATTGCTGTCGAATGTTCACATTTTCACCTAATAAATGTGGCGAGAGATGATGAGTTGGTGCTGTCGACGTTTCGAGTTTCATGGCTCTCGTGCAAGTACAGAGTCATTGGCAAACTGCTTTGTCGTTTGCCTGCCGCCAACCGCAGTCCAGGGAATCCAGGAGTTAACAAACTCTGTTGAACAAGGATTCTCGATACTTGTACTTTGAAGAAATTCTTGTGATGTGTCGATTACGAGAAGCGGTGATGACGATTCAGGAGAAGTGCACCGCCAACAGCAAGCAAACTAACGTCGGCAAGCAAGATACGGTTTTCACCACTGTAGAAAACGTGAACCTCCAACCAAAGCTCGCTTAAAAGTCTTCGTGGCGAGTCCCCAGTCCTCAGTCACCATTAGCACTGGCATGGTGATTCGAAGCAACACTGAAATGCACCCAACGGGCCTAGTAAGACACATTGCCACTGGCAATTTGCCAGCAGTCTCTGCCTATAATACAAGGCTAAGTATGAGTCGCCACGTTCGCCAAAGCACAGTTGCAGTTGTAGCCATTTGCATCGTGCCCTAGAATCCCAGAACACCACCCGTGCGGCCGCCTTCTCTCCAAGAGAACTCCCTCCTCCCTCCTAGGTTCTCGCAGCACGCGTCCCAGCATCCTCGCTCCGAAGCAGACGTCCAATCTTCCGGGCCGAACTTGACCGTCTCCTCTGGCCACTCGCCTTTCTCCCGTTCCTGCATCATGGACCCCGTGACGACGTTCAAGCTCGTGTCCATCGCGTGCATCTGGGTGGTGGGGCTGGCGGGCGGCCTGACGCCGGCGCTGCTGGCCGCGCGCCACGACCAGTCGCCCACGCTGCGCGTGCTCAGCGCCTTCTCGGGCGGCGTGTTCCTGGCCGGCGGCTTCTTCCACCTGCTGCACTCGGCCGTGGAGAACCCGGCGCTGCGGCGCTGGTCGTCGCAGGACGACGGCCGCTTTGCCTTCCCGTACGCCGAGATGTTCAGCACGCTGGGCTTCCTGGGGCTGCTGCTGCTGGAGCAGGCGGCGCAGGCCAGCATGCGGCCGGCCGCCTACCTGCCGGCCAAGAGCGAGGACGGCGACGAGGAGCTGCACGGCGCCACCGAGAGCGACGACACGTACCTGGGCGACCTGGAGGAGGACGAGGCCGAGCAGGCGCTCGCCCTCGGCTCCAACGTGCGTCGCAGCCGCGCAGGCCACTCGCATCTGGGCGGGTCGGCGGCCGAGCCCGGCTCCATGGCCGTGGCCATGGTGCTCTTCATCGCGCTGTCCTTCCACTCGGTGCTGGAGGGCCTGGGCATCGGCGCGCAGACCGAGACGGCGTGGGGCGTGTTCCTGGCCATCGTCATGCACAAGGGGCTGGCGGCCTTCGCCCTCGGCTCGGGACTCGTGCAGAGCGCCATGCCCGTGGCGCAAGTCACGCTCTACATGGTCGTCTTCTCCTTCATGAGCATCATCGGCATCGTCGTCGGCTGGATCATCGCTGCCGACTCGTCCGAGGACTCCGCTGCGGCCGGCATCTGCGTGGCCCTCGCCTCCGGCACCTTCATCTACGTGGCCGTCATGGAGGTCATCCCGCAGGAGTTCCCGCGCCACAGCCACGACGGCGGCCATGGCCATCAGCAACAGTCTTCGGACACGTTGAAGAAGTCCATCGCGCTCGTCGCCGGCTATGCCATCTTCGGCGCACTCGCCAAGTGGTCCTAATCTGTTGTTTGTTACCGTCGCGGAGAGATGACAAGGAACTAATGTGACGACACCTGAGTAAGACAACGATGCAAGTGAATACACACTGATTAACATATGCCACGAGCTGCTCTGCTACTTCTTCTCTTCCTTTTTTTTCTTGTTCTTGTTGCTTGCTTGCTTGTCTTTCTCTTGTGAAGCTCGTTACTTGCAAGGCTCTCAGTCCTCGTGTCTCGTGCGTGTCCTTCTGATCTCAGTATCGCATCGCTGTTTGTACACGGCATTTTGTACACCTTCACGCCTCAAAACTCACCACCAACCGACTGACCGACTGACTGACATGATCGACGAGTCACAAAAACACATCGTTGGTACTCGGGGCTTACGCGTCAATGCGCAGGTTCTGCACGGCCTCGTCTAATGACGTGTCGACGCCGTTGTTGCCTTCTGCGGCGCTGCTAGGGGACTTTGCGCCATCCTCGTCATCGTGCGGGTGAAGACCATCGTCCAGGCCATGGATACCCTGCTGCGTCTGGTGGTGGTACTCCATGCTGGCCAGGTCGTCGTCGTGTCCGACGAGGCTGCCACCGGAGCCACCCAGGTAGTCATTTCGCTGGTGAATGCGCTTGTGCTGAACCTTAAGCCGCTTCGTACCGATCTGGAATCCATTCATACTCGCGATAGCTGCGTCCGCAGCATCGGCGCTGTCGTAGCTCACAAAACCAAAGCCCTTGCTCTCGCCAGTGATCTTGTCCATATACACCTTGGCGCTGATGACCGTGCCGAACGGCGCGAAAGCCGTAGCTAAGTCGGCGTCTGTGAGATCATGCGGCAGGTGGTAGATGAACAGGTTAGCACCGGTCGGACCTTCTAGCTGACTTGTCGTTCTTGAAGCCTTGGCTGCCGCATCCACTCCTTGTCCTTGCATGTCCAATCCCGCTCCCAGACCACCTGCCTGCATGTCGAAGCCAGCGCCGCCAACGTTCGGCAGCCCGCCGAAGCCGTAAGGCCCCGCAGCTCCGGCCGCGAAGCCGTACGGGTTGTAGTACATGAAGGAGTTCGTGGGGCTTCCGGGACCGCCGGCCGCAGCTCCGACAGGCGATCCGAGGCCGGCCACGGCCGGGTTGAGCCCCGCCGCGGCCTGCGCGCCGAACGCCTGCATCTGCTGCATGTACTGCTGCTGCAGCTGCTGCAGCTGCGGGAAGGCGAGGCCGGCGCCGGGCGGCAGCGGCCAGTAGGCGTTGGCGGCCGCCGCGAGGTTGCGCGCGCGCTGCAGGCGCTGGCGGCGGCTGTCGGCGAACTTGACGACCAGCGGCGAGGTGCCGCGGTCCATGGTGACGTTGCCGTTGACGTCCTCGATGGCGGCCAGCGCCGAGCTGCGCTCCTTGAACTTAAGGAAGGCGCAGCCCTTGCTCTGGCCCGTGGCCGGGTGGCGCAGGATGTAGACCTCCTCGATGGCGCCGAAGAGCTCGAAGACCTCGCGGATGGCGGCCTCGTCCGCCGTCTTGGGGATCATGCCGATGAAGAGCTTGTGCTCCTGCGAGGCGCCGGCCTGGCCCTCGGCCGGCCGCACCTGCAGCGGGTTGATGGACTGCGGCAGCGTCACCTTGTTGTGCAGCTCCTGCACCGCCTTGTCTGCCGCGTCGCGCGAGAAGAAGGAGGCGAAGGCGCAGCCGCGGTGCGCGCCCGTGATCTTGTCGCGGATGATCACCAGGTCCTCCAGCGGCCCGAAGGCCTCCAGCACGGGGCGCAGCTCGTCCTCCTCCATGGAGCGCGGCACCTGCCCCACGAACAGCTTCACGGGGCCGCTGGGCGCGTCGCCGAAGCCCTCGGCGGCCGCCTCCTGCGCGGGCTCCTCGAACGGGTGCGCGTCCATCGGGGGGGAAGCTTAGCACGCGCGCACGCACAGACAGCCACTGGGATCTCTCCGCGCGGCGACAAAGTGGCGAGGAAGCTCTCGCCGTATTGGGCGCGGCGAGGCCATTGGCGGAGCGCCGCAGATCAGACGCCGCCCATTGGCTCGCGCCAGGAATCAGAGCGACCCATGCTCGGCTAAGTACGATGATGCCAATGTGTCGCGACACGGTGCAAGCGTAGCTGCATCAGTTGCTCTATAGATTGTTGTTAGTGTGTATGTTTGAAATATGATCTGTTGTTGGAGAAGCTCGTGCCAGTGGGATCAACAAGCAGAGTACTTTCGTGCGCAAACTGCTATTAGTCATAACCATTTAAGTAAAATAACTCTGCTTTAAGTAGCATGTCCTCTTGTTTGGATCTGCACGTGTCAAAACTTGTAAGCGAATTGAATGTTTCGTTTCATCTCGGTGAACTCCGAAGTTTTCATGTTGCCTACTGCATATGGAGTTGGTCAAGCTGCTTCAGCTACTCCAGCTGGGCTACATCAAGCAAACTAAATGCTATTCCCGCAAATACCCTGTTTCTTCAGGTGTTGTTCGTAGTGACACCACGGAATATTAACGCGACTCGCACAAGATATATGCGCTGAATATGATGGGATCAAGCTACTATAACAAGCCAGAGTGCGAAAAGCAAGCTCCCGAGAAGGGGGGGTACCTTGGATACAACAAAAGCTAGAATGTGGGCTCACTAATATGAAAAGCATTATAGCGGCTTTGATTCATACGTTGAGGGTATCAAGCACACGGTGACAAACAATGTAAGAGAAACTATGCTCAGTGTTCAAGCACAAGATGCATGAGTCTTTCCGTTATGACACGAAAAAAATACTCCCTGAAACTCTGTTCATTTTGATATCGTTATCGCCACAAAGCAAAAGCTAAGCACACTCCTGTACCAATCACACTCCAGTCGCGATTCCCGAATATGTACGAAAAGAACACGTATTTGTCACGGCAGAGTGCACAAAAACCTTTTCGTCGTATTTCGTAGATTGCATCTGACGCTTTATTTTGATTATCGTTTAACTAGAAGCGCACCACGAATGCCGAAACTCTCTGACGCACTCGGTCATGCAAATCTACGCCAGGAACGTCTCGTACTTGGCCGGGTTCCAGTCCGGGAAGAACTTGGCCACCGACTCCTGCACCTCCTGCTCCGAGCCCGCCACGCCGCGACCGTCCTCGGCCAGCGCCGTCAGGAACGCCGTGAAGTCCGTGTCGAACTTCTTCATGTTCTCCTCGTACGGGATGTGGCGCACCTCGATCTTCTTGTTCAGCTTCTTCTCGGCCAGCGCGTGGATCTGCAGCGGCGACAGGCGCTCGGCCTCGAACGGCAGCTTGGCGCCCTCCAGCGCGCTCTTGGGCGCCGTGGCTAGCACGTGCGCTACGAAGCGGCCGGCGTCGGCGCGCGACGTGATGCTGTAGGGCGTCTCGCCCTTGCCCACGACGTTCATGTAGCCGTCGTCGAAGTGGTAGTCCATGAAGATCGGCAGGAACTCGGCGAAAATGCCGGTGTAGAAGATGGCGGCCGGCAGCTGCAGCTCGGCCAGCAGGTCCTGCACCACCTTCTTGTAGGCGTTGGGGCCCTCCGTGACCCTGACGCCGTACTCGGCGGGCACGAAGAGCTGGACGCCGGCCGCCTTGGCCGCGCGCACCACGGGCGGCTGCACGTCCAGGTGGTACGGCGACACGGCGCTGACGGCCACCTCGCTGCCGCTCAGCGCCTTCTTCACGGCGTCCTCGTCGGTGTACGACAGCTGGAAGAGCTTGGCGCCGCGCGCCTTGAGCGCCTGCAGCGGCTCCTGGTTCTCGTCGCGCGTGAGGATGGAGACGGCCGCGCCCTTCTTGAGCAGCTCGTCGGCGACGGTGCCGCCGATGCCGCCGGCTCCGATGATGGCAAAGTTGGTGTAGACCGACATGGCTGGACGAGGTGGTGGGGTGGGTGTGGTGGTGGTGGTGGTGAGGTGGTCGACTTGCGTCTCGGTCGCACTTTTCGATTGTGAGGTGCGAGCGGCGGCTGCAGCCTGCACGACAGCTTCAATACGCGCTGAAGACGCTCGACTCATGTCTTGGCGGCACGCGCCATCGCGTGCTGAGTGCGTCGCTGCTGACAGTTGACGCGGAGCGGCCACGGACGCGGAGCCCCGTAGAGAGGCGTCCCGTAGGCACTATTCCCGTAACTAACGCGTTGATTGGATAGGTGTAGGGCATCGCTGCTGGCGCGCGTCACAGATTTGCGTCGACCGCATCGGCAAAAGTGTGCAGGCGGCGGCGTCGAGTCCCGTAGGCGGGAGCAGAAGCCCGGGCTAGCAGAACGTGGACATGGATGCGTACACGTCCTGCTCGGTACCGGACAGCACGCGAGCCACGAAACGTTCTCACGCAGTGACGCGCAGCAATACTCCACAGAACAATCGTCTCGCGGGTGTCCACCCTTCCTCGAAGGATGTCGTGCGGGGGTATAGGAACAAGGCGAGCAGAGTTTGCTAAAGAGATGTTCAAATGGTATTTGACGCCTGCGAAAAAATGTGTCGCCGTCGGAGTCGAGTAGGAGGCAACACACTTCTGCGAATACGGGTTGCGTAGTATTAAAGTGAAGTACTGATTCCATGTCGAATTTAGCAGTCATACCCAGCTGCACTAGATAAGAAGATCGTTTTCCAAAGACGCGATAATCTTGGACCGTGCTAGAACTACCAGCAACTCCGAAACAACCACTTCGAGCTGAAAACCCATCGCTACCTTGCTCCACAAACTCGGGTACACAGAAAAAATTTGATCGTCCATGTGACGTAAGCTCAGAACACCAGACCAATTACACGTCACCACCTTCTAACTTCTGCTCCCGCCTACGGGACTCGACGCCGCCGCCTGCACACTTTTGCCGATGCGGTCGACGCAAATCTGTGACGCGCGCCAGCAGCGATGCCCTACACCTATCCAATCAACGCGTTAGTTACGGGAATAGTGCCTACGGGACGCCTCTCTACGGGGCTCCGCGTCCGTGGCCGCTCCGCGTCAACTGTCAGCAGCGACGCACTCAGCACGCGATGGCGCGTGCCGCCAAGACATGAGTCGAGCGTCTTCAGCGCGTATTGAAGCTGTCGTGCAGGCTGCAGCCGCCGCTCGCACCTCACAATCGAAAAGTGCGACCGAGACGCAAGTCGACCACCTCACCACCACCACCACCACACCCACCCCACCACCTCGTCCAGCCATGTCGGTCTACACCAACTTTGCCATCATCGGAGCCGGCGGCATCGGCGGCACCGTCGCCGACGAGCTGCTCAAGAAGGGCGCGGCCGTCTCCATCCTCACGCGCGACGAGAACCAGGAGCCGCTGCAGGCGCTCAAGGCGCGCGGCGCCAAGCTCTTCCAGCTGTCGTACACCGACGAGGACGCCGTGAAGAAGGCGCTGAGCGGCAGCGAGGTGGCCGTCAGCGCCGTGTCGCCGTACCACCTGGACGTGCAGCCGCCCGTGGTGCGCGCGGCCAAGGCGGCCGGCGTCCAGCTCTTCGTGCCCGCCGAGTACGGCGTCAGGGTCACGGAGGGCCCCAACGCCTACAAGAAGGTGGTGCAGGACCTGCTGGCCGAGCTGCAGCTGCCGGCCGCCATCTTCTACACCGGCATTTTCGCCGAGTTCCTGCCGATCTTCATGGACTACCACTTCGACGACGGCTACATGAACGTCGTGGGCAAGGGCGAGACGCCCTACAGCATCACGTCGCGCGCCGACGCCGGCCGCTTCGTAGCGCACGTGCTAGCCACGGCGCCCAAGAGCGCGCTGGAGGGCGCCAAGCTGCCGTTCGAGGCCGAGCGCCTGTCGCCGCTGCAGATCCACGCGCTGGCCGAGAAGAAGCTGAACAAGAAGATCGAGGTGCGCCACATCCCGTACGAGGAGAACATGAAGAAGTTCGACACGGACATCACGGCGTTCCTGACGGCGCTGGCCGAGGACGGTCGCGGCGTGGCGGGCTCGGAGCAGGAGGTGCAGGAGTCGGTGGCCAAGTTCTTCCCGGACTGGAACCCGGCCAAGTACGAGACGTTCCTGGCGTAGATTTGCATGACCGAGTGCGTCAGAGAGTTTCGGCATTCGTGGTGCGCTTCTAGTTAAACGATAATCAAAATAA
Source organism: Phytophthora taxon juncus (assembly GCA_033558005.1). Classification (NCBI taxonomy): domain Eukaryota; phylum Oomycota; class Peronosporomycetes; order Peronosporales; family Peronosporaceae; genus Phytophthora; species Phytophthora taxon juncus. The sequence goes on from JAUCEE010000021.1 coordinate 2,771,670, forward strand.
AGCGTCAGATGCAATCTACGAAATACGACGAAAAGGTTTTTGTGCACTCTGCCGTGACAAATACGTGTTCTTTTCGTACATATTCGGGAATCGCGACTGGAGTGTGATTAGTACAGCTTTTGCTTTGTGGCGATAACGATAGCAAGACTATCTGCGCTCTGTGTGTGGCCGCTGTGGCGTTCTCGAGCGGCTTGGCGGATGCATCGGCCGATGTCGCTCAAACGCACGGCAAGACCGATCGTCACGCCAACGGTGGCCAGCTTGTCGGTGCCGGCGTGGGCGTCAATGCCGGCGTGAGACTTGGTGTAAACGCCGGCGCGGGTCTTGGTGTGAATGGCGGTATCGGTGTCGGGGCGCGTGTCGGGGCGGGTGTCGGCGTCGGTGTTGGAGCCGGACTTGGTGGACACAGCGGGATCGGTGCTGGTGCGAACGTCGGTGCCGGTCTTGAAGTGGGTGTGAAGGCCGGCGCAGACGTCGGGGCAGGCGCTAAGGCTGGCACGGGGATCGGTGTGAACGCCGGTGCGCACCTTGGTGTCGGTGTTGGGGTTGGTGCGAAGGCGGGAGCTGGGCTTCGCGTGGGCGTAAACGTCGGTGCAGGGCTCGGTGCTAACGTCAAGGGGAACGCCGGAGTGGGTGTTGGCGTGGGTGTTGGTGCTGGTATGAATGCCGGTGTGAACGTCGGTGGCACTAGAGGCGCCGGAGTTCAGGCTGGCGTGGACCTTGGCGCGAACGCTGGCCGCTATAACGGTGCTGCAAATGTCGGCGCTGGTGCCGGTAGTGTAGGTGTCCAGGTCGGCGCTGGTCTGGCCGCCAATGTCGGAGCCGGGAGTGTCGGTGTCAAGGCGGATGTGTCACTGCTACGGTTGGCGGCGACGCTGGTGTGGGAGCTAAGGTCGGTGCTGACGTCAGTGCGAACACCGGCCATGCGGCTGTGAGCGCTGACGTTGGTGCCAACGTCGGTGCGAACATCGGTGCCGGTGGTGTGAATGTGAATGCTACGGCGGGAGTTGGCGTGAATGGCGGCGTGAAGCGAATCACGGCCGTTTACTCGACGGGCACCACTCCGACTGCCGCCACCGTGGCCGTTGCTCGGACGAACGGCGAGTTCTGTCACCTGCGAGCGTAAGCTTGCGTAGTGAGGGAAGCTTGCACAGGGAGCGGGTATAGGCTTGCGCGCTCATCTGAGAACGATATGTACGATAAAATTTTGTTGTTGCTGTTTTTCTTCTTCTTCTTCATTTCTTCTCTCTATATCTCTATCTCACTAACAAGCGTTGCTCGCTTTGTCCTATACCTCCACCCTTCCTCGTAAATCTCCAGATGACAGTCACCGAGGAATTTGCGGAAGGGTGTACACCCCCGAGACGGTCGGAGTATTGCTGCGCGTCAATGTGTGGCTCCGTGCAGGGCTGCCTTGGACGACTTCTGTCGAGTCTAGCCGTCCACCGCTCTGGTGCGAGCACCTCTGACACGCACCTCTGACTCAATGATCTCGCCCGTTGATCCACCTTGTATTTCTTTACGTAATATATACTCAGGCTCTAGCATGAACACCAGCCAGAGCCAGAACCGCGCTAGCCTCCGCTTTCCTGGTGTCGCGGCTACCTACAACAACCTTACGCAATGAAGGACTCGTACTTGGCCGGGTTCCAGTCCGGGAAGAACTTGGCCACCGACTCCTGCACCTCCTGCTCCGTGCCCGCGACGCCGCGGCCCTCCTCGAACAGCGTCGTGAGGAACGCCACGAAGTCCGTGTCGAACTTCTTCTTGTTCTCCTCGAAGTCGACGTGGCGCACCTCGATCTTCTTGTTCAGCTTCTTCTCCACGAGGTCGCGGATCTGCAGCGGCGACAGGCGCTCGGCCTCGAACGGGATGCGCGCGCCCTCCAGCGCGCTCTTGGGCGCCGTGGCTAGCACGTGCGCCACGAAGCGACCCACGTCGTGGCGCGCCGTGATGCTGAAGGCCGTCTCGCCCTTGCCCACGACGTTCATGTAGCCCTCGTCGTAGTGGTAGTCGAGGAAGTAGGGCAGGAACTCGGCGAAGAGGCCTGTGTAGAAGACCGTGAACGGGATCTCGTGCTGCGTCAGCAGGTCCTGCACCTCCTTCTTGGTCACGTTCGGGCCCTCCGTGACCTTGACGCCGTACTCGGCAGGCACGAACAGCTGGATGCCGGCCGCCTTGGCCGCCGGCACCACGGCCTTCTGCACGGCCATGTTGTAGGGCGACACGGTGCTGACGGCCACCTCGCTGCCGCTCAGCGCCTTCTTCACGGCGTCCTCGTCGTCGTACGCGACCTGGTGCAGCGTGGCGCCGCGCGCCTTGAGCGCCTGCAGCTCGGGCTTGCTCTCGTCGCGCGTGAGGATGGCCACCGACACGGCCTCGCCCTTCTTCAGCAGCTCTTCCGCGACGGTGCCGCCGACGCCGCCGGCTCCGATGATGGCGAACTTGGTGTAGACCGACATGGCTGTGCTGCTGGTGGTGGTGGTGCGGTGTGCGGTGGTGCTGAAGACTTGTGTCCTGCGTGGAGGTTTCAGTTGTGAGTGCGGGGGCGGCGCGGCGCGGCATCTTCGCGGGGCTCGGGGCGATGGCTACTACCGCGGGGCGTTCGTTCGTGTCGGGCTCGGATTGTGGCACGCTGCTCTGCTGCTGACGTACTTGGGGGTGATGGGACTACCATATTGAAGGCGTCCGAAATTAGGTCCGAAAAGAAGCGAGAGTGGACGTGGCCGGGCCATGATTCGTTGCAGAATACCATATTGAAGGGAATACCATATTGAGGGACCGGTCGACGCGCTTCAACACCCGTAACAGAGCAGGCGAACGAGTGCGAACGAGATCGACGTGATGAGGTGGCTGACGTTCGCATTTACGTGACTGCTATTGGCTTTGTGCTGAGCTGGTTGGCTGTAGCAGCTACAGTGTAGCTGGCTGGCTGGCTGGCTGGCTGGCTGGCTGGCTGGTTGTAGGAAGTACTGAAGTACCAGCTCCAACTGCAACCTGAGCAAAGAGCCTTGAGCAGCATGCAATCTCCACCAGCATGCCAATTTGCTTTCATTCCTCGCCGTGTCTAGAAGTTACTCTACGCCTGTATTTGATAGTTCCTAATCTCAAAGTGGAAGTGGAACGATGCCGATTAAAGTGCAAGGCGGTGCACGTCGTGAAACAAAACCAAAGTACACACAGTGTGGCTAAACTAATGAATTTATCGTACACATCGCTTTCTGACAACAACTCATGCTATCAATGCCCACTGTCCAAGCTTACGCACGCAGGTGACGGTACTTGCCGTCGGTCTGGGCTGCAGTGTTTTGACGGCCCTTGGAGTAGTCGCCGGTGGTCTTCTTCGCGCCGCCGTTCACGCCCACATCCGCTGACGCACCCACGCCAACGCCTCCCGCGCCGACCTTGGCACCGACGCCTGCGCCGACCTTGGCCCCCACACCAGCACCACCGACTTTCACACCGACATCAGCATCGACCTTGGCGCCAACACCAGCGCCACCCACGTTGGCTCCAACGTTGGCACCAGCCTTGACACCGACGCCGCCAATCTTCGCACCAACATCCGCGCCCGCCTTGACGCCGACACCACCGGCACCAACATTGGCGCCGAGGCCAGCACCGACCTTGACGCCGACACCAGTGCCACCAACGTTGACACCAGCACCGACACCCAAGCCGGCATTGCCCTTGACATTAGCACCAGCACCGACACCAAGACGAGCGCCAGCGTTCACACCAAGACCAGCACCTGCGTTCACCCCGAGACCTACACCAGCATTCACGCCGAGACCCGCTCCCGCTTTGACACCAGCGCCGGCCCCGGCTCCTGCACCAACACCGAAGCCCGCACCAAGACCAACACCAGCATTCACGCCGAGACCAGCACCGGCCTTGGCGCCTGCTCCAACACCCGCGCCAGCGTTCACTCCGGCACCAACGCCGAGTCCGGCACCTGCCTTGACGCCAACACCGAGGCCAGCTCCAGCATTCACACCGAGGCCAAGACCTGCGCCGACATTCGCAGCAGCACCCACGCCGCCGTGTCCACCAAGCCCGGCACCAAGACCAGCACCGACACCAAGACCAGCACCGACACCAAGACCAGCACCGGCACCAAGACCAGCACCGACACCAAGACCAGCACCGACACCAAGACCAGCACCGGCACCGAGACCCACACGGCCGTTCACGCCCAGACCCACGCCGGCGTTGACTCCAACGCCTGCACCAACAGCCTTGCCACCGTTATTGTAGCCATTGGTCTTGTCGTACGATTGAGCGACTTCGGCCGACGCATCCACCATCCCGCTCGAGAACGCCACAGCGGCCACACACAGAGCGCAGATCGTCTTGCTGAACATCATCTACTCCGTCGGGTTCGAGCGAGGTTGAGTTTGAAGTCTTGGAGCTAGGTAGCTTAAAGAGCTGGTAACCGGGTGGCCGGTAGATCCGAAAAAGGATAATGAGGCAGCAACGCACCGGCGAGGCACCGCCGGCCGGCGAGGACGCCTCGCTCACACCGCGCGCTACATGTCGACAAGGTGTCTGGAGAAGAGCGTGCCTGTCTCTCTACCGAACGTATGCTGGCTTGCATCTCAGCGACATACAACTGGTGAAGGATGCGGCTAAGGGTCGAGGCAGGACCATGAGGCGACTTGCTTTTGGCGCCATACGCACGGATTGTCTATTTCGCGGCGATGTTTGTGTGCGTACGGCGACACTGCCAAAACCTTCTGGTAGCATAATGCAACTTGCCTTACCTACCACTTCGATCACAACCCACCGCAGGACTCGATACTACGCGGAGTGTTTTTCGCTGGAAGCAAACGCAGACAACTTAATACGCCGCGAGGAGGCGTCCCCACGATCCGGTACACACATGACATGGTCTTATCTGCGCCAGTACAGTATGAGTCTCGTTGCAAACGGCTTACGCCCCATGCTGTAACCCGCCGTCAATGACAAGCATCTGCTCCGTTCCCCTCTGTTGACCTCTCTACCAGTGCTCGTGCGGCCGCTCTCGTGGCTGTTGGCGCGTACCGGTTCCGGGTTGCGACTTCGCCGTTCGCACACGAACATCAACGCGAAATAGACAATCCGAGCTTGTGGCGTCAAAAGTCAAAAGCGAGTCGCCTCGTGGTTCTACCTCGACCCTTAGCCCCGACCTCCTTTATAGTGGCATATGCCACTTTGTGTTCAATTTAGTTTTTAGGGAAAATCTCAAAAGGGGACTCAAATTAAAAATCGTTGCAAAAGGGGACTCAGTCCATTACTCACCTCAAAATTAAGCTAGGGATTATTAGATCTGCACCAGAAGGAGTCACACGACTCGATGCGACGTCGCATCATGACGCGAGGCCTCAGGGCGCTGAGGTACTGCACGACGTGAATGTGCTGGACAAGGAGCACCCACTCACCAAGGAGGAGCTGCTCGGCCGCTCGGCGCACGTCAAGCAGCTGCAGGAAGAAACGAGGCCACACGGTGTGAAGGAGCTGGCCAATGCGGTGGAGCTGGTCGCGAAGGCGCCGGCCCCGAAGGTGCCGTCCGTGGTGAAGCTGACGCTGGTGGAGCTGACGGCTCTGCGCCGGCCACGAAGGTGCCGACCGTGGTGGAGCCGGCCGTGGTAGAGCTGGCCGTGATTGGAGCTGGCCGTGGTGAAGCTGATGCAGGTGGAGCTGACGGCGCTGCGCCGGCCACGAAGGTGCCGTCCGTGGTGGGGCCGGCCGTGGTGGAGCTGGCGGTGGTGAAGCTGACATTGGTGACCGGGGTATAAGGGTGCCGAGCGAGATATACATCTATACTAACGCACGGCATGTTGACTTGTTGTGCCCGTCGGCAATACCACATCTGGTGCACTTGTATAGCTTGCGTGTGCGTGACGGCTCCCCATGCTCACCGCGAGATCGTATCCTTCGTTTTCGTGGCCGACCAGCTTGGCGGACAAATAATGCTGGCAATAACGATATATCGCGGACAAGCACGTCATCCTCGGGTAGTATTAGACCAGTTTGCTCCTTCATATAATTCGCAACAGTATAGCATTTTGAAATCAGACTAAGCGCCTTGTCGCTGTGTTTTTCTTCTCGTAGAGCTGCCATGAGGTGCCGACAAGTTATTTCGTGTTGTAACCATGTATCACATGTGCACGATGGAATACGAAGATCAACCTTTCTAGTTTTGTCTTCGTTATCGATGCGAGAGGTACAAACAACGCATAATGAGCTTCCCTCAACAGTATAACGTGGACTTTGACGAAGTTTTTTCTGCAATTTTCCTTCAGCGCGCGGTGTGATTCTTCAACCTGCATCCAACCACAGTTTTCCGTGTTGCAACCGTAGATAAAGCTTCTGCCATCATGATTTTTGTATACAAACGAAAAAAACTCGTAGGGGAGGTGAAGACGTGGTTTTGAACGCAGCGATTTGGCTTGTTCGCTCTCTCTACAAAGTTTGTTGTTCTCAGCCGTACAGCGGTGGGTATTGAAGTGGGGATGTAAAGCCCATTTCTCACTAGGAATCTCCGATAATAAGCCGCCGCGCGAGGATTGACTTTCCTTAGGGCATCCACAGCAGATGTGAATAAAGGTTTCGTTTGTGCAGATTGCGCTCGCCACACAAGTTCCTCATGTCCTACACATATTTTACCGTTTTGTCTCTCCGCATATTTCCTACAATTCTGCATGTTAGTATAGTTTACAGTATGCGCACGCTAGATGTTTACAAACCTATAATATGGCGTGTGCAAAATATTGTGAAAATACTAAGCTCAGTTGAAGCTGACACGATGACTTTATGTCTATCTGCAAATAATGGCACAGTTTGCAATGGAAACCCGTGCCGAAGTAAGGCGCTAAAAAACCACATATAGTTAGAGTGATCTTCAACAGGAGCAAGAGCTATTGCGGCCACCCTGTTTTGGAAATTTCCATCTCTAGCCACTATAACAATTTGAACGCCATTATACTTGCGATGTTTTATGTGGGCTGCGTCAACACCAAAACTGCGGAGGCCACCATGAACCAAACTGGATTGAGAGCAATCATTGCTCGAAAAAAGTGGCCTTTGTTGTCTCGCTCCAGTGAAGAGAACACCCCAGACTTGCATTCTATAAACGAACGTAAGTAGCTTGGTAGAAGTTCAATCGTACGCAAGTCTTTTGAAAACAATTCCTTTAGGACAATTTCTATTGCTCGATAGATCATTGCTCTACTAGCCGAAGACGCATTTAGTTGCATCTGCCTTTTTAGTGCGGGACCTGAAATACTGGGATCGGCATTTACTGCCGTTCGAAAACTTTTTGTTGCAGCTAATTCGTTTGCTGACACTCTAGCTTCTCCTGTGCAATTAATGTGGTTGTAATTTGCCGAAGTAGCATGCCAATGGTTTAATTGACCTTTTTTACTCGTTTTTTACACATTAACAAATGCACTGCACGATGGTCTTCCTGAACAATCCAATCTCTTGAATGTGCCACCTCGTTTGGCTACAACAACACTTTTCCCGCAACTTGCCATAAAGCGTTGAATAGCTGATAAAGCCTTTTTTCCGGATGGCCACAAATCCTGCGTTATGCTTGGCATGTAGGGCACATCTACATTAGCGTCGACGGGCAATTTACTCTCGCTCATATTTTAAAAACTAAACTCGTTCTACGTCCTAAAAAACTAAGAGCGGCTCCACCCCTCAAATAAAACTATTTGTAATCGCTGTGGATATAACTGGTCCCCTACTCGGCATGCATTTTCGGTTGGGCTCTGCGCAACCAGCGTCAGCTTCACCACCTCCGGCTTCACCACCGCCAGCTCCACCACGGCCGGCCCCACCACGGACGGCACCTTCGTGGCCGGCGCAGCGCCGTCAGCTCCACCTGCATCAGCTTCACCACGGCCAGCTCCAATCACGGCCAGCTCTACCACGGCCGGCTCCACCACGGTCGGCACCTTCGTGGCCGGCGCAGAGCCGTCAGCTCCACCAGCGTCAGCTTCACCACGGACGGCACCTTCGGGGCCGGCGCCTTCGCGACCAGCTCCACCGCATTGGCCAGCTCCTTCACACCGTGTGGCCTCGTTTCTTCCTGCAGCTGCTTGACGTGCGCCGAGCGGCCGAGCAGCTCCTCCTTGGTGAGTGGGTGCTCCTTGTCCAGCACATTCACGTCGTGCAGTACCTCAGCGCCCTGAGGCCTCGCGTCATGATGCGACGTCGCATCGAGTCGTGTGACTCCTTCTGGTGCAGATCTAATAATCCCTAGCTTAATTTTGAGGTGAGTAATGGACTGAGTCCCCTTTTGCAACGATTTTTAATTTGAGTCCCCTTTTGAGATTTTCCCTAAAAACTAAATTGAACACAAAGTGGCATATGCCACTATAAAGGAGGTCGGGGCTAAGGGTCGAGGTAGAACCACGAGGCGACTCGCTTTTGACTTTTGACGCCACAAGCTCGGATTGTCTATTTCGCGTTGATGTTCGTGTGCGAACGGCGAAGTCGCAACCCGGAACCGGTACGCGCCAACAGCCACGAGAGCGGCCGCACGAGCACTGGTAGAGAGGTCAACAGAGGGGAACGGAGCAGATGCTTGTCATTGACGGCGGGTTACAGCATGGGGCGTAAGCCGTTTGCAACGAGACTCATACTGTACTGGCGCAGATAAGACCATGTCATGTGTGTACCGGATCGTGGGGACGCCTCCTCGCGGCGTATTAAGTTGTCTGCGTTTGCTTCCAGCGAAAAACACTCCGCGTAGTATCGAGTCCTGCGGTGGGTTGTGATCGAAGTGGTAGGTAAGGCAAGTTGCATTATGCTACCAGAAGGTTTTGGCAGTGTCGCCGTACGCACACAAACATCGCCGCGAAATAGACAATCCGTGCGTATGGCGCCAAAAGCAAGTCGCCTCATGGTCCTGCCTCGACCCTTAGCCGCATCCTTCACCAGTTGTATGTCGCTGAGATGCAAGCCAGCATACGTTCGGTAGAGAGACAGGCACGCTCTTCTCCAGACACCTTGTCGACATGTAGCGCGCGGTGTGAGCGAGGCGTCCTCGCCGGCCGGCGGTGCCTCGCCGGTGCGTTGCTGCCTCATTATCCTTTTTCGGATCTACCGGCCACCCGGTTACCAGCTCTTTAAGCTACCTAGCTCCAAGACTTCAAACTCAACCTCGCTCGAACCCGACGGAGTAGATGATGTTCAGCAAGACGATCTGCGCTCTGTGTGTGGCCGCTGTGGCGTTCTCGAGCGGGATGGTGGATGCGTCGGCCGAAGTCGCTCAATCGTACGACAAGACCAATGGCTACAATAACGGTGGCAAGGCTGTTGGTGCAGGCGTTGGAGTCAACGCCGGCGTGGGTCTGGGCGTGAACGGCCGTGTGGGTCTCGGTGCCGGTGCTGGTCTTGGTGTCGGTGCTGGTCTTGGTGTCGGTGCTGGTCTTGGTGCCGGTGCTGGTCTTGGTGTCGGTGCTGGTCTTGGTGTCGGTGCTGGTCTTGGTGCCGGGCTTGGTGGACACGGCGGCGTGGGTGCTGCTGCGAATGTCGGCGCAGGTCTTGGCCTCGGTGTGAATGCTGGAGCTGGCCTCGGTGTTGGCGTCAAGGCAGGTGCCGGACTCGGCGTTGGTGCCGGAGTGAACGCTGGCGCGGGTGTTGGAGCAGGCGCCAAGGCCGGTGCTGGTCTCGGCGTGAATGCTGGTGTTGGTCTTGGTGCGGGCTTCGGTGTTGGTGCAGGAGCCGGGGCCGGCGCTGGTGTCAAAGCGGGAGCGGGTCTCGGCGTGAATGCTGGTGTAGGTCTCGGGGTGAACGCAGGTGCTGGTCTTGGTGTGAACGCTGGCGCTCGTCTTGGTGTCGGTGCTGGTGCTAATGTCAAGGGCAATGCCGGCTTGGGTGTCGGTGCTGGTGTCAACGTTGGTGGCACTGGTGTCGGCGTCAAGGTCGGTGCTGGCCTCGGCGCCAATGTTGGTGCCGGTGGTGTCGGCGTCAAGGCGGGCGCGGATGTTGGTGCGAAGATTGGCGGCGTCGGTGTCAAGGCTGGTGCCAACGTTGGAGCCAACGTGGGTGGCGCTGGTGTTGGCGCCAAGGTCGATGCTGATGTCGGTGTGAAAGTCGGTGGTGCTGGTGTGGGGGCCAAGGTCGGCGCAGGCGTCGGTGCCAAGGTCGGCGCGGGAGGCGTTGGCGTGGGTGCGTCAGCGGATGTGGGCGTGAACGGCGGCGCGAAGAAGACCACCGGCGACTACTCCAAGGGCCGTCAAAACACTGCAGCCCAGACCGACGGCAAGTACCGTCACCTGCGTGCGTAAGCTTGGACAGTGGGCATTGATAGCATGAGTTGTTGTCAGAAAGCGATGTGTACGATAAATTCATTAGTTTAGCCACACTGTGTGTACTTTGGTTTTGTTTCACGACGTGCACCGCCTTGCACTTTAATCGGCATCGTTCCACTTCCACTTTGATATTAGGAACTATCAAATACAGGCGTAGAGTAACTTCTAGACACGGCGAGGAATGAAAGCAAATTGGCATGCTGGTGGAGATTGCATGCTGCTCAAGGCTCTTTGCTCACGTTGCAGTTGGAGCGCTGGTACTTCAGTACTTCCCAGCCAGCCAGCCAGCCAGCCAGCCAGCCAGCCAGCTACACTGTAGCTGCTACAGCCAACCAGCTCAGCACAAAGCCAATAGCAGTCACGTAAATGCGAACGTCAGCCACCTCATCACGTCGATCTCGTTCGCTCTCGTTCGCCTGCTCTGTTACGGGTGTTGAAGCGCGTCGACCGGTCCCTCAATATGGTATTCCCTTCAATATGGTATTCTGCAACGAATCATGGCCCGGCCACGTCCACTCTCGCTTCTTTTCGGACTTAATTTCGGACGCCTTCAATATGGTAGTCCCATCACCCCCAAGTACGTCAGCAGCAGAGCAGCGTGCCACAATCCGAGCCCGACACGAACGAACGCCCCGCGGTAGTAGCCATCGCCCCGAGCCCCGCGAAGATGCCGCGCCGCGCCGCCCCCGCACTCACAACTGAAACCTCCACGCAGGACACAAGTCCCCAGCACCACCGCACACCGCAGAGGCTAGCGCCGCGCTAGTAGCGCGGTCTGGCTGCTACAGCTTGAGTATACATTACTCAAAAGAATACAAGCTATTAGATCCCTTGTTTGAAGCAATGCAGCTCTCCAAGTACTACTTCAGAAATTGTAGACATTTTGGGGGATTGCTCGGTTTCAATGCGGACGTTTCGGCGATCATTTACAGTGCAGCTAGCTGAACGCTAGCTCGTCGGCTTAGTCACTCACTGCAGATAGTTCCGGATCCAAGACGTCTTCTGCCGTCTCTCTGCCTGCAGCGCTTGAATTGTAATCTCGACCTCGCGTAGAAGACCACTAGAGCAATTCCTGCGTTTCCTCTGTTTTTTAACCAAAAATTCGAGACCATCACGCTGCTGTCTACTGTGAATCTTTTCGTCACGAGACTGGGCTCTTTGACGAGTATCGAATTTTGAAGACACCTGTTTTGTTTGTGGTGTGATAGAATGCAAGTGTGACGGTAGCGACGAATTTTGGTTATGGTTCATGTTCCTGGAACGGGGGCTGTAAAAAAATCGAAATGGGTCTTCCCCACTGTCTGGGTCAGTGCTCGTACTGCAGTTGTCAATGTCACTGCTTCCATCGTCGACCAACATAGGATTTTCCCGTGGTCGTGTTTTTGAACGCTGCATATAACGTCGGTTATGCCTGAATGCCATATCGTCGATTTGGTTGCTGTGGTGAAGCATGCTTTCTTCCCAACCAGATTGTTCGGTTAGCTTATGATCCGTCATTGCACGTGCTAATCGGTCAAACTGGAAAAGTGCCTCTTCTTGGCTTCGAGGCAACCTTTTCTCATAATTTGAAGGACCATCAGTGCTTTCAGCGGTCATGTGCTTATCGAGTGAGGCCATCAAATGGTTCAAAGATCTGTCGTCTTGGAGTTCTTCCTGAATTTGCCGTCCTTCCTCAATCCAACCGTTGACTTCATCAACCGATGTAATCCCCATTACTCTTTGCATCGCAATTTCCGCATCTTGAAGTTTACGTTTTTGCCGCTCGTCCTCTAATTGCTGCTGAGCTTGCTTTTTTGCCTGCTCCTCCTGCTCTAGCTGTTGTTTCTCCTGGGCCTCAGCCTCTTCTTTGGCATCAATTGCAAGAACATGCTTCAGTTGGAGCATCGTAAGATCCAGCTTCTCCAGTACTTGCCGCTGAAGGACTTCCTGGAAATGACCATTTGTCTCAATGGGATGTCCCTCCTTTGCTTCATCCTCTGCATTACCGAGTTTCTCATTGCTGCTTTGCTTTGTTAAGGTTTGCTGATTAATTCCAAAATCCTCGCTGACCCAATCAATTCCCCGCCACGAAATGCCATTGTGTTCGTCGCTTTGCTTAGAAGGCGTCGTTAACATATTTGATTCGATATCCATCATCTTACGGCGAGTTTGACCTCGTAAAGCCTTGATCTCGGCCTCTATCACTGCTGCACTGTCAATGGGGTCGTGTTGATCAGAAGCATCTCTTTTTTCAAGCTCGTCCAATAACTTGTTAATGTCAGAAGAGCATGTCAACAGCTTTCCTTGCAAGGGAATTAATCGGAGTGTCTCCATCTCGCGTTCCTTTGCTTCTTTTTCTTCTGCTTTCTTTGCTTCTTCAGCAGTCTCCTTCTCCTTCTTTTCGGCATCTTTTGCAGCCGTAGCCGCATCAATATCGGCCTTTATGTCTGCATTCCGACGCTCTACCATTTCCGCAAACGTGAGATCTAACTGAGACACAATCGTCTCAGTTGCAGATTGCAGCTCCGCTGTCCTGGCATTCCGGATCACCGCATCACCATCGGGGCTTTCTTTTTCGAGAGCCTTGGCCTTCTCTTCGTCGTGCTGCCTTTCTTCAAACGGTCGTAGTGCTTCATGCAGTAACCCGTTGATGACGTTAGACACATTTCGGATCTTCAAAGCTGCATTAGCACAAATCTCCGAGCTCTCCGGCCCAGCCATCTCTGTTTTGGAGTCGTCCTCAGCAACTTTTATCGACGTCAAGTTTTCTCGGCGGTTCTCCCGCAACTTTCGTATCTCCTCCGCGAACGAATCCTCTTCATTCTCCTCAGAATCTTCGTCTTCTTCAGGAGGAGGAGGTGGTGGGGGAGATTCTGGGATTGCTGATTTAGACCTGCCTCGGGACACTTGAATTCGGAGTGGTGACCGTACATTTTTCTGCTCCATCCGACGAAAGCGTGTGCTTTGTCGCAGTAGCTTCGACACATCATCTGAGGTTGGAGATCTAATTGCACTGGTCGTTGCCTTTTCAAGCTGCCTGCTTCGACTTCCAATTGAGATTAACTTGTTCAAATCCCGGATGTCTTTGCCAATCAAGGCGTCAATTGAGTCTTCGTCGGGTGTTGCTGACGGATTAATATCCTTCGATACAGATAGTGGAGAGGACGCAGTTGATGAAGACGTGACTGGAGACAGGGAAGGTGAGGTTAATGATGGAGAAGATAATGCCGGTGACGCAGGTGGTAGTTTGCGCCGTTGCGTGGGGGCCATCTTCGAGCGAGTTGTTGCCATTGTCGGAACACGACGCTTTGGCGGAAGTGACAGCTTGTTCCTGAGAACACGGTCAATTCGAGGCATCGGCATCACTTCTCCTTCATCATCGTTACTGCTGCTGCTAGCACCATCATCCCGTGAGTTTGAAGCTGCGGCTTTGACAGCCTTCGTCGTCTTGGCTGACTTTTGGTTCACGACACCCGGTGGACGTCTGCGATCAGTGAATCTCCAGCCTTTTTTGCCGCTCTCCTTTGCTTTCGAGTGTTTTGGAGGCGACGATACTGGCAACCGAGACGCATTCGAGCTCGCAGCACTCTTTCTCAGCTTGCCGTTCAAACTCGTAGCGCTGTGCTGGAAGTCCGAGATCAGTTCGTCCAGAGACATCTCCTGCTTGTCTTCGGGGCCATAGCACCAGCTACTTCCAACTCTGGAAGTCGACATTTCCTTGTCTCCTGCTCTCGAGTCGAAGGACAACTCGAGGAACATGGCGCAGCACGGATCACTACTGCAAATGCAAACGATCCGATGGCCGACTAACGGACAGCAGCCGATCCGTTTCACTTTCTATTCCTACTGGCTATTCCTTCTTGCCATTCCAAGCAGCACTCCAGGCAGCACATTAGCCGTTATGGGCAAACAGCTCACTGTCACGACCATAATCCATAGCCTTGCAGCGTGACGAAGACTCTCAAAGGCTGCTATTTACCCTCGGTCAGCGTTGCAGTGCTTGTTCATCCTTTCGGCTACCGAAATGTAGCCATCTGCGTAATCTCAGCCGACCGTTACGTTCGGCATCTGCGACGTGTGAGCACTGATGTTTAGTAAGCCCGTCTGACGCGCGTCGAACGCCATCTGCAGCGCGTGGCTCGGCATCAGCCCACTAGATCCTCTCGAGACGTCGGCAACGCAGCCTGCCAGACGTCTGCAACCACGTCCGCCGCCGCGTATCCTGTCCCACCATCTCCAACCCTCGCCCGTGTGTGGTCCACGCCTCCTCCCCCTGCGCTCCCATTGGCCCGTAATCCGCCGTATCGCAGCTGTGATTAGTCAAAACCTGACGTCACAATCCAAAAAGCTCCCGAGCGCACAAGCAGCACAACAAGATCCCGAGCATGAGCACGGACGTGGTGTACGACTACGTGGTGATCGGCGGCGGCAGCGGCGGCATGGCCTCGGCCCGCCGTGCCGCCACCTACGGCGCCAAGGTGCTGGTGGTGGAGCGCGGCCGCGAGTTCGACGGCATGGGCCTGGGCGGCACCTGCGTCAACTTCGGCTGCGTGCCCAAGAAGGTCATGTTCAACGCCGCGGCGCACGTGGAGCACCTGAACCGCAACGCCGACTACAGCATCGGCACGGCGCCGCGCGCCTTCCAGTTCGGCGACTTCGACTGGGCCAACATGAAGCACAAGCGCGACGCCTACATCAAGCGCCTCAACGGCATCTACGAGCGCAACCTGGGCAACGCGAAGGTGGACCACGTGCAGGGCATCGCCAAGCTCGTGGCCAAGGACAAGGTGGAGGTGGCCGGCCAGGTCTTCACGGGCAAGCACGTGCTGGTGGCGCCCGGCGGCGTGCCCTCCATCCCCGAATTGCCCGGCATGGAGCACGTGATCGACAGCGACGGCTTCTTCAAGCTCGAGCAGCAGCCCAAGAAGGTGGCCGTGGTGGGCGCCGGCTACATCGCCGTGGAGATGGCCGGCATCTTCAACGTGCTCAAGAGCGACACCACGCTCTTCTGCCGCTTCGGCCAGGTGCTGCGCAAGTTCGACCCCATCGTGCGCGACCTCGTAAACGAGGAGATGGAGAAGGCCGGCGTCAAGTTCGTGCGCAACATGCGCGCGGCGCGCGTCGAGAAGCAGAGCGACGGCAAGTTCACCTTTGTCGTCACCATCGACGGCGAGGAACAGAAGTTCCCCGACTTCGACACCATCCTGTACGCTGTCGGCCGCAAGCCGCGCACCAAGGACCTCGGACTCGAGGAGGTCGGCGTCAAGCTGTCCAAGGACGGCTTCATCGAGGTGGACGCTCAGGAGAACACGTCGGTGCCCGGCGTCTACGCGATTGGTGACGCTACGGTCACTGGCTGGGAGCTGACGCCCGTGGCGATTGCCGCTGGCCGCCGTCTGTCCGACCGTCTATTCGGCGGCGAGAAGGACGCGTGCCTGAACTACCACCAGATCCCGACCGTGATCTTCAGCCACCCACCCATTGGCACGATCGGCTACACAGAGCCGGAGGCTGTAGCCAAATACGGCGAGGAGAACGTGAAGGTGTACACGAGCAAGTTCGTCAACCTGCTGCACTCGATGGCCGACCCGGAGCGCAAGGGCAAGACTGCCATGAAGCTGGTGACTGTTGGCGAGCAGGAGACTGTCGTGGGCGTGCATGTGGCTGGTGAGGGCGCCGACGAAATGATCCAGGGCTTCGGTGTGGCGGTCAAGATGAACGCCACCAAGGCGGACTTCGACAACATTGTGGCCATCCACCCTACTGCTGCTGAGGAGCTCGTGACCATGGCGCCGTGGGGCATGATCAAGGACAAGATTGTTCTGTCCCCCGCGCCCGCGCGCCCCGCTCCGACGCCCAAGCAGTAAGTAGGCTACTGCTATATTGGTAAAGGCCTTTTCCTTAAACGAATACACTCGACGTCTACAATCGTGGCAGGAATCCTTTGACGTACAGCACTGAAGACTGCAGTCCTTTCTCCCGTACGGCTATTTGATTGCCCAGAGCTTCAGCAGCACTTTTTCCGTGTTGATGGGCTGAGGATGTTGAGAGTGTTGAGTGCAGTACAAACTGCAGCAAACTGTCAGGGTCTACTCAGGTAAACTCGACTACTATCGGCGGAAGAAGAACAAAATATGATAGGTACTTCGAAGTACTACAATATCGAGCTTAGTTAACGATTCTCAAGCAGAACCTTTAACAAGTACTAATCCACAGGAGCTACTGAGAACGCTGGATGAAGGTAAGACTTCGTGTTGAAGAAATTCTAGGTAAGAAAGCTAATGAATCATTCATTTTTTTTCGAAGTCTTTTCATTAGAAAGATACGCTCCTACCGGTAGAAAACGAAGGTGCTTCGTTTATACTAATCTTGTGATATAGCGAGACCGGCATCGAAAACTAAATTGGATGCATCACCGAGCTGTACTCAAGACAAAAGGGATCAGGTAAAGTAAACCAAATGCCAAATCTAAAGCAACATTGATTAGAATTCGGGGTCATTCAAATGTGTTCTCCAGTTCATAGCGCGTTGCTTATCACTCGCCTCGGCCCTTTTCCAGGTGCTCTGCCTTTAAAGCTTTCTCACAAAGGATTACCTCCACAACTTTGGTCAAGGTGGCGTTTGTGCAGTGCAAGAATAGCGTCGCGTTGAAATGCGGGGAGGGGTAAAATTTGTAGATGCGCGAATGCCTCCACCTCAGTCATCCCGCCAATACGAACCAAGATAATTCTGAATTGTGTAATGGGATCTCCACCTCTCTCTTCGTTATCGTCACCAATCTTGTCGTCGATAATATCCTTTCGAAGAAGTATCTTGGTGGCATCAACTTTATTTGAAAGAGTTTCTCTGTCAGGCGTCAATTTCGAGTGAGTCTGGTCCAGGTTGGTCGCTGCCGAGGAACTTTTCAAGCTTAAGGGGCGAGCGTAGCTGCAGCTACAAGGAGGAAAGAACGCACGCGCATTGTCTAGTGAGAGTCGGGCAGTTAGAGATTGTGGGGGCTGGAGCAAATTGCAGAATGGTCATTCAATGCAGCGGATAACTAACAAGAAATTTGCGTGGGTCTGTAGGGATAAGCACATCACAAGATGGTACACACAACTTCAAATACCCAACTTCCTTCAGTGTCGGTACACTATAAAGGTTTACGTACAGCTTTAAGACGTGACTGATCCACAGCGTGTACGGCAATTTTCAAGGCTTTACGATGGCATGCGTGCCCAATATGTGATGTATTTGCCGATCCTATGGATATAGATTAGCATACCGTATAAACGTAGTCCTAGGGGCCGTTTACTCCTTGGGGTCATTCGCAAAACGACCAATCAAAAGGAGCAATTTCAGAGGAGATGGCTTTATTACTCACACGCGCGGTTCAGTTTATTTTTAGTTTCAGCATTGATAAAAGAACGCCATTGCAGCAACTCCCCGTGGAGGCATGGGTCGCCCTCGCATCAATGGTCAGGGCAAGAAGCGGAAGTTGTACCAACGTGTGGCCGTGGAGTACTCACACAAGCAGGATGTTCTAATTTTCAACGAAAGCCACTCCCTTGACGATACGATTGAACACTTCTATGGAAAGTTAGACGGTAAAACACTTCGAGCTCGAAAAAAACAAATCAACAAGTGGATAAAACAAGGTTCCACTATTCGTGCCGCGTGTGCTTCTGGGCGTGGGCGTCACCGAAACTTGCGCGCACTTGGCGAGGCTACTGTGCTTCCAACGGAGGCTGAAGCTGCCATCGTCGTTTGGCTGAACACGCTGAGGAAAGACGGGGCCCCGGTTTCCCGCCTCATGCTGCAGCTCCAAGCAAAAGAGGTTGCCGAT
Source organism: Phytophthora taxon juncus (assembly GCA_033558005.1). Classification (NCBI taxonomy): domain Eukaryota; phylum Oomycota; class Peronosporomycetes; order Peronosporales; family Peronosporaceae; genus Phytophthora; species Phytophthora taxon juncus. The sequence continues at coordinate 2,789,781 of JAUCEE010000021.1, forward strand.
GAGATTGGTCTCGGCGATAAATTTGCTGCGACCGCCACGTGGATACGGTTATTTCTACGGCGACACAAACTCTCACTCCGTGCGCGCACTAGACAAGGACAGACAACGCCTCAAGACGCTGCTGACGCGGCGTAGGAGTTCAAAGCGCTGGTATTGCAGACAATCGTCGAGAAGAAATGCGTCCAAGTGTACAACGCGGACCAAACGGGTGCGCACTTGCAGTCAAATTATTGGATCGAAATATCTTATACTAACTATCATCTATTGTAGGTATCAATTTTGAATACCTGCCGAAACAAACAATATCCAAACGCGGAGTCAAGACAGTGTGGGTGCGATGCGGCAATAAAGAGAAGGCAAGGGCGACAGCCACGCTTTTAGCTGACTGGGAAGGCACCAAAATGGCTCCGTTCCTTATATTTAAGTGTGTACCTTCAAAGGTCCCTGAAACTCGACTAGAGAACACTTCATTGCTACATGGATTCAGCAAAACTATGTGGAATCGTGAAATTCGCAAATTACAAGAGCGATTTGACTGTCAAGTCTACGGAAACCAGTGTGCTTGGTGGAACGCTTTGTCGAAAACGTTTCTCGAATTTCACTTTGCTGAGCGTCCTAATCGCGACGACAACATCCTTCTGATATGGGATGACTTTAGTGGTCATTGGACCCCTGACGTCGAAGCGTTTGCAGCTTCGATAAATGTTGTCCTGCTCAAAGTACCACCACGGTACACATATGTGTGCCAACCGGCGGATTTATCGTGGAACAAGCCTCTAAAAGGAGGGCTGCGTGCTTTGTGGGTGAATCGGCTAAGAAGTCAACTTGTAGAGTACCGTGACGGAGAAGAAATCCGTCAACGCAAGCGGGACAAACTACAGGAAGATATTGGCCGTGCACGCAAGGAACTGGTTCAAGAGGAAGCAGATATTAGAGTCGATCGGCTTCAGAAAATGCATATAGAAGAGCCCTTTAAACTGAAGCCCCCAACCCGAGCTGATATTGCTGAGTGGACGTCAGCATGCTGGACAGGACTGTCGAAGCAGACAATCGTTAGTGGATTTGCTAAGGCTAGTTTATTGGGTGATACTCGACACGCCGACGATACTAGTGGCTCAGATATGGAGCAGATCGACAGTGACATTGTCAAGGACTTAGAAAAGTGCAACCTTGCTGATGGTCACGTTATCTCGGACGATGATATCGAATCAGATGCTGGGATAGATAGCGATAGTGATAGCGATAAATCGTAGCTGTAGCCTTGCTAATTCCGCGATTTGCATGTAAGTGATTCAAATCATGCGGACAATCCTTTGCTATTGAAGTGACCCCTAGGACTACGACTATACGGTAATTCAGTGAAGTGTGAATAACATTTGTAATCATGGTTGCGTTATTATGGAGACATGTGCAGACACGCAGGTTGCTATTTTATCTGATTGACAACTTCCACAGTAAGTTTTGGAGAAGTCAACTATGAATCTCATACAACAAGAATATGTTGCTCTTTGCGAATTAGTACTACGATAGGGCACGAGCCTTACAAGTTGCTGTCATGTGTATCATTTTACGCTTGTCACTTGATTACATGAGCGAATAGCCATCACCCTACTACACCTTCCGCTACGTTAGTACCTCTACGGTAATTGTAATGATCTGGTGGATTCTACCTATGGTGCAACTGCAAAAGTGGACCGGTTCCCGTACCCATTTTCCGCGTTCCAGACCATAAATCGAACCGATTAATGGTCTGGAAGAATGGCTACTGGAACCGGTCCACTGATGCTCTAGTGCAATGCGTCAATATTACGGACAAGGGGCAGCAATGAGAGGAAGTTCTGGTGTAGTATGAAGCGTTTGCGAGCAGGAGCAGTAGAGCGATGCGACTGCAGCGTCTGTTAGCTTCGCACTACTAAGTACCAAGGTTAAAGAGTGCTTTGCCGCATTTTTTGGCTGAAAAAGCGCACAATCAAGAGAAACAGCACGCTGGTGCTGCCGCTTGTACGCCATCACTGAACCTTTGTGTTTGGCGGACTACGCGTCGCCAGGAAAGATGCGGGCGGAGCACCACGGTCTATACTACGAAGAAGGGATTTAGCACGTATTAAAAAGCTATGAGAACCGGTCCACTCTTTTTTTTTTAAGAAACGAGTTTTTTTTAAAAATGCAACCAGACGATTTTGGCAGCGTCTTGGATTGGATCTGGTAAATCAACAGGACATCGTGCAAGGTGGTCCAGAAGACACGGGAGGAACGCCATGATCTGCGCGTAACTAGATGGCAGAAGAGGTCGCCGACTCAAGCGTCGAGATCACCTCGAGCGAAAAATCCAACCGATTCATCGTTCGTGAGCAGATCACTCTAATTGTAACACAATGCGTGTGCGAGGAACCTTGCTGGCGACTTGCGGTCAAGGCGGAGCTTGGTCGAGGTTGGGAAGGAGCAGTTGCTGCTTGGAATGCAAATTGAGAAGTGAATTGAAATGAGGAAGGCTCTTACGGTTCCTGAGCTAGCTGTCGCCTATCGTGGCTCACAGCCCCTCTCCAACTATCCAGTAGCATGTATGCTGAAGCCTATCTTTTCCTTATCTTCTGATTTGGCTATCTACCAATGATTTTCTATAAACGTCCACGTCGCTTTGTTCGCTTGATCCTTGTGCGTCCCATAATCACTGTTCGAGAACTTTCTCGACTTTCAGCCAATAAGACCTTCTCAATGTCTCAGGTTGACGGTGTAAACGGAACTGGCGTAATACTAGTAATTAATTTTAGCCAATCACGACGTATGTACATATAAAAATGCAACTTGCACTTCAATGCTGGCGGAGTGCCTCATGACAGCACTCCGTCACATGACCACCTTTCAAGAAAGCGCCTCCTTCTAAAGAGGGTTCTCTCTTTTCTTGGACTTCCAATAGAGGTCGATAAGACCAGCGATCTGTTTCAAGTTCTCAACAGGTCCCCATATGGCCTCCTTCTTGGTCTCGCCTAGCCACCAGATCTTGTACTGTTGTTTGCCCTTGTACTTGCGGTGGTTAATCACGGCTTCGACCAGTTGTCCTTCTGTTTTATCGGCTAACACAACCTTGTTCACCTTCTGCCTGGGCCTTGGATCTTTGCGGTACGGCTTTAACAGTGACGTGTGAAAAACTGGAAGCAACTTTTGGCCCTTCGATAAATCCAACTCATACGAGTCACGACATATCTTCTTCCGGACCGGAAAAGGTCCAATGAACCTTGGAGCTAACTTCTTTGACTGTGTGTACCCCTTGTGGCGGATATCCAAATTCTTTCCGTCTAGTAACACCATGTCACCAATTTCGAAGTCTTGGACAAGTCTGTTCTTGTCGTAGTAATACTTCATGAGCTCCTGTGCTTCACTCATACGGTCTTGCGCGACCTTGAGGAAGACTTCCTGTCGGAGTAAGAACTCTTTTGCTGCTTTCTCCAACTTCTTGAACTCTGGATCTGACGATACATCGTCAGGCATGTATGGAATATACCCAAGATCCGCTTCAAATGATGACATGCCAATTGTGGCATGCAAGCGCCGATTATAGGCGAACTCTGCCAAGTGAAGAAACTCATTCCAATCATTCTAGGCTGGGTTGGCGACCCCACGGAGATAATCATCGATAAAACGGTTTGTACGTTCCGTCTGTCCATCCGTCTGAGGCCGAAAAGCCGATGACAGGTTATGCTGCGTTCCCATTGCAGCAATAACAGCCTGCCAAAGCTTGGACGGAAATTTGGAGTCACGATCAGACACAATCGTCTTCGGAAGGCCATGATCTTTTACATAACTCTTCATGAAAACATGCGCAATATCCTCTGCGTCGTCTGTCGTCTGCGTTGCAATAAACTTTGCACGCTTGGTTACTCGATCCACGATGACCAGGATAGCATTATAGCCATCTTTGCTGGGAGGTAGAGACACAACGAAATCCATCGAAATGTCGACCCATCTATGTTGTGGTATATTCAGCGGTTGAAGTAATCCCGGAGGCTTCGTCTGCCTTGCCTTGTTGCGCTGACACATTTCACAAGTGTTCACATAGCGCTGGATGTACTTCATCATCTTTGGTCAATAGTACTTTTCTCGTACTGCGACATAGGGCTTGTAATATCCTGGGTGGCCTGCCGTGAATGCATCGTGGTTCTCACAAATGACTCTATTCTTCAGATCTTCGTCATCTGGAATATACAGTCTAGGAGTCTCATCTTCACGCGTCTGATAGTACAGCACGCCCTCGTTGAGTGAGTAATGCGGAACCTTGTTTCCTAGCTTAAGCTTCTTGTCAATTCCATGCAAGTCCTTGTTCCATGAGTACATCTTTACTGCGGACTGTGCCACAGTCATGTTGTTCTCGACCATGGTTGCCACAATTTTACGGTTTTGAGCCGAATCAAGGAGTTCCTTCAGGCTCACTTGTGCAGCCTTATGCTCGAACTCAGGATTTCCCGACATTGTATCTGCGACTATATTCTTCTCACCTGGAATCCACTTGAACCAAGGCTGAAACTCTGCAAGGTCGTTGAACCACCGCGCAATGCGTCGATTCGTTGTCTTCTGCGTGAGACTCATCTCGATGCTCTTGTGATCGGTTTCCACCAAGAATGGCTTGTCGAGAAGATACACGCCATGTCTTCAGCGCATGCATAATAGCGAGTAGTTCCTGTTCGCGAACTGGATAGTTCAGCTCTGCTGGTTTCATCTTTCGGCCTGTATAGGCTATTGGATGTTCCAACTCCCCCTCCTTTTAAAATAAGACTCCCCCAATCGCGAAATTTGAGGCGTCCATTCGAATTCCGAAAGGTTTGGAGAAATCAGGAAGACTGAGAACCGGAGGTGATGCCAAGCGCTTCTTCAGCTCATCAAAAATGCGTACTTGGTTCTCATCGAGTTCAAAAGCATCTCGAGAACGTTTTCCCTTAATACATTCATGCAAAGGACCTGCAAACTGCGCAAAAATCTTGCAAAAATTTCGACACGTAGACCGTTGTCCCCAGAAGCCCTCCATCGGCTTCTTGGCCTTGGGGATTGGCCACTCGGCGATAATCTGCACCTTATCTGGGTCCATTCGAACGCCCTTGCGTCCGACAAAATCGCCTAAGCATGGAATCTCATCCACACAAAATTGGCACTTATACAGCTTGATGTAGAGCTTCTGCTCGTCACATCGCTTCAATACTCTGTCCAACGCGGCAATATGTTCGTTCACATCTTCACAGGACGAGGCTTCGGCAGTCTCAACTTCACAGTGTGCGTGTTCTCCACTTTGATGCGAGGGGCTATCTGTCCAGTACTCCAGTCGATATCAGGGTTCTGCTCTCGCAGCCACATCATGCCCAAAACGACGTCTTTTCCCTCTGGAATAGGCATAAATTGGAATGTTTCCGTTGTCAACGGAAACCCTGGTAACTGCAAAGACATATCTACAGTCCGACGTGGACGATGCACCACTTGATAATAACCAAGATCAACTTGCATCATGTCACCTTCAGTACATCTAACTCAAGCTTCTTCACCAACTACTCATTTACGCTGTTCAGGCTACTGCCGTTGTCGATGAATATCGTGACGCGCCTCTTTTGGTCTTCCGTCTTGAATGCTCCAGCTTCAGCCTCTAGGATCGCGTACAACGCGCCCTTCATGTACCGATTCGCTTCAGTACGTTTTGGCTGAGTACAATCTGGAGAAATGTGTCCGACCTTGCCACAATTTCTGCACGTAGCTGTCTTTTTCCAATCATCGCTCTTGCCTTTCTTCTTATCGGAGCGCTTTGTATTCTGCTGCTTCGATTTTGGCACACGATACCCCGAGCTTGATGATCTTTGCGAACCCTTTGCCAGAGCTTTAGGGGTTTTCCCGAGTAGTGCGCAAACTCAAAGTTCGACGCAATCTCAATGGCATCTTGCAGTGTCGATGGACTCTCCTCCTTGATCTTCTTTGCTGTCCCTTCTCTAAAACCGTTCTGAAAGAGGAAACGCTTCTCCAACTCGCTGATAAACAACTCTGTCTGCGCCAACAAGTCTTGAAACTTGGAGACATCTTCATGAATGGTCTCACTCTGTTTGAGACGAAACATCCTCTCGCGAAGATCATATTCGAAGTCCTTCGGTCTGAAACGTGAGCGAAGTCTTCCCTTGAAGAGCGACCATGTCGGCTGTACGTTCGTACCCTCACATTCTGCGATAAACGCGCGATACCAATTCAGCACTCACTTGCCCAAGTTGCTGGAGATCATTGTTACAGAATCCGATGAATCTGCCTCCATCAACTCGCGTCTGCTTGAGTAGTACTGTTCGGTGGCGAAGATCCATAACTCTATATCTTCGCCGTATTTGCCTTCATACATAGGCGGATCCTTCTTTTCTGCTCACCCCTGGACGCAACTAGATATTCGAATCTTGCATTGGCCTGCTGCATCTGTGCCTGCAGCTGGGTTTGCATTTGGGCTTGGTACTGTTGCTGCTGCTGCGTGAGATATAGCAGCAGTTGCTGCATGGACAATGTGTCGGGCCCAGCAGTTGCAGAAGAAGATGCGGCGGCTTGGTCGATCGGACCGGCCTGTGTATTGGCACTTGCCGCATTTGTCGTCGTCTGCGCTCGTGTTCTTGGGCCCGACGTCGATCGTGGAGTTTCAGCGTCAGTCGCAGTGTTTGTTCTGTTTTGTTGCCGGGGTCTAGGGTTTGATGATAGGCGCTCAGCCGCACGACCTCTTCTTTTAACCATACTGACTGGACTTCTCGGCGCTCTACCAAAACCTCCTCAAAAACCACAAATTTAGAATCGGTACCGATTAATTTCTGTCTTTTTGTAAAGCTGGCTGGAGTGGTCAAACGAGCTTTCCAAAAGTCCATGAGTTTGCTTAATGCGGCGCTTCAGGTGTTCGGTTATGTCGTGAACAACGTTCCTGGCGCTTGCGTCCTTACAATCCGAAATTTCGTTTCGTATCAGTTGGACAATTTTCAGCTGTTTCACCGTCGTTAACCACAAGTCCTTATGAAGCTTGTCGAGCTCCTTGTTACGGTTGGTTAAGGACTCAGTGGTATTAACAAACGGGTCCTCGTGTTCACGATTCTTTCGTTTACCCATTCAAGGAAGCAACCCGAAACGGCTCAGCAGCACTGGATGTAGATCAAGCTTAACCAAGCGGGTACGATTTGGACGTTCACCTCCGTGTTTTCAATGGCGGGACAGGGATTCGCTAGGCGAAAGCTCTAACCGACAGACCCAATATAGAAGTTCCAAATGTGTCGTCTCGCGGATTTCAGATTTTCATGTCCCCCCGCCGATTAACTTTAGTAAACATTTAGAAATTAATGCTTCGGACGACATGGATACGCGGCATCGCGATATTTAGAGTATGGAGTGAAGGTCCTTGGCGAGGAGTGGCGGTAATACGAAGTCTGATTTTGTTTCTTTTCCGTGATTGGCTGTGCATTAACATCTCGAACGCATTTCACCGATCCTGTTGGGTCCGCGACGAAATATTGGGCCAATAATATAGCCTGCCACCAACTGGCACACGTATTTGACGGCATCTCCTAGCTTCTGACCCATTCCATCCTCGATTTTGACCGTGTTTCTGTAATTTGACTCGATAATTGCAGTAGGTCGTGTCAAGCGCCGCACTATTCAAGGTATCGCGATCCACGCCACCATCCACTTGAGCAAACGCCTCAATTGCTTTACCGATGATTAAAACAATACACGGGAATAGGGCACCGTTTATCGCGGCCATAGCGACGACGACCATCGGCAATGCTCGATCCCACGGAGTCGCGAAGCGATACAGATCCAGAAACGAAAACTTAGGTGATGTTGCATGTGTATCCGCGTTAAGCCTCGCAGCTTTATGATCGATATCGCTAGTGGCATCCTTGATCAGAACAGCGCGTTCACTCATGTATCTGGCCCTAGCACGCGGAGTTACAACTCTTGCGTAAGGCACCTCACGAGAACTGCCCTTGTCAGTTAAAGTTGCCATCAATTCCCCAGCGCAGGCTCTTGTTTGATCAGTAGTGGAGCCAAAGAAGCAAATTGATGAATGAACAACAGAACCAAGTGCTTGCATTGCCAGTCAACACTGCGTCTTTCTTGAAGTCTGCACCATTCCCGGAGCAGGAAGGCGGATGCGAGGCTGTGATTGGCCGAGTTTAGTGATTATCATGCTCGCAGACCGTGATTATAGCAAAATTCACTTCGCGTTCGATTACGTCAGGTTGTTTAGACGGGCTCACCTCTCCAGCAGACTGCGTTTTCACAAGTCGTTTGCCGCTTTATGCGAGCAGTGTTTTATTCAAAAAACACGAGACGATATTTGCCCAGCGGCAGACGCTTACGTAAAGGAATACTACTAGATCCCTAAGCAGTCGCAAGGCCAGCCATAACAAGAAAGTGTCGACCTTTTGGCACTGTTAGCATTAAAAAAAGAAAAATCCGAGTCACGCGCTGCAACAAACTTGCCCGATATTTCAAAGTATGCCAATTTCTCTGTGGAGTTCACCATCATAAATCACTGGTGATGAACGCCACAGAGAAATTGGCATACTTTGAAAACTGCTAACAGTGTGGTCGCCTCGAGCTGACACTGTCCTCCGAGTAGAGTATCAGCTCGAGGATAATGCCACTAGCACACTCGTCGCTTAGAGACAACAGAAGGTTTAGCAACTGATTATTCATCGACTTGCAGCCACGTTTGTTGTCATTAAGTACATCGTTAGACCGAAATATTTTTTGTAATTTTCTAAGATGGCAACATTTCCAACACTCATATCCAGCACCACCACTGGCTACTTAAGGTAAACACTCGGATGTTTGGCTTCCATCGCTTGAGAGCTGGTCATTGTTGATAAAATGAAGCGTCAGAGATTGTCAGCTTCCACTTGTGGAAAAGCCCAAAATCAGCGCCATCGTTGCTCGGGCCGTTCAAGACTAACTGCCAGCCAAAGTCCAACGTCATGCTTTACCTGGTAGGATCTAAACTGGCTTAGCAAATTCGACAAGCACACCAAGTTAAGGAATTAAGTGACGTTGTCCGCGCCTTTATCGAGTTTGACCTGCTCTGATTCTCGTACATGTACACTAAAAACTTATAGCATAAAGTTATTTGAATAAGATTCATACTGTTTGAAACCACTGTTGGCCAAGATCATCGGCTTAGTACCCCCAACTTTTGTCGAATAAGTTCAATTAATTTTCGTGACTACAGCGCGTTGCCTCAGCCATAATATTTTCCTTCACACAGCTTTTGGAACGGCTTTCTTTCGAACTAGCAATCGAACCAGTGGCAAATATCCGACTCGCAGCCTTGACATCACACTCGGTGGCATCCGAGTCCTAGAGCAATATGAGTCAAAGCACTACCTAACGGCGTACTCAGATGCATACTATGCTAACTGCCCTGATACGAGACGATCTGTTGGAGGTTTCATCACATACATGTGTGGAAGCCCCATTTCGTGGCAGTCACGAAAACATCATACCGTAGTTCTATCTACAACAGAGGCAGAATACATTGCTTTATGTCATTGCATGCAAGAAGTCATATTCTTAAAGCTCCTACTAGTAGAGCTAAAGCATGAAAGTCCACACGCCATTACACTTTTTGAAGACAATCAAAGCTGTATTAAACTATCTTACAACCCAGAACTGCATGAAAGAAGCAAACATATTGATATCCGATATCACTTTGTACAAGAAAAAGTAGACCAAAAAGCATTTGAAATTCATGGTTGCAGACATATTTACCAAATGGTTCAGACATATTTACCAAGTCACTATCAAAACCGAGTTTTCTATCCTTAAAAAAAGCACTCTGTGCAACGGCAAAAGAATGAATAAGATAAATCACCAAAAGCCTAATACATAAATAAATAATTGAAAATTAAACAAATAATTACATGTTAAACCCTGAACAATTAGTAAATTATAAGGTCCAAATTAGTAAATACATGTATTGAATTGTGTTAATAATAGGCAATACGTCGACCTATCAGTTATGTATTTGACACATCACGGGTGTCCTCCACCGCATAAACGCCGTCAATCCTCTAAAAAAACTCCGTAAGAAGGTCTTCACGGTTAGGAAAGTAATGATAGCGGTCAGAGTCAATAAAAACGAACTTGTTGCCCACCCAGGCACGAGCAATACAGTGCCAAGAATTAGCGCGTTGCCCGGGGCGCTGACCCGATGATCAGCAGGGCTGGCTTCCGGCCTCTGACAATAGCACCTGCCCGCTTGGGCCTGCTGTTGAAGCCGGCCTTGCCATTCAGGTAGACCAGCTGTTTCCGGCGGCGCTGGACAGCCTTTTGCAAGGCGTCCATGGTGTAGGCAACAAAGCGCGGGTGTCCGTGGTCCTCTGACGGTCGCACCAATGCCAAACGCGCCAATATTGGACGCATAGCCACCGGTGTTAGGAAGTCTCGAATCTGCAAAGCATTGCAAACCGAGAGCAACCCGTACATCGAGTAGCTGTCCGACAACGTCTCTTGATGCTGGCACAGTACGGAAGCTCGCAAGCTGAGAGGCATCTGAATACATACAAATCATAGGATGTTAGCATCTGTCGCAAATACATAGAGACATGGGTACAGCATCAGCTTGCTCAAGCGATTCCAGGCGATTGAGGCATGTGAAGACTATTGACTTGGAAGCTAGTCCAGACTGTGGCGTCAGACACGCATCCACAATGCCTCAATTGCCTGAAAACCTGAGGGAACCAAACAAAAAAAAATAGTTAAATAAAATGGGCGAAAAGCAAACCCCACGAAAACAACATACAAAGCAAATATGATACCTTTAAAAGCGAAGAGAATTCACATATGAACTTTTCCTGGGTGCATTTTTAATCGGTTTCTACGCTGTCTATCAAACTAATGCAAAAGCAAAAGATTAAGCCCCCTCAGAGTCTTAGCAGAAGCGCAATGAAACTCTCAATGCCTCCAGGATCTTAGTTACTCGTCCTCGTCCTCAGCGTTAAATGCAAATCACCTGCATCAGGACGGAACGTGTGCAAATCAACTGCACCACATGGGATTCAATTTTTGCCGCCATACGGGCACAGAGAGGCTGTCAATGTTAGTACCACGTAATGTGGCATCAGTACACGTCTTAGTACAAACCAAATAAAGTCACACACTAAGTCCTCCTGAAAGAGCTCAATCACTTGTGGAGGGTTAACTGAGATGAATGGCATGGGGAAACCTATGCCGACAACTAAACCATTCTATCATAACTGCTTTCTTACTACAAGGCTCAAGTCTCCTGTTCCACCTTCCAAGTCTCATTACCACACGTTCCAACACATCCGCGATTTCCGCGATGCCAGCATGTCGTTGCATAGCGTGTCCGAGGAGAGAGTTCCGGATGGGACTTAATCACTCTTACATCTCAACCATACCCACACATGCACTCTTCAAACTTTCAAGTTCAAAGCCTCAACAGTCTTCAAAAATACGATGAGTTAAAAACCGGCTCACACGAAAAAAAACGTATGTAGCAACATGGAGAGTCTTCAGTGAATTTCTGCTCCCTAGCCTGTTATAGCAGTTGAAGACAATTCAAACTACTAAGGATCGAACGTGGCAAATACGAAGTACCGCTACATGTTTAAGCCCCACATGCCATTTCACTGTTGCGCATATGACATACAGGTGAATCTCTTTTAGTTCGTCCGAAAACTTCTTCGTGCAGAGCATAGAGCATGACAAATCTGTGGATCCACTCGAGGAAGCGACAGTCGCGACTAGCTTAAAACGACCACGGCGGTCTCCAAAAATTCAGGGGTGACTTAACAACCTCCAATTTGGAGTCCAAACGGAAAAAAGAACCACACTCAAATATTTGCACAAGTTCATAAACGCCGACAGGCAACTCAATTGGTACGGTGTCCTGCTTCTTCTTCATTCTTCATTTCGTCGCACACAAACCCTGGCATTTCAACTGTTCTTGTCTTTCCTCTTTTTCTTGTGCCATAGAAGTTGTTTGCGTTGATTCACTGCTCTGTTTTGGTACAGCATAAACAACGTTGCCAGTCACGAAAGGTGCGTAACTTAAAGCGTCCAGAACTTCTCAGGAAATTATAGGCTGCTTCAATTAAAGCTTTGCAGAATTCGATCCGAGTTTGAGCAAAGCCTAGCCGCCATTTCACGATTAGAGCTTATGGCAAACTGAAATGCAGCACAAAGTATCGTTCTTAAAACACACGCGTCGTCGCATCTGAACCTTACGATCTTACCGTTCATGTAGCGCGCGGCAATTTCAATCGCTGTGTTTATCGTTTTATCGCCCAGTTCACGCATGTTTCAACCTTAAGGTACACTGCAAAGCGCACAGTGTAAAGCGATAGTCGTGGCCACGTTCAGTCAAATACTCGGCAGTACTCAGGTGTCCACTCTCAGCGAAATAAATGATCAAGTCCCTGGCATTCGGATTTATGTTCACGTAGTCGCCTTTTGTGTACTCAGGAAAAGCTGCACGAACCAAGTATTCCATGTCTTCTTCAGCAGACTCGTGGAACGCGTCACCGTCGATAAAGTTCTGCTAACCATGGCCAAGCGCTTCATTACACGTTGCTGTAAAATCTCATGCCGTCGAGCGTGATGCCGCAGCGCTTCGACCACAACATCGGCGTTCCCGTCACGAGCTGCAGACGGCAGCACCTCTATCAAAACCCCATCCCAATGCTTTTCTCGTCATTTCGTGTGCACTTGACCACATCAAGGCGTCCACTGCTCGCCGCAGCTTTGAGCACCTTCATGCCGACGTCGGTACGATCGGATGAACAGCTCTGCAACGTGTTCAACAGCTTTTTCTCCGTCTCCTTTGTCACCGCGATCTCGACACCTCTTGAGCGGTCTCATTCCACCGTCACAATTTTTATTACCGTAGCCACATGAACTGCAGCTTGCCGCTTACGCGGCCAGCATCTGTAAAATCTGTCTCCTGTGGATGAACGCATCTAGGAAGAAGTCTTTACCCGCGAGAGTGACTTAAAGCTCCGAATTGAGCGGGCAGGAGTCTCCAGTTGAGTCTCGTCGACAAGTTCTGTTGGATCACTTACCGCTATCCATCCTGTCGCTGCCTCATGTTGCTGAAAACATCGACGTGATACTGATGAGTGTAGCTGAGACGGCGCTATACAGGCCGCGAAAGCGGGCCAAGTAGACTGCATGAAGAGACTGAAGAACGACTACAAGGAGGTCGTGGACCTCCGTGAGGCCGCCAAATCAGCATGGATACATTAAAATGATAAGGTTTCTGATGAGTTGCATCGAGTCTCCTCGTGATCGAAATCTAGTCGCATGGGCATTCCTGGACGCAGGGGCTGCGAAAGGAAACCTCGAGGTGGTGAAGTTTGCAGCTCAACATGTCAAGGGGGATTTCTTATCTTAATGGTACGTCAAAACTTTTTCAGGCTTCATGGTTGAGTTCGGCACTCAAATTTGCAGTGTCCGGAGGACACATCGAGGTGGTGAAGTTTCTGGTGGGGCCGTTGAAGTTTCAATGGGGAGTGACGATGGTTTGGGCGCTGCGGTAGTGCAGGGAACGAAGACATGTATGGCCTTCCTTACAATGTGTGTGCTGCTACAGATTCATCATCATTACGGAATTTCTGTTTTGTGAGCGTCGGCGATCCTCGGAGTCTCTTTTGGAATGCAGTTGAGAGGGATCTTCCTACGCTCATAAATTTCTTTCATGAAGGTTATATAACGTCTGAGCAAGCCATCGTAGCTGCTGAAGTTGCCCACAGCTGCAATAGCGCAGAGGTCGTCGCGACACTGCTCGACCTCGAGTTGATCCCCACTCATGTTGTTGCTGCTACAGGATAAATAGTTGCAGCGAGTAATGGTTATGCAGATGTTTTTGGGTTGTGGCAGCCCTGATGCAAAAGGAGTAAATGTGCCTGCATGAATTGCTTACGGCGGAGGTTATGAACGCAGTTTACAATAACCGACCACAGATTTTTGAAATCATCAGATACAATCCTCTTAACCCGATATTATATTGGAGGTAATAGGGGAAGGGTTCATGGACGCAGTCCGAAGCTATAAATCAGCGATAGTAAAAATATTTCTTCGTAGCGATAAACGTCTCTCCGAGGACACAACCACACAGGCATTTGCAGATGCAGGCATTAATCAAATGCCCTGATGAAACTCTTGACTCCGAGGCAGAAGGCTTCTTTCGAAGAGTTGGGCCAGCTACTGAAAATTGCAGCAGTCTGGCCTTTTAGGTACTTCAAGCCTCTCTTGACCGCATTCCAGTGAGCTTTTCCTGATTTACCAGGAATTGGCTTGCTTCTCGCAGGAAGTATGCTAAATCAGGCCTTGTTCCCATCATCAAGTACATAAAGCTACCGACTACGGGATCGCATTCATCTCTTCGATGTCTTCCGGAGACTGCGGGCACATGGCCTCACTGAGTTTGACGCTAGGATCTGTGGGTGTTCCCACAGGATACAAGGTCAGATGAGAGAAGCGATCCAGGACTTTGGTAGCATATTCTTCTTGGTGGATAAATATGGTTTGATCTGTTCTATTGCGAACGATAGACCATCCAAGAAGGTAGTGGGCTTCACCAAGATCGGACATTTTAAAGCGTTTTTTAAGCGCGTCCTTTATTTTGGTGATGATTGTGATGGTAGGGGCAATGATCAGTAGGTCATCGACGTAGACAAGAATGTAGCACGTAGCTCCATCGACGGTACCTACGAAGACACATTGGTCTTTAATAAGCTTGTGAAAGTTCATGGTCATGAGAAACGTGCATAGGGTAATGTACCATATTCATGGTGCTTGTTTGAGGCCATAAAGGCGCTTTAATTGTTTACACAAGGTGTTCTTTTCCACGAACGATAAACCCTTCTGGTTGCATCATATAGATTTCCTCGTCCAGAAATCCGTTGAGGAACGCTGTTTTTTTTTTCACGTCCATTTGATGAATTTCTAAATTTAGGAGTGCGGCAATTGTAAGTAGAAGTCGTAGTACTTCCATGCGAATCACAGGAGAAAATATCTCGTCATAGTCAATGCCATGTTTTTGCAAGAATCCTTTAATAACTAGGCGAGCTTTGAAGCGATCAATGCTGCCATCTCCTTTGAATTTGACAACAAATACCCATCGGCATTGAAGTGATCGCCTGCCCGTTGGTAATTTGGTAATGACTCAGGTCTTGTTGTCCATTAGAGATTTGTATTCGGATTGTGCAGCTGACTTCCATTGAAGTGCTTCAGGCAGTTGCATGGCTTCTTTGTACGTTTTAGGCTCAGAGATATGTCTGATAGCCAAGAGTGTGTAAATATCATTTAGTTGTTCTTCTCTTTCTTTGATGCCCAGTGGATCATTGAGTAGGTATGAAGGTGCACTAGTTGGTGGTATATTTTCTGGGATTTGTGTTTCTTGTCCGAACAATTTTTATCGTGAGCAGTAAGTCCTGTTGCGCTCCTTTTGAGTAGCGAGGCTAGGAGGAAGTACCTGCGGTGTTGGTAGTGCAGGTGGCCTCTCTGTGGTTGAAATCAATACGTCCGAAGAAGTATTTTGTTTAAGAAATTCTAGTTTAGGAAATTCATTTTCTCGAAAAGTAACATCCCTGCTGTAGATGATTCGATTCTCGGTAGTGTCGAGGAGTCGATATCCTTTCTATTCGTAGGTAGTCCAAGATACATGCATTTCTTGGCTCGTGCTTCTAGTTTTGATCGATATAGCTCAGGGATGTGGGCGTACGCTGTGCAGCCAAATACTTTGATAAAGCTTGTCGATGGCTTTCGATTGAACCATTTTTCGTAAGGAGTGACTTTGTCTGTAACAGAACTAGGGGTAATGTTTAAGAGGTCAGCAACGTGCTTGACGCACTCTCCCCATAGGACGTGTGGTAGTTTGCCATCAATGAGAAAAGCCCTTGTTCTCTCTAATACAGTGCGCATACGCCTCTCTGCTACTCCATTTTGTTGAGGTGTGTAAGCATTAGTGAATTGTGCATGAGTGTCGTATTTCTGAACGATAATTCTTCCTAGTTTTTCATATTATCGAGTGTTGTCGCTCTGAAGGTGTCTTATTTCTTCGTCGTGCCTGTTGTCAAGGTAGTGAAGTTCGCCAACATCAGCACGGAAATGGTTTTGTGCCTTCTTTCTGAAGTCTTCATAGCAGTCGTGCAAGTCCGACTTGTGTTTAATGATGTAAATGAGCATATATCGTGAATAGTCATCGATAAAGGTTAGGAAGAATTGACATCCTGATAGCGTGGGGACTGGAAGTGGTCTGGCCATGTCAGTATGAACCTTTTGTAGGGGAAATGTGGCCCTTTCAACTGTACGTTTATTGAATGAGTTACGGTGAGCCTTAGCGTATGTGCATGAGGAGCAAAAGTAGTTTTTGTTGGGATCGAAGTTCGACAGGCTCATATCCGTGACAGTATCTGCCTTAGTCAGATCCTGCATAATGCGAAAGTTAGGGTGACCCATTCGTTTGTGCCAGAGCAAGATATTGTCAGGCTTATCTGAGGTGGTCACATAGGCTTCTGGGTATTCGATGGCCGGGCTTGCTTGGAACTGGTAGCGGCGAGTTCCTTCCCCAGTCTTGGCTTCGAACTTTGTTCGATGGGCGAAGAACAGAACATACTTCTTAGCGTTCGGGAAATTGATTTTAAAGTCGTCTTCGACTGCCTGGCGGACTGAGAGTAGGTTAAACTCTAGTCCGGGTGCATAGAGCACATTGTTCAGGGTGATAAGCTGCCGCTTTCCCTTAATGTCCTTGATCTTCATCTTTACATCACCTGTCCCTTTAAAAGGAATCTGGTGATTTCCACCAACCGTGATTGCCTTCCCAGCGGTAGGAATCAGCTTCTCAAACCACTGTGGGTTAGCCGTAACGTGACGAGTACAGCCAGAGTCGATTGTCCAAACAGGATCATGGGCCGCTTCGTGAGCAGCAAGGCTTGCATCTGGTGTTTCATGAGTCAAATCCAGTGTGGTGATGGCAATGATACCATACTCACGGTTGTTGGTTTCAGCATTGCTGCGACGGCCATGGAATTTGTTGCGACCTTGAAACCTCTCGGAACTGTTGTTTCGGTTACCATTTCGGTTGGCTCGAACGTTGTTGCGAGGCTGGTTACGAGGCTGGTTACGCGGCTTGCCGTTGTAATTCCCCTTATAAGGGTGCTGGCGATGCTGGGGTTCAGATACCTTCAGCTTGAAATTCGCAGGAAGAACTGTGCCAGCTTAGACTTGTCCATCGCGGAGGTGACGCTGTAGGATGTAGCAGTCAACCGTGTCATGGTTGTCTCGATGGCAGTACGTGCACTTCATCGATGATACCAGGGCTGCCTCCATCGTGCGAGGAGCTTGCAAGGTTGTTGGAGTCGTCTTAGGATCCGTGGCTTGGATTTCCTGTCTTGTTCTTTGGACTCCGGGGTTCCTTGCTTGAGAACATAGCGGTTTCGCGCTAGTTCGTGATGAACCTTGGTCTCAATGTGCCGGTTTAGGTCTTCGTACGGAATGTACTTGCGACCGCCTTTCCAGACTGCCAATTCCGGCTTCCATGCGTCTGGCAGCGAATGATAGAGGTAGAGCGTCTTTTGCTCGTCACTCATGACGCTATTGGTAGCTTCAGCGCTTGACTTCATTGCACTTTCCATCTCAAAGAAGAATGCGGTGAGGTCCATGCCTTCCTCGTATTTGAGGGTCATGAGGTAAGACTGGATGTAGTACGGGTCGCCATGTATAACAGCACCTTCGTACTTGTCAGACAGCGTTTGAAATATCTCAAACGCCGTGGTCTTGTCCTTGACCATGAGAACATGTTAATCGTCAATGGTCTTAATGAGAAACGCCTTGGCCTTGGCCTCGCTTCGGCGTAACCTCTTGGAGCTCTGCTTCAGGCTCTTGGCCCTTAGCTTCTCAGTCCTCTTTTTCTCTTCCTGCTTCGTGGCAGAGAAGGATTGGATCACGGGGGGGAGATCCCTGCCCCATGTCCACATCGCCGTCGTCTCCGGCGGTAGCGGTTTCCGAACTTGCATCGGAGAAAGACTCGCTTGAGGAGGGGTCTTCTTCATCGTCGGGTTTAGGAGCGCCTGCTGCATCAAGCGCGGCCTCCTTGTCTCTCATGTCGGACAGCGCCGGGTTGAGTTCTTCATCGTCAGAGAAGTCGAAGTCGAAGTCCCCCGCGTAGTCCACTTGGGTGGCGAAACCGAGGCGGTTCTTGCCTTCGAGCGCAGCGGTGACACGTGTCTTCCAGATAACAAAGTTCCGGCCATTCAGGCGCGGAAAATCGCGGTCGTCGGTGACGGAGGCTTGCGTTGGGTTCATAACCTGTTGGAACGTGTTGTAATGAGACTTGGAAGGTGGAACAGGAGACTTGAGCCTTGTAGTAAGAAAGCAAATATGATAGAATGAGTTAGTTGTCGGCATGGGTTTCCCCATGCCATTCATCTCAGTTAACCCTCCGGAAAGTGATTGAGCTCTTTCAGGAGGTTTATGTTTTACACTTTATTTGGTTTGTACCAAAACGTGTACTGGCCACAATACGGGGCACTAACGCGCGACTTGTCCACCAAAATGTTGCCATTCGCAAATTTACGTTATAACCCTCACGTCGCAAGAGCGAGTGTCGATGCTAGTGATGCGCTTTTGCTACGTTCTGGCGGTGACAGCATTCGCATTCACCCTTTCGAATGATGGGCTGGCTGCGGCCGCAGATCTTCGTCGACCGATAGACTCGCTTCATGGGCTCAGTGGACGAATGCTAAGAGAGGCCAAAACTACTGACACCGATTTCACCTACACGGAAGAGAGGGGCATTTCGGAGCTTGCAGATGACGTCATAAAGTTAGGAGGCCCGAAGTTGTGGGCTAGTATCGGGAAGACTGATGACTACGCCAAGAAAGTCCTCAACCTGGAGAATCTAACCGGACAAGCCTTGAAGAACCACCAAAACTACAAGATTTTCGAGGAGTTTTTGGATAAAGTCGACGAACGCAAGGTAAAAGAATGGATCAGCAAGGATACCCCCACGGCGGAGGTCTGGAAGATCTTGGGGCTGGACAAGCTTACTGAGGCGCAACGTAAGGACTCCGACGCCTTAAGAACCTACATTCGCTACGCAACGGCCTTGGACGACGAGATCTGGAACTTGAAGCGAGCATCGTTCGAGCCCGAGATCAGCTCCGGCGACGAATTGGCTGTGAAGGTGAGACTTTGGGCAAAGGCCGGACGACCAATGGACTACGTGTTCGAAATGATGGGAAAGAACGCCATGAAGGGCAACCCGAACTACAAGTACTACAAGCTCTTCCAGAAGTTGGTAAAAGAACAGAGAGCTCAGGGCGGCAAATTATAGATGCCGTTGTTAGACAAGGCAATGCATGTCATGATAGAAGCTTTTGTCTTTCACTAAGAGTATTCGTAACATGTACATGTCTTGCCACTTCTTTTGGGATAGGACGGTTGTGAGAATGTGTGAGCTCTTTTCTCGTAAGAGATCTGATCTATTAAAACCTTCCTCCGTAAATTTGCTTGTTGTCATTTCGCCTTTTGACCTGCAGCAGAAGGAAGGTCTCCATGGAAACTTTCCCTCATGACAACAAGCGTTGCCGCTTGAGTGAAATCAAATCAAGCGAAAAGGAGTCTCCCATTGAATATCGTCGAAACGTTTTATTAGAGCATTTGCCCGCAGTCTTCTTGTCGATCCCTCACGTTGCCCAAAACATTGACAAGATGTTGATGTGGAACTCAGAGGCGGCGATGATAGCCGTGAGGACGGGCCAAGTCGACTGGCTGAAAGGGCTGAAGAGCTTGGCAAGGAGGTCGTGGACCTTCGTGATGCCGCCAAAGTAGCAGCGGACTAAGTTTTACTTGATAATATCGAGTCGCCAGACCAACGAATCGATGCTACATGGCCGATTATTGATGTAGGCGCTACGAACGGAAATCTTGATGTGGTGAAGATTGGAATTCAGCTGGTAAAGGAGACGTATGCTGAAATTAGTGATAAACCAGAAGAAGCGATTGTTTCATGGTACAAAACTGACGCTGTCCATTGCACCGTTTTTGGAGGATATACCGATGTCGTGAAGTTTCTTGTGGAATCACCAAGATTCCAAGGGGGAGTTGGCACAGGTTTGAGCGTTGCTCATAATCATGGTGCCCAGGAAATTATTGCCCTGCTTTACAAAGCGTGTGCTCGATTCGCCAGGGACACGGAAATGGAACTGTTGATGTTTATTTCAAGTTATAACCAAATCAATGCCGTGAAGTACACCTACGAGCATGGCCAAAATTCAACAGAATTGGTAGCTAGTTGCATTGAGGCTTGTGCTGATTCCGGACGGGAGGAAATACTGCAGTTCTTTTTGGAGACCGGACAAGTTTCTCAATATGTTTCTGACAACTCATTCTATCGCTTGGCATCACAAGATTTTGCCTTCGCTATGAAGTTTCTGTACAACAAGCGTCGACCATCCCTAACGACTATGTTGAAATGTTTAACGTGCGCAGCAAAATGTTTTCGCAGTGAAGTCATGGAATTTTTTTGCAAAGAAGGTTGTATAACATTTGAGCAAGTGAAGTCAGTATTTGAGGTCGCCGTGAGCCATGACAGGCGAGCGGTTGTCCAGACACTACTCGATCATAAGTTAGTTCCCTCCGAAGTTGTTGTTGCATCATTCTCAGTTGCAGCAAAATTGGTAACGCGGCAGTCGTGTCAGCCATCATCCAAAAGCGTCTCTATCTGAACATTTTATTGATGGAGTTCACGAGCGCTGTTCGCCGCAACAAACCCGATGTCACCAAGGTTCTCTGTCGATATTCAGCTACCATTCCTGCGGAAACTATTATTGAAAAGTTTATGCATGCCGTTCGAACCAACAAACCTGAGACAGTGAAGGCACTTCATGGTGATAATCGTATTTCTACTGATACGGTAACAAAGGCATTTACCGAGGCTGCTTGTACGAATTACATTACCATTGTGAGAACACTAAATTCGAGGCAACAGACTTCTCCCAAACGCTTATGCCAACTACTGAAAAGTGCAGCAGGACGCGGATATATGTCACTTGTTAGGGCTCTCGCTAGAAAAAAAAGTCAGTTCAAAGGCTGTGAAGTATGATGCTTTAGATGAGGCAACCCGTTGTGGGCACGAGAAAGTAGTTAAACTTCTTCGACAAGAGTTGGGGCCTTAACGCGAAAGTTTCAGTCTACGATGGTTTTATAAAGCGAGCTCGATTTTATTATTAATGAGTTTTGTGGGACGATCCAAGTATACTAATAATCTATCTTTTGCTACATGTATACTTGCAGAACACATTAAGAAAAGCTAGAAAACCGCACCACATAAATTCCCTCTACTAACCCTCTTTCGTTCAAAAGTGCTTACATTTTTAACCGTGTCTACAACAGCAAAGTAAGGAGACCTGCTGCAACTCCAGGTACCATCACACTTCGCCAGTAGCTGTTTGCAGCTGCTGCTGATCCGTCCACGGCATTTTCTGCCTCCGCTGCGTCATTGGAAGGAGTATTTTTGTCTTCAAGGGCAACTCTATCTGATGTCACCAGTACTTAGTTTGAAGACTCTCCGTTGCATGTGGGTTGTGCAGTGGCGCACTCAGCGTTTCAACTGAATTATAGCGCACTCAGTTAGCAATACCAAAAGTACCACGAGGGCAAAAATACTCTTTTTACCTTTAGGCATTGACGGAAGATCTGCTGTCACATTTTTGGGGCACTCAATAATGGCTGTCCGCTCTAGGGTGTACGAGTCAAAAGTCGAGGTGATCTCAGTGTTGTACGCTTTCTTGAGGTTGTCGTACTCAGGATACTTCTTGAACTCGCACTGCACCTTGGTATGATCGCAGTTGTCAGGGCTAAAGTACCCGACCCCATAACGACCAGCATCAGCTGCCTTTGTTTCTTCTATAGAACAGGAAGGACAGGAAGTTAGCGCCATAAGAAAACGACAAAGTCGCACATGGACAGCTCACTTTTTGCGACTGTGTTGTGAAGTTCGGTGACGAACTCAAAGACATTGCCACCCACAATTTCAGTTGTCATTTCCTTCTCTGAATTCATCCACTTTGTTTGCAAAAAAATAGATACCACGAATGAGTTCAAATGTAAGTGCCAGAACAGATACTAATCGCAGGACTCACATCGTAGAAGCTACGCTGGTTCTCATAGCCATCGATAGTATTTTTGCCCAGGTTGCACCCGAACTCGCCAAACATCAGTGGCCGCGGATACTGGGCGCTGTTGTACTCTTTTATAAGCATTTTCAGTCCAGAAGATTGCGAGTACTCTGTACGCGTGGCAGATCGCATTCGACATATTGATTGTAGCCAAGCCACTCAGCGCGGGTAAACTCGTTGTCATCCACGCTGCAATCGTAGTAGGATAAAAACATCTCTCGAGGCTGAATATCAGCATTGTCAAGGCCGATAGGTACTTGGCGAAGGCCTGACGCACATGAGGCAGCATAATTGCGGGTGTCACGCAGTAGTGCTTTTACACAAGGCGCCGTTTGCGTTCCGCCGGCTTGCTTAATACGCTGCAGATTGTTTTCGTTTCCGACGCTAAAACCCTGCACGACGTTTCAGCATGATTAGACGATCGGTGCAGTACTAGTATCCATTGAAATAAAAGATATACAATGCACAAGGGTGTTGTCGTAAATGGCGAAGGCGTTGTACACCTTTAAGCTCGAGTAAACATTTCGTCAGGGTAGCATTTTGGGGGAACGGCGTCTAAGATCGAGCAATTTTGCATATGAAAAACAATGGATGTGAGATGGTGCAATTGGCGTAGATGTAGCAAATTAATACTCACGGTGCCGCCATTCCAACGAGGACATAAATGCCAGCATCAGAGCATGCGCAAATGAACCTGTCGTGCTTTTTGCTGGGATCAACGGAGTACAGTCGAACAGTGTTGACTCCGAGGTCTGCAAGAATCTTCAGATGTGGCTTCCAGACATCCTCGTGCTCGTCTGCAGCCCAGTCGTAATTATCAACGGTCGAGAGTTTGCCTGAGTTCGGGCGTGGGTAATATGCCATCCCTTTACGCGAAATTCTTTGCCAGTGTCGGAATCGAACAATTTGTTGCCTTTTGCTACAATTGGAGGCAGCCATGCCTCGGCAGCCGTAAACAGTGCTACGAAAGTCAGTGCCGCACAAATACCGCTGATCGAAAGACCAAAAGCCATGCTGCCGGAGAAGTTTTGAGCAGTACGGGGCAATTTGAGAACAGTTTTGCCGTTCGCGCCGAAGTTGATAGGGCGGGCTTTTTATGCGAAACTTGAGCGCCTACATCCATTATCGATGGAGAAGACAGCATGTTCATACGAGCTAACAGCTTCATAGTGCATGCTGGCGAGGCAGATTTGTTCTACCCAGCAATTTACCAGCTGGAGCAACTTCAGCCTAAACTGAAGAGCTGTTCACAGTGAACTTCACACAAATGAAAACGCATCTGTGTGGACATATGAAATGATCAAACTCACGAAGTGATTGTTGGTGCTTCTTGAAAGGCCTGATGGCATCTGCATATTGGAAGGATACAACCGTTCAGTTAAACTAAGGCCCCCATTTTAATTGAAAGGCAAACCTCTGTGGAGCTAACCTACAAAATTGCAAATTTTGTTGGGCTTAGGCCAGCTTGACCACGACCTTGCCCATGTTCTTGCGCGCGTACATGTAGTCGATCGCGTCGGGAATGCTCTCCAATCCCTCGAATTTGACGGGGTCGATGCCAGGCACCAGCTTCTTGTCCGCGATAAGCTTAAGCAGCCGCTGCATGTGCGGGTGGAACTGGTCGCGGTAGTGGCCCGAGATGAACCCGCGCAGAGACGCCGACTTGAACAGCAGCTTGGGCACGAGCTCGCTGGCCGTGAACGAGTCCTTGGCGCCGTGGTAGCCCGAGATGTGACCGAAGGCTATGATTCGGCCCTTGACCGCCATGTTGTCCACGATGGTCCTGAACAGGTCGCCGCCCACGGACTCAAACACGAGGTCCACGCCCTTGGGGTACTCCTTCTTGAGCACTTCGTCCACGTTCTCCGTGTTGTAGTTGATGACGCGGTCGCAGCCGATAGATTTAAGGTGCGCCGCCTTGGCGTCCGAGCTCGTGGTGCCGATGACGTGGTTGCCCGCTAGCTTGGCCAGCTGCACCACGAACTGTCCGGTGCCTCCTGCCGCGGCCGTGACCAGCACCGTCTCGCCCGACTTCATCTCGCCCACCTGCTCCAACGCGATGGACGCCGAGCTGCCGCACACAATCAGCGGCAGGGCGTCCGGCGTCGGCGCCGGCACCTTGACGACCATGGCCATGTCCACCTCGTTGTACTCTGCGAAGGCTCCGAGCTCTGCCGCAAAGCATCCACACACCAGGGTCAGTCTTTTTTCACTAAAAGTTCCTTCTACAGCTGCTTCTCACTCCTGTAAGCTACGGCGTCGCCCACGTGCACGTCGGTGACGCCCGCGCCCACCTCCAGCACCTCGCCGACGGCGTCCAGGCCGCAGCCGAAAGGCGGCGGCAACGCGCCGGTGTACGCGCCGTTGGTGACGTTGACGTCGGTGGCGTTGATGCCCACGAAGCGGTTCTTGACCACGACGCAGTTGGCGCCGGGCGACGGCAGCTGCGGCTCCGTCACGAGGCGCGTGGCGGCGCGGAAGTCCGTGGACTTGGTGTGCACTTCCAGGCGGCGGTAGCTCGGCATCTTCTGCGCTTGTATCGATTTCTTGTCTCCACTTGAGCGACTTGAGCCCTAGCGAGCAAATTGAGGAATGAGCTTCAAGTGCTTGCGTCAAGGTGGGTACCAGATTTATGGCACGCAAGTACGTCATCCGGGTGGTTGCATGATCATCGTCGGGCCATGCTTCGCACCTTTGGGATCCGTGTTGGCGTTATTCCTCGCACGAAAAACACTTCTGCCAGAATGATTCATCCGACAGAAAAGTCCTCCACCAGAAGTTTGCCTATGACAGGACTGAAAGAGCCCAAGCATGTGAAGAAGAAGGAAAGTTGCTCGACAATCTCCACAGTTGTAACCCCTGTAGGATTCATTGCTTCGGCAATATCCTGGCTGTCTTAACGTCGTCGTTAGTGGCACCTGGGCAGATGATGAATGAGTTACAGTCCACCCAACCGTGGAATAAAGCCTAGAGATTCTCTCAGACAATGCTGTGCCTAAGCCAAATCCTTGGCAGAGTTGTTCGAAGTGGCCCATTCTTTTCGAGATCCGTGGCGTAGGCCAGGATAGAAAGCCCTCTTCGGAGCGTTGAAGTTACTGCCTCCTTGCAAGTGGTATGTTAGTTTGCCTACGCTCAGACAGTGTTGTTTGCTTGACTCATTACCAAACCATCTCTAGTTTTAAAATGAGTCGGCACACTTCACCTCACTGATTCACAAGTTGTAGGGTTGCTCCTTCAGCAGGTCGTGTACACTGAACCTGGCGCACATTTAGCTGAAGGCTTCTCGAGCTGATACTGTCCGTTTGTCGCGCGGTGGATGCACGCAGCCGTTCTGCTGGCAATTCTCCTCCGCGTGCGAGTTGCACCACATCGTCTTGAGACAGTACCCCTCCCCAGACGCGAAAGCAGTCAATGATGCCATTGAAGCCGTACCAGCCAATATGCCCTGGACGGGGACAGTTTAAAGTGTCCGACGTGACGCAACCTGTCCCCACTTGCCCATACATCAAGCGGCTCCATTCATGGTGGCGTGACCCGGGCTCAGATCGTATCTTCAAACCGTCCAGGAACACTTGCTGGTGTTGGTGGTCATGGTCGTAGGTCAACGCAACGTGATACCATCGATTGGACTCCAAGTTGTTCGCTGCAACAACTTTTTCCGACAGCACCGAGCAATAGAACTCCCCCGTGGAGCTCACCATCACGAATTGCTGGTGATAATGCGGCCAGTGACCTTCAGTTCGGGTATCAGACTGCAGTCCGAGGATGATGCCGCCAGCGAACTCGTTGCTCGAGGCTGGTAGAAGGCTGAACCACACGTCAAAGCTGAAGCTCTCAGCACCCATGTGCGTTAGCGTGAACAGCAAAGGGTACTGACGCCCTCGTTGGTATCTCCCTGGAACGTACGTCAAGTACATGAACGCATCCAGTTCATCAGCCATGTTTTCCACCTTCAAAGCCTTGAATCGCATCGATCGTGACTGCACGTACTGCTGCCTCGCCGAAACTTCGCCTTGCCAGGTTGTCGTCTCCCCTCGAAGACGCTTGCACCAGAACGATTCATCCGACAAATAGTTCCGCCAGAACGAGTTCACTCGAGACAAGTTGAACGCGTCGAAGCCGGTCAGAAACCCGCACAGATTCGCAACGACGTCTGCTGGCAGTCGTTGTAGCGATGCGCTGGTAGATGAACTAATAACTCTTTTTTTCGTTGCTTGCATCGTTGTGATGCTTGATGAGGAATGAGCGGTCACGACGGACTCTGCTTGAAAGATCGTTCGCCTGGCCAGGAAGGTCTCAAGTGAATTGAGACCGTCAACCCACGCGAGCAAATCTCTAGCTATGGTCTTAGCAGTGCGTGCTCCTGACATGCCCCACCTCGTTCCCTTCCGTGGGTCGAGAGCATGCAACCAGCTCCACGTTCTTCATCCGGTTGTTCGCTTTCCACGTTGATACCTCGCTGCCAACTAGTTTGAGTGAACCTCGTAGTCTCTCGCTCGATAGTCTTCCACCATGAGCTAGTTCGACGACTTCACTCTCCTGTAGAGTTGTTTCCCACACGCGGAACTCGTCGATGATGCCGTGGAAGCCATACCAGCCTAGATACCCTCGGTACGGGAACTGCTGGTCTCCTCCTGTAACGCACCCGGTGCCCACTTGTTCATGCGTCAAGTAGCGCCATTCCTCATGCAATGGTCCAGTGTCCGACCAGACTAGTTCCCCGTCAAGATATACATCTTGCCACTGCAAGTCGTGGTCGTAGGCTAGTGCAAGGTGATACCATCTACTTGACACCAAGTTTCTTGCCACCACCGGCTTATCTTCTAGCAAGGAGCAGTGCAAGTCTCCCGAGGCGTTGACAACGACGATCGGCTGATGGTAGTGAGGCCACGGACGACTGGCTCGCTCGGCAGATTGCAGTCCGTAGATGATTCCACCATAGCATTGAGCGTCCGATGCAGACAGGAGGCTGAACCACACGTCGAAGCTGAAGCTGGTGAGTCTGGTCAAGTGGAAGTGACTTGGTTCGCTTTGCTTCATGTCAACCAGGTAGGCGAAAGAGTCCAGCTGCAGGTTGTTCGCTGTTTGTCGGCCTCGAAACAGCAGCGACGGTGCCACCATGAACCTCTTGTGCCATGCCTGCGAGGACTGCAGACGCCTTTGCCAGAAAGAGCCGTCGGCCACGTACTCGAGCCACCACGCGCTCGAGTGCGACAAATTGAACGCGTCCTGCCCCGTTAGGAAGCTGCTCAACACCTTGAGCGCATCTGGAGGAAGCTGCTCCATGACACCAAGTGCTGATGCTCGAGCTGATGGTGAAGTGACCTGCTCAGCGGGAGCGAGGCCTTGAACTTCAAGACTGCAAATCTTGATCGACAACGTGGGGCCACCAGCGATCGCTATGCATCACCAAGACGACGGTCCCCGATGAACGGAAGTTGGGACGAGAGCTGGGGGACAGAGGAACAAGTCTACAAGAAGTGGTTGTGCATTAGTTTGATGCCTCGATTGCGACGGCATTAAGCTTGCTTCGTGTAGTGAGTTCATGCAATATACGGCAGGCAAGTGGTCGAGCAGGTAGGGCGATGCTAGAAGGCCTCATAAATTAGTGCGGCGTGATACCATCGATTGAATTCTAGATCACTCGCGACAGCAGACTTGCCTTCGAGAATTGAGCAATAAAGGTGTCTTGTAGGACTGACCATCACGAACTGGTGGAGATAATTAACTCCACGACCACTTCCACGACTAGCATTTTGGAAGCCAAGAACGATGCCTCCAGCGTAATTGTCGCTGGAGTTTGGCAGAAGACTGAACCACACGTCGAAGCTGAAGCTCTCATTGCCCAAGTCAACAAGCTCAAAATATGCGGGTGCTTGTCTTGGCGTGTCAAGAATACGTACGCGTCGCGGTAGGGATATCTGTGTGTACCTTTCTCCAATGAATTGAACATCATCGATAGCGACTGCATATACTCCTGTTTCCATGACGCCTCTGGAAGTCCTGGCGCGTCATTTTTTGTTTCGTTCCTGCCGTGCATACGTTTTTACCAGAACGATTCGTCCGACAGAAAGTTTCTCCACCAAGAGTTCGACTGGGACAAATGGATCGCATCGAAACCAGTCAGAAACCCCCACAGCTTCCTAACTACATCTGCTGGTAGTTGTGCTGTCATCTTCTTCAAAGTATTTGTTGGACGTGGTGAATGCCGGAATGAACCGTAGGTCCTGGCATGTTTTGCATCTCTCGGTTGACTATCTCAACCCAATGTACAAAGCTGCGTTGCCTGCCAAACACATCTACTTTACAGCGTTCACCTTCCGAGGTAGTGTGCTTCTACCGGCTGCACGTTCGCCACTTTTCTGACGGGTATCATGAAATGAATGG
Organism: Phytophthora taxon juncus; assembly: GCA_033558005.1. Lineage (NCBI taxonomy): Eukaryota > Oomycota > Peronosporomycetes > Peronosporales > Peronosporaceae > Phytophthora > Phytophthora taxon juncus. The sequence continues at coordinate 2,818,358 of JAUCEE010000021.1, forward strand.
TCTCTGTGTGTCACAAATGAGCAATGTGTAGTTTTACGAAAGTGATTAGTGATATACTTGAATTCATGAAATCGCTACGAGATTCTAGCGTTCACGCTTTATCCTGTTCAGTGTTGACGGTGTCCTCTGACGCACATACCACACGAGATGTGGTCTTTGGCGCGGGATTCACACTCATTACGCCTCCTGTCCCATTCGATTCAAGATACCACTTGACTGTTTTGAGATGAGCATGTGAACCAGCAGCGCAATGTACTGCCACGAACTGGTGCATTCTAATGCCTGCCGGCTGATCAACGACAAATTTCTTGAGTTTCTTGGCTAGACTTGATTCTACTTGTTGGCGAGAGCCGAACAACTCTAGTTGCCGAGCGATCTGCGGTGTGGCGCAGTGATACAGCACTGAGTCAAGACCGCGAGTGCTCCATTTAGCCACAAAAGCGCGATCGCTTGATTCCCTGGCGGAGACTTCACGCCATAATGTCCTTGACGATCGCTGTCGCACCAAATCACGTAACTTCTTCGAGTCTGTGGATGCCAAGTGCAATAAAAGGAATCCTGCCGAGATAATAAGGGCTACAGCCAAACCTCCAAAAATTGCGTACAGATGCGGGTCGGAGTGTAGCTCTGCGTTGCGAAGCATTAGGTCAGCGGCTACTTTGCAGGTAAAGTGAACAACGAGCACGGCAGCTGCATTTACTGTCCAGAATCGAATGAAATCGTTTCGGGCGGCATGGTCAAGTCGCATTGCAAGTGACCTGGTCTGCAGCGTGACTCGGATGACCCAGTAGCTGCTACTTAATGTTGTGAAAACAAGCGTGAGGCTACGTACAGGGATGGCTGGTGTGCAGTAAATGACGATACTACCCTCAGCTGTTGAAAGTTGAGCTGTACAACCCAGTGAGAAGATATTGCTAAGAGCACCAATAGCCCCAAGGTACAGCAGCACCATCGTTCCTGGATGTTCTAAGGCGCCATCAGCTGGATCGCACTGAAGCAGCTCGAAAAGTCCAATTCGAACCAGAGCTGTTGCGTCGTTGTTAAAAGAATCTAAAGTGCCGAGACGTGATTGAACCTCTTTAGCTGGACGATAGACGCTATTACGAATGAAAATCCACACACTCTTGAGGATGTAAATGTATTCGAGAGCATAATACGAAGCGCCGATCAAGTTTAGGATCAGCAGAAATGTTCGGATCTGCCGGCTTGTGTTATCTTGGATGCGAATTCGTCGATTGATCGTCGTTGTGTCGATCATAAACCACTCAATCTGTCGTAGATTTTCTTGTTCAAGAAGCTGCAAGTTCGCATTTGTGCTGGAAGTGACCAAGGACGCGCACGTTGGAAGCTCGATGAGATTCCCATCAAGATCACGGAATAAAACCTCATTCGACGTCATGAACAATCGGCACAGTGTCTGTAGCTCGGTCTCCTGGGAATCACGGAATGCACAATTGCCAAGGCCATCTCCTAAGTAAGCCTGGTACTTCTGAACGTTACGACCACTTTGGTGCATGACTGCGTCGACGGTGCCACGGCAGTCAGGAGTGTACAGATATCCATAAGGGGTTGTTGCAGGATTAGACGATGTGTCACCTGAACGTGCCTTTGTCCATGCTGTGCCATCAAGTGCCAACAGCGGAGACTCGCTTAGCGTCTCTGGGAGTGTCAGTGCTACATAACCAGCGGTTGTCTCTCGACGGCGACCTAAAGTGTAGACAGTAGTGTTATCCAACTTAGTGTAGTCACGATCATCTTTTTGAAAGAGGAACATGAGATTCACAGCAAACGTTGGGATGATCAGCGATAAGGCGCTTCCACACTGCTTGATAGCCTCAGCATCTACATCGTCAACAGTGATTGCTTTATCCATGGTCGTGTGCTTGATGGCACAGTTCCAGAATGGTGCTAAGTGCATTGTAGATGTTAAGTGCATTCCAACCGTATTGATAAGGAAGTCTGACGTAAAGAAAGTCGCTGCAGCATGGGTCACTTCAGCCAAAATCGCAGCCTCACCATTGACGTTCACCCCCATTGTAAGTTGTTGTGTTTCAAGATAATAGGCAAGAAGAGCGCTAACGCCAAGAACGTCGACTAGAGCCACGTGGTCAACGTCAAATGAGCCAGGTAGCAGCGCAATAACTTCCGCTAGCGAAATACCTTTGCTGTATTGATCCACGATGGCTTCAGCGACATCATTTGTGTACTCAGGCAGATCTAAGCCCACATACCCTTCCTGAACATTTTTCATGATCTTTCGGACGACGAGGGCATCATTAAAGTGGCGCAAATACACTTCGGACATGTTCACGACGGCAATGAGGCCAAGCGTAACATGCCCCACCTCGGTCAGATTTGCATTAATTGGGGTTTTGTCGGCATGATTGAAGTAGCGATCGAGTGGGAAGGTACCGTGAAAGTCACGACAAAACTCGTGATGAATTTCGGGGAACCAGTTTCCGAAGAGAAGCTGTGCTTCAGTTTTCCATGACAGCACAGAGTTGGTCACTGCGCCACACAATGGAGCTAAAACGTCTACCATGAGATCCACGGGTTGTGATAGCATGTCTTCTGGTAGCCCAGCGAGGAGATCAGCTCGGCGGATATTGGCACGAACAAGAAAGTCTGAAAGTGATATGTTCGCTGCGGTAGAACGCGACAGCTTTTCCTTTGATTCCGAGTCGATAAGTGGGAAAAGTGAGCGCTCAAATGTGTCGAAGTAGTGCACACCGCTCATGACAACACCCATCTGATTTAGTTGGCGAGCAGCAATCTCGTCTCTAACTTCATCAAACGGCTTAGTAACGTAGCTTCCAAGGTAGTACTCCTTCAGTGGAATTATACTCACTCCACACAAAACTAGCAAAAATATAGCAATACACGTTCGATACGTGATCTCGTAGTCTTGTAGCTGGATTGGTTGGCCACTGAGTCTCTTAGGTTTGGCCTCTGCCTCTGGTGGTAGGGGTGGACCATCAACAGACAGCTTATGCACTGTGACGGAGTTCCTGGAGCTTGAATTAACATTATCGTCCAGAGCCGCCATCGCCAGAGCAGGTCTGGATTAATACCAGCTCAGAGCAGTGACTGTGGCAGGCTAAATTAAAGAATGCGACGACAACAAGTGCTTCTGGAGTCATTCACGATAACGTGGGAATGAACTATCTCCGGGTTCCATACATCCTTTCCTTGAATTCGTGAGAAACATTCACACATCCCATATGTATTTAAAGCGGCGAGTTAGAATCTCGGCCACGACCAGAAGCCGAATTCTGTTTTGAAGAACTATCCTTAGACCATCTCATTCCATTAGGCTGAAGTTGTAAAAGGGACCAAACTTCTTGAATTTATGATTATTTTACTGTTCCGTCTTTTGACTGATTCGGTTCATCTTTGTGCTTTTGGGATTATCGTCGACAACATAAACTCTAGGGTTCGTTTCTGGTGGCTCCACAGACATGACTCCACCACGTCCGTCGGGTTTGAGATACCATTTTACACTCTGCAAGTGCAAATGAGCTCCGCCAGCACAGTGAACTGCGACAAAATCGTTGATTCGGATTGCCGGACGTTGGCCGTTCTTGAAAGGCTCCCCTGATCTACTTCCTTTTTTCCACGCCCGCTGCTCTGGCTGTTCCGGTAAACTCGAAATTTGCAATTGGCGTGCGATTTGTGGCGAAGCACAGTGATATAATACCGAATCAAGGTCTTTCGTGCTCCACTTTGCTACGAAAGCACGGTAGCTCATGGCTCTACCTTTTGACGCCTTCCACAATGTTCGTTTAGATTCCTGTCGGACAAGAGCTTTTAAACGTTCTGTGTCTGTACCAGCAAGATGTACTAAAATGAATCCCGTCGATATAGCCAATGCTAACACCAGACCCCCGATAATTGCGTAAATGTGGGGATCCGATCGCAGCTCAATCTTCTGCAAAATTACATCAGCAATGCCCTTGCAGGTGAAGTAAATGATTAGTACGGCACATGCGTTTGTGAACCAGAATCTAATAAAGTTGTCGCGCACAACGTGATCCAGGCGCATCGCTAGTGAGCGAGATTGGAGTGTCACGCGGATGACCCAATAACTGCTACTGAGGGTTGTTAACACAAGACTCACACTACTGACTGGGATGGCAGGTACGCAATGAATCACGATACCAGCTCCCTGAGTTGATAAATCGGCTGTACACCCCGGCCTGAAGATATTGCTGAGAGCCCCAATTGCGCCAAGGTACATGAGCACCATCGTAAGCGGATGTTCCAGCGCACCATCAGCCGGATCACACATTAAAAGCTCGAGAATCCCTAGCCGAACGAGTGGACTCGGCTTATAGTGAATACTGTCTGTTGTTACAAGTCGAGAGCGTTGCTCAGCTGCGGGTTGAAGCACGCTATTGCTGATGAATATCCAAATGCTCTTGAGGATGTAGATGTACTGCAGGGCGTAGTGAGATGCTCCAATGAAGTTAAGCATCAGTAGAAATGTACGAATTTGTCGACTGGTGTTGTCCATGATGCGGATTCGCCGGTTTATTGTCGTTGTATCAATCATAAACCACTCAATTTGCCGCAGGTTTTCTTGTTCGGCTTCCTGCTCTGCTTCACTAGCAGATGTACTCAGTAGTGATGCGCAGGAAGGTATGTCAACGAAGTTTCCATCGAGATCACGGAACAGAACTTCATCGGATGTCATGAACAATCTGCAAAGTGTCTGCAGATCGGTTTCTTGAGAATCCTTGAATGCGCAGTATCCCAGACCATCTCCCAAGTACGCTTGATACTTCTGAACGTTACGACCGCTTTGGTTGAGAGCCTGTGTGACCTGCCGCTTGCAGTCTGGGGTGTAAAGATATCCGTATGGTGTTATTGAAAACGTCTTTGTTGAACTCGTGTTCTTTTTGGACCAACTTGAACCATCAATTGTTAGCAGGGCTGACTCATCCAGAACTTCAGGCACTTCCAAAGCCTGATAATCGGAGTCCGATTCCCGCCGACGGCCTAAAGTATAAGTCGTCGAATTATCCAGAGTAGAATAGTCTCTCTGCTTCGACTGGAAAAGAAACAGCAGATTTACAATAAAGACAGGAAGGTTGCTGGCCATTTCGTTTCCACAATTCTTGAATGTAGTTGCATCGACATCATCGACAGTAATCGTTTTGGCCATCGACGTGTGCAATATTGAGCATTCCCAAAACAAAGCTAAATGAGTTGTAGATACGTAGTGCATACCGACAGAAGTCGTCAAGAAGTCTGACGTAAGAAATGTTGCTGCTGCGTGAGTCACCTCAGCAGAAATCGCAGCCTCCCCGTTTACATTCCTACCCATGGTCAACTCCTGCGATTCCAAATAATACTCGAGCAGCGTGCTAATGCCCAGTACATCTACCAGGGCTACGTGATCTGAGTCTAAAGAGGCTGGAAGCAAGGCTATGACATCAGATACGGCGATTCCACTATTATATCGATCTACAATAGCCTCGGCGACATCGTCCGTGTATCCGGACAGTTCCATGTCCATAAATCCCTCCTGGACATTCTTCATTATCTTGCGGATAACCTTTGCGTCATTAAATTGACGCAAATATACCTCGGACATGTTCACGACAGCAATGAGACCCAGCGTAGCATTGCCAACATCGGCTAGATTTGCATCTACTGGTGCTGTGTCCAAGTTGAAGAATCGATCTCGAGGAAATTTGTCGTGAAAGGCACGGCAAAACTCGTGCCGAACTGCGGGGAAGTAGTTACCGAAGAGCTGCTGAGCGTGCGTCTCCCATGGAGAGGATGAGTCTGTTGCAGGTCCACACAGTGGAGCTTGTACGTCTACCATGAGATTTACTGGTCTGGAAAGTGTGGCCTCTGGTAGTGCGGCGAGCAGGTGATCTCGACGTACGTTGACACGGACAAGAAAATCTGTCAGACCTAACGCTTCTGCAGTCGAGTGGTTCAGTGTTTCTTTTGAGTCAAAGTCTATGAGCGGAATGGCTTTCCGATTGAACGTGTCGAAGTAGTGCGTGCCGCTGATGACGACACCAATGTGGTTAAGCTTTCGTGCTGCAACTTCTTCGCGAACTTCATCGAACGGATCAGTGACGTAGTTTCCAAGATAATACTCTTTGAATGGAGTGAGGAAAGCAACCGACCCGAGGAAGAGAAAGATGGCGATGCAGGCTCTGTATGATATCTGCCGGTTGAATATCCGTAGCAGATGCGCGCGAGGGTCCTCTTGAGGGGGCTCTGATGTGTTCGCTTGCGCTAAATCCCCGCTGGGGACTGATGAATCCGGTGGGCCCATGGTCCTGCGAGACCTCCTGCTCGCCGATATTGACTGTTCTACTCCGGTAGTGAGGAAAGCGTACGGCATTATTTTCATGCTTTCGCTTTCATGATCGCTGCGACGTTATTGATATGCAGTCAAGGTAGACTATTTTCGCTTTAAAGCGACACCGCGGCGCTATTTCAGTGGCAGTTGTTGAGGACTTGCTGCCTCAAACGTGCACGCATCTGTTACCCTGGAGTTGATCAATTAGTATGATCCAAATTGGAAGCAAGTACTAACCCGCATCAATGGACTGAACAACGTGAGATTGAACCAAACCGCACAGCTTTTGACTCGCACAGACTGCGAGACACGACTGCAGCAAACAGTCAAGAAAGAGACGCTTCCGAGTTGCAGCAAAAGGTAGTAAGTGTCTCCGAATGTCTGCTCAATGACGTTTTCTGTTGTCTCTCGAGCCTGAAGCTCAGGAGAGGTATAGGTCCTGCATAATGCCATCTCGGGACTTAGCGACACTTGTCACCAAGCACGCATCAACGTCGCACCTGACGTAAACCCAGCCCAATCAACCTAACAGTCCAGCGCAGCCGATACACCGGCTGCTCTCACTCTGCAACGACCAACCCAACACGAACGTGCTCAAAGCCCAGCGGCGCTCTCATATTGCAACGCCGCCCTGGGCGACCCCCTCGCCTACTTGCCGAGCGTCTCCATCACGCTCTTGATGTGCGGCGGGTAGAGCTTGGACACGACCATCTGGCGGTACAGCACGTCGGCCTGCTGGCGCGCGAAGGCCAGCGCCTGCTCCTGCTCGGGGCTGCCGGACTTCAGCGCCTTGTTCTTGCGGAAATCCTCCTTCACGCGGCGCGTGGCGTAGCTGCGGAAGTTGTAGGTCTGCGCGTTGTAGGAAAAAATACAAGGAAAAGGAAAACTTTAGGAAACAGGCCATTTGAACGGGACGCCGGTCCAGTTGCACGGCGAAATTTACGTCGCTGGAGAGAGCAGACGACGCGCTGCAAGACACGCACCTCGAACTTGGCCGCGTTGCGCAGCATCTCGCGGTACAGACGCAGCACGGAGGACGACGACGACATTCCGAGGGCTTCCAGGCAGATTTCACACTGAGCGGCGCCGGCCAATGGCGGCGACGCACGCGGTTTTGGCCAATCAGAGGCGATCCCGTAATCTACGATGCATCCACCAACATTCTCGCAGGGAGAACTGTAACATTCATTAGAAGGATACATATTGATTATCAAGGACATCGATTATCACAGGCACTATAGTAATGCCTTTTTAAAGTACACGATGTATCTGATATACAAGGGTATTTGGCATTTAGTATGGAGCTGCCGCCGACTGCAGCGAGCCGCGTGTGCGGCCTCCTCTCGGGGCTGGACTTGCTGTCGCTGTCGCACGCGAGCGGCTTCTGGCTGCGGACGCTGGACCAGTCGCCAGTGTGGGAGTCGCGACTGCCGCCGCAGCCGTCGCCGCTGCACGCCGCGGGCTACAAGGCCGTCTACCTGCGCAGTCGCGCATTAGGTTTCGCGGGTAATCGGCGGTCCGATATCAGCCGGTCGGATACCTCGTATGCGCTGCTCCATCAAGTATCAGGGGAAAAGCTTCAACTATCAGGATTGAGAGACACAAGTTACAGCTTTGACGTCTGCTTCGCGCTGCTGCCTGAAGAACCTGACAATTGTTATATCGGCGGAGTGCTCTACGGCCTGCAGTCCCAGCAGGCCGAGAGTCGAGTGTGGCCGCGATTCCACCAGCAATTCGTGCTCGTGAGCTCCGCCAGAGACTTGTATTGCTCCGTGATCGACCATCGCCCGGTGGTCAAGAGCGACCTGCAACTCAAGAAATGGTACCATGTGGCATTGACGTACGACCACCGAAACCGGCGTCAAGAGGTGTATGTCGACGGAGTGAAAGTTCGCTCGGATAGTGGGGAATTGCATCATGAAATGGAGTTTTTGACGCATGAACAAGTGGGCACGGGCTGCATCACTGCCAACGGACTTGACTTTCCCAAGCCTGAGTACTTGGGTTGGTACGGCTTTCATGGACTGGTTGACGACTTTCGGGTGTGGGATGGAGTGCTGTCCGAGCAGGAGGTGGGGAGGCTGTCGACGGGAAAAGGTGGCGGTGAGAGATCGTTGCTGGGCTCGTTGAAAGGATCCGGAAGGCCGCCGAGGCGATTGAGATGGAACGTCTGTGAGATTCAGTGCACGAGGCCTGTGGAGACTCGACAACTAGAGATGAAGAAGAACAGCAGCAGAAGGCGGATCGCGATTGTGCGGCCGGAGCAGTTGCCAACGGACACGGTGAAGCTGATGTGCAGCTACCTGACAGGGTTTGATGCGTTTAATCTGTCGCACACGAGCTTTTGGTGGATGCAGTATCTACGAGGTGGAGCGATTTGGCAAAGGTGTCTATCTGCTTCTGCGGCGATGGCTACCCAGGATCAGGAGCAGTCGGTGTCGTCGTCGAAAGAGCAGTATATGCTGTCGCGATCGATGCTGTTTAGAGGGCTGCAAGGTGAAGGTGATGGCGGAGTCGACTCCTACGCATACTTCGCAGATGCTAGGAGGGACCAACGCCGCCCTTCACGGTTTCGCTTGAATTTTCTTGGCAGTGAAAGCTTCAGTTTTGATGTGTGGTTCAGTCTTCTTTCTGCTGGGGAGGGAAGAACGTTTGGTGGTATCATCTATGGCTTTCAATCTGCCAGTCGAGAGAGTCGTCAGTGGCCGCACTATCACCAGCAGTTTGTTCTTGTTAGCTCCACTGGTGAACTGTACTGCTCCGTGCTGGACTCTAGACCTATTGTGAGGAGTAATTTAAAAGCGAATAGGTGGTATCACCTCGCATTGACGTATGACAACGACCATCAGAGCCAGGATGTGTATCTTGACGGTGAGAAGATCCACTCCAGCACAGGTGCACTTCATCACGAATGGGGCTTCTTAACGCATGAGCAAGTAGGGACAGGTTGCATTACCGCTGGAAAACTCAACTTTCCCCGCCCCAAATACCTTGGATGGTACGGCTTTCATGGTGTTATCGATAACTTTCGTGTATGGAGTGGTGCTATGTCCCAAGACGATATCATCAAGCTATCACATGACGGAAGTCTGGAACCTGAAAGACTGCGAGCTTCAGTAAGGAATGGCAGTACTGACGAGCGCGTAGTGCGCCCTCTCGTGACGTGGGTGAATGTTCAGCTTACAATGTGCACCCGTCCAGCGGAAGGGAAGAGTATGCAGCTGGTGAAGTACCGCTCGTCTTCGCAGCCAAATTGCGTCATATCGTGAATTCTGTCTGCGCTACAGAAATAAGGTATTCAAATACACGTGATCGAAGTTGAAAAACTGTTGACTTATTCACCAGGCCGACGTTGTTTCTCTTTACTCTGACGACCAAGCGCTCTGGAGGTGCTGGCTCGATTCGCGTCGCATCAGATCGTATTGCTGTCGCTGCTGTTGCTTGACCTTGCGCTCTGTCTCGACTGCTTCCGCATCTTTTTTCCGTGCAGTGCGCATAGCGATGCAGGAAGCAATAGCTAGAGCGATTAGTACCAATCCAACACAGATCGACACTACGAGAGGGGGGCTGAAAGACACAGCACTGGGTCTCGTGGGTACGATACAGCGTGGTCCCGTCCAAGTCCCACTTGAGCACTCACAGCGTTGGTTAATACATCTCCCTGTCAGCACCACGGTTGATCTGCTACGTGGAGAGTTTGTCGAAGTGTATCGACGACGACGGTGTCGAGTTTGTACCGTGCAATCCTCGTCAGTACGGCAGAATGCCTTACCACGCACCTCAACGAGTTTATTTTCTTCGTCCTCATATTCGTCAAGATGGTCGACAATCCATTGTCTTGTCGGGTGAGTCTTCGGGTCGCAGCCTATACTCATGATTGAGTTACTTGATAGATCTTGGTACACGCGAATGTGGTCAATTTTCAGGAACATCGGGAAGGAGTCGCAGATGTGGTTCGCAATTGGGTCCATACCATCGCCTCGACACGGGTTCTTCGGGTTTGGTGGTTGTGCCCCCCATTTGCTGGACATGGCAACATTGAAAATGAGATACAAAGGCTCCTCAATCATGATCTTGCGAGGATTGTTAATGCTTGCGCCTTGGGGAGGATCAGTAATTGCATGAGCTGGAATTTCATACAAAGGCTCTCCCGACAACATCCAGCGAACGTAGCCGTTTGGGCCCGGCACCCACTCGACTTGATACGTCACGAATTCTGTGTAAACTGCCATGTGCGCAGGCCAATTTGCAGATAGTGCATCCATCTGAAAGGCGAAAGTGGAGTCGTCGGGAGGCAACACTGGTGCGCCATCAAGAGGTTTACAGCTTGGATCGGGATTCCCTGGACTGCAGATAAACTCGCCCATGTACGAATTCAACGCTGAGAAGCAGGTGCCATTCGAGTTAATGCCCCAGCGGTCTTCGGTGTTTGGATTCATAAATCCTAGGTCCGAGTTGATGTCCAGTGAAGCGGGGCATGTCGTGACGGAGCATACGTTATTTTCGATTCCAGCAGTCAGCGAGGCCTCAACGGTAGCATACTTTTGAATTTGGCTGGCGTTCTGCTGGCAAAAATTGTTCGCAGCGTAACGCAAGTTTTGATACCAGGACTGGTGGCCCCGAGCCCCGAGATAGACGCTCTCTGGAATGCCAGGGATGTTGGCGCCTGGCGTCTTACAAGAGCTCGAGTAAATGCACAATTTGTTTTCGTTTTCGGGCGTGACGACACGAAAGTCCGGTGGCATGCCAGGTCCCACTTGGATGGAAGACGATATGGTGGTGCCGCCACCTTCCACAATGTCAATCTCAGGCGCACCTCGACCTTGGTGAGCATTTAATCCAGATCCAGGGTCTGCATTGCACGCGCTGATGCGCTGGTTGCTTGGTTCCAATGTATCAGGATCACAAGCATCGTATGAAAATGGCCACATACGGTTCGTGGAGCCGCTGAAGATTGCACGTCCAAGGTTCCCCATCATCCAGATACCTGGCCATGTTGGGTAGTAGCGCAACGATTGTGTTCGAGCGCTGGAGTCTAGAAGCACATCAGGATTACCTGAAGACTCTGATAATGCACCAGGTAATTGTGCTCGGACTTCGACCATCCCGCCCTGCATGCAGAACTTGTTCCAGGACTGCACCATGCCTCCTCTGTAGAACTGGAAATACGAACAATCAACAAGTATCAGCATTGTGTAAGTCCAAGGATATACTACAAGCACGTACAAAGGTAACATTTTCAAAGCCTGGTGTCTTCAGATAGCTGTTCCACACTTGCAGCTGGACAACCGAGTCTTCTAGTTCAATCTGGAAACTGCAGATGCCGCTATCAGCGTCACATGCTGTTGTTGTTTTGTTGTGTGCGTAGACCTCCATGGCTTCGTTCACGCCGTCAGGTTTCTCGATCGACGTCCACATGTGATCTTCTCCTGGCCGAAACGATCTCCCAGGAACGTTGAATTCGTCACTCATTACTAGTTCCCATCTGTCACCGCGTGAGCTTTCCCAAATGTAGCTTTCAAGCGGGGTCTCAGGATCCACCCACATCTTCAGACCTGACTGAGCCACCAAACTGTTATCATTTTGTCGGCTTGCGTGTACTGCTCTGCAGTGGTGTCTTGCGGCAATCGAAAGCACGATGCAGATCACTACCCTCGAAAGCATTTGTCCGACAAAGTGCTGCGTGAAAACTGAATTGCTCGAAGTGGTAGCCCGGCGTGACAGTTAAGATCGTTGGTGAATGGTGAATAGCATTTTCGTAGAGAAGTAACCTGGGAAAAGTATCGTACAAACTCAAAAAATTGTCCCGAGTCGATTTTTCCGGGACGGGAACCGTTTTCTTCTCAAAAAATCGTTCAACTGCCGCTTCAACTTGAATGTCATCGGAGATCCCTTTTCATTTCTCTGCAAATCCCTTTCTGATTGATTTCTCGTCAAGATGCGGCCCGAGTTGATGCCTGCAGACGTACTGGAAACTATTCTTGCGTTTCTGACAGGTATCGACGCGTTTCAGCTCTCGCACGCGAATCACGAGTGGTTTGTGTGTCTCTCGGACGCCACGTTTTGGCAGCAGCGTCTTCATGGCGAAGCCACCGACACCCAAGGGCCACCGTGGATGAAAGATTTGAAAGGTTCCGCGAGGCGACTCAAGCAGCGGATGAAAAGTATCATCCAGCGAGACTTGGGGCAGAAGTGGAAAAAGTCCTACATGCAGGCCCGATCGGTGCTATTTCGTGGCATGGGGTCTCAAGATTTTATCTATCGACGACAGCGAGGTCCTTACGCGTACTTGGAGCACAATGTGGCCACCGAGTCTCGACAACAGAGACCGATGTCGTATCTAGGTGGTACTGGTAGCCTAAGTTTTGATGTCTGGTTCTGCTTACTTCCTGATACTAGAACGGGTACTTCGACCAGACGGCATGGACGGTGTACTGGAGGTGTAGTTTACGGACTGGACTGCGACGATCTCGGAGACGATCGGTGGCAACCGGTCGTGGTTGATTCCAATTGTAATCTGTACTGTTCACTGCTTGAAGACAGAACAATAGTAGCGACCAAGTTAACGACGAACCGATGGCATCACCTCGCACTAACTTACGACCAAGAAAAACAGAATGAGATTGTGTACGTCGATGGTGTCGAAGCTCACTCTGCAACGGGAACGAGACGTCGGGAATGGGCTCGCATGTCGTACCAACAGATCGGAACTGGTCACATCGTTGCTGGCGATGGTGATTTTCCCTATCCTGGTTACTCCGGCGCTTATGACTTTCGAGGTCTTGTCGATGAGTTTCGCGTGTGGAAAGGGGTGATTTCCAGGAATGAGATTGACCAGCTAGCTCGTGGTGGAACACTGCCTTATCGAGAAATGTGGGCTTCTATGAAGCTGACGGGGCGCAAGACTCTAGGAGTTGCTTTGCAATGGGTGCAATGTGAGCGGCCAGCTGAAGGTGGAGTAGTGAAGACAGCGCAGACAGGGGGCTGGAAGTGGTAGATGAATTCCATGAGGAACAATATTTACAAAGCGATCGGGTCTAACCAAGTTGACTCAATTTTCTTTTCACGGACGGCTTTGGTCGCGGTCTTCAGCTTCACGCTGGGACAATAAACTCAGCATATTTGTCTGGCCATTACGTGAGTAGCTAGCTACCATAATAAAGAACATGTAGGAAAATTGGATGGTGCGTTGCGATTGCTTTTGCCGTTTGCAGCATCTCGAAGAAATGCATAGCGTGCTGAGTATTTGAAGCCCCGAGATAACAATTAAGATCTGTCGATGAATACGAATAGCCCCATCAACACCTTACTACACAATCCTACTTCACGGAATCTACCTTTATCGTACCTACAGCAGAACCAAAAGGGGAAAAATGCAAATGCAAAACGAATACAATGATCAACAGGCAAATACGTGCTAACTTACAGCGACCGCGGGAGACAGTATTCACGAAAATTGTAAACTGATTAAAAGTGCTCGTACGTTTATTCTATTGGCAAACCTACCGTTATCACGCTAGTTTGATAAAAACTGCTTCGTCCATATCGTTGTTCTCAAGCATCACTATCTCACTCTTGTCAACGATATTGGAAGGAGCACTCACATAAAATGCAATCTTGGATTCTCGTTTTCAAGCAATCGTTATGCACAATACACTTTCTCATGACGGGAATGATTTGTCATAAAACCATATTTACGATAGCTGGAAAAAATGAACTTCCACTCTGCCTATCGTTGCAATTCAGTAAACTCCATTGCTATCTAAACACTCACTTCCTTACAAGTGTAGCTATCTCCCGTTGGATCTATAAAATGACCTCTGAGACTATATCTTTCGCGGTCTCTATCGTTTCTGGGTCGGCATCAGCTCCTTGTGCGTTCGTAACAAAAGCTGCTGGTGCCATTGGCGCTTGAGCCCATTCTCCCAGCAGTAACGATACCATTGATCCTTGATTCAAATTATCGGCAGAAGCCTCTGTCCTTCGTCTCTTCGTTGCTGGTCGCGAGGATCTACCGCTGTTTGGGCGAGAGCTTGGTTGACCCCCTCCATGATCGCCACACTTTCCTTTCGACACCACCTTCTTCTCACACCCTGGGTCTGAGCATATTCGTCTTCCACCATGAGCAGCACACAGTCCTTTGAATTGTGCCTGCTTATCGCAGCCAGAGTAGGAGCATTTACCACCTCCGGTATGTGTCCTGCACTTGCCTTTTGACTGAGCTTTGTTGCCGCAACCTGGGTGTGAACATTGCGTGCCTTCGTGAGGTGGACGACCAATTTTCTTCGACTTAGTGGTGGATCTGGAGTGCGAGCGCTTCACTCCTTTAGCCTTGCTTTCGTCTGTCACCGCCATAACAATTCCTTGGATATTAGGTCCGGCAAGTTCACACCTACGATCAAGGTATTGCACCAGTGATCGTTGACTCAGCTCTGCTATCGCTCAACAACAAGGCTTTGAACTCGATTGTCAATCACATACTGCAGTACCTGATGCAACGTCTTCGTGTCCTAGCATTCGCACCAAGTTTCCTATTTATGATTCTCAGGCACGAGGAACGGCCTCAGTGTCAACTCGACACGTTCATCACTAGGCATCACCTGTGACTTAGTTTCAATGAAAAGCAGAGCGGATCAATAGCTAACTTGAAAAAGCTACTGCCGTTAGCTACATGAGGCTTGCCCGAAGAGTGGACGTATTAAAGGTAAGAACAAGCTTGTACAAACTTTATTAGATTTTTGTTGGATCATCAATTCAGGGTCACCTCTTTCCATGCGCACTGCACAAACCTCTAGCCTGAGCCTGCTTGACACACCCTTCCCGTGAACATTGCTTCCCTCCTCCATGCTCAAAGCATCTGCCGGCAGATCGAGTCATTTTTGTGCAACCAGGGTACGAGCACGTCCGTGAGCCTCCGTGAGAAATGCAAACACCTTGCAACTGGGCGCTCTTGGTGCACCCTGGGTGTAGACATCGTTTTCCTCCATGACCCACGCACAAGCCCTGAGATTGAGCGATCTTCGTACATCCTTCATGCGTGCACAGCGCTCTTTTGCGAGGATTTCGTGGCCGGGCATTGCTGCTTAACGTCGGAGTCGTAACGGCGGTAATGTTGGTCATTGCGTGCTTGTCGTGCAGAGTGTTCTGGGTCTGCGTTTGCCCTGCAGCTACTCCATTCGGCGCAGGCCAGCCATCGAGCAACAGCGACATCATCGAGCCGCTGTTTTGGTTCGAAGCTGGTGGTGTGGCATTGCTAACAGACTCTTGCAAGGGATACGCGATATGGTGTTGCTGGAATCCCGTCCACACGGGAGCTTCGCTTTTCAGCGGCACGTAGGCTTGGTCGTCCTTGTTTCCAGGCGCGTCAGGAGCCCATCCGTCCATCAAGAGCGACATCATCGACACTCGACCCGGTTGTGCTTGCTCCATCGTCGCCGGCATCACCGCTCGGGCCGACACTAGCAACGTGTTGCCTTCCTCCTGCGCGTCGCTTTTCGCTCTGTGGGCGCGTCGTCTTCCTCCTCCGTGCTCGCCGCACTTGCCCTTGGACGTGACGGTCTTGTTGCAGCCCGGCTGCGTGCAGATCCTCCTGCCGCCGTGTGCCACGCACAGCCCCTTGTACTGCGCCTGCTTGCCGCAGCCGTCGCGCGTGCACTGGCCGATGCCCGTGTGCGTGCGGCACCGGCCGCTGGCCTGCGCCTTGTTCGCGCAGCCGGCGGTCGAGCAGCGCTCGCCGTCGCCGCGCCTGCTCTCCGCCTGCATCCCCATGGCTCCGCTCGCTCCGCCGCGTCTTGGCAAGTCCCGGCCCGCGCTCCTGGCGGCACGCGCACAAGAATAGTGTCCGCGCATCAGAGCGCGAGGCAAACGTGCTAGTTGACGTTGAAGCGACGACGAAACATGTGCGCGAACTTGTCGGCTGGAGAGAACGTGGCGGTAGCGGTCAAGTGCGGCTGAGGCCGCTGTACTGCTGGATGAAGATGCACGCGCGGCGACAAACACATCTTCCGCACCAATGGTTGGTGTCGATACAACACGTTTTCAGTTTTTGATTATGGTGTCTTGTGTTGATGTGGCCGATACAGGTGTTGAGAAGGCGGGGTCAGCTCCTTCGCGATAGTATTCGTCCCGGATGATCTCATGCTCGCACTTCGCAATTTCCGACCGAGCGAGCCCGACTACTACGATGGACACGGGCTACCTTTATCCGCCTAACAGCCATCTTCTGAACGACGAGATCATCAGTGCACACCCCAAACGACCTCACGCATATGGAAATCAATCTTCCGTCGGTGTTGTCCAAGGTTTTTCCAAATCTCGCAAAAGACTCAAGCAGACTCAAGCTGCAGTGCATCACCACGAACAAAAGCGTGTCAACCGTGCCATTGATAGAAGTGCAGAAGACAACGAATACAAGCATCGGCATCATCAAGCTCATGTTGCCACCACAAAAAGAACTCTCGCTCAGCCAAGAACCTTAACTTTACCTATCAAAACGGGAATCGACTACGCGAGTGTGGCAGAACTCCTAGTCCTCGGCAAAACGAGTCTACGGAATCGCCGCCTTGTTAACCAGCGGCGATGCAGAAAACAAGAGAATGACTGGCTACTCAGCCTGGAGAAGGACACTCAACAGCTCCGTGCAAAGATTGACAGGCTCAAAGAAAAGTGTTACAGCCTCACTACTGGAAATTCGTCGAGGCCGAACATTTGGAACGTGGTAATCGAATATTTTGGCCTCTTTCGTCACGGAATTGAGCTCAGGCAAGGAGCTACTAACAAGCAACGTCGTTTTATTCAACATGCAATGGCCCCAGATGTAGCATGTAGTTCTGGCTTCGGTCGAGAGGCTATGATGAAAAGCTGGCGTTGGTTGCAGTTCTTCGATGACGTACAGGTGGAGCTCCGAGTCATGAAGAACAGCACCGAAAACGCGGTCGATGCTGTCACAAGAACGCATGTGACGATCACCGAGCACACATTGCGCAACTTGTTCCCGCAATTGCTCGACAAGAACGAGGACACGGCAAGTGAGTTCGCGACGAAATTACTTGGTCGACGGATCGTGATGCATGGTTCGGTGCACTTTGAGTGGGATAATGCAAGAGGTCTCGTGACAAGCGTGATGGCTGAAAGTGATATGTTGACGCCGTTATTGAGACTGTTAGGAAGTCTGGAACATGTTTGTCTAGTCTTCGACAAGGCTCGGGTGTCTCCAGATTTCCAGTGGAGACTGCAAGATCTATATAATTTCGCTGTTGCGAATCTAGTACCTTTTGAATGGGTTGCTGAATCTGAGCATCGCGATTCTTCATATGCTCTGGGATAATGAAGTCGTATAGTGCATAGAGCTTGGAACCTATTCAAGTAGGAAGAAAGTTCTACTCGTGGTCGCATCGTTATGGGTGGGTGATGAAGGTTATCACAAACAAGGACCCTCTATGAGACGACCATCTGCAGAATATTTCTGAAATGTTGATTTCTGTACGGCACTGATGCGCGGACTATCCTGTCAAGGGATTTGCGCTCGAAAACGGTCTGATGGAAATGCAATTTTACTCCCATTCGACTTATTCCCGACATGATACCAATGAACGCCAGCATCCTCAGCCCGCCAAATAGCCATCTCATGAGCGACAAAGTCATTGCATCTGCAGTACAGCAATACCCCCACCAAACAAGGTGGGCTCAACATCAACACCTCAGCAGCATTTCCGAGATCTCAACGAAATTGTACGATCAAACCCAGACTTCCCAGAAATTACCTCTCAACTATCAATCTCCCAAGGCGGAACCAGAATTCGAAGGGTCCATTCGGGCGTTAACTGAGCCCAACGACGCCCAGATCAGTACAACCAGTAATTGTAAGGAAGGAGAGCAGTGTGGATTCGGGTCCACGAAGTCTCAAGCGTCAACGAACACCCGATGTACCCGACACTAGTAGCAATGCTGCTGCCATCATTGCGTCTTCAGGCGCCAAATTCCTGAAAGCAAACGTGGACTTCGCAAAACTGTCCGAGCTCATTCTCCAACTCAACAAGCAGCTGAGCTTCGTGCAGCACGCAATGGCCCCAGACGTAGCGTGCAGCACAGGGTTTGGTCGAGAGGCTGTGATGAGAAGCTGGCGTTGGTTACAGTTCTTCGGCGACGTCCAAGTAGAGCTGCAGGCACTGAAGAAGAGCATCGGTGGGGTGATTAATGCGATCACGAAAACCAGCGTGACCATCACGAAGGACACGTTTTGGAATTTGTTCCCCCACCTGAACAACCCCGCAGTCGGTGGCACTGAGCACGGGTTGGCCAGCAACCTAGTGGGTCAACGCATTGTGATGACTGGTTCGGTCCGCTTTAAGTGGGATGATGCGAGTGGCCGCGTGACGAGTGCGATGACTCAGAGCGATATGCTGACGCCGTTGGTGCAGTTGTTGGGAAGTCTGGAAGACGTTTCTGTAGTATTTGACAAGGCCAAGGTCTCTCCGGATTTTCACGGGCGTCCTGGTGGTCCTGAGGTCAACGAGCCTCGAAGCTACGCACTTGGCATGCGTTCGAGTCCCGCCAGCGCGGGACTTTTCCAACAATCAGTAGCATTCTTGAAATCAATATCATATTCAAACAAATCAAAATCAACATCAGACACAGAATCATACCTTCAAAATTCAAGAGCCAAGCCAAGTGAGTAGCACCAGGAATAACCAGTTAATCAACTCAATTTCCTCTCCGGATTTTTACTGGAGGCTGTGACCGAAGTTTGTTTTCTTGGGGTACTCATGGAAAGGGGTTGCTTGCTGTTTCTTAAGCAGCGCAAGGAATATTGGGAATCATTAACGACCTAATCATTACGCTGCATATTTTCTTTTCGTAAATTGAAGTGCTGTATATGCGCGTTGCGTCAACAAGACTGAACCCTGCACAATCTTGTTAAATCTCGAGTCCTTGCACATAGCGGTTTCGCCCCCCAACGCTGGAATCACCTCACGATGTTATGATAAATACAGCACTAAGAACAATTGTGCTAGCGCCCGAATGTCGTCCCACTACGCTAAGAAAGCCCTTTCAACGATATTGAAGTTTATAGCAATTTGCACGTCTGTTCTTGTTGGTTTGAGCGCCATCAATAAAATAATCCCAACAAAAGACTCGCTTGCATTCCCGGCAGTAGCTTGAACATACACCAATAAGGATTTGTGGGTGGACGACAAAAAAACTCTATTGGTGGAGTGCAAGGCTCTCTACGTACTCATAACATTTTGGCGATCATTTCTGTTTTGTCCATCCGCAGCCCTGGGTAATGCGCACTTTTGCTAATCTCTACGCCTAAAACAAATACTTACGAGGTTTGGTGCAGGCTCGAACTCGGTTCATATCTCGTCGTCCCTTCCGCTATGGCAGTCCACAACCAGCATTTGGCGATCGAAATCGAGTATGCGCCAACTCAACAGTTCATTTTACAATTGCGTTATCCGGCCTACAATTTCTTTAATTAGTAGTGCCCTGCTCACGACATCTAGTGAAAGCAAAAACGAACTGACAATTCTAAGATTGTATCTGTGGTAACGGTGCCGATGCCTATAGAAGAGTCTTAGCAACACACGTTTTCAAGACAAACGATGCGATCCCACGTGATTACGTGAGTAATTCACGCGATCTCTGGTTACCCTCACGCCCCTAGCGTCCGAACGTGACCAATCCACCCAGATGCTGATTACTCGATCTTACAGAATGCCGTGCTGTACAAGATACTCAACTCAAGGCGATTTATCACGCCAAGTGCTGACTACAATCACCATGTGGCTAATTCACTCGTCCCGTTGCAGAGATTACTGGATCTACCTCTCTAGAGAAAAAAAACTCACGCGATCATGTTGCACGCACTAGTCTTTCTAGGGTACAAGTCAAACTGGACTTGCTTTGGACGCGCTCATTTCACATTTCACGACGCTGAAAGAAGCCCGACCGCGATGAACACCAGCATCTTGTGCCCGCCTAACAAACATCTTCTGAGCGACGATATCATTTCTGCTGCAGTGTCCTGCCCAACTCGAGTTCAAAAGCGCATCGCTTACAGCAATGGGAAATACGCCAATTTCATCGAAGACGCTCCCGACTTGCCCCATCGTGGATCTGTGTGGTCGGCGACACAAACGCCACCACAGCGAGTTTCTGCAACAAACGTGAGCAATCACCACAGCCGCTCGCCTAGAATCGAAGCAGAAGCAGAAGCAAATAAAGTTGCTACTAAGAAGAGAAGGACCGATGACTCCCCAACAAGTTGCAGTCCCAAGCGTCAACACACTCATGATACCAGCAATTCTCACCCCAGCGTTAATATCTTGAAAGCAAACGTCGACTCCGCAAAGGTATCAGAGCTAATTACTCTTGGTAAAGAACTGCACCGAGAACGGTGTCGAGAAATACAGAAGCGACACCGAGCGAAGCAAAATAACTGGCTCGTCAACCTGGAAAAGACCACTCACCAGCTCCGTGCCGACGTTAGCACGCTCGAAGAAAAGCGATACAGCATTACCGCAGGAGTTCTCTCGAAGCTGAATATTTGGAACGTGGCGGTAAAGTATTTTAACTTCTTTCGATATGGTCTCGCGGTAGGATCGCAAGATAGTCAGAATGGAAAGGTGCCCCTCCACATGCAGCTCCATTTTATTCAACATGCAATGGCCCCAGATGTAGCATGTAGTTCTGGCTTCGGTCGAGAGGCTATGATGAAAAGCTGGCGTTGGTTGCAGTTCTTCGATGACGTACAGGTGGAGCTCCGAGTCATGAAGAACAGCACCGAAAACGCGGTCGATGCTGTCACAAGAACGCATGTGACGATCACCGAGCACACATTGCGCAACTTGTTCCCGCAATTGCTCGACAAGAACGAGGACACGGCAAGTGAGTTCGCGACGAAATTACTTGGTCGACGGATCGTGATGCATGGTTCGGTGCACTTTGAGTGGGATAACGCAAGAGGTCTCGTGACAAGCGTGATGGCTGAAAGTGATATGTTGACGCCGTTATTGAGACTGTTAGGAAGTCTGGAACATGTTTGTCTAGTCTTCGACAAGGCTCGGGTGTCTCCAGATTTCCAGTGGAGACCGTAAGATCTACATGATTTCCTTCCTGAATACATTTTCTTTCATTACAGCAGCGTGCTATCTCATTTTTTTGTCTTGCAATTATAGCATCTCAACCTTGCAAGACTTGCATTCCAGACAAATGAAAAATACAGGTAAAGCTATAAAGCTTCGCGCACTTTAGCCGGCGTAGGTTTTAGAACTGAAGGAATGTCTCGTTGCTTTACTTGCTCCGACAAGGCCAAGTAAGCGTACGACCGTGACGTACGAATAGCTTGCTCAAATACATCTGCATACTTACGTTTCGTCGGCAATTGCCGACAATTTGCCGTATCAAGTGAGGTCGGAAGTGTCATTGAATTAAAAATTCTTAACAATAAAAGTCCTGATTGGTTTAACTCGTGAATGAATTTCTCTCTTTGCCCGCATTACCTTGCCAAGGAAGGAAAGTAGGGTAGGCTAGTTCGTCCTTGGACCACGCGTAAATCGTTAACGTTACGAATTTAGGGGCGGTAAGCAGGACACAAGAACAAGGCCAGCTAGCATGGCTCGCAAACCATGCCGCAGCTTTTACCGGTGACACAGTGCGATACAAGCGCTTCTGACCCTGTCTTCGTCAGCGAGACGACCACTGATATTGCACATCTGAAAGAGGTCCACCATGCTGGGGCAGGCTATTCGTTGTGCAGTCTCGATCGAGGACTAACGTGTTCAGTAAGAGCTGTTTTAGCATTGCCTTCGCTTGACCTAATCCGATACTTTGTCCAAGACCTTGCTCCCGAAAGTCACTTTCCTCTTGCCTTTTGCTTCGAGCTGAATCTCCACAGGGGTGGCATCTCCATCGGGCCGCACTGCGATTCAGCACCCGCATGTTGACTCTATGAGTCGTACCCTTCTCATGAGAAGAACTTGCTTTCTTGCTCTGGATGGAATCATGGAAAAACTACCAAGTCGCTTTTGTCGCCGTGAGCCAGTAAGAGAGGCATCGGTCCAAATGCTTTCGAACTCAATTCCTTTTACGAACGCAAGCTTACACGAGGAACAGCCATAGAATGGCAAGTAGTGATTATTCGTACTTGAAGTATTGGCTTTTGTAGCGACGTTTGTAAGCCCTGTCCGTTCGTAACGATACGAGTTTGTAGTAGATGTTAGATCACTTTCATTCTACCAGTTTCAAACGAAAGTGGTCGCAATGAATGCCAGCATTCTCTGCCCGCCGAACAGCCACCTCCTGAGCGACAAAGTCATCGCCTCTGTTGTAAAGCATTACCCCCACCGAACAAGCTGGACTCGTTACAAACACCTCATTAACATCGCCGAGGGCTCTGTCGAACTGAGTTTAACGATGTAGACAAGCCACCTCAACATTGGGCTTCCAGCTCCAAGCAGACACCAATTGAAGCAGATTCAATCTGCCCGACACACCTCCAGGAACGACCAATGACTCTCACGCTGCCCACAGCAGTACAACCAGTAGTGTGGATTCGGGTCCACGAAGTCTCAAGCGTCAACGAACACCCGATGTACCCGACACTAGTAGCAATGCTGCTGCCATCATTGCGTCTTCAGGCGCCAAATTCCTGAAAGCAAACGTGGACTTCGCAAAACTGTCCGAGCTCATTCTCCAACTCAACAAGCAGCTGAGCTCGTGCAGCACGCAATGGCCCCAGACGTAGCGTGCAGCACAGGGTTTGGTCGAGAGGCTGTGATGAGAAGCTGGCGTTGGTTACAGTTCTTCGGCGACGTCCAAGTAGAGCTGCAGGCACTGAAGAAGAGCATCGGTGGGGTGATTAATGCGATCACGAAAACCAGCGTGACCATCACGAAGGACACGTTTTGGAATTTGTTCCCCCACCTGAACAACCCCGCAGTCGGTGGCACTGAGCACGGGTTGGCCAGCAACCTAGTGGGTCAACGCATTGTGATGACTGGTTCGGTCCGCTTTAAGTGGGATGATGCGAGTGGCCGCGTGACGAGTGCGATGACTCAGAGCGATATGCTGACGCCGTTGGTGCAGTTGTTGGGAAGTCTGGAAGACGTTTCTGTAGTATTTGACAAGGCCAAAGTCTCTCCGGGTTTCCAGTGGAGACCGTAAGGACTGCTCATTATTGTCTCTCAATACATTTTTGTTCTCATTGCAAGAACTATTAGTTTTAGTACATCGCAGGTTTCTTTACAGCAGCTTATCCGTTCTACTGCATCGAACAAACCTGCACTTTTGGTGTTTCCCAAGCTTTACCCGACCGTTTTGTTTTTGCGAAAGAGGTGAATCAATAGCTGCAACCGTAGCGAGGAGACCGCAAGAGAGCTCGTCGTACTTTCCTACGATGCTTTGCAAAGGTTGGAGCTTCTTCCGTCCTGTGATACAAGTCGCGATGCTGTCGGTGGACGCCCTTCACGCTGTCTGCAGCTATCTGTCGGGCTTCGACGTGTTCTGCTTCTCACACACCAACTCGTGGACGTTGCGCGTCTTGTCGGAGAGTTTGTACTGGCAAAAGCGCGTCGCCGGGACTCGATCTCAAGAAAGACCGCAGAACTGGAAGAAGCGATACGTGCAGGAGAGATCGCTGCAATTTGTGGAGCCGCATTACAACTCCATTCATGGGCTGTTGCTAGGCACCAACGGTTCTCGGCTGGCATTTGCGAGGTTTGAACGACCTCCAGCTTCGGGAGCGTGGCGTGGTGGTCGCACGGACCTTTACTCGATGAAAGGTGACAGCTTCAGTTTCGACGTCTGGTTTTGCCTGCTTCCTGGTAATGTCAAGCAGGCTGCTGGCGGAGTTCTCTACGGACTGCAGTGGGTGCCCGCTACTTCTCGGTACTCTGGTGAGAATCCTTGGCAATTTGTTCTGGTGGATGTAAAGCACAACTTGTACTGCTCCGTCCTGAACGAGAAGAAGATCGTAGCTCGGGACTTGAAGCCGAACCTCTGGTACCATTTGGCGCTAACGTACGACGTTGGCTGCATCGCCAGAGCGTTTACCTCGATGGAAAATGCCTTTCGACTGAGGTGGGCACCCTGAACAACAAGTGGCCGCGACTGAGGTACGAACAGATCGGAACGGGCTTTTGCGATAATTCTACGCGAGCAGGAGGCGCTCGTTTGCCTCACTCCCCGGAGCACGGCGAATGGTACTCGTTTTACGGCCTCATTGACGAGTTTCGCATCTGGAAGGCGGCCTTACCTCCAGACGCTGTAGCGGAACTTGGTCGCTGCGGCCAACCCCAAGGCTTCATGGTTATCGGGACGATCAGGCGTGAACACGATTCGTCGTGGCTCGTGGACCAGCACGCGGGTTGTTCGCTGCACGCGTCCAGCCGAAGGAAGATGCGTGGTCATCTGCCAACGCAGATTTAAGTAGGCAATGCCACCTTACAACAACAACATGCATTAAGCTCGATCGCAGCTTCATGCGTTCACACCACACCCATAGCAATACAATTCCGTTTATTGAGTCGCAAACAAAATTCGGTAACTCCTGGCCGTCGACAGCTCCTCGTCGATCTGTCCTCTTTCAAAAAGCTCCGTCAGCTCGGCAGAGCTCATCGTGGTTTGGTCTCTGACGGCGCTCTGCTTCTCGTCCGTCTGCTTGTCTTCCTGATGAATGTCCAGAGCTTCGCGCTGCTTCAACGAGCCAACAGCAACTTTGCTGCTGTCTCCTCGGTCTTCCTTGACACTTTCCCGCCGACTCTCCGTCGCCTTCAGCATCTCCGCCACACTGACGTCTGCCGGGCGCAGCAGCATGGGAATGTCCTTCTTCTCTGCCTTTTCAGTTGGCGGGTGGATGTACGTGTCCACCACTGCGGTTTTGAGCTCCAGCAGCTCGCTCCTCAGCGCCTGCAGCTCCAGTCCGCGCGTGAACTGCGTCGCTGTTGTTCCCGCCTTGGGGGATTGCTCGGCCTGCCGCGCCAGATACCTGGCGGCGCGCGTGCGCAGCAGCTCCGCCGCCTGCTGGTACTGCGTCTGCTGCTGCCGCACGACGGCCAGCAGCGCCTCCACCTTGGCGCTGGCGCGCGAGCGGCGCTGCAGCCGCTGCACCTGCTGCTCCAGCGCCCGGCGCTGCGCCTCCCGCCGCCGCAGCTGCGCGTAGCCGACGGCCAGCAGCGTCAGCAGCAGCGCGGGCGGCGCCACCTTCCGCAGCAGCCTCAGCAGCGGCGAGGCGGCGGGCGCCGCGGCCGCGAGCTGCTCGCCCGAGCGCCGCGCCAGCTGCGAGAGCCCGTTGCGCCGCTCCACGCTCTGCAGACAGCGCGTGATCTGCTGGGGCGACAGGCCCTTGCGCTCCAGGAAGTCCACGCGCTGCGCCAGCGACAGCGCGCGCACCGTCGGGTGCAGCAGGAAGTCCTCGCACTTGCGCAGCAGCGCGAGCTCCGCCATCCTGCGTCCGTCCTGATAGTGACGTGAACAACTGCCTTGAAGCGCACATTGGTGTGGCATACAAGAACGTGGTGGGGTGCACGCTATTTGTGTCGACGCTGGATTAGTGTGGCGCACGCGAGCGTGGTGTGACACACACGAGTGTACCGCAGCGACAGAGCACGAGGGACCTCTGACATGCCGCCGCCCAGCGCAGCGGCGGAGACGCCACGAGCGGAGCGGGCGATGGCGGACGCGGCGCAGAGTGACGGTCGCAAGGCGCTGGAGGACTCGCCCGACAGGACGTCGAGCGAGGACGAGCTCCAGCGCGCGGAGGACCCGCTGCGTGTGGCGGACGCCGGGCTGCCGCCCAAGGTGCCGGTCAAGGCGGCGGCCAAGGCGGCGAGCAAGGCGGCGGAGACGACGGAGACTAAAACGCTGCAGAAGACGCACGGGGAGCCGACGGTCACGCAGCGGACGAAGACCCCGACGCCGCTGAAGTCTCCAGCGGCAGCCAAGGGCAAGAGCAAGACGGCGGGCAAGAAGGTGGCAGCCAAGACGGAGCGAGTCGACCGAAGGCGGAAACGCAAGGCGAAAGACGCGAGCGAAGCCGCTGGCATCTCGCAAGCGTCGGCCGAGATGCTCTTCCAGTGCTCGTGCCAGCTGCTGCGAGCGCAGACGCTGGACTACGACGTGCGAGCGCGCAAGATGGAGGAGCGGAACGCCGCGCAGCAGAAGGAGATCGAGGACTGGGAGAAGCGAGTCCGCAGCCTCCAGCGGGAACTGCGCGACTACGCGGACGAGCTGCCAACGGACCAGCCGGAAGAGAGAGCAGGTTTGGCGCTGCTGGAGGCGACGCCCGCAGCGGACGCAGTCGCCGCGTCTGCAGACACCAGCGCAGTCCCCACGATTGACTCGTCGTTGCCGCCGGCGGTCGTCGCGACGGAGGCCAAGGTGCAGGAAGAGCTGCGCAAGCGCACGCACAGGATGGACGAGTTCTGCAGAAGCGCGCCGGGCTTCATCACCCCGCTGGACGAGCCGGCGCCGCGCCCCCTCTGAGCGCGGCGCCTCCACCCACCGGTCGACATTATTTTATTCCGAGCTAGCTGTCCATGCGTGTCGAAGTCTAGTGGCTCAACCTGGCCAATACATTCTCGCAGTCTCCGCGATCTTCCGGTCCAGCGTGGCACGCCGCTTCAAGCCCACGATCCTTCATACCTCATGCCGGACCACAGGAAGCGAGAGTGAAGGTCGAGTGCGCACTCGAGTGCAGCCATCCGAGCCAAAGCCCGTTGCTCAGTGCGGAATCCACCTCCAAGCGCGCTCGTGCCGCTTCCTCGCGTCTCCATGGCCTGGGGAAAGAACCGCCGCGGCGGCTCGGCGGCCAGTGGCGCGCGCTCGGCGTCTTCCGGTGGTCGTGGCGGTCGTCGACGGCCGCCCGGAGAGCCCTCGGACGAGGACGTGGCGCGCGGCATCCAGCAGAGTCCCGTGCGCGTGCGCGTGGCCCTCCAACTTGGCGCAGTGCAGACCGATGCGGAGTCGCTGAGAGATCTTCTGAGCAGATTTGAGAGGGTGTTCGAGGCGCGACGAAGTGCCGCGGTGACGGCGACGCGCGATGTGCGCGTGGAGCTGCTGGAGTGCGGACTCGGCACGTGGCAGCACCTCGTGGAGCTGCAGCGAGTGCTGGCGGCGCTCAAGCGGCCGACGGAGCTCGGCCAGGAGCTGATGATGATGAGTAGGACGACACTGCGCCATGACGCCAAGTACGACGAGTGGACGCTGGCGCTGACCTTCGCGCGGCCGTCCGAGGACGCGTTGTGGAGGTTCGCGAGCAGTCTCATGCTGAGGTTGAGAAGCTGCGGAGTGCTGTCGAGAGTGTTGTTGCATCCACATCGGCTGGTGCTGCCGCTGGAATCGGCGTTCGTCGAGTGGGGCAACAGCGAGATCGAGTGGTTTAAGTGGGAAGGACGACACGCGTGGAGTCAGGTGGTGGTGGACGTGGTGGGCGACCAAAGAGAAGAAGCTCAACGGGTGTTTCTGCCGCCAATTTTGGAGGTTTATTCGGCGTCGCAACACGCTCTTTCTTTGCGGTATCCCGAGCTTGAACCTCTTGTGGACAATATGCTGAAGGGCAACGCAGATGCTAGGAAGCCTGTTGTGGTCATCTTGAGGGGGATCCCGGGGAGCGGAAAGAGTACACTTGGACGCGAAATTAAGCAGATCTGTCGTCACCGTGGAGTGGCATTTACGGCGTGCTCAGCAGACTTTTTCTTCGAAACTCCGCGAGGATATGTGTTTGATGTTAAGAAGCTGGGTCCAGCTCATAGCAAGTGTAAGGGGGATTTTACGAGAGCCATTCATGGAGACGTCCCACACAAACAGCGTCGCTCTCATCAGCATATTGTTTTGGTCGACAATACTAGCACTCAAAGGTGGGAGTATGAACCGTACGAGGAGATTGCACAATCAAATGGTAGCCGCGTTTACATTGTTGAAATGAAGTGTCCCGATGCTATAACGGCATTTCGAATGGGAAAGCGTAACTCGCACGGCGTGCCTCCCGACAAAGTGGTTAGCATGTTCTTGAGGTGGGAAGAGGATACCCGCGCACATTGCTTTACACCGCAGTTTGAGAATGCCGCACTCACTTCAAACCCGTTGTCGGATGGCGAAGTTGGAGGAATAACTTATCTTGGATTGTTCTTAAATGAAAGCTCCAAGGAGAAGCTGCTGACAGAGATCCCCCTGCTCCACCCGAATAAAGTTGCCGACCACGTGACGCTTTTTTATCGGCCGAACAAGCAGTATGTCCGAGATGCAGAAGTTGGTGCATCTGTTATAGTACGTGGAGTTGAAGTCATCCACGATAGACATGGTCAGACTCTTCGAGTTGAGATTGATGAGCGGCTTCCTTTGCAAGTAAGAAACAAGGTCCCTCATATCACGATGTCAACGCAGGACGGCGTAAGTGCAGCGTACTCTAATGATCTCCTGGAAAATGCTGCAGCTACACGCACAATCGTCGATCCCCCCATTGAATTAATAGCTCGCGTCGGAGTTGCCCTATTTGTGCAAAACCAGCGTGTAATCACGACAACATCACCGTTTGCAGTAGACCGGTACCATTACCACAGTGATAAAGGCAGGGAGAAGAAAGTGGACTCTTCACGTGGCACCATTGGCAAAGGGGGGCAACTCTACTCGAAGTTATTTATTTTGTACGTTAACGCGAAAGATTTGGTGGGTGACAACACGATTAAACTCTTGTGGCAAGCTCAAGTCCTCCACCACATGGGTTCTCAAAGCAATACGCGCCGGTTGCTTTGTGTGCAAAGCTCATCAACTTTTTCTTCGTCATCATTGCTGAGCAAGCTGCAAGGTTACTTCCTTATTTCAGCGTCTCAATGCTTTGATGATATGGTGATGATTCCTCAGCATCCCTCGTTTCAAGGTTTTGAAGCTGTGATCACCAAATATCTAGCAGGACATGTTAGCCCCATTATGTTCACAATGCTGACGACAGTTGAGGAAGCCTTGCAGTGGCCGCTTCACGAGATGATGGCGCTTCAACATGCGACACTGAATGTTGTTCGTCTAGAGGATCAGCAGAAAGCAGTTAGTGCATTAGCGCTGCCGTGCAAAACTGTCACTTCCATGTTGGATCTACTCGGCATCACCATCCAGGAAGAAACTCGGAGCGCAATTGCTAGTGGCGTGAACTCTGTCATAGGTGCTTGGGCTGACATTCGAGGTGCCCATGAAGTTCAACGAATTGATTCGACATTGCAAGGACTGAGCTCACGTGTGGTCGAATTGTGTTTAAAGCTACCAGGTGACACTACTTTAAGCGAAGTGGGAGCACTAGAGACGAGATTGCTAGATGCACTACACAATAGCGAGTGTGTTTGGCGCGCAGAGAGATCAGGAATTCCTGGCCGACTCTACTTCAGCCTGCGTACCTTGTCGAGCTATTCTCCAGATTTCTGCGTGACGATCCAACAAAAAGGCGCAAGCAGTGTTGAGCCGAGTGTTAATGCGCAGTTAAAGTTTTGTGAGCATCAGCAACGGGTGAGCCGCGAAATTTGTGATATTGAGGCTTACAGCATGCTGGTGTCACTCCTCCGAGCGATCCTTATGGGTCGGTGCAGCAGCCTATTGCCAAGTGAATGCCGTTTCTCGTCACTCATCAACCTCTTGAGCGAGCGCTTAGTGCTGCGATACCTCGAAAGCACCAATTCCTCTGGTGGGGCAGATGCAAGACCAACTGCAGACGACGTCACATCCGGCCGTATTCTTTTCGTGTTGTACCGTGTGCTGACCTATTTGTCGAAGCTGGGTCCGGTGGAATGGCCTTCCACGTTCGGGGATTCAATTCAAGCGCTCCAAGGCAACGAGAAAGCGCAAGCTACATGGACGCAAGCAATGGAAAGCGTGATACAGAGCTGCATGTCGGCGATGGCTTCCTATCGCTGCGTTGAAAGTGGCATGAAGGGGACACCCTCGTTGAGTCCCGAGGATCATCTGCACGCTCTTGTAGCGCTCATGACAGTAGACATCAATAACGCTGCCGATGTGTCTTCCATACGCGCGTATATCGAGGTCCGTAGCCGATCTACGTGGAGTCGAGCGCATTTGCTTGCGTGCTGCGACAAGCTTCGGCACGCGGCGGCGATGGTGCTGGCTCAAGACGACGACGGCAGTCGCAATAGCGACAGCTCCCAATTTTTCTCCTGCGCGCCGAGTCTGGTTGCTGGCCGTGTGGACGTGACGGCTTCGTCACTCGAGCTGCTTCGCAGTGTCATCGAGAAGCTCGGCACGCTTGAAGCAAACGAGCGCGATTCCGATTCCGAGGGTGCGCTTTCCGGTGACTTGGCGATTCGCCGAGCAGAGACCGACGAAGAGCTGCTGGCTTGAGCCGAGCGCTGAGGTAAGAGAGGCCGAGCGATGGTAACTCAAATTGTCAGCCTCGGCGTGTGCAAGCGCATATTACGCGATACAATCGTGTGTTCGTACGTGTGCATGCACTCGGGGATCACGCCTTTAGCAAGACTCTCGAGATGGGGCTGGCGGGCGTGCAGCATAATATTTAGTGCAGACAGCCAAGGGTTAGGAATCCAAACGAAAGCCAAGCACTTGATGCTGGCGCAGCGCACATACAACGAGCTGGTCTGTAATACAAAGCGTAAGCCCAGAGTAAGCGCGATAGGCGCGTTACACATCGCGTTCACGTTTGCCCACAACCCGTCGACGCCGGACGTCGGACGTCGGCTGGACGGTCCACTGTGTTGACAAGTCTCCGCTGGGTCACACATCTCACGATCCTCGGCCGCTCCATATTCTGAGGCGCCGCCAGCCACGCGCGGCCCCCCCCCCCCCCCCCCCCCCCCTCCCGTGTCCCCAGCGCTCCTTCGATCTGTTGACCATTCCTGCTTCTTTCCCGCTCCCGTATCCGTCACCAAGCGCGCGCGGCCAGTGGTGCCTCCACAACGGAATAGACCAGGCGAGAGACTCCCGCTGTTCGAGGTGCAACGATGGAGCCGGCGCTCATGGCGATGCAGACGCTGTGCGAGCGCTCATGGGAGCTGCGACCTCTGTGCGAGACGCTGCTGGGGCGGCTCGTGGCGCTCTGCGGCTACACAGATCACTTCCGGCAGCAGGAGCTGGCCACGGACAATAACCCCGCAGAGGCGGAGCTCCAATGGCCTGCGCAAGTAGACGCAGCGCTGTCACGCTTCACGCTTTTGCTGGAAAGTCTCGCGGCCACTGAAAGCGCCGTGTTCCGACTGGCGGTGGCTCCCTCGCCAGTACGAGAGCTGCGCTCGCTGCATGTGTGGCTAGACGCGTCGTTCCGAGGCTTGCATGCTGAGCATGTAGATCCGAGCTCGAGCTGGGCGCAGGACTGGGAAGAAGAACTGGAGCGCGTGGAACAGGCGCTGCAACTTGCGGCTAGATTGCAGATTGATGCTGCGGTGGAAAACACGGCCAACGAGCAGCTTGAACTGATTGCAGTAGTGAAGTTCGCCTTCAAGCAGGTGCAGGATGTGACTAGACGGACGAAGAAGAAGCGGTTAAGTCGCAGCTACAACAGTAGCAACGATGGTGCGGCGGAGTTGCAGAAAGATGATGGAGCAGAACTGTTTCCGGATCACGAGGAGTCTTTGCGCGTCTTGTTCCGTAGGTTAGTACGCGTTTGTGGGGTACAAGTGCCTGTGCTACCGTCGTGGTTTCTTTCACCCGCGGAGGTTGCGTTAAATCCTAACACTCGCTTCCGTGGAGGCCCTCAATGCCAAATTGCGAGTGCGTCCTGGATGCGTAGTCGTGGTCAACGGATGGGCGGGGTGCAGCAACTCCTTCTGAAGCAGCTCGTGCTTGGGAATGGAGCCGATCTAAGGTCCGAGTCTACTCTTATCCAAGCTGTCGAGGCTGTGAAAAATGAAACCGAACTGCTGCGTGATGTCGTAGTCCACCCTCATGTGCTCCAACTAGCAGGCGCCTCGACTTTTGGCTCACAGCCATTTGTTGCCTTCGTAAGTCCATGGGCAGCTCCTGAACCTGGTTCGGCTACGGTGACGACTCTGGAGGACTACTTAAATTTATCTGTAGACCACCGACGTCAATTATTTCGTCTTCTGGCACAGGCTGCTACCGGGCTACAGAGTCTCCACGAGGCATCTTTAATCCACGGCGATATTTGCTGCGCCAATATTATAGTTGGAGACGATGGCCAAGCTAGGCTTGCGAACCTTCGCTCATTTTCCCTGTCTCGATGCAAGTCCGAGGAAGACTCACCTTTAACTTATCACTCTGGATCACTAAGGTGGCAAGCCCCGGAGTTACTGAAAGACCAACCAAAGGCTGACCTAGCATCAGATGTTTATGCTTTTGGAATGACTTTGCTCGAGGCACTGTCGGAAGAGTTGCCGTGGGGATTCATGGCCGACGATGAAGTTCGTGATCGCGTGTTGGCTGGTAAGATGCCGTCTCCTCCTGTTGGGGTCGAAGAGAATGTTTGGTCCTTGATCGAAGCAATGTGCGATCCTGATCAAGCTGCAAGACCTGATATTAATACGGTCGTTGAAGAGCTGCAGGCACTAGCTGAAGAAGAGCGCCAGCGTGATGGCGACGACACAAACTTTGAGGATGACACAGCACCTGCGTTGCCATTGCATCGTGTTTCCAGTGCTGACTACTTGCGAGTCGCTGCCTCTCCGTTTGCAACCCCATCAAAGATTGCAGTAAATGCCCCTGAGCTCGTGAGACGTCAAAGTAGCCCGACAGGAAATCCGACAGCAAAACCTACCGCTATTGGCATTCCAATCCGGGATCTCCCAGCATCACCGCAGCATGTTATGCCAGCATCTACAGCTGCGACTGTAACGGTCGTCGAGCTCAGACAGAAGTGGCTGGGTGTGAAGATTAACTCGATTGGGAATCGCGTGGTAGTGAGCAAATTCCTGCGTGCTGAGTCCGGAGCGGCTGGAGAAATAGAAGCTTCTGGACGTGTCGAACGAGGTGATATTATCATAGCGATTAATGGTCAGAGCGTGCGTGGTCTAGACCGCCTTCAGATCGGCGCCATTGTTCAAAGCTCACCACGACCTCTTGAAGTATCATTCAAGCGTGAACCACAGTTGCTTACGGACTCCTTCCGCTTCCGCGGTCTTCCGATGGACCCACGTTGGCGTGATCGCGGCTCAGCTCTGCCACTACCAGGTTCACTGAGTCAGATGCTAACAATACGGGGGGATGATGGTCAGTACGCAAACGAAGCTGAAAGCCCTGCAGACCCGTTCTCAATTGAGATCTGGTTTTCTCTCGCAGAACTTGGTGATACGTTCTTGGGCGGTATTTTGCTGGGCGCGCAAGATCTACCCTTTCAAGAAACTAGTGATGCGAGTGGCTGGCCGTATGTCCATCATCAGCTGCTGTCCATTGACCCCAAGGGCAACCTGTGGTGCTCCTTCCTCAACCGAACAACTCCTGTTTGTGTTGCCCGAGAGCTATCGCCGAACCATTGGTACCATCTTGTGGTGACGTATGGCGGTGATGCAGGATCCGACTGCGCTAGCTTCAAGAGGAATGATGAGCCCGAGCAACTGCTGAGTGTCTACTTAAATGGAGAACAGCGTGTCACGGATGCTGGCCCCCTACTTCCAGACTGGGAAAAGCTACGCCACGTGAACGTTGGCTCTGGTTGCATCAGTGGCCTTGCACCAGCTAAGCCAGAGCCGCACTTCTCTGGTTGGTTTGGCTTTAGTGGTCTGGTGTTTGATGTGCGTGTATGGCGGCGTAAAGAGCTCTCGATCTCACAGGTCCAACTACTTTTCCGAGGCAGCAGCGACTTCGTCGATGAGGCATCCTACTCGATCCGCCGAGACCTGCTCGGTGACTCCGCTGATAAAAATACCGACCTGAGAAGGAACCGTTCTAGCTCCGCCCGAGCTGCCAAGTTGCAGGGTCCCCCTTTTGCCGAACTTGTGCGTACAACGTGGCCACGCCAGGTTGGTGCGCAGGTTTACAGCTAAGAGCAACCAAGTAGCGTATATGTTGTTTTTTGTGGAGTCCGCAGAACGAGTTCTGCAGCGTAACTGTAGCAGTGGAGAAGATCTATCATTGATAGACTATCAATGTCATTGAGGTGCTATGATTGGGAGACTTTGTCGCTTGTTCTGTATGTAGCTACTGCATCATACGCGTGGTATTATATTATTTCAAATTTTGAAGTTACGTTTAAAGCACACGTTTTAGGGATCTGTAGCACACAGTAAAGTTATCTGACAAAAGTACAACAGTATTTTGCTATTTTACTATGCAAATTTTGTTGCAGGACCGTCAGGTTCGGTTTTAATCTTAAAAACCTGCAGCAAGTAGCGGAAGACGTGAGGAGAAAAAAGGTATGTTAGATCGTTTGTATGCTACGGAAATAAGCATGGACATCATGCTTACCTTGTTGCAGATCAAGAAACTTAGCTCTTGATCGGAACTCGTTCTGAGGTGGCTCAAACGCTTGTCTGAGCTCCTCCTTGAACACCTCGTACGTGCTGAAGCACGTAGGATCTGCGAGTCGGCGCCCATAGGCCCAGCTCCGCGCTCGTCCACCAAGTGACGACATGGCGAACGCAACCTTGGACAACGGGTCGACAATACGTCGAGCCGCGACGGCAGTGTCGAGTTCGACAAGCCATCGGAGAAGAGGCTCCCCATCTTTTCCCTCATACTGCTGACGTTGAGCTTCAATGTCTCAACGCGCGGTGCTGTCGGCGGCGGCACCGATGCAGCCTCGCGCTGCTCCTTCATGATAAACCCCAGAGCAACCCCATGTTGCTCTGTCGGCAATAGCATACGCAGCATCACTGCTACCACCGCCTCTCCAATGACTGTTGCCAGTCGTTGGAGTGCTTCCCACTCTGGGTCCGACAAGTGGGAGCAGTCTCCACGCGACACATGTGTCGCGGGCACGTTCGGGCTTCCCCCCGGGACGTGTTACCGCCTGAGGAAAGGCTCTCAGAGCCTCGTTCGTATGCCTCCATGCGAACGTTCACGTAGTCGGTCATTGGACGGACTACAAAGTGCTACCAGGTGTGGGGGGCCTGCTTATGCTCACTACTAGCTTACACGTATGCGCTACGTGTATGATGAAGCGTAGGTAGATTTATTTAGACTTTGCATACTTGCGATCCGCAAGTATAATAAGAGCTAAGAAAAGGAAGATAAGGGTCTTTTAGATCCAAATTGAGAACTGGTATTTAGAATTAGCTCCTAGCTATTTTTCCTTCCTAAAGTGATAACATGTATTAGAGGCGTCTGCCAACGGGTATCTCGCTGACGTGCATGATGCCCATTGGTAGAAAGATGCTGCTGTCTACTAATCGAATCTCTCGATGTATGTGGGCCACTTAATGGTGTGGCCGACTCAATGTAGCCATTGGTGTGGTGAACACCAACGGAGGAGGTCCTTTTGTACCTCTAACAGATATCGTATCTGTTAGAGCCACAAGTGGCAGCAGCCACTTGTGCGTGTAACCCTGTTACATTGGGAAGTCGTTTAGAAACTACGCCTACCAGCTGGTATTAAAAGATGACGCTACCCACTACTGCGAACTGGTTCCCTGCGTAGTGCCGACGAGTGCTGTGACTACAAAAGCCATGATGGACTGGCATAGCAGATTCGGGGCACCCCGATTGTGGATTAGTGACAATGGGTCACATTTTAAGAGCGAAGTAGTAAAGGAAGTGAGTAAACGTCTGAACGCCAACCAGAACTTCACCCTACCATATTCACCGTGGAGTAATGGTTCGGTAGAAAGGCTGAACAAGGACATCATTCAGGTGCTCAGGGCAATGTGTCTAGAGTACAAGGTCGACATCAAGGACTGGACTTACTTCGTACCTGCACTTCAGGCAAACCTGAATCACACGCCCGTGCCTTCGTTGACTAACCACGCGCCAGTGGAGATATTTGCGAACTTCCGGGTGTGTCGCCGCTCAATTTTTATTTGAACAAAGAGCAAAAGCGATTGGTCGATCTGGGTGAGTTCCCTGGGCACACCGAGACCAAGTTGCAGGCCTTGAGAGAGAGCGCACAGTTAATGCACAAAAAAGTGATTCTCGGTCAAAACAGACGACACGCAACCAGAAAAAATCGAAACGTGCTATAATGCCCGTTCCAATTGACGACTGTAGCAAGATGGAGTGGGTGTGAATTATAAACTTTTTTTCTTTTTCTTCTTTTTCTTCTATTTCTTCTTCTTTTTCTTCTTCTTCTTCTTCTTCTTCTCTTCTTCTTCTTCTTCTTCTTCTTCTTCTGGCTTTTCGTTGCTGCTTTCCGCAGAAATCGGGCGAGATGAACAAACATGTAAGACACGTCGGTCAAGGAGCGATCAAGTGGACCAGCGATTGCAGCAGCATCCACAGTCACTCATCATTAGCAACCTTGTCACGGGCCACCTTGGCCAATTGCCGCTGCTTCATCAAGCGTCACGTCCCTGAAAGCTATTTTCGAACTATTTCAAGAACTACATCGGAAATGGTGGCGAAAGTGTTAAAGAAGCAGAATAGATCAAGGCAGGACGGCATCTTTTCACCCTGGAGCAGACGCTACGTGAGTGACAACTCAGAGACCGTCAGCATTTAGTGAGCGAAGCTCTTCGGCATTCCGAAGGATCGTTGGGGTGTATTAGTTAGCGCGTTTTGATCCCAATCTGTCTACTTCGAGGATTGAAACTCGAGAGAACTCGATTCATTTTATCGAATTATAAGTGTGTCTCAGGGCGATATTTGAATCCTTCTGTTTGCGAAGCGTGTATTTGTGAGTAGGTCCTTGTTACGAAATAAAAGAAGGTCTATCTCAAATTGAGATTCTCAATCGACCTACTACTTCATTTG
Source organism: Phytophthora taxon juncus (assembly GCA_033558005.1). Taxonomy (NCBI): domain Eukaryota; phylum Oomycota; class Peronosporomycetes; order Peronosporales; family Peronosporaceae; genus Phytophthora; species Phytophthora taxon juncus. The sequence goes on from JAUCEE010000021.1 coordinate 2,855,490, forward strand.
TTTTGCACTTTGCAACCCCCAAGTCATGCAGACGAGCTGGTTACTCTTTACCAAGCGCTTCTCGCAGTTACTTCAGCCAGTCCTCACGGTCCCCCTCTCTCGTTATATCCTCTGCAACATTTTTTCTCTTCTCCTCAGCCTCTTCTTGCAGCCTTTTTCGCAGCTTTAACAGGGTTAAGCTTCGACGCCCACTTTGCAAGGTCCGAAGTAGATCTCAAGTTGAAAGACCTGTAGCCTCGTCCTCTAATGCTCCTAGCTACTCTACCACCAGCTCGACTTCGGTATCTTATCCGAAGCCCGGTGAGTGAGGCATGTCTTGCTCTTTGACCCACTACACCGCCCTCAACACTTGACTCACGAAAGCCTCTTGAATGCATCTGGGTTACTGCTTTGTACATGTAAAATGCAGTTCCGGTTACTCAATTGGCCACAGCATTCAGGAGTCGGCGGTCGGCTTGCGTCACTGAATATGCTCTTATCATAGTCGGTATATCCTTGTATAGTCTCGGCAACGCCTCCCAGGAGTCCGCGATCGGCTCCAAACATTTCCACGAAACGAGTATTTCATGCTCGCCCTTCTCGCTGAACCACCGGTGCTCGAGAAGCGCTGCCACTGTAAGGATGATCCCTTGTGACGCATGCTCACGGATCGCCTCGGTGATCTCAAAACTTTTGTCTGCGTAAAACTTCAATCTAGAGCTGTGTACATCCTGCTCAGCACCAATTACTAGGTGTCTCACTCTAAAAGAGTGCTCGTCCGCTTGCACGACCTGGTAAGGTCCTACCCAAGTCACCAATAATTTATCGTTATGTTTCTGATCGAGATCGTAAAACGAAATCTCCAACATCAAAGTTGGCCGAACTGTCTCATGCGCAATCTCGTGTGCACCACGCAAACTGGCGTGGCGCACACCTTCTCCCCACCACTTCCGCTTCTGCGAGATCAGCGCCAAGCGGTCGCTCTCGTCGCCGCCGCCGCCCGTCGCGCCGTTCCCCGCCGCCCTCCGTCGCCGCCGCGCCCCGCGTCTGAAGCGCCGTCGTCCTGGCTACGCGTCACCGTGCGATTCGCCGCCGTCCGCGCTCTGGATCGCCCGCGATCGGCCGAGAACTGGCGACATGTCGTCGCCGTCTGCTGCGGAGTCGCCCGCGGCGCTGCGCCAATTCCTGCGGTCGCAGAGTGTGGCGGAGCTGACGCAGCGGCTCATGCCGAGTCTGCTGGCGAAGTTGCGGCGTCTGCCGCGTGCTGGGGGCCGCCAGGAGACTAATTCAGTACCTTTGGAGCAGGTGGGAGACTGTCTGGACGCCATTCTGCTGGCACACGCCGACAAGGTACTGGGACAAGTTAACTCGCAGCTGGAGCTGCCGCCCGTGGCGCGCGACGCATTCTTCGAGCAGTTCAAGCCCAAGAGCAGCACGCAGGCGCTGTGCGGCTACCTGTTCCAGCGCAACGACATCGTGTTCAACTGCAAGACGTGCCAGTCCGACGAGACGTGCGTGCTGTGCCTCAAGTGTTTCCAGAACGGCAACCACGAGGGCCACGACGTGTTCTTCCACCGCACGAGCCCCGGCGGCGTGTGCGACTGCGGCGACAGCGAGGCCTGGGCGCCCGAGGGCTTCTGCGTCTTCCACGGCCAGCGGGAAGACGGCGCTGCGCCCGCCAATGAAAGCGCCGGCTCGTTGCCAAACGATGTGGTGCAGGTGGCCGACGCGCTGTTCACGGCCATTGTGGATTTCTGTGTGGAGATGGCCAAGAGCTCCATGCAGGTGTTCGACGCTGAGTTTGTTGATGCGCAGGGCAGACAGACACTACAGGAACTTAGGATAAAAGCGCAGGAAAACGGATGCACGGTGGAGGAACTGCAGGCGATGGAACGATTGTTCCATGTGAGAATCTGCAACGACGACGTGCATTCCGACGAGGACTTGATTAGGTCGTTATCGCAAAAACGTATCCCGAGGGCGGAAGACCTGGTCCGGGCCATTGACTCGAATGGATCGGAGATAGTGGCGCGGAATTTGACCCTGCGAGACGCACTGACGCTGATGCAGGCGCTCAAGAGTGAAGGGTGGCATGTGTGCGTGGTGCAGGATGCATTTATTCATGACGAGGACGTGCTGTTACGTGTAACGCAGTGGGTGAAGGCGATTTGCTCTTTGTCTAAAGAGCTTCACGTGTTGTTTTGCGACAAATTGTTTGCTACAAACGGCCATAGCAAAGAGCCGATACAAGTTATGTTTCTGTCCGACCCGTACTTTCGCAAGGACATTGTTTTGGAATTGTATGAATTGTATTTGAAGTTACAGGGGGATAAAGACCCTAAGCTGCAGTTCTCGATCGTTTTCCTAAAAGTATACAACCGTATGATGCTCAAGTACTTTTGCGGGGTGGGTACACGTGAAGAATCACTTTTTCAGTACGGCGTGCAGATCCTTACGACGCCGTCTATAGTACATCACCTGGCAACTCTCGGTTTATTGGATATGTTATTGGATACTATTAACACGGCGCTCGAGATGGCACGTTCTCCTACATTGCCACCTCACCAGCACCAAGGCGTTTATCACACGCTAGACTGCGATCATCCACTGCTAAAATTCAAGCGATACCACTTTGTGATTGAAAATTTTGGATATGTATTGGGAATCCCAGCTATGTCAAGCGCCCTTCTCTTACGGTCAGATTTACTGGATAAATGGCTGGATGCGTTGGCAGAAATTCAGGGATTGGATCCGCAGGTGCGGATACAAGACGGTCGTGCGCACGTAACATACGAGACCCAGTCGTGGCTTACTGCCTTTGCCTTTCATGCTAATGTGAGCAAAATCCTTACTTTTATTTCTAAGGGTCTTCGCTATCACGAGGCAGCAGACACGGAGTCTCGGAACCGGGATCGCGAGCGTATGGTGTTTAATATGCTCGAAGGGTTTTGGGACCAGTTGGATCGCTCTGGTGTGACTTCAACCCGGCTACAACTGTATATACCACCGTGTGGTCGACTAATGGGATCTCCGTATACTGAAAAGATTGTTAAGTATGACGTTTCTACCCAGCCAGTTTCGTTTCACAATCCTCTGCACGGATTGTTGGCTAGCTTCCTCATTGAGAGCCTTTATTACGGCCCGCCGCCAGCTCCAGGGAGTGCTATCCCGTGGATTACGAACTGGGGAGCTCTTCTTGAACGATCCATGACGAAGGTGCTACAACTTAACGGGACCGAAGGTGAGGAGCAAAATGACTTCGTTCGGCACAAGAAGACGATGTTGATCTATGGAATGATGGAATACCCGCTACGCTCCTTGGTACTTTGTGCCCAGATCGGCTGTGGACTCTGGATTCGTAATGGTCAGAATATGCAGCGTCAGATGCTAAATTATACAAGCCCGCCTTGGTGCAGCGAGCTGCGTGACTTGGATCTTTTCCTTGTGCAGGTGAGCTCCACGGTCGTGGGTTTCCCCAAGTTTCTAACGATTTTCTTGGACCGTTTTGGTCTTTCTGAGTGGCTGCTTACGTGGGCTAACGTGCGTACTGCCAGTGATGAGAGCTCTGGTATAACTGCGCGCGAGGCGCTTTCTAATGGTCCCGAGGACGAAAAGCTTGTAGGAGTATTGGAAGCTGCACTGTTGCAGTTGATTTGGATTGTAACTGAACTTACGCCCCCGTTGGATGCAATTGAACAGCGAGACACAGTGCTTCGCCGCGAGATTATTCATCGCTTGAGCCAGCATCCGTGTAGGCTGTCAGAATTGCTCGACCAGACAACATTCGTTGTTTCAACACCTTTTGGTGGCATTTCGGCTCGCCAAGAGAAACAGCACCTTACACGTTTGGAGCGCATTTTGGATGAAGTTGCTGATGAACAGGTTAAACGTTCTGTAATGGTTGCTCCTCTAGGTGGTGATGCAGGTGATGACGATAGCATGGGTGATGGTGCAATGGAGCCAACGAAGTACGTACTGAAGAAAGAGTACTTCAAAGAGTACGATCCTGCGTTTTACCATTTGAGCCGCTCCAGTCATGAGAAGGCGCAGTTTGCACGACAGGAGGCTCTGTTCAAAACGTGGAATGTAGAGGACTCGCCTATTCCGTTGGTAGCGCAAGTTCCACCTCCTCATCTATCGTTGGGCACAGTTCGATTCCTGGTACTTGAAAAGGGATTGCTTGGTATTTTACGGCTAGTTCTGGAAGATGCAAACTGCCCTGCTGATGGTAATTGCGAAGGTACAAGCTGCACAGCTGGAGTTAAGAGAACAAATGTAATGGTGGTTTTGCGTGCCATTCACCTGATCAACCTGGTAGTGCTTGTACTGAAGCGCGGCGCTGGTGGTCCCACCCTGCCACAGCAAAATGAGGTTGTATTATCCGAGACCAAGAGACGGCAAACTCTAGCGCTCTTGCGTAACGGCCCTGAGGCGTTTGAAGAAGCGGAAACAGCTTCTCGTGGCAAAAAGCGTGTAAAACGACAACCCATGTCTAAGGATGATGGAGATGTGCAAATGAGTAGTGATAGTGACCAAAACGACCAAGGTGAGGTAAAAGACCTCAGTATTGTTGCATTGCTCGTGGCTCTGTCCAAGGATATGGTCGAGCATGATTTCGAAACCTCGAAGTCGACGATTTCGGCCATCTACTGGATCCTGAATGAGCTGGCTGCACTGGACCGCGTCATTCATGCATACGTTGAGCTGAAGGTTTGGAGTGGTATGAAGAAACACGAAGAATTGGTGGCCGAGAATGGAATGTCCAAGGCACAACTGAAAAAGCTTCACCAACAGCGCGCGATCGCAGCAATGATGGCACGCCAAAAGGCATTTGCGCAGTCTAGTGCGTTTGCAGAAATGGACGAAGAAGATCAGGATGACGAGGAATCTGGTGGATCTGGATCTGTTGGTAAGTTTGGCATGGACTCAGATGATGCCAATCACGAACTACCTGGGCACACTATTGTCTATCGACCGCCACCGCCGCCTGACTGTATTATTTGTTCGCAAAAAGAGAAGGATGAACCTGTCATGTACATTGGGCATGCACAAATGAGTCAAGTTAACACACACGCGCATGAAAATATTCCCGGTGATGTAAAGACTGCTGTGGCTGAAGGAAACAAAAGCGACGATACCAACAGCAGCTCAGCTTTTTCTCCTTCGGGTTCGGTGATCTTCCCGCCCCAAATTCATTTGTCGCTGTGTGGACATGCTGTTCACTTGCACTGTTGGCAAAAATACTTCGAATCCGTGAGGGCACAGTCTCGATTCAACCTTGAACATAGTCAAACGAATATTGCCTTCGACGCACATTATGGTGAATTCCTTTGCCCACTGTGCCAGGCACTTAGCTCGATGCTCGTTCCATGCGTGCCGATTTGTGCGCCATTAACGTTGTCGGACCAGCAACGTGATCGTGATGCTATGGAACGCGTGTTCCAGTCCAAACAAGATACGTCTAGCATTCTTTCTTGGTTATCAAATGGACTGCCTAGTCGCCTAGATGCGCTAGCACCTCAAGATGAGAACATGAACGATAGCGACGATGAGGACTCCGACGAGAGGACACGGTTACAGCGCCAAGATGATATTCGTGCGATGAATCAGTTTGCGGTGTCATTTCTGGAGGCAATGATGCGCTTTCAACCTGACATGACCCATTTGGCGACCGCGATGAATGCTCTGAAAAAAGGATTCTTCTCAACGGGGCCGCAGCTAACCCATTTGATTTGGTCGTCTGTCGCTTCAACGATAACAAGCACACAACTCAGTGGAATTTCTTCGGCCATCTACTCGCTTGAAATGTTTTCATCTTCTTTGAAGAATGGCCAGAAAGGAGCGAGTTGGCGATCAAGTGCTTCTACTCGGGGCAACGGCAATCCCGGTCCTTCGACGGCTGCCTCCTCCTTTTCGTCACTGCGAATTACGAACATCTTGAATCCGGCGGTACCATGCTTGAGAACGCGTGTAGCTGTGTCGCTGCCGGAAGCCTTAGACCCACAGCTGGATCAGTTTACGCCTAAGGACGACAGCAAGCTGAACGTGTTGCTTCGTTCGCTTCGCCGCGTGCCGTTGCTCTTCACAAACCGTCGACGAGGGTTCTACCGAAGTATATGCGAGCCAATTGCACAGAATCTTCGCCTTGCTCTAGAACCTGAGCTTTGGTTACAAACTCTGTCACAAGGATCACCGCTGCAGCTTGGACAGCCTATCCTGGGCCAAGACTTGTTCTACCTTTGTGTGGCTATCTGCAGCAGTATGCTGGAGACGAAGGCCGATATCCTTCTTACCATTCGCTCTTTGTGTGTTCTGCATATGGCTCAAGTGCTTGTCCAGCTTGCCCAAATGGAAGCTGAGGATGAGGATGACTGCCTGGAGGAAGAACAGAACGAAACAGAAGGAATTAATTGTGCCTCGGACACGAGCCGCGGTGTGACGAGTGACGTTGCATCCCCAGAGCAAATGCAGGAGATGCAGCGTGGTCTTGAATTACTGATGTCGCGTCTCGCAGAGGAAGCTGGCGTTGACCTTGTAGTGAACTTTGGCGAAGGCACTGACGAGGGATCGCCTCACCGACGTCCTCCCCCACGAGGTCGACAACTTCAGCTTCTGTTCAAGTCGTCGTGCCTAGCTTTCATGCGCCAAGTTACACTTCTGTGTCGTGCATTCTTCCGAGGTGAGCAAGACCCTGATGCGTCATGGAGTGCAAATTTTGTGAGCTCGCTGCGGCTCAGCACGAACTATCACGACATGTGCCAACAACTTGGATTACCCAGGATAACGCAGCTATTGGCGGATGAAGCTCTTGTTGACTATCTTTTGCGAGCTGCTCGTGAGTTGCGTGCTCGCCCCACAAGCTCTGCAGTACCTAAAGAATTGCAGGTTCGCTACAAGCAGCACGGCCAGGCAGAACCGCTTGTCGAGGCACTTCAAGAACTTATTTCAACGCAAGCAGAACAAGGTGAAAGTGCCGGGCGAGCGTTGTTGATTGCCCGTGGCAACTTAAATGAGATACCGTCACTACCTCTTCGCCTCGAGCCTGACGTACAACAGCACAAAAATTTGTTCCACTTCGCTAATATTCGGCTTGTGAAACTGGCATCTTCGTACACGGATTTGCACTCGGAGGTACTTGGGAAGAGCAAATGCAAGCAAACGTGGAAGACGATAGAGAACCCAGCTATTTGCCTTGTATGCGAGCAAGTTTTGTGTGCTGGGACGGAGTGCTGTCGACGCCGGAGTGATGGCATGGGCGCCTGCACGCATCATGCCATTACATGCGGGGCTGGTGTAGGGCTTTTCTTCCTCATGCGATCGTCATCGGTACTTCTTGTCTTTGGCCCACGGAGTTCCTACTTCGGGTCACCGTATCTCGACATGTTCGGCGAGGAAGATATCAACGTGCGCCGCGGCAGACCGTTATATCTAAACGCCAAGCGCATGAAGGCGCTGCAAGCGCTGTACGCGAACCATCAGCTGGCCAACGAGGTTGCACGCAATCGCCGCACATCAGACCAGTACATTCGCAATAACTATTACTGAGCGAGGGGGAGTTCTGTGCTGTATAGATGGCCAGGCTCATAATCATAAAAAAGAACATAGTATCGATCACACTGCACAGCAACCTTTAGTGTATTGATAAGTGCAAGCTCTGCTACAGCTTGTGCGATCGGAAGGTCGTGTCGCCCATTTTAAACTTGAACTTTTTGCCACGGAACTGCTCAAGCGCGGCATCTGCGGGACTGCTGGCCGTCGACGAGAAGCCTCGCTTTCGATCATCGTCCGGCTTTCTCCCAAGTCCATTGTTGGCATCGGGACCGCTTAATCCCGTGTTGCCGCCACGCCCGGCGCCATTCATCATACTGCGATTCTTGCTTTCTTCCATCATGAGTCGTAGACTTTCATATCCACCGGCCCAGTTCGGAGGCTTATCTTGAACAATGTGCGCAACTGAGATAGGGGTCGTTTCACCCCATACCTTTCTGTACAAGACGATAAGTGCCACGCGCAGCCTCTGGTCCATCGCAGCAGTTGTGTTCATCAAGCTCCACAACTCTTCCACGATGCGCTTGGCTGAACTACTGTCGTCCCGAAGCTTGCTCAGGTTCGGGCGATCAAATAGTGCAAGCACCTTGTCCTTCTCCGGGCTTTTGAGAACAAAGGACGTTGGCTCCTTCATCTCAATGTAATTCATAATACCTAGCGTGTAGCTGTGGTCCCAAGTGGCCAATACTTCCTTACCAACACTTGGCGGGAATCCACGCATGCAGTTGAGACATACTTGGACTGCGAATAATCGGATTCCTGGCGATTGCTCAGCTTTAAGGAGTTCACAAAGCCATAGCATCGCCGCCGTGGCACCGTAATTGTTTGCCAGTAGAGATGCTGACCCTCGTGCCAACGCTCTGCTGGGCTTTTGATGCGCGCTTGAGCTGACATTGTAACTCATTCCCATAGATGATGAGTTGGTATCTCCACTTGGACCATTAGGGTCTTCTGCAAAATACAACCGAAGAATACTCTCGATCGCTGCTTTGCGCACGGCATTGGAATGCTTTGGCGAAGCAAACGAGTGGAAGTTTACAAGCTTTTCTTCGCAGCGCCCAGCCAATACCAAGTTGCACAGTGCCTCAAGGCAGCACACAGTGATGTTCTTGTTGTAGCTGGGTTGCACCTGGTCGTAGTGAAGATAACGTAAAATCTCGCGTACGACGGCATCTCCGTCTTCTGACCGCGCAGGTCGGTCAACATTTAGAACCGATAACGACAGTACCAGGTTACCAATGTAGTAGCAGTCGTCAGCAACTTGCGACTGGTCATCCATTTCAACGTAATTCTTTGAGTTGTCGTTCTCAGTTAGTAGCTGCAACAGGAACGTTTCAATCTCTGCCGGTGACTTTCCATTTTGAGCACGGATCATCGCAAGCGCTTTAGGAATGCTCTTCTTGATCTCGTACTCACCTGCAGCGTAATCCTGCACTTGAATCTGTTTGCTGGAAATCGACGCTTGCTGTGCTCCCAGTGCCTCCAAAATTACTTTACCGCCAGAAGGCAAGAAATAGTTAGGCAGTGGCATGTCCGTTGCTCGGTCGAAAAAGTGTTCTTTGAAGATTCGAACAAGGTTGTGCATAGCTTTCCAAATGGGAAGCTGCGTATTAGCATTAGTCAGAGGTGCGTGAATAGATTGCCAGATACCGAGTGACTGCGCTGCCTCAGCACGTAGTCGCCGGGAGTGAGTCGTCAGGCCACTCATGCATTCCGTAAGCACTCTGCATGACATCACATTCGGCTTCTCGTGTGGTCGGTGAAAAAGAGCCAAAGCACGCGCAGCATGAACACGGGATCCAACTTTTTTGTCCGACAGCAATTGCTCCATCCAGTTAAAATCTGGTTGGTGCATGACCACATGCCGCAACCAAGCGCAGCCTGTGTCGATCTTTACCCAGAATACGGGTGTATCATTCAAGCCCATACCTGGACCACCAACAGATACTGAGTCATCTGGGTCTGCAAGACCCTGACGTCTTCGTCGTTTCTTTCGGATCTTTGAGTGGCAAGGAAAGTCGAACTTGTGGCGCTTGTGCTCAATACGCTTTTGATAGGTGTACTCGCTTGTATCTTCGACAATCGTTATCGTGATAGGGCCTGTGTAAAGCTTTCCGCCTGGGGGGATTTCCTGCTGCAGAACAACTTCTGCCTGTGTCTGTTTACGGTTGTACCAGTAGCCTACTGTAAAAAACGGCATACCAGGTTCAAGAAGCCACGTACTAAGAAATGATTTCGTAAGGTCTTGTCCTGGAGCACCTGCAATCGTCTTGACTGTTTTCAAAAATGATATCGTTGTCAGAGGCTCCGACGAAGCCAACCCTCCACTCGATTTTCCACTAGCACCATTATTTGCCGTTTCACCACTAGCATCGCCTGCCTCCTCTTCACCATCACGCCCACCGCTCTTTTTATCATCTTGGCTTTTAGCTGTCTCCTCATGGTTTCCTTCACCGTTCGCAGCATTTGCACCATCGCCCCCCTCTTTGGTTGCACTACTAGCTGCAGCTGCAGCTCCCACTCCAGAAACGGCACGCTGGATCGCAATGCTTAAGTGCTTTGGCCCGACCCGCTGCTCAATCATATGCAAAACGAGCGGAGCCTTCACCTCGAGCAATGTCAACGATAGGGGATCATATTCAGAATATACATCCACCTCAGATGACAGCAATGCCGGAGACTGTTGATCTGTTGTAAGCTCCATAGTGGTTAATGCATCCATCGCTAATTGGATCCGGTATCCATATTCTTCCTCTCCATAAATTGACCGAACGTACGTGTTCACAAGATGGCCAATGACGCCAACAAGTACCCAGGCATCTTTGGTGCTCTGAATTCCAACAGCACCGCCAACCCAGCTACCAACGAGTGCCTTTACCTGAGCTAGATGCGACGGCAGCTCGCGATCAATAATCCGTGGTCCGTGCAACAGATTCTGATCCATGATAGCACCTCCCGCAATATACTGCACCTGATCTGGCAGGTCTTCCACGAACACCTGCTGATAGGTTTTAAACGGATACGGGGCTCCTAATGCCCGTTCAAAGTACGTCATCGCCGATGCCAATTTCGACGTGCAGTGAACCAGATTCTCAAAGCACTCTGGCAACGCAAAGTGCGTCATCCTAGGCATCTCCGGCGGCACGTAGAGTCTGAAAGGCCCCACAGCAAAGCCAATCGACGAGCAATTCGCCTTGGGGTTGACCACGTACCTGAAAGTCCTCCACTGCATTCCGTCGGCGTCCGGCTCGGGGTTCAGCACCTGCTGCACCATTTGTCCGCTGCAGACCGCCACACACCAGTCCGGCACCGTGAGCTCGATGCGGAACGTGCAGGCGTCTCTCAGCGTGTCTCTGCACGGCATCCAGGAGCGCGCTCCGTCGCAGAGCCCGCCAAAGGGTCCGCAGTACGTGTACATGTGGGGCGACCTTTTGGGCTGGTACTGCTCGTCAGGCAGCACGAACCTCACGCCGCCCGTGGGCTCGTCAATGTCGTACTCGATCCTGACGACCACGGGCTTGAAGCCCGTGGAGCTCTTGGGCACCCGATCCAGGTCCCAGGCGTCCAGTACCAACTTTTGTTCCTGGTGCGTGCCAACTTCTGTCTCTTCGTCGTCGTCTTTTGCCACTTGTTGATCCCTCCTTAAGTTGCTCGAGTCGTCGGCGTCCTCCTCGTCCTCCTGGAAGCTGACCTCGCGCGGGATCTCCACGATGAGCTCGCCCTCCTTGGAGGCCACGATGGCGCCGCGGTAGAACAGGTCAAAGGTGGCCAGGTCGCGGTAGTTCTCGTCCACCACCTCGCCCAGGAAGTTAAGTTGCTCGAAGGAAGCGGCCGCGCCGTCGATGCGCACGCTGCGCACGCGCAGCTGGCGCGCGTGCAGCCGCAGCACGCGCAGCTCGGCGGCGCGCGGGGCCAGCACCACCTCGGCCACGCCCGCCACGTGGCGCCGCAGCACGTCCACGCGCAGCGCCACGCGCTGCTGCAGGTACTCAAAGTCGCCGATCATCTTTTGTCGCGCAACGTAAGCGACTTCGCTCCCGCGCGGCAAAAGACGAAGTGACGGCCGAAGAGCCCAGGCGGCGACTGGTGTGGACCACGCAGTTGGAATAAAGTTGCGCAACGTAAGCTAGGTTGAAGTTGCCTTGACCATCGCAAACGGCGTGGAGTTTGTCCGTCGCAGCAATGGACTGGAAGGGAGGTACGTTGGAATGCAATTGATGTGGTGGGTTGTGTGGGTAAACGAGATTGCATTGATGAAGGAGGTCGAGAAGGAGAGATGGGATGAGTTTTTTTTTTTTCGCTGGACGTGATGCTGTTTGCTGGTCTGTTCACTCTAACGTCGACAATGACTGCGAGGTCATCAATGCAGCTTTCTTGGTCGTCTGGCACGGCTAGCAGCAATTGCTTGTTCTGGGTCGATGCGCGGGCATCACGCTTGCAAGTTGTACCACCGAGGTCTGCATGGAAATGCTGCGTGTCCCATCCCTGCCTGCGACTGGCGCGACTCAGTCTGCGATCCGCCTCGAGAGGACCAAGCTGCGTTTGACCGGGAGGACCATGCCCCAAGAGCGTTTTGACGCGCTGCCTGCAGACGCGCTGGACGCCGTGAGCTGCTTCTTGACCGGGTGGGACCTTTTCCAGCTTTCGCACACGAACTCGCAATGCTGGAACCACTTTTCGCGATCAGCCGAGTGGAGACGACGACTACCAAGGCTAGCGCAGCAAAATGGTGCTGCGAAAGCATCATGCAACGAGGCGAAGAGAGCGTATGTGCAGGCTCGGTCTTTTATGTTTGACGGTCTTCGACTGGAGGAGCGACTGAGTCATGGCGGCGGCACGGACGGAGTTGGAGCGGTGGTCGAGGATCCTGTCACGGGAGAAGGACTCACCGATACTTTCACGAGCAGTTCGTCGTTCGCAATGGACATGTGGTTCAGTCTACTGGATGGTGAACACGATGGTGTACTGACGGGAGGCGTTCTACTTGGTGGACAATCGCCTCTAATAAGCACGTGCATGTGGACGAACCACCACGTTGCGTTCGTGGCAGTGGATGCCGATCGCAATTTGTTCTGTTCGATCCTTGACGGCGATGCAAATTGCGTGGCCATAAATCTTGACGTTAGTCGATGGTATCACCTTGCTCTGTCGTACGTGAGAGGGACGCAGCGAGTCCATCTCAATGGAGAGTTGGTCAGCGAGCTCGAAGGGCAATTGTACGCTTCGTGGCATGAACTCTCGCGAGTGCAGGTGGGCACCGGGTTTGTGTCGTCGTTTTGGAGGCAAAAATCGAGGCTGCAGCTGGACAGGAGCCCTCGGACGTTCTGCGGGTGGCACAACTTTTATGGTATAGTGGATGAGGTTCGAGTCTGGAGCCAGCCATTGTGCCTGGAAGAGATCCAAGAATTGTCCCGATTGCAGGGTGAAAGGATGACTGTGGTGCCATGGTACTCATTAAAAGACCTAACACATGTCTTAACTCTTAAGCGCGTCGCTTGTTCAAGACCCCTGGAGCACGTTGTTCAGGTACACAAGAAACATCAAGCAGAGTGGAGTCTTTTAGCAACGTTGTTCAGATGGAGGCAAAATTTTCACGAGTGGCTGTAGCACATATTTCTTATTACTCATAGAACGTAGTGCTTCCAGCTTCTTGTAGCTAAATTGTGGAGCTGGATTGAACACTTCAGCAAATTTAATACAGAAATTGCGTTACTGAAAAGCAGGAATACTGTGGTTTGCAACAGCGCGATATTACGTGCTTTTCCAAAACTTGAAACACTTTCTCATCTATTTTGTAGTGTGAAGATAAAACATAATGCTGGGTCAGAATACTTACACATGCACGTATTTTACTAAACAGTGAAAGTATGTTATTAACGTTGTTACACCTACTGACAAAATTTGTCGGTTTGGTACACAGTAACAGTGTTGCTGGTGCACATGTTAAAGTCGATGGTGCATGTACACCACCATCCTGCATTATTTTAAACACAGCTCGACTCGTTTTGGGCAATCTGCTCGTGTACTTTAAGATCGTTGCTACAGCTCCTGCTAGTGACCTTTTCACGCTTGCTTGTCTACAGCTTCCTCTTCCCGAAAGTTTGATAGCTTGAAGCTGTTTGCTTGTGACGAAACGATTGTCATGTTGATGATAGAAGTCGTGGTTCGTGTTGGTAAGACAGAGTTGTTGTGAGAACTTCTCACTGAGCTGGAGGTACCTTAAGCAAAAGTGACAACCAAGAAGACACTGCCCCTTACCTAGAACGTTCTTCTTATCAGTACTGAGTCACGTCAGCTTACTAGGGTGAAAATCACCTTCTTCTGACTTCTCGTAGAAATGACCTTGTGCGCAGGTAACGTGTTAATAGGTTGTTGTACACAGTAACTTTACGTGTTACCAACAGTATACGAGGTATACTGTACACCGATGCCGGCGCACCTGTCAGTGACAACAGACTATTGTGATTAAGAATACCGTAGGAAAAATACGCATGCAATTCACGCTGCTTTGCTGTTTATGTATTTCGTTCGTGCGCACAATCAAAATCATAGCCACCATTTAACCGCATCATTTTACAAATTGCCTCCTAAGACTTACCGTGCAGTCATCAACTAAAATGCAACGACATTATATTGCTTTAATCCTTGTAGCCCGCCTCTTTGTTTCCTCTGTGATGCTGGACTAAGTATTTTGAAAGAAGGCGCGTTGAAATTTGATGCAAGTCACGAAGTTTAACAAGAGGGCCTCCGGGCACTGAGAAAGCTACTATAACGAGGTGGACAATGATAATCTCGCCAACGAAGAGCGAGGTGGAGCATTTACTTGGCTGGTCAGCATTTTAAGGCCGACAAACGCTTCAAAGATGCTGAGGACGCCAAAGCATTTAATGGCATGACCACCTTGTTTAATGGATTCAAAGGGAAAACGGATGATGAAATCATCGGTTCCCTGAAAAGGATGACGAAAACCCCAGACGAATACATGGCTCTGACAGAAATATTCCGTCTGTATACGATGTATGGAACCAAGTGGCTTCGAACTCGCATGGTGAAGAATAAAAATGAAGAGAGAGCGACAAAAGCGTTTGACGACATGATTGTAATATTCAAAGCGTGGGGCAAGCAAACGGGTGCTGATATTGAGAAATCGCTGAAAGATATCACAAAGACCAAAATGGAATATCATGCCATGTCCGAAATGTACCGACTGTACCGAAAGTATGGAGAGAAATGGCTGCGACCACGATACATGGAGGCACTATCATAACGGCGCCGACGGGATATAGTAGACAGGTTCTAAAGCCGCAGTAGCATTTCTTACAGAATTCAAGCGTCTCCTTTGAGTCGACATTTTTACAGCTTCCTCATGTTTAGTGCACCCAATCTATTACTTTAGGTTTGGATCATCAAAGCATTTTATCTGTGGTACTTTCGGGGCACGCTGCGGTTCCACATTTTCCAGAACTTCATGTTTCAGCAGCAAGGAACCGAGTTGCCTAGAAGTCCAAATAATCGATAAGCACCTTTTTCCTTTCTCTAGGGCGAGTGCAGCAAATTGATTTCGTTCGAATCCACAAATTGCGTCTGCCATGAGAAGGCTTAATTGTCGCAACTATCGAGGCGCTACTAGTCTCACCACCATTTGCAAGCTGGAATTCCATAATGGTTTGGGCCTGTAAACAGAACTTCCAGACGCGAAACTCGTCTACAAGCCCATTAAAAGAATACCATCCAGCTCTTCTTTGATGAGAAGGGGCGAATAGCTCCCCTAGCAGCTGGAGTATAGTCGCAGTAGCCCGTGCCGATCTACTCATGCCGACATTGCTGCCATCGCTGGTTCAGTTCCCCCACCGTCGACCACATTAAAGCCATCAATAAAAACATTTTGACGCCTCTTATCAACATCGTAAGTGAGAGTTAAATGATACCAGCGATTTGGCTCCACACTTTCATTGACCGCTACCTTTTCATCGACCACGGAACAGAACAATTTGTTGTGCTCATCAATCAGAACCAAATTTTCGGACATGCACAACATCAAAGAGCTAGAAGCAGATTTTATCTGCAGTCCGTAGATAACCCCTCCAGCAGGCTCTTGCAAACTGCCGGGAAAAGCACAGAACACACATCGAAGCTAAAACTTTCGTGTGTTTCTTTCCGAAGCTGAAAATGATTGCCAGGCCAAAACCCAGGGAAATCGGGTCGCTCCAGCAACGCAAAACCTGGACGAGATTTTTTATTGTGTGACCTGCCATTGGCATTGGGTCTGAGAAAATGGAGCGACCGTGCCTGCATGTACCGTTGCTTCCACATCTGCTGAGGTAGAGAAATACTTGTGATCTCACAATTTTACGACGCGATCTTGCCAGAATGAGTTGTCTGGCAATGCCCAAAGAGCCCACGAGTTTGTGTGCGAGAGGCGGAAGAAACAACAGATAATGTGCGCAGCATCGATAGGAATCTCGTTGAATCCCATGAGGCAAGCTGCAGCCCCAGCAATCGTTTTAGAATATAGACAAAGCGATATAACGAAACTAAATGAAAATGTTTGTTTAAATCGTTCTAAGGTGCCTACAGATGTGTTTTGGTTATGAAGAAAAGTCAAAATTGGGTATATTGGGTATATTGAAGGATAGCTACATGTATCACGCATGGACGAGTCGTGGTTAATGCGTGGTTAATGCGTGCTGAGTCAACTATCTGAAGCATAACTTTCAACCGTCTATTCAGTCCAGACACTCGATATTCTACCCTTCTGAGACTTGTTTGAAGTTTCGATCTTCAAACTATGAACCAGCAGCAACCATTTTAGCCTCTGTTATACATTATAATGCGAAATAGCATAAGGTACTGACAACAGTCGCCGAGTATCGTCACTGCGTGTCCATTTCCGAGTTAGGATCAAAATAGTCTTTTGCTTCGCAAGTGCTGCAGGTCCAACGCTGGACACTGAAACAGCAAGTCCACACCAAAACTAAGATGTCTACAATTGCCCCAGCAGCTCCGAGCTACAGTGATCTTCCATTGAAACCGTTTCC
The DNA here is from genome assembly GCA_033558005.1 of Phytophthora taxon juncus. NCBI lineage: Eukaryota > Oomycota > Peronosporomycetes > Peronosporales > Peronosporaceae > Phytophthora > Phytophthora taxon juncus. The sequence continues at coordinate 2,872,055 of JAUCEE010000021.1, forward strand.
GCCTCATGGCATCAACATAAGAAGAGCTAACATTGTGGAGTCTGCGCTCCGAGTGGTGTTGCTGATGCGGCACAAATTACAAATGGAGCACTCGCTTGCCTTGTCAATTTCATTTTTACACTAGGCAACTTTTTCTCAAAAACGGGGAAACTCCAGCCAACCAGTCTTAGGGAGCATTTTTGACAGCAACGATGGCATTTGCGACGACCTGGCATTGTGTATCCGTATATGTTGCGAGTGCATTCGCAATGAGGAAGCTGCACCGCTACGATAATCCTGAAAAATACTGGGGGTTCATGGAAATTGCGCGGTAGTTGTTTCAGCGAACGGTTGTAGTTTACGCTTTAGTAATTGTGCTTACGACAGCAACAACTTTTCTCTAGTCCAGAGTGGACTCATTTAAGCTTTATTTCTACGTTGGTTGCGCTCTCAATACACTATATACAGCTGGGGCCGATGAGGCATGCAAGAGTATTTTTCTTTTCAAGACAACAGAGGGAACTCAAGAGAAACGCGAGCTAACTCTTCATATTTGAGACGATTACTTCGCACACTACCCCGAGCTATAAGCTTCGCTGCAACCAACACCCTCCTCTCTGCTGGTTTCGTTCACGTGTGCAGTACACTTCCAATAACAACGGACTTAGAACTTTTAGCCTTTGGACTCGTCAGTATGGCTTCTAAAGGAACAGTCCTGGGGATAACAAAGCACGTCATTTCTAAAAAGAAGGTTGCTCGACCGGAAACAATTTATATCGCCACAGCAGTGCCAACGGTGATTATTAACACCCAACTTCGACTGTTCATGCTTCGTTCAAACTCAGCAACTGTAAAGGGATTTCTTCTGTTTGGTTTGGTTGGGGGGCCAGTCGTACGTATGTCAAAAATTTCATTGATGTGGCATGACATTCGTGTCCGCTCACTTTATCTCTAAGACGAAGACCAAACCAAGGGGTGCTATAACTTTATATGCGAGGCATTCAAGCGAGAGCCACGATCAACCAGTGCGCCTACAATCAAAATTGTTCCACTACGACGAGCCTCGACTGCACGCCGCTCATCGGTGCGCTTGGCTTCGTTCGTTGGTTGGAAGCAAAAGCTGATCAGCTTCCACGCCGCGGTAGCTCATGCTGATATGTGTTCTGAGTACATTGCAATCGCCTGCTCAATGTCGATTTACTAATTCTTCCGAAGCCATCCCAGACTAGGTTGGGATGAAGATACTTCAGCTCTAACAAGAGTGATCGTAATGGGCCCATATCAAATCGGGATTGAGATTATAGTGGACTGGGTGTGCTGCATGTGGGAGATCCGGCACGGGATCTCGTTCCATGATTTTAATCATCTCGAGGGGTTTCTAACGGTGCTCTTTTCTAGATGCACTTTGACGTCAATATCTATATCCGCAGTGTTGTACGTGCGCGATACTTAACTTGGTACGCAATATAGATAGGTGGTGTACACAGAGTTTAGACACGTGTACTTCTGAAACCAAGTCAATGTTAAAAATGTCACGGCTGGTGGTCTGTGAAGAGTATCGCTTTGGAAGCGTCAAAACGCTTGTAAACATCACTCGTGGCATGGTAGATGGGAAAAACACATGAATGCCGCCGCCGACAAATTCTAGCGTCTCTCGTGCCGGTGAAAGCTCGTAGCGCTTCGAATGATATGGCACTGGTAGGTGAACCTTTAAAATAAAGGGGGGAAATGCCAGACGTATATTAACGTGATGATGACTTGCACAGACTGACTACGCCACACCAAGTGTGCTGACTTGGACGATAAATCAACTCACTGAAAGTGTGCCAAGTATTAAACCGCCCGTACTTACTCAAGTAACACAGATAGAAACTGAGTACGCTGATGAAACTCGTCAGGAAGTGACAACTACGGATGCCGACATTCAACATGAGCAGCAAATGTGTATAACTGACCAGCAAGAACGAGTCCGTCTGGCCTGGCAGAGCTTAATTGTCGAAATACGTCGCGCCCGAGGCCTGCTCATCCAGTAGTGCTTTCTACCACGAACTATCAGGCGTCTTTGCAAAAGCTGGACCACATCGATCGTTTGTTCCAGACGTACGTCCGTCATCAGTTGTCGGTGCAAGATGTAAACTTCGCTATCCCAAGCTAACACAGAGCTTCTATGCATAGAGCTGCGGCAAGCTTGCAGACATTAACTGTAGATCAGGATTGCCTTGTTGCGACGCAATGCTATGCCGGTGCGTATATTGCCTCACTACTGTTGTGAGCGCTGATAACTGATGAATTTTTTAACAGGCACTGGAGCAATTAAAAACGATGCTGAAGGCTCTAGAGAGCCGCAATACAAACAACTAAACTCGCCAACGAGACGAAATATTTATCAATATGTTAGAACAGACGTGACAATGAAAAGATACTACACTGCATCATCAAGATACCGCATGAAAAATATCACCATATGATGTTGTCTACACTTTGTAGAGCTTCATAGTACTTTCAGTATTGATTAGAGTTTGCAATCTCAAGATAACGAAAACACTGCTCGCGTGAAGAATGACCGTTGCTGTAGGTTTCATCAGTTTACACCTATTCGGTGCGTACGTGCATATAGTCGTGGTTGGTGCCAGAAGGGAAAACGGACGATGAAGTTGCTAACACCAATGGCGAAGAGCCCAAAAGAATATGCTGCCAAGACGGAGATATTCCGTCTTTATAAAATGTACGGTACTAAACGGCTGCGAACAAGCAGGCTAGAGAGGCAAATGCCTTTGGCGACATGATTGCAATGTTCAAGGAGTATGACAAACAAAAGGCTAATATTCAATGAGCGATCCATGATACGTATCACGAAAGATGACAAGGAATATGCCCATTTGCTAAGCCCATACGAACTCTTCAAAAGGAACGGGATTGACGGCTACGATCGATACTTGTGACACCTTAACAAGGCTGTTGCACAAAACATGCGTGAACTTTTGTGCTGGACGAATAGCTGCCATACAGTAACTTGAATATCTTCGCTTTAACAATCGTTGTGATCATCTTTGTTGTCTGCGATACCTGCTTCAAAAACGTATCGGCTGGCCCCAGAAGGAAGTGAAGTATTCTTGAAAACTGACTTCACTCACGGCGTTATGGACAACGAGGACAGAAATGGACTTCTCACCCAGTTTGTCGGTATGTTCAAGACATACAGAGGTCTCCAGTCCATTCTAAGAACCAAGTTTTTTTCAAGAATTCGGAAAGAAGAACAGACGATGAAATCACAAGTGCGTTGACATTGATAGCGACTACCGATATTGATTCTACGCTCATTGTATAAGGCCTTCGGAACAAAGTGGCTCCGAATTTACAAACAAAGGCTAAAGCCGTAAAGGGAGATCACCAACACCGACAAGCAATATCGTGCCTTATAGAAAATAAAAATATACCGACTGTACAGAACGCAGGGGTTGGCGGGCTGCGATCTTTGTACATCAAGGCTAAGCTACGCAGTATACAAAAATAAAACTTCGTTCCTTTCGAGATCAAGCCTGGTTTGAGAACCTGACTTTAAGCAGTTCATTTCTTTTCTTTTCTTTTAGCATCAGATCCCAAATGGAGTACCTCTCGCTTGAAGCTTGACCGGTTTTCGTTCAATAAATTACCGAGCACTCCGTTTGTTCAGAGGCTTACTCATTACTTTCCCAAAAGCTCTCATAGATCCAGTGCGCAAGATTGGCTACAGCCCCAGCGTTAATCCTGAGGTGGGGTTCATAACAGCACGCACCACGAACGAGCTCCCATTCGATATCGCTAAAATTGTAAGTGCGAGGCGGAAGCAACTTCTCAGTTGCCACTTGATACCGAACAACGGGATCTTTGAGCGTTCCCCAAGGATAATCCCCGGTTATGGCTTCAATTACACACATGCCAAAAGAGAAAATATCAGAGGCAAAAGTTGGCCGACAGCCAAGCAAGCATTCTGGGGCTTTCCACTGGTACGCCCCCAGTGCTCCCATTTCAGCTTTCTCCGTCTTTGCTACAAAGCTCAACCCAAAGTCAGCTAGCTTCACTTTTCCTTCACTGCAAACTAGAATGTTGTTTCCCTTGAGATCACCATGAACGATTCCGAGCTCATGAAGGTGTTGGAGCCCTAATGCTGCTTGCCATATCGCTTTCCATACGTCGAGTTTTTTCTTTCCTTTTAGAAACGAGACAATCGTCCCACTGGTAGCTCTCTCACATACAAAATACGGTCGGTCTTCAGAGCATGCACCATACAGCTTGATGATGTTGTCATGGTTAAGAGTAAACCATAAGTTTGCTTCTCGTCGAAACTGCATCTGATTCTCTGCATCAAGAGCTTTTTTGATCACTACATCTGTACCAAACCACTCACCGCGATACACAGCAGCGAAAGAGCCATCAGCGATGTGATCTCTAAGGACTACTTGATACGATGGAAGAAACCACTTTGGTGTGCCACTTGCCTTAGCGAATGAGGGCATCACGTGTGACCCAGCTTGATGCACCCCTACGTACGACGAGTAGATACTGTACAGCCGATGAACGACTGTATCCACACCTATCCGTGACTCGGGATTAAATTGGCACATCTGTTGCACTAAGTCCCATTCATCATCGTTCATTTCACGCGGCTGAGGTGGTAGCCGGCGTCGAGTAGTAACTTCGTATTTTACTGCTTCATCTGGTATCTTTTTCCCCCACGGAAATGTTCCTGTTAATACTTCCAGGATACACATCCCGAACGAAAATATGTCTGAAGCAAAAGTTGGATGGCTTCCACTCAAATATTCAGGTGATTTCCACCGAACTGACCCGCGGCCGACATCGTAATTGATGTTACTGATCAGCTCACTAAATCCAAACCCAGATAGTTTTACCTCGTTGCTCGACGTCACCAGTAACTTTCTTCCACTGAGACTGGCGTGAACAATACCATTACTGTGTAGGTACTGCAAACCTAGAGATGCGCGCCACAACGACCGCCAGATTCTGGAAGGACCCATGGTTTTTGCTAACGATACCAACGTACCTTTCTCAGCTAGTTCACATATAAATGCAAGTCTCCCTTCGTTGCATGCACCATATAGTTTGGTTACATTTTCATGATTCAAAGAGAGCCACACATCAAGTTGCCGTTTGAATGTTTCCTGAGTTCCGTAGTTTGGAGGTGGCCGATGGTGTTTTACTGCGACATCAGTACCAAGCCAATAGCCATGATATACCGTACAAAATGATCCACGCTCGATAAATTCTCCGATCTCTACCTGGTATGCTGGAATAAGCCACGATGGAGAATGATCCACATGATTCTTTTCTTCAATCCCCGGTTTGTTCATTAACAAACTAAAGTCATTTGACCTCCGATTAACCATTTGAGATCGCCACTGATGAATTGAGCTGTCAGCGTTGATACTAGACGTGCCCAAAATGAGACGATCGATTGCAAAATTAAATGCATTACCGCTATCTTCAACAGAGCGAGCGTTTTCTGGGGAGCCCAAGTAGTCATATTCATCTGATTCGTTTTCGTCGAGGTAGCAAAAAAAGCTCCACAGAAGCTGGCCAAAACCATTTACGAACGATGCTGGTGGTGATTCTAATTGGTTATAGATATCTTCAAATCGAGCGTGAATGCATTTCGATTCTACATCTCTGCACATGCCCTCTATTTCAGCAAGGATTTTTGTAATTGTCTGGCGAGCAATCGGAACCATATAGGTTCCTGCATCAATTACAATTTTATGATCGCCAGGAATATCGGTTTTCTCTTCACTTGCTGCTAGTAGTTCCATCTTGTATATCACAGCCTCCATACCGTTCTTTTCGGTACCATTGGAGTTGCATAGAATTTGAAGAATTTGGCACTCAGCTACAGTTAAAACCTTCGGCTGAGAATTCAAAAAGTCGGCTTGATATTCTTGATGTGCCTTACTAGTAACTGTTGACCGGAAACGCTCAATCTCTTCAATAATTGCGAGTCCAAATGAAAACATATCCTTCGAAGTGGACGCAATGCAAGTTTCAGTGTCATTAAGATGCACCAACCCGACCGCACTCAGTACACCTTTTGCTTCCCACTTTGGCTTCATCAAGTCGGCTAATGACAGCTGCTCATAGGCAAACCCTTGCTCGTGGATGTAGGATAGGCCCTTAGCACAACCTATCAGTAGGGGCCATGATACACCCTGAGCGAAAACGGATTCACAGTTTTCGACAAGAATGAAAGGTATCCCAACGTGACAGCCGCCGTAAATTTTACGCAAAGATGGGTGGCGCAATTGTGTTGAATTCTTCATCGTTCGCAAGCAAACTTCTTCGCCATCTAAATTCTCACTCGACGGAAACCTGCCTTGTCCATGAGTTCCTGACGTTGTAAACCAATGTGGGATTGATCCAATAACAATGCCAGTATGCAAAACTGCGAGCGTGTAGATCCCTGATATGCTGTCCAGTTCTTCTGGTGTCAACGTGTGATAATGGGCTTCAAAACCATATTTTAATTTCGTAAGCACTTCCAACTGGTGTCTGTCATCGCCAAGTTCATGTATCAACAGCGGCTCATCTACGAGTAAGTCTTCATAACCTTTAATATGATCGTGACGTTCTTCTTCAAAGCGTTTCGTCCATTCCGCCTTAATATTGACATCCGTTATGTTAGCAGCTTGTAGTGCAGCTTCTTGTTCACGAAGAATAAAGGCTGCAACGCTTCCCGTTCCAGCCAGTTGAAGCAATCGAGACTTACAGTTGTGATCGGAGAGATGACGATGTAGACGACTGAAAATGTCACTTACTGCGTTGTTGCCTTGGCTTATTTTCTGAGCTTGTTGCAGAAAATGTCGTCCCAGCTTGATATCGAATGTATCATTTTGAATAGTGGTTGCTCCAAATTGCAATAGTGTCAAAGCTTCTGTTTGATCAAGTTCTTCATCGATCTGGTCTAAGAACAACAGTGGATCCTCCGCCAGTGTATCCATAACAGAACGTTGCTGTCGATATGTAACTTTCCATTTTGGCTGCCAGCGATGAACTTTACCACTCCCGCTAAAACTCGGTGACTCGAGGAGAAATCGGTCGATATCACGATGGATGCTGTAGTTTTTGCCTGCCAGTGTTCGGGATGCACCAATGCTAACAACTGAAGTTTGGGTGACGTCAATGCTGTGGTCTTCTCGCTTGGTTAAAGCATCAATAAATCGAATCAAAATCATGCTGAAGTTTTCTACCATTCTCGTTGGCAGAGGGGTTAAAGTCGAGCGCATCTGGTCGTACAAATTCCTAAGGCGATCATACAATGGTCCATTAACGTCTCGGAAGGCTGGAAGAGCATTGCACAACCGACTAGCTTCTTGTATCGCGTAGTTCACAGTGTAACCTAAGGAAGGAATGGTGTACAAGCCCACATCAGCTACTGTGGTAGAGGCGACAGGATCTTTAGGGGTGCATGGCTTATGTACTAGACCTTGAATTCGATGCACAATACCTTCCATAGTAATGCTTGTTTCAGTGGAGCTTACGGACATGTATTGCACAAGTTTCCACTCATCGTTACCAAAAAACGAGGGCTTGCTATGAGGAAATTTGTTCTTAATAATCCCATTATCTCCTGGGCAGCGTGAGCGCTCGAGTAGCTTTAGAATAGCGAGTCCGAACATTCTGATATCTGATGCTTCGTTAGCTGGTTCCTGTTGTACCAGTCCCATTCCACTCACCACCCCGCTCTTCGATGATTCCGAAAAGAGGAGATTTTTAGAATACATCGACAAATCGGCATATGCGAGGTTCATCTCGTGTAGGTATCGGAGAGCATGTGCACAACCAAGAAAGTTCGACCACGTAGCCGTCGTTTTATCCAGCACGCTGCAATTTTCGTGTACGACGAACGGTTCGCCAACGTGGCAAGCTCCGTAGAAGTTCCTAATCCTCGGATGATGAAGCTGCGACCACGTATAAACGTTTCGCACGCACGCTTCCTCTCCTCCGTCCACCACCGACTTTGCTGCTCTTGGCCACTCTGTCTCCGTGGTCACGAACCAGTCCGGAGTCGTCACCGCCACCACTCCAAAATGCTGTGACACCTCGTCATACACCCTCGCCATCACATCCACTTCTCTCGGAGTCAGCAGCTCTCCACAAGTTTCGACGTCGCTCTTCAGCAGCGTCAATATCTGCACCGCGTCGTCTTCCGAGAGATATCCAGCCACCCAACCTTCCTCCGTCATCTCCATCTCCCATTTCTGCATCCTCTCGTCCCTTTCCAGCAGTAGCCGCCCGTACCAGGCCTCCCTCGTAGGCTGGTCGTCCAGCAGCCCCATGACCCCCAGCAGCGCGTTCATGGCACGCACCAAAACTCGGACCTCTCGTCCTGTACTGACCAACGTCTTCAATCCGTCGGTCTCCTGCTCAAAGACTTGGAGCTGCAGTTGCAGGTCCTGCACACACAGCGATAATGGACCATCGTCCGCTACGTCGCTCAACGACGACACCAAGTGGCGACCGAGTGCCATCGATCCGGCGATCTTTCAACTGCGTCGGCTTCACGTATCAGCGGTGGCGGCCACCCGAGCTTCCCGCAGACGCACCTTCTGTCCAGGCCACGGGCGATTTGAACTGAGACCGCGTGCCTTCATGAATCGAGAGCTGATGTTATGCTTTAGTTCCCAGTCATGACCGAGCACACGTATTGAGGGATGCTAGCAACCACCTCGCTGTAAACTCGATCGTGTAAGTTCACAAGGTTTGTCAAGATCCCGGGAACAAATCAAACGTGACGGGAGTTCGTTTGCTTCGATCGCCGCCTTCAGTTGATCGATCGAGTGGATTCCACGCCCGGCAAGTGTTTGGGTAGTGCGTGGCTCCACGAACCGCAGAGACCGGATCGTGCCGTCGAATTCCGGGATAATCTCTTGCCGCAGGAATCGATCTTCGTTGCTGTGAGGAACGACAAATACTACTGCTACTCGCTTGGGATTGTGTTTGACGATTTCAAGCAGTCCGAGCTTCCCTAGAACCGCCATGATCTTAAAGGCGTGGACTGGATGCGTTAGTGAAGTTGCCATTTTGAACAGCATTAAAGGGTTCTTCGCGGTCGACGCGATGATTTCATCTGCCACCGCAATGCTACCGGGAGCCATTGTCGGAAGGTAAAACGCGTTAAGGGACTCGAATGTGTTCGACTTCAGCTGATGATACGGACTAACCATCACTGCTGAAGGGACACAAGTCATTCATTTCGAGCACGTCCGCCGTTGGATGCGAGCCCTCTCCAGCCCAGTCACCTCGAAAGTATCATTACGCTTAGGTTCTCGTAACAACCGGAGAGAAAGTATACAGCTCCGCTCTAACTGTTGATGAATATCAACACGGAAAACCCAATCAGTCAGCGGTGTAACATAAGGAAGCACCTTCAGCCAGTCAAGCAGTATTCTCCTGTCGTTGGTTGCTTTCAGCAAATTCTCGCCTAGCTTCTCCACGACGAACGGAGATGCGAGTTGCTTCGTCGCAAATCCCGTCCGGAAAGGCATTGTCCACCACGAAGTGAAAGATGCCATCACAATTGGTGTACTTCACCCTCCCGGTGGCAGCATTGTCAAGCTGCTCTGGAGTCGAAGAATGTGTAAATCATGTCTAACAGATCTCGCGTACTCCTTTGGACAATAGTTTTTGTTGGGAGGAGGCATTTTCTCGCGATTCCATTGAAAGTGTTATACCGCGCCTCGATATCGACGTCGCTAATGCCATTTGCGTTACTTTCGTCAGTGAGTCCGAGTACTAAGGCGGCTTCTCGTAGCTCTTTGCACGTCCAGAGAGGCATGTGCAGAGTGCTAGTGTTCGTTCTCTCCGCCTTTAGCCATTGCTCGTCTGAACTTGTGAAAACTACCATCTGAGCGTCGCCCTGAACCATGTTGGGAGCACCATCACAAATGAAGATAACCTTCTTGTTCTCCTCAGTCGCGCGATCCCAGATTACAGCTTCATCAATTTCACGATTACGGACTGGTATGCCCTTGTAGCGAGGCGAACCGCGTTATGTCGATAGGAGACTGCAACGATCCAGGCGTCGGCATCATATGCCCGAAGAGTTGAAAAAGTAAGCATAGAAGATGGAGTTGCCAATGCCTGCCGCATACAAACCAACCACAGTCAGATTGAGACTGTCATCGATAGCATGGATAGACACGATTCTAATGGAAATGGATCATGACTCGGCAGGACTGTCGGGTCTAGAGCCATCAATCTCACAATCGACCACAACTGTGTTGCAGTTCCCATGCGCCCGACACACACACCGTCCGCGACAATCGCGCCGGCTGATCCGTCGGTCTCTGCGGCTTCTCTCACGCGTTCGTATACAGCGGCGGTTGTCACCCCCACAGCATCTCGGCGCGGGTATGCGGCGCTGCTCCTGGCGCTCGTGCCGTCCGTCCGCCGCTTGGAGGCCTCCCGACGTCAGTCTCCGATCTTCCGCGCGGCGCACGAGCCCCTGTCATGGTGCACTTCGCCGCCCTCTCCGCGCTGCCCACGCGCGTGAACCGCGTGCTGGTCGTGGGCGCCGTCGAGACGCTGCAGGCGCAGACGGCGGCCGACAGCTTCCTGCAGCAGGCGCTGGCGCGCGCGTCCGCCGCGCCGGCGGGCGCCAACCCGCAGCTGCTGCGCCACGCGCTGGCGTCGCTGCGGCCGGGCGCGGACGCCGGCGCCACCGCCGAGCTGCTGCTGGCGCGCGCGGCCGGCGACGACGCGCTGCCCGTGGCGCTGCACGCGCTGCCCACGCAAGTGTCGCGCGGCAACTGCGCGGCGCGGCCGCACGCCGTCTCCGCCTTCGTGAAGCAGCACAGCGCGCTGCTGGGCGTCGACGCCGACGCCGACGCCGACGAGCTGGTGCTCGTGCTGCTGCTGCTGCCCGGCCACGCGCTCACGTGGTTCGCGGCCGGCGCCGCCGTGGCGCGCGCCGCGCCGCTGTACGCGCACACACGCGCGCGCACCAACGCGCTGCCGGGCGGCGCGGCGCAGCCCGACAAGCTGGCCGTGGTCTTCGAGACGCCGCTGACCCCCGAGCAGCGCGCGCTGGCGCAGCACACGGCGGACGCCATCCAGCTGGCCGCGCGCCTCGTGGACGCCCCGGCCAACGAGCTGCACTCGGACGCTTTCATCGCCGAGGCGCGCGCCGTGGCCGCCAGGACCGACTCGGCCATCACCGTCATCCAGGGCGACGAGCTGCGCGAGCGCGGCTTCGGCGGCATCTACGGCGTCGGCAAGGCGGCCGCGCACAAGCCGGCGCTCGTGTGTCTGAGCCACGTGCCCGCCGGCGCCGAGCACACGCCCGGCGTGGCCATGGTGGGCAAGGGCATCATCTTCGACACGGGCGGCCTTAGCATTAAGACGGGCGGCATCATGGTCGGCATGAAGCGCGACATGGGCGGCGCCGCCGCGCTGCTGGCCGCCTTCGAGGCCGCGTGCCACGCCAAGAACACCACGGACAAGACGCCGCTGCACGCCGTGCTGTGCGTGGCCGAGAACTCGGTCGGACCGGACTCCACGCGCGTGGACGACGTGCTCGTCATGTACTCGGGCAAGACGGTGGAGGTGAACAATACGGACGCCGAGGGCCGTCTGGTGCTCGCGGACGGCGTGGCCTACGCCGTCAAGCACCTGAACCCCAAGGTGATCGTGGACATGGCCACGCTCACGGGCGCGCAGGGCATCTCCACGGGCAACCGCATCGGCTCCATCTACACCAACGACGAGCAGCTCGAGACGATGGCCGTCAAGGCCGGCAAGAGCTCGGGCGACCTGGTGCACCCGATGCCGTATGCGCCGGAGTTCCACCGCCCCGAGTTCAAGAGCTCGATCGCCGACATGAAGAACTCGGTCAAGAACCGTGCCAACGCGCAGGTGTCGTGTGCTGGCCAATTCATCGCGAACCACCTGGGCGACTTCGAGCAGACGGGCAAGTGGCTGCACGTGGACATGGCCTTCCCCGCTTTCACCAGCGACGACGAGCGCGCCACCGGCTTCGGTGTGGCGTTTATCCAGTCGCTGCTGAAGGAGATCGACGGTGCGGGCTGGTAAAGGTGGTGACTGTCTGTCCGTATGAGGAACCTCGCAGGACGTTACGAAGGAATGTCATGTGGGAAGAAACGTATTGGTGCATTACCACCATTGTCAAGTATCTTACCACAATTGCTAAGCTCACTGTGTGTCCAGGCTGTTCCTGTTGTGCCTCCCTCCTCCTCATTTTTTGCATATAACTCTGGAAGTAGTCGTCATAAATTGTGACTCTTCGATTGGTTGAGGGGGGCTTTGAAGCAACTCCAGCAGTTCCGTATCGGTCTGCAATCTCTTCTGGTTGTTCGCCCCATTCGTCGAACTGCATTCTCTGCAATCTCTCGCCCATTTTCTCGAGGCCCTTTACCTGTTTGAGCGAAAGGTGTTGAAGCGCTCGGAAGAGGGGAGTCGGCAGGTGTTAAGGAATTTCAAAGTGACTATTATTCATGAAGGTAAAGCTACTTGAGGGCAGATGTCTATCAACATCAGCCCATCCATTTAGTCTCAATTTCTCGATACATCTATCCAGATGTGCCCAAGCGGGTTGTACCAACAACAAAATGAACAGAAGAGCTAGTGCTGTGTCCACTGCTGTCCCCGACAACAATTTGTATATTTGGCGATCGTAAAACGGTGTCTTTTGCGTTTTGTAAGTCGTGACATACTTGAACCAACGGACTAGCTGGGTGTTGTCATCAAGCTTCTTCCCAGCTCGACCGAGGTTGAGCAGATTAAAAACGGCCTTGGGGTCCGTCTTAAGCCTCAACCACATTGCGTAGGCCTTCTCCTGTGACAATGGGCTGACCCTTAACCACAATCTTTGACAATCCTGGCATGTTGACCTTCATTCGTAATTCTGTGAATCTTGATCGTGCTTGCTGTGTGGGTCCATTCGCAAATACATTTGTTGCTGCGTAACAGATAGAAAGAACAAGCAACATGGCCCGCCCACCCATTGCGGCTATTTATTGACTCGGAGTCTTGCGTTGCATAGAAAAATCCTCAAGGGAAGATTGCTTCACTGGAGTAGAGCGTCTATTTTAGTAGCACCACCAATAACATTTCTTCAAGAGCTTACCCAGCATTACACTAATTAACTTCTACAAGACGTAGCTAAAACAAAAACATCAAACATATTTATACTGTTTAAATCCAAGTGATCGTCTCAGTTAAATACATTCAGTGAGAACAACTTGTTCACGGCGAAACAGTTTAAACAAACACATTCTCAGAGCTAACAATCAATATGTATTGCCTTACACAATCAATAAGAAAAAGCAGTAGCACGTTATGAATGCAGTGCAGCATCTAAACGAAAACAAACCCTTCACAAATATATATTTCCAGTTGTTGAGGACAATGCTTCGCATATTCAGCGCGCACCTGAGCGACTTTATGCTCCCGAATAATATTTCGGCAGCCATGGTTTCTTGTCATTGAAAAAATACAACATTGTTTTTGCATGTAGCTTATGTATTCCCTGCAATGCTGACAATGAGGCAGTTTCTTGATGTGAAGAACTCGAAATGGTATTTTGTATTCCTAGGCGATCCAGATCCACTACTCCCTAAGAAGGCACTGCCAATTCACATACGAATACTCTGTCCATACAAATTAGTTAGACAAAGCCCAACAGGTATCTCTTGAGATCCTCATTCCTGATTTACCATGACCTCGCAGAATCGTACATTCGCGGCCTGGGTCCACAGAGAAGCAGAGCCGTTAGTGTAGCAGTCAGTTCGGAATTCGCCAAGGAATAGACTCTCCTTTCGTTCTCACCTCGGGCGTGGAAACGGAACAACCACACTCAAGCTGATGTTGGTCGAGCAGCCTTTTTCTCAGCTTAAGTTTGTATTTAGCTACGGCAAACGCTAGTTCGAGCACATAATCGAGGTAAAGTGCCACTCAAAAATGTCCTTACAGAAAGTCATTACGATAGCGAAGCAGATGTAATGGTGAAAGCCGTATTCGTAACTTATTCCCTTAGGTTCCAAGACTTGGAAACTTGAGATAACTAGTCAAGAAAAATACGAAAACGCCGATAATGGATCGGAAGACACTTTTGTACGACATAAAAATAGCTAAACGTGAATTTCCGGCAGCCATTAAGAGACGCCACTCTCCGTGGAAAGCTTCAAGCACACGTCGACTACATCCTTTCAATCGAGCACGATCTGGCAGATCCGACTATCGATATATCACTTGCCCATAACTAAAGCATTAATTATGCACTTTGCCAATCGCCCTGCTTTGCTTCGACTTGGTCTTCACTCTTGTCACCCTTACGTACAACTTCGGCAGGCGCGACAGAAGAGGGCGTCGTATCTGCCTCATCCGAATCGGAAGTGAATTCATGTGTCTTCCTTTAACTGCTTGATTTAAACGTGCGGCGACATTGGCTGTGCGGTCGTTGCTGCTACAGCGACACCAGCTTTGACATGCCTCGTCCTGCCGGCACTAATCAAACATTCTGAAATAGAAGACGTTCATCGTGAGTAGTCACCTGCTACATATGTATATAGCTATCAAAGGAGCGGATAGTATAGAAGGTGGGCTACCTGATAGCCAAGATGGTAGCCGCAGCCATCCCGCCGCCAAGACCGAAAAGCTCCATGACGACACGTGCTGGAGCAGACGCCCACATGTGAAACAGGCGCAAGCTTGCATGTCCGCGTTCGTCTTCACTCGCCATTTCATCTTCAGCTGTGATGTAAAGACGTTCAAATGAGTCAGGTCAGTGGCTCAAGCTTTTGAATATCTTGCAAACCAATTGGTTTTTAGAAGTCCAATGCTCAGACTGTTAACATGCGCTTACTGTATACGAATTATGATACTCATCCACTTCGCGAGCATAGGATTAGAATCGTCATCATGATTACCTGCGACGAATAATCGTCTTCTTTGTCTTCTTTAGATGCCTACCTATGAGACAGATCGACAGTATATAGATCTTCTTCACTGTGCACAGGAGACGGCTCCACGGTTTACGAGCGGCATCGTATGCACCTTTGCACTACACCGCGGACTGTATGCCAGCAACATCCAGATACTACATCCGCGTGCTATCCGTTTGTTAAGCCTAGCAGCTTTCCAAAGGTAACAAGCTAGGTGAAAGACATTTTCCAAATAGCTCGGAACCTGCAAACCACCTCCAACTGCTCAAGTTTCTTCGACAACAACCAACTGTAAGAACTGCTGCAAGGTGCGGAGTCTTAAGCCACGTGTTCTTGGTGGGTATGCAGCTACTAAGTCAGCGTTCATCATGCTGTCACCGCCTGTGCAATGAGTTGGTGGAGCAAGTTCGCCAGCTCTTACGATTCCTTATATCGCGCTGTCTTTTGTACTACTACTACATCGTCGATGTGCTTACTCCATTAACGCCCAGAACTAGCATGCGCAGGCGGCTTCGTACAGCGAACCTCTGCGCATCTTATACCCCGACAGAGAACGAGGCGGACCTATGCTGAAATTTTTTTAGAAATGTGCGTTATTTCCTGGCAGAGGTAGTAGTATTAGCGTTGTTAGTACTACGGTACCAGGATCATGGTAAAAGTAAGAGCTTGTAACTACAGTCCACAAGTTTCCACATACTACTCAGTAGAGCTGAATGAAGGAGTTGCTTGTCTACAGAATTTTGTTAATTTGAATACTCGCGTGATTTTGCAGCAACCGGGGTCTAAATCGGCTAGCACTACAGGAAAGTTTTGCTGTCTTTGAGCCGAATTGAGAGATCTCCACTTCATACGTATGACATTATCTCAAGACATTTCTTTTTCAACGTAGCCTCATTATGCGCGCCATCCACTGCCCGTCTAGGTAATGATATCAGAATGAGCAATAATGAAGTACACACCTGTGGCACGACCTGGCCTGGCTGGTCTCGTGTCTACCACAATGTATGTCAAGATCCTAAAGCGCACGCTGCATGACTTTAGGGGGTGATTTCCTCCGACTGTGGTGGAACCACTACAATGAATCTAGCCTTCATACTGCTGCGGTACCTGAAAGTTGTCTGGCAGTAGGTTTCGATACCCGTAAAAAAATCAGCCCATGTTGCGCGCGACGTACGTAGGAGGGGTGGGCACTTTCTTAGAACAACACTGATCGTTGGCAAGAGGAGCATTGACACTAAAATGACCTTGACCACGGGTACTGTTGCCTGATAGGAGACTGGGTTGGTGTATTTGTTGCGTCATCTTGCTAATTCGTCGACTACGTCTTGCATTGGAACTCCCACCACTCGCTGAAGCCATGGCGCTGTTGTTGTCTTGGGCTCAGTCTCAAGCTGGGATTGGCGCTGGTTTCACTTTACAAAAAGAGACTGTGGTAGCTATACCAGCCACAATTGAGTCACAATAACGAGATGCGAACACAATTTATTTCGGCGCCGTTATAAATTGTGTTCGCATCTCGAAAAGTCTAGCCTGTGGCTGTACTCTAAGAGTTCTATTAATTAATAGTAGCTTCTAGAACCTTCGTTCTAGACCGCACATACCACCTCCGCCTACGCTTTGAGTGGGCGCTGTGGCGAACGATTAGAGCGAGTAGCTTGCCTAGATAAGTTGCATTCGATACTGATCTGAATATTCATGAAGCCGTGTTGTGGCCCATTGTGGCTCATTGTGACCCATGTTTACTAACCTGCTCTTATCGCAACACTATTGTCTTCATGCCATATGCCGGGTTGAGCCACAATTGACCCATAATTTTGTATGTTTTCTGCAATCCATATGGGTCTCCATTGTGGCAGAAATGGTGTCCAATTTATTTTGCTGTCTTTCGACAAGTAGGTAGTTATAACGCATCAAGTCGCAACTCCACTGATTGAATTCTGTCACACAACTTCAGAGTTTCTCGTCTAAAATAGCTAGTGCACAATGATTTCCTAGAAAATAAGAAGAATAACTTCAAGCGCCTGCTTCCATGGCATTCTCTGCAAAATGAAACAAAGTAAAAGTTGACTTCGCAGTTTGGATTTGTCGAGCACTAGTAGTATGCATTTCATGTCCTGCATTTGTTTTCCTCCCTTTATTCTGTTGTCTCACATAATCAAACGCTTTCCGTGAACTCTCCTATTTTCAACTTACCAATAGAATGGAAATGGTTCTCATTTACCCTATATCAGGAAGCGGATAGCTTGGGGGATGGCCGGCCAAATGGTGCCGCCCCCACAGTTCGGGTAGATGGAGCTTCCACAGCTGCCCTACATCTGCGCCTTTGTACTGCATACTAATTTACAGATAAGCTAACGTGTTCCTGATTGGCTATAATACTGACCATTTTGTAAAATCG
Source organism: Phytophthora taxon juncus (assembly GCA_033558005.1). Taxonomy (NCBI): domain Eukaryota; phylum Oomycota; class Peronosporomycetes; order Peronosporales; family Peronosporaceae; genus Phytophthora; species Phytophthora taxon juncus. Next base: position 2,889,383 of record JAUCEE010000021.1, read on the forward strand.
GATGCATACCCGGTCGAAACCATTGTCGTGAAAGAAGCAGCAAGGTCCGATTCTTCAAGTAAATAACTAAAGTACGAAGAGCTTTGTGCCCGTGGAAGTTTGACGAAGTCTGGTGATCCATGTTATGCTCACAATAGACAGTTAGATACCTTCAAGCTACGCTTCTGGTTCGACAAGCGCCCCTATGTCACCGTAGATAACTAACGTTAAAAAAATGAAGTTCACACCCAAAATCAAGAACCCGCAATGAAGAACGGCGGCATCGTCAAATCCGATGTATTGAAGGCGATTGAGCGTGCCAAAGACAACAATAGCAGGTAAGTAGATAGGTGCTATAAACTGCAATCATCAGTGTGAAGATTGCTTTGATTGCAATAATTGATTGCTTCAGAACTGAGATGTCAATAAACCAAAATCTTTATTGTACCCCCGCTCGCGAGAAGCAAAACAGAAATCAACTCGTAATACCTGGATTTGTATCCGAAATCGAATGTGTGTACGCGTCGCCAAAGCTTGTGTACACACATTCGATTTCGGATACAAAGCTACTACATAAAGGACTACTGCTCATTGCTTGCGAGAAAACTGAAAACTGAAACTGCTAATATGAGCCGCTAGAGGCTCTATCAGGAGTAGGAGTTGGCGCCAAAGTCCAAAGAGATGAAAACGGCGCCAAAATGCATGGCAATGTCTCTATTGGGCTCATTCTATTTGAATGATTGGCGGAATGAGTCTGTGGCGTTAATAATGGACTCTAGAGGCAATAGGACTAATGGGATCAATTCAACAATTCAAGATTGTAATTGACGCTCTCGGCACAATCAATGTTGTGATTGACAATATTGACAATCTTACAATCGCAATCTACTTTTGCGGAGCTCTGTCTCGCGAGCCACGCCACATACTTTTGGTATTCTTGCGTGGATTTTCTCCACTTTGTTCCCTTAGCAGCCACTTCCCGAAGTCGGATAAGGACCCCTCTCTTCCCCGAAGGCATCATCTTACTTCTCGACTAGAAGCAACCGTCTTCCGGAAAGCATATTAGCGACTTCAGGCGAGGCTCCGTTCTCAATCAAAGTCATGGAATACTTGTTAGCCGCACCGCCGCCGTAAAACTGGTAGAACAACTGCAAAGATATAAGTGAGGAGTATACCTACTGTTTTGATCTTCGTTATGGTAGTTTGTGGGCTCCGAGTGTAATGGAATGATGTGTTACGCCGGGTTTGTTTCTACCGGCACAAAAAGAGAGGAGAATGACGGTGGATTGAGGGCCACGTTCCACGTTAACATGCCATCGCTCCGTCCTAGAAGAGCATGGCATGCAAACCCACCACCCTTCAGTCCTTCTTCGTCGGCGACGCCACGCTGCTGCTCGTCACAAGCTTGAGGAACAGTAACGAGTACGCTGCAGCCACAGAGCTGGCCACCTTGAACTGCAGGTCCTCGCCGAGCTGCGAGATGCCCCAGCCGCCGCTGTACACTCCAAGAACAACACTGCAGCCTGTACACACCAACGCAGCCTTTCAGTCGTGCAAGACCTATCAGCAGCACTACTGCATCACACGCACCTCCGCCCAGGAACGCCAGCGTGCCGCCAATGCGGTGACCCGGGTTCTTCCACTGCCAGCTCGTCTTCTTGCCGCCGAACGTAGTAGCTAGACCCTGCACGGCGACAACACTCAATGCATCAGCCTCCACGTAGCCAAATGCCAGCCAAGTCGCTCCCCACCCCGAGCATGTTGAGCGAGGCGAGCGTCGCCGTGCCGCCCGCGAGCCACGAGTGCGTGGACGTGAAGTGGTCCTTGCCGAACGCGTTCTTGGTCATGTAGGCCGCGGCGCCGCCCGCACTCAGCAGCAGCATGGCCAGCAGCTGCGACAGCATGTGCAGCTTGGACAGCGTCACCCTGGCAGTCACAGCAGCGTCAGCGCTCGGTCTCCTCTCGTGTCGGACGTGGCACCCACCGCGTCTTGAAGTCCGCCACGCGCTTGCGCTCCAGCATCACGTACAGGCCCCTGCAGAGCGCGAGTCAGCCACGTCGCAGCCGCCGCAGCCGCCGACACCTACAGTGGGAAGCAGAGCAGGAAGGCGACGGCGTTGGCCGCCGGGTGCACCGCGAACAGCGTGGGCGCCGCCGCGCACTTGGCCAGGATGGTGGCGCACGGCGCGCCCAGCAGCGCGCCCAGCACCAGCAGCTCCAGCTTCTGCACCATTGCGAGCGTTCCGGGGGTGATGGCGCGGCTTGCGTTGTGAAGGCTGCACCACCGCAACGAGCGGAGACCGTGCTTTGAGGCCAGACACCCGTAATGGAGCTGTCATGCGTGATGTCATCACTCTCCCCACGACTTTCCTAGCAGTGTCACGTGGGCCGCGAGCATTTCTACGTGATGTAAGCACTTGTTGAGAGATATCTGTCGTGCTAGTGAGAAATTAGGCTAAGGCCCCGGTAACGACGTACAGGCAGTATCTGTGCAAATATTCCGGTAGATAATTATGCGGAGAAGACCAGACACTGGTGATAACTATCGGGTGTTAGTATGGAGAGTTTGACGTTGGAAAGCGTTAAGCTCGCCTAGCAAATTGCGATTCCTATTTGCTATGGAGGACATTACACTCCTGAAGCAATTTGTGCGAGAACATTTTTCACCCCGCAGTAACCAACGCAAGCAGTTTTGAAAACACCAGCGTGGTCTCAAGCAACGTCAAAGCAACTACTCCCATTCCGCAATTCTGCAATGAGCGTCGTCATGGACTTGATCATCCCTGGGTCGGGAACGGTGATCGACACGCTCTCCTCGATACTGCAGCTGAGTGTCGAGATGAACGAAGGGCAAAACGCGTGTAAACGACTGCACGATCGCCTAAAGGAACATTTCAAGGAACTTGTGAACATGCAAAACAACGAGCAGCTTCCGTCTAGTGACACACTTGATAAACATGTGGACATCATATCGAAGAGTATTCAGTACCTACAGCATTATCGCGGGCAAAAAATAGTTATGCGTTTAATCAAACGTCAAGATATGAGGATGAGCTGCACTCGATCAATGAAGAGATAGACCATTTCTATTAAGATTTTCAACCTTGCCCGAACGGCAGCTATGTTAAGCTGGAAGAAGCAGCTGGGGTGGAGTACATTCACAATAAGCAAGTGGTGCACGGCGATCTTAAACTAAACAATATCCTCGTAGGATCGGATGGACAGGCCAAGCTCTCTGATTTTGGAATGAGTGCTGTGAAAGCTTCTTCTACGTCAATATCCAATACGACAATGCTGGTGATGGGGTTTACGATGGCGAGCTCCAGAGTGCCTAACAAAGCGTCCAACATTTGCATCAGACGTGTACTCCTTTGCGATGTGCATCATTGAAGTTTATCTTGACGAGCCTCCTTTTGCTCAGTGACGATGATGTTCGTGAGAACCTAAGAAATGGTATAATTCCCGCCCGACCAGAAAATATACCCGATGAGGCATGGGAACTGGTGATCTCGATGACAAACATAAACCCAACTAAGAGAGTCAGCATTGGTCACGTAGTGAAAACAATGAGCGTGCTCGCTGAAAAAGAGTGTGCTCAACAACAACATGAACTAACAGAAACAACTCCAGCGTCTCTGGCTACAGTCATCCCGACAGAAACTTCGTCAACAAAACTTTCTACCACGGACTTAAAAGCAGATGCAGCATCTTCCCGTGAAATTGTAAATCTCTTAAAAGCTCTTTCGACGGGGAGCGCTGATAAGAAGGAGGCAGTCTTGTTTCTTTTGTCCAGAAATGTGCTGATGATGATGAATTTCGGTCTCTAGTGTACAGTGCAAAAGGTGTTCAGCTTCTTGCGAGTTTAGTGATGAGCGGACAAACTTTCTTGATTCAAGTGTATGCGCTGGAGTGTTTAATGTGGGCCGTGGATGACTCGGAATTATCCCGAGAAGAGTTTAGTGCAACTGAAGACTGCATTCAAGATGCCCCCGAAGGAACAATAGCATCTATTGTGAAAACCCGCAAGACGGAGTCAAGCAGGATAAAGAGGAAGCGATGATACGCTGTGGATGTATTGCTGCTACCTCTAAATATGATGAACAGTTACAAGAACAAGGAGTTGTGCCACCCTTGGTAGCATTCTTGCGGAATGGAAGCGATACGCTGAAGTTATGGGCAACGAAAGTGTTAGCAGACGTAGCTAGTAGAAGCGAGGCTAAAAGAAGCGAGGTCATAAGAAGCAAGCAGCTGGTCCACTTGTGGCACTTCTCCGTTGGAACGAACGGTCATAAGTATCAAGCTGCGAGTGCATTGGGGAATCTTGCTCGAGACTCCAACTCGACTGAAGCGATTGTACAAAAGAAAGCTATTGGCTTGTTCGTTAAACTTATAGAAACTGGAACAGAACTTTAAAAGCAAGCGGCAGCTGGTGCATTGGGGAACATAGCTCGCAGCAACGATACAACTACAGACCCAGATAAAAGTGAAATCGTCCGCCAAGGAGCGATTGCTCCGTTGGTGAAGCTACTGGAAGCTGGAAACGATAGTCAGAATTAGCCGCCGCTCGCGCATTGGGTTACCTCGCCATCAACGACGGCAATACTGTCGAAATCGCGCGCCAAGGAGCGATTAATACGTTGGTAAAGCGCTTGAAGGATGGCAACGATGATCAAAAGGAAGCTCCGCTGGCGCGTTGTGGAACCTCGCCGTCAACTGTACAAATCAAGTTGAAATCGTGCGCCTAGGAGCGATTGCACCATTGGTAAAACTTGTAAAATCTGGAAACGATGGTCAGAAATATGCTGCTGCTGGAGCATTAACTAAGCTTGCCGTGAATGGAGCAAATAAAGTTAAAGTCGCCCGCCAAGGAGCGATTGCTCCGTTAGTACACCTTTTGGAAGCTGGAAATGATGGTCAAAAACTCGCCGCCGCTCGCGCATTGGATTGCCTCGCCGTCAACGACGACAATAAAGTTGGAATTGCACACCAAGACGCGATTGCTCCGTTGGTGAGGCTGCTGGAAATGGGAAACAATGACCAAAAATATGTGGCAGCTGACGCATTGCGGAGCCTTGCAATCAATGACTCTAATAAAGTTGAATTCGGCGGCAAGGAGCAATCACTTCGTTATTGAAGCTGCTAGAAAGTGGAAAAGATGATCAAAAGCATGCAGCCGCTAACGCATTGCGGTACCTTGGCGTAAAAGATTTTAATAGAGTTGGCATCGCGCGCCATGGAGTTATTACACCGATAGTCATGCTCTTGAAAGATGGTAACGGTGGCCAAAAGGAGAGTGCTGCTTGTGCACTGCGTAACCATGCCATCAATTGGGCAACTCAACTTGAAATCGCGCGCCAAGGAGCGATTGCTCCATTGGTGAAGCTCATGGAAGCTGGAAACGATGGTCACAAGTTCGCTGCCGCTGAAGCATTGCGGGACCTTGCTGTCAACCACTTTAACAAAGATGAAATCGCTTGGCAGGGAGCAATACTCCCGTTAATAAGGCTCGTAGAAGCTGGAAAGGATGACCAGAAAAACGCTGCTGCGGGCGCATTGTTGAACCTTGCATTTAATGACGCAAATCAAGTTGAAATCGCGGGTCAAGGTACGATTGCTCCAGTGATGCAGCTCTTACATACTGGAAATGATGGTCAAAAGGGTGCCGCCGCTGGCGCATTGTACAACCTCGCCGCTAATTATGCAAATCAAGTCGAAATGACACGCCGAGGAGCGATTGCTCCGTTAATGAACCTGTTTGAAATTGGAAAGGGTTAAAAGGATGCCGCAGCTTTTACATTGATGATCCTTGCTAACAATGACTCGACCAAAGTTGAATTCGCGCGACAAGGAGCAATTGTCCCGTTGGTAACACTACACTGCTAGAGACGGGAAAAAATGATCAAACGTTTGCTGCCGCTGACATTTTGCGGCCCTTGGAGTTGATGAGTCTAACCAAGTTGAAATTGCCCGACAAGGAGGGATTGCTCCTTTGGTGAAACTCCTAGAAACGGGAAACGATGGTCAAAAAGAAGTTGTTGCTGGCGCATTGTGGAACCTTGCTATCAATGACTCGAATAGAGTTGAAATCGCGCGCCAAGTCCGTTGGTGAAGCTTCTAAATGCTGAAAATGATTATCAAAAGGAAATTGCCGCACGCGTACTGTCAATCCTTGCGTCAGAGGAAGGAAATGTAGTCGAAATCACGCGGCATGGAGCTATTGCTGCGTTGGTGACGCTCCTAGAAAGCTGGGAATGACGGTCAAATGCATGCCTCCGCTGGCGCGTTATGGGTCCTTGCTATCAATGATTTTAATAGAGTTGAAATCGCGCGTCATGGAGCGCTTTCTCCCTTGCTGAATCTTCTAGAAACTGAGAATGATGATCATAAACACGCTTCCGCTGGAGCGTTGTGGGTGCTTGCTTTCAATGGTGCAAATAATGTCGAAATCGCGCGCCAAGGAGCGATTTCGCCGTAAGTAGGCTTCTGGAAACTGGAAATGATAATCAACAATTCGCCGCCGCTAGCGCATTGAGTAATCTTGTCATAAATGACGCAAACGAAGTTAAATTTGCGCGACAAGAAGCAATTGCCCCATTGGTAAAGCTCCTAAAATTTGGAAGTGATAATCAAAAATTCGCTTCCGCTGACGCATTGTGCAATGTGGCGGGAGATAACACTAATCGAGTTGAGCCATGGAGTGAAGGCGCCGTTGATGAAGCTGTTGGAAACCGGGAACGATGATCAGAAGGAAGCTGCCGCACGTTTGTTGTGGAATCTTGCTATGAATGACTGTAACCAAGTTGAAATTGTAGGCCACGGGGCGATCGCTCCTTTGGTGAAGCTCGTGAAATCCGGGAACGATGGTCAAAAGGAAGCCGCCGCTGGTGCACTGCAGAACCTCGCCACCAGACGCTAATAGAGTTGAAATCGCACGACAAGGAACGATTGCCCCGTTGGTGAAGCTGGTGGAATCTGGAAAGCAGTCAAAAATATGCAGCCGCTGGTGCATTGCGGAATCTTGCATTCAATGACAGAAAACAAAGTTGAAATTGTGCAAAAAGGAGCTATTGCTCCGCTGGTAGAACTGCTCACAATTGGAAACGACGATCAAAAATATGAAGCTGCTATTTATTGCATTGTGGTACCTTAGCGTCAATCGCGCCAACACAATTGATATTGTACGTCAAGGAGGGATTGCTCCATTCGTGAAGCTCTTAGAAAATGGGACCAGTTACCAAATACACACAGCTGCTGGTGCATTGTTTAACCTCGCCACCATGACTCTAATGTAGTTGAAATTGTGCATCAAGGAGCGGCAACTCCGTTGGTGAAGCTCTTGGAAACTGGAGATGATGACCAAAAGGAAATTGTGCAAAGTTATTGTTCATGCTTGCTACGAATAAAGCCAACTGCTCTGTCCTTTTAAGTAAGGGTGCTATGGGGCCTCTCCAGTTTTTAGCGCGGACCGGGACAAGTGGCCAAAAACTTTATTCATCACGCACTCTTAAGCTGTTGATGCTGCACAGTTGCTGCATAATTCTTTGATAGTCGCATGCAGCATCGAACAGCTCTGCAAAAGTCAGTCTACTAGGATAACATACTTCTACAATGATGAATTTGCGGCCAGAGGGGAGTCTGCATCAGCTGCAACTGGATCATAAAGCATTTTGATTTAATAGTTTTCGAGGTCATTACGTCAAATATCATAAGCGCGTTCAGTAGGACTCCCTTCTGACGTGTACTAAGAACCGCATCACCTTAAATACAGATTTACTACTCTTATGGGACTGTCTTTATATTGGTTGACGGTAATGCTTAACACTAATCTTAGAAACGAAACAGGTAGCTGCAGCGTCGTTCATAGTGTGAACTGCGGAAGCTGCAAACTACTATTTTCAAAACTCAAGATGGCAGCTTTTTGGTTATCCCAGTCCGGCAAGCAACGCTTTGTATGGCACGATTCTCTGCCCGAAAAGAATTTCTTCCACTGCCACGTGGCCTTCCTGCCTCGAGACAAAGCCCCGCACGCGGATAATGATCCATGCAACTGCTGCAATACTTCAGCAAAACTTGCATAGTAAGCGCCATCGCGCCGTCTGCATGCCAACGAGTGCGTGGTCGCGAAGTGCGAAGGCATTCTTGGTCATGTAAGCCGCCGCATCGTCGACAATCAGTAACAGCGTATCCAGCACCTGATGGTATTTGATGATTATCGGCGACATCTTATCGCTCGGTACTCAGGCTAATGCCTTCACGCCCCCCTGTCCATCCTCTTTTCAGCCGCAACTTCATGCAACCTTGGCCTCCTTCTGTGCTTGTACCGAACTCCCCCGACGCTGCAACATGAGGGACTTGCCCAGCAGCGTCGCGTGGGCCGCGATCACCAGCACCGTGAGCTGGAACTGGCGCTCGGGGGAGAAGGCCGCGGCTCCCCACGCACTGGAGTGCAGTCCGTAGAGCAGCGTGGCCGCGGCCCCCACGTAGATCAGCACGCCCGTGAGCACGTGCGTCTCATCGCGCCACTGCCAGTTGGCGCGCGGGCCCTCGAACGTGAGCAGCAGCCCCTGGAACACGTTGAGCGCGAAGAACATGGCGGTCACCAGCGCCGCCCACGAGTGCGGCGAGGCCAAGTGCGGGTCGCCGGCGTTGCGCTTGGCGACGAAAGCGGCGCCGCCCGCGGCGGCCACCAGCGCGGCAGCCAGCACGTTCAGCAGCAGGTGCAGCTGCGTCAGGCGGACTCTGCGTCCAAGGCCATAACTCGGTCAATTCTCGGCGTTTGCGCGCGCGGATCGGCCGGCCACGCACCTCTTGGCGCGGTCCGTCGCCCGCTTCCTCTGTGTCATGGCGAGCAGCGCGCTGCGGAAATGCAAGCGGAACGAGCGTCAGCAGCCGCGGAAGACGCCGAGCGCGCCGAGCGCCACCTGGGGAGACACACGAGCGTCGCCACCGCGTTCAGCGCCGCGTGCAGCGCCAGCAGCGAGCCGTCGGCCGCGCAGCGCTCCAGCACCGCGGCGCACGGCAGCAGGAACAGCGTCGCCGGCAGCGCCAGCTCCTGCCAGGACATGCTCGCGGTTATTGTCTTGTCCCCCGCTCGAGTGCCCATCAACCTCCTGACTTCCCGGACTGCATCCCGTCTAAGTGCGATCCCGTTTGACTTGCTCTGCGTATGCTCTGGAACATTCGAGCGTCGCTCTCGAACGTCCCCGAGTGTCTCTCCGGCGTCCTCCTCACACGTCGCAGCTTGTGCCCATCGCGCCCACTTCAACGTGCGTACGTGCGTCATAATCCAATTTGCCACCTGCCAGACAAGCGACCGCAAAAGCGACAACCGACGCAAGCGACAGCCCCCGACGCCGCGGAGACACAAGCGATGGAGACGCAGACCAACCACGAGAAGAGCCGCCTCCAGGCCATCGAGCGGAAGGTGCAGGACGTGCAGGACAAGCTGCAGACGCGGCTGCCCGCCCAGTACCGACATGTGGCCGCCATGGTGTGCGGCGCCAAGTGGCGACTGCAGACGCGGCGTCCGCGCGACGCCGCCGCCGTCGTCAAGAAGATGCGACTGGAGCTCGGCGCCTTCGACTACCGCGTGAAGGAGCAGGCCGAGCTGCTCACGCGCTACCTGATCGAGCTGGACGGCGTGCTCAGCTACGGCGACGCCGACATCAAGAGCGCGCGCAAGGCGCTGGTCGTCTTCGTGCAGCAGCTGCTGCCAAAGGCCGACGCCTTCAAGCAGCGCAGCGCTAAGCTCAAGCGTTTTGGCGAGGCCGCGCTCAGCGGCTTCGAGGCGCAGATGTCTATGCCAGCTACACCTAGCGACAGCGGCTCCGAGTCCGACGACATGCACGTGAAGGCTCTGTTCGAGGAGAGTGAGGAAGAGGAGGACAGCGAGTCCGAGCTCGATCAGGAAGAAGAGAAAGAGCAGGCCGTCGCTGGGGACGAGGAGATGGAGGAGCCGACGGATGCTCAGGACGACGAGCCCATGGAGCCCGAGGCAGAAGCCGATGACGAAGTTGACGATGAAGAGGAGGAGGAGGACGTTGGTCCTCCGCAGAAGAAGTCCCCGCGACTCCAACCAGCAACGAGTCCTCAAGCCCTGGACATCGACGTCAGCTCGCTACCTGTGTGGCGGCCGTACTACCAGCTGCAGCGCCGACAGGACGGTATCTACCTCATCGCGCGCCTCAACAACATCGACCCACGCAATGTGCGCGTGCAGTGGAACGAGCACAACGGTGTGCTTCGCGTCAGTGGCTTCAGGCTGCCCACGCAGAAGGATATCATGATGTCGCGCCTCAGCGGTGCGCCGACCTTCGGCCGCTTTGAAATCGCCGAGCAGTTCCCGCGGAATATGCTCAACATGGAGGAAGCCACGCAGCAGATCTTTGAGGACGGCACGCTGCAGATCCGCATGCCCTACTACGTGGTGCGGCACCCGCTGCGATACCACCCAGCATCGCTCTTTCAGCCACAGGACTGCTTCGTTTGGTAAAGCGACAGCCTCACCAGCTAGGTCAACATGTACAATAGAATAGCTCTTTTCATATTCAACAAATATGCACACACATTACGTTTAAGGAAGTGTCCAACGCCAAGCAATCCTTGCGGTTGGTGAAGGATGCTATTGAGAATCGTCACTGTTTAAGGTAACCTGATGAACGCACCAAAATGCTGATATCGCGACTGACGCTAATGCGGAGCTTGTGAAAACCGCGGTGAGAAATCCTCGCAGACTTTCGGAGGCATGAAGCGGGATACCATTTGCAAGTTCAAACACACAACATATAAAATCAACAACCATTTCAATACCTAGTTGCCAAATAACCATTAATACGGTCTCCATCCACTTATCCGAGTCGGAATCGTCCGGTGGATGCCAAGCAACCGAGGGTTATGCCGATGAAAATAAAAATTGCTGTCGAGCAGACGGTGGCGATGTACTCGGAGCACATGTCAGCATGGCTTTCGGCTGCATGAAAGTGCAGTAAACTCTGGTGAGAATTAAATAGTGTAGCTCTGCGCGTTAATCGCCTAGAAGACGAAGTTTGCACAGAACGTCGATCAGAAGAACTTGATACAGGGACAATTCTATTGTGATGAGAACTATCCGCCGTCGAATTTTTCCTGCTTTGCCAACGAATCTGTTCACTTTCCAAACGCTTCATTCTTCGCCGAAGGTGCCACACCTTAGCTCCCCGCATCATTGGCTCAAGTAATCCCAGTTCTAAAAAGCCTATAATGGACGACCCAGATGCAGCACAGGGCATCATTACTAGGCGCACCTGTGTATTGATCAACACAGTGGGCACAGCCGTAAGCACATAGATTTTCATTGGATTCGTTCCGCCTTGCTTCAGTGCGAGATGCTTCAGTGCGGTGCGCTTAGTGATAGCGAGCATGGAAGTCTTCAACGCAACGCTGGCAACACTGAACTGGAGCAAGGCAATGTTCGTCTTGAGTGCATCCAGCTCAGTGCATACATGAACAATAGCTGCTGCAACAATTGCAACTATAGTAAAGCTTACAGATCGAATTAACGCTTGGCCATAGCGCTTGGAGTAAGATGATTTCTTCACGTGTACTCTACGAGAACCTTCAATGGTATCACGTTGATACGATCTGCGTGAAGCTTCATCAATCCCAGCGCGGTAAAGTGTATTCCAAGCGCACGTTAGATACAAATGCGGCTTGAACACGTTTAAAAACATGTTGGCCGCCCAAACAATGACATACACAGTTCCCAGCGCAAGAGCATGCACTATCACATATAGCCACCACGTTTGTCAAAGAAACCTCACCACAAGTTGGGTTAGTGTCCACCATGGAGCTTTGTCCAGATGATTATAATTCCGAGGTGACAGCACATACGGGGCCAAAATTGATAGACAATGGCAAGAAGTGGACACCAAGGCTGTCATACAGAGAAGAAAGTCTGCATCTGGGGTGGTTTTCCTGTGTAAAGGTTCCCCAAAGTGAAGTTGTAGGTACAATTGTCGAACGCGAATCCATCGTAGCTGAACAGTAGGGATTAAAACTAATTCATCAAAAGGGGGCCCTGCTATTCGACTCTCGCGCAATGGCGATAAACTGTGGCTGGGACAACTTCGAGCGGTGATAGTTATCGTCCACTGCTCTCATTGTCCAGCTCACTCAGGTCTGTACTTGTAGTTAAAAGTGAAAATAGCTTCACAATGAATGTCATTGACTATGTATTTTAATACATAAAGTGTTACTGTTGCAGCAAGATGTCCTTAAGTCCCAAAAAAGGAGGTGGTTGCATGCCAATAAACTTAAAATTGACTGCCAATGTTCGCTGACGATTGTTGGGCTTCAATCGCTAAAATTCGCCGAGTGGTAATTAATGAATTCGTAGTTCACTGCTTGCAAAAAAAGGCACCAAAGAGCTTAACGTACCTTGCTTATTTACCTACTACAAAGTGTTTTGAAGTCGTCAAGGTAACCCCTGCAGCAGCCATATCACGCAAAAATTGCTTTATCGGTAAATTAACAAATACATTGGACGTGAAAAGAATGATATCGACTCGGGTTGTTGGGACTGGAAAAGTACAGTCTGTAAAAATCACCCGATCGCGGAGCCTCATCTTGGGCCACGCACCAACAAGATCACGAACTGTGTAATTTACGCAATGTAATAGGGCTCGCCCACGATGATGATCTTATCTTCCCGCGGCAGCGAGCTGATCAATGCTGTATTTAAGATAAAAAAACAAGACGTCAGCTTCTCGGACCACAGAAAGATAATGATGAATGAGCATATACCTGTTAGATGGATCGTACGGAAGCTCGTACTCCGCTTCAGTGCTAAATAGTTCTCCGTGAACGGATCGCTGCCTTTCATAATATACTGCATAGGTTTCAGAGACGTCTTAGTCCATTCCAACGCGGAATCCAGTACTTCAGGAACGATATTGTGGCCTGGCGAACCGATGAGGCAGTGCTCTGGCCAAATGGTAAGAGAGAACTTCCCAGTGGATTCTAGTGATTCTGTCTACGGGGGTACGTAGTCGTATAAACTTGAGTCGCGTGGTTTCCAGGTACCCTCCTTGACACCACTCGATGAGATCGAAGTAAATGCTAGAGGGGATTCACCAGCAGCATTTTGCCAGAAAATACTGTGGGCGGTATGATATCGTTGGTGTGAATCCATCGTGAACACAACTTAGACGTGTGGTTGGAAATAAGAGTGGTGTCCTCATATGCTGTTGGGATTGCAAGCGAGCCTCTCGGGTGAAAGCTTACTTTCTAATCAATGACATAGATCCAGACGGAACTTCTCCTGCTTTTTCCGCGGCGTCATGCGTGAAGCCTTTCGTAAGACTATCATAAATGACTTCGACGGCGCTGTAGATGCTGATGCCAACGAGGGCGGTAGCAACACAACCATGCATAAGAAATAAATAGATCAACTTGTTATCGACCATGGTTCGGAGATGGACGATGAAAATATGTTCCTCACCGCTTGTGGACAACGACCATTAAGAGCGATTTCGAGCCGTAGATCCTTCGCCTTGGCTTCTTTCGCATAGCAGATAAAGCGATGATGTAGTGTCTGAAGAAGGCAAACTGGATTGATTTTTTTTTTTCGTGGTAATGAACTGCTATCTTATCGTTAACTACTTGGGTCAGCGTGGCTTGTACTGAATAGTGAGGCGCCTTGGGAGGCAAGCGTGGTTTTGGTCTGGCGCATTAATCGGCCATCTCGAAGATAAACGTCAGCGTTTGCACCGCGAAAATCCAAGCAATCGTGTCGAATGGTAACGGGGACGTCGCCAAACTGTTGGGAATTGCCTCACCTCCCTCCATGTTGATGTCGCTTCCAACTGTATTTTCCAGGTCGCTACTGCTGCTGGGCGAGTAGTCAAATGAGGCAGATGAAGCAGTCTTGTTAGATGCTGAACTCAGTTCAGGAGACGCGGTGAAGCTGATTTCAATGTCTTCGAACTCTTGGTCTTCGCTACTTTTCGCGTTTTCAGCAGGACCATCACTGCCGCCCAGCGTGCTGGGCCAATTTGAGGAGAAAGGCGCATCGGTTTCGATCGCAGAGCTTGCCACCAGTGCATCGATGAGCGCCGCGAGGTCCGAGATGTTTCCAGTCGGCTTGTCCTTCAATGTCGTAGCGGCAAGAACGTCGGAGGTCACAGGATTGGCAGAATTATCTTCGCGTAGCTGGCGCTCGAGAAAACTGGGGTGTGGCATGCGCTGCTCGACGAGGCCTTGGACTTGTGCTGTTAGCAGGATGAGCACGATAGCGAAGCACTGCGTGAAGCTCATCTTACAGACGAGATGATGAGCGTAAGTGAGGTGGTCCTTCTGAGGTTCGTTAGGGCTCTTGTGGGTCCTGTGGCTTGTTTGGGAGTGAACAGATCAATCGAAAACGAGATGCCAAGGCGCGGGACGGATTCTTCGAAGATGGCCAAGCGAGAAAGGACTTCAATCTTCTTCGACCTGGAAAGCGCCATGATTTTCTCCTAGACAGGCCGCAACACCGAGAAGCAACAAAAGAAGAGCGTTTTCGATGAACAATGCGAATACTACGGCGCTAAACACAGCAAACTCTGATCGTTCGTTGTCAATATGGCGAGCCGGTCATTTCACCAGCTTCGATTGCTTTTGGCTATGTTTACGGGAGCTGTACGACGATCTTGCCAATGTTCTTGTGAGCATACATGTGATCGATAGCGTCTGGAACTTGCTCAAGACCATGGAACTCAGTAGGGTCCACGCCGGCAAGCAGCTTGCCCTCCTTAATGAGCTTGAAAAGATTGGCCATGTGCGTCGGAATGATGTCGCCGTACGTACGCAGCAGGAAGCCGCGGACCGTGATGGCCTTCATCAGGAGCACCTCGTTCATTGCACTGACAGTGAACGGCGAACGCGGGGTGTCTCCACGGTACTCAGAAATGTGGCCGAACACGATGATGCGGCCACGGATAGCCATGTTGTTGAATACAGTCTTGAACATTTCTCCACCGATGGTCTCAAAGGCGACGTCAATGCCCTTAGGGTATTCCTTCTTCAGCACAGCGTCGATGCTCTCCTTGTTGTAGTTGATCACGCGGTCGCATCCAAGCTTTTTCAAATGTGCGGCCTTCTCATCATTGCTGCACGTGCCGATGACGTGGTTGCCGGCCATTTTGGCCAGCTGCACCACGAACTGTCCAGCACCACCAGCAGCAGCCGTCACAAACACCGTCTCGTTGGTCGAGAGCTCTCCGCACTCCTTAATAGCAATGGAGGCCGAGATGCCGCACACCGTTAGAGGCAGCGCCGCAGGCGACAATTCCGGCAGCTTGTGCACGGAGCCGATGGGCACCTCCACGTACTCTGCATAAGCACCGAACTTGTCGTACACGACGTAGTCGCCCACCTTGACCTCCATGACGCCCTGACCAACTTCGATCACGGTGCCGGCAGCATCCAGGCCCGTGCCGAAGGGCGGCGGGTTCTCGTTGAAGACGCCGTTGGTGACGTTGATGTCCGTGGCGTTCACGCCCAGGTATTTGTTCTTGACCACGACGTGGCCGGCGCTGGCCTTGGGCAGCTCCGGGTGCGTCACGATCTCCGTCGCCTCGCGGAAGTTGGTGGACAGCTTGGTGCACAGGAGCTCGCGGTAGCTGGGCATGATCTCTAGTGGCGGTGTGGGGCAGGCGGCAAATTGAGGAATGACCGGCACTTTGACAAGCATCCGGCGCGTAAGCAGCGCTTCAATTTCGATGACGCTGATGACGCGGACCACTTCGTGTCGAGTAATATCGGGGCCGCGTGGCGCTGTACCCACTGGCGCGATCCGCCAATCACCGAGTTTCGGCGACTCGCTAAATCCTGCAATTGGCTGAGCTGGAAATGGCAGATCGCGTTGCGAGTTGCGGTCGACCAATCGAGTGCAGTTTTGTTGGCCAGCGCTGCGCGTCGAGAGCATTAGCTTTGCATCCCGGGCGATGTGAGAGCGCGGAGAATCGTTGAATGCTAAAATGATGGAGATTGGTTGGGCAGGACTACTTATCTCGACTATATTGAAGAGGTCCATCAACCTAAAGTCACAGCAACTGCCTTCCATTAATACTAGTCTAGCAAAGCTCGAGTTAGGAACTAGTAGTTTTCAGAAGCAAAAATACCGAAACTATGGTAGATGAATAGCCTCTGAGAAAGTTGGTCTACGGAAGAGCTACAATCTGATGAAAGCGAATAACAACAGGAAAACTGCTTGACTGCTAAAGCTGCTTCGTTATATTACACCGTTGACTAATTGGTTTTCCAGGTTGGTATGCATGAGCGGGGACTCTCCAGTTGTTACGGGTAGTAAATCCTATTGAGACTGTCGAGCAACCCTGGGCTGGAATGGGTCAACATTCAAAGGATTACTTGACGACTTGTATGTATCATCAGCCGTGAAGCTTAGTCCGTACCAAATTCAAGTAGATTTGAGCTCACGGGTTTACATATGCTTTTCTGAACGCAGTGGTCTCCCTGGGTGGTCGCTGGCGATAACATCTTCCTCCACGCTTCTGAGCTCATGGTGGTCCTGGAGAAGCTTGGTCTACTTGAAGTCGTCAAACGCGGTGTTTGCCGTCCCCCACGCTTATGCGGTGGAATTTACGAGGCAGCAAATTATTCCTGAGACGGACGACACGATCGCATCCGTCGGATCCATCGGTCCGCGAACCGTAAAGACTACCACAAAACATAGAATATAATCGACCGACCAACTGAAGAGGGCAATCGAAGCAAACGATGTGGTGACCAGTACGATTGAATGGCTCTCCGGCAACTCTACCATCTCGGCGTTGTGCTCGTCGTGACATTAGCTTACCCAAGAAACGTTTAATCGCGCTCGTGCATAAGTTCTCGATGCCTTGATGCCCTATGTTCGGCACTTTACATCGCTGGTCGAGCAGGATGCACATCGGAATATTCTCATTCGTAGCGTACTCTACATCGGGCTGGTCCATGGAATCAACTTCATGTACATACTCGAGATGAATAACATCATCAATCGTTGCAAACGCTTGTATTCCTCTGTTTGGGCGGAAACTAAACAGGTCCACATCTATTACTCGGACTTTGCATGCCTTTCCAGGAAAACACCACCTCTACCTGCACCTCCTTTTCGGTGGTCCCAAGATAATCGCAGGATGAGACCATCAGCTCAGCTCTTGCGTTGCAATCCTGACAAATCGGAGCCGACGCCTTCACATCCTCGCGGCAGGTGCACGTAGGGGAGGCATGCCGAATAAATACTACGTCGTTCAAGCGCTAGGATGGTGTTGAGCTAGCTCGAGTGCAGTCTGTTGATATTGTTGGAAATGGCTGTTGCAGTAGTTGCAGGTCCGCTCATACGCTTGCTTCCGGCAGCCTGGCACAATGCATCGCTTGCCTGGAGTGCAGCGACAAGTAATGGTTAGTCATGTGTGTAGGTAGGGTCTCTATCCAGCAAACAGGAAGAGCATACCTCCGCCGTGCGCCCAACACAAGCCGTTGGAAATGGCGATCTTATCGCAGGCCCCCGTTTTACATTTGGTACCGCCGCCGTGGGACCAGCAGTAGCCTCGTGACTTGGCGCGGTTCGAGCACCCCGGCGCCTTGCACTCGATCGATCCACCTGAAGAGAAGAAAGAAGAGTGAAATGAGTTTTCGATCGGCTCGAGGAGCAGCGGAGAGAAGTGAATCGTACCGTGTCGCCAGCATCGACCAAAGTGCTTGGCGCGGCTAGAACAACCGTCCGCGGTGCAGCGCTTTCCGCCCTGGTCGATTGCACAGCAGAAGACAGTGAGCACGAGGAAAGGGAGCTGCGACGGCCATCAAAACGGCCACGTACCCCATGTCGAACGCAAAGACCGTGATCGACGACGTAGTGGGTGCAGCCGGCGAATCTGCATGTACGGCTTGCCGGCTTGGGCATCGACTCTCGTCTCGGGATGGTGTCTCCGATGGGGAGCGTCCTGACCCCAACGAGTCCCGGTGGCGTCATGTCCCCCATGGCGTAAGGACTCGACGTCGGCAGGCTTGGGAGCACGACGCCAGTGCGTTTGCGACTGTAGCTGGCGTTTGGTTGAGCTGGTAGAGCGAAGAAGACGTCGTTAGTCCAACGCAACAGACTCCGATGCAGGGTGGCACGTACTCATGAAGGTGGCCGAGAACGTCGCGGGCTCCACGGAGTACGGCTGTCCCGGGGTATTGGGGGTCATGGGGACGTTCATGGTCGGTGCGTTCTCCTGGTTCTCGTACGAGTACCGTTGCTGCTGCGGACTGTTGCTGCGAAGCACGTCCGAGATGGCCGGCAGCATGGGTGCTCGCGGAGGGAGCAGTGGGGGCAGCTCGACGAGCCCCGGCTGAGAGGGCACGACCTGCGGCTCCGGCTTGACGTAAAAGTCTCTCTGCTGCTGTAGTGGTGGCGGTTGGTGTGAGACCGCCGTCGACGGTCTCAGCAGGTCTGTGAGCACGATGGTGTTCTCGGGTGATGATGACCAGGGCTGCATGGCGACGGCGGGGTCTTCCTGAAGCTGACGTCTGTAGATGAATGCGACCACCTGACGGCCTCCTGCGCGTCCCGGGCGAATTTCGAAAGTGCAAGTTGACGTGACCCGGGTGACATGGGGCGCCGGGGAGCTCCAGCAGCATAAAGGAGCGACTCCGCTTCGTCCCGTCGTCCGCGGCGAATGCTTGAGTTCGTCTCGCCAATCTGGAATGCCGACGCCACCTGGCCGTGCAGTGCCGGGCTGGCGAAGTGGTTTACTGGCGCTGTTGACGGACGCCGCGCCGCAGAGAGAAAGGATCGGCACCGGCCTTCACCGTTGACTCACCGCGCAGCGTTGCACACGAAATCGGCTGTGGTGGTCGACATGGCTCCTCTCAAGCAGCTTGTCCGGCGTGGCGACCGTGACCGGCCGGTCGTCGCTGAAGGCCGGCTGGAAGGCGGTGCGGACACAGATGGCCGACGACGCCCGCATGCCGCATAGAGTTCGCTTCGCCCGCGACCGAAGTGATCGTCGCGTCGAGCGGCGCCGCAGCGATCACCCGAGTGGCGGTGGTAAGCTCAACAATCAAGCGGAGGTGACGTGCTCTCTAGCCGGCGCCACTGTGGCCGGCGCGCCGGCCACAGTGCGCACCGCTGCACGCAGTTTCACGGCGCCGACCACGAGCTTTCGGGGCTCGACGCCATGTGGTGACGTGGTGCAGCGTGATAGCGACCATCGATGCGCGCGCGACCAGCGGACCGGTGACGAGCCGGCCGGCCGTTCCGCCCCGGATGGCGGCCGGGCGGCTCTTCACGGCGGCCGGATCCGGCCGGCAGAGCCACTTTGCCAGCGGAGACTGTGGCCATGGAGGGCTACCTCTGGAAGAAGGGCCGCAAGGTGCCCAGCATGTGCGTGCGTCGTCCCGGTCGCGGCCGGCCGCGCCAGCACTAACCGTGTCGTGGCGTGCAGGAAGCGGCACTTCGCCGTGCTCAAGGGCACGATGCTGTCGTTCTTCACCAGTCAGGACGAGGCGCAGCGCGCCGGCGCCGTGCCCAAGCGCGTGCTGGAAGTCGTGGACTTCCGGCTCATGCCCGGCACGCCCGCCGACGCCACGCACCCGCCCCACCTCGTGCTCAAGTACCTGGACGCGGACGGCGGCGGCACGCTGCAGTGTCGCGCCGACTCGCGCGAGGCGCAGCAGCTGTGGCTGGACGCGCTGCAGCACGCGCTCAAGGAGCCCGACCGGCTGGCCCAGGACGAGATCAACGAGGTGCAGCAGGAGCTCGGGAAGGACGCGCAGCGCCACAGTCGAGCCGTGCAACAAGCCACCGAGGCGGTGGAAGCTGCCGGCCGACAGCATCGAGAACAGGCCAATGCAGAGGCCGCGCTGCAGCAGAACCGCGAGATCGCGGTCGAGCTTAACACGCAGCTGGAAACCGCGCGCGCGCTGCAGCGCGAGGCGCTGCAGAAGCTCCAGGCGCTGCAACATGCGCTGGAGGAGGCGAGACACCGAGTGCACGCGTCGTCCATCGGGTCCGAGGACACGTCGTCGTTCGACCAGGCCATGGAGGCCGTGGAGAGACTGGCGGCCAAGGTCGAGGTGGCGGCGAGTGCCGAAGCCACACATGCTCGCAATGTTGAGCTGCTGCAATTGCAGACTGAGGCCAACTCCAAAGAGCAGCAGGAATTGGCGCAGCGCGTACAGATGTGCGCTGAGCAGAGCAAGATCCTACGTCAAGTTGCGGCGAAGAGTCTGGAGGATGCCCAACGGGCCAAGCAAAGAACGAGGAGACTAGCGTCATGGGGGGACGATACGGGTGCTGCTGAAGGTGCAAACACTAGACCGTCACAGCTGGATCCCCTAGCAGAAGGCTATCTGCTTTGTCAGCACCCAACGCGCACCTCGATGCATCGTCGATACTACGTCCTCACTGGAAATACGCTATGCTGGTATGCAGACCAGGACGCCTTCATCAACAAGATGGACGCTCCGAGCGGCGTGCTCCATGTCGCGGAGGTTGGTGAATGGGATGGCAAAGTGAAGCCGACGTCACCATTACGCAGACTCGTTGTACCATTCGGCGGTGGCAGCCCAAAGGCTAACTCGAACGAGCAGCACCCACACTCGTTCTCAGTTCTCACAGTTGAAGGTAAGACACTGCGTTGCAGTGCACCACTCAAGAAGAGCCAAGAAGACTGGATTGCAGCGCTGCACGTGGGTTTAACGATGCCTCCGCTGTCTCCGCATCGAGCGCGAGCTGCTAAATCTCGACGAGATTCGTTCGACTTGCTGGCTTCAACCCCACCTTCACCCAAACACAAGGAAGAAGGCAAAGCTCCTGAACCTGCCCCTAATGAAGCTGCTCAAGACCAGAAACCAGAGGGGCTTACGGACACAGGTATTGTTGACGCAGAATCCTTAACGTCGGATGTGGTGGTGGAAGGCTATTTGGTCGGGAAAAGCTCGCTTGAGGAGACCATGAAGAAGAAGTATTGCGTGTTAAGAGCACTAACGCTGTACATTTTTTCTACTCATCAAGATGCAGCTAATGCAGCAGTACCAGAATCCGCACAAATGCGCACCTCCAGCATAACCTACCATATTTGCGGCGTGTCCAGCTGGGATGGCCACGCCACGTTGATGCACTATGACCACAGCTTCATAATGCAGACAACTGAGCACCAAAGCATTTATTGCAGCGCTCCCAGTCTCCAAGAGAAAAATCATTGGGTGAATGGTGTGCAGCAGGCGCTGTTGCGCTATCAGCATGATGCAAAGCGGGGCTCAAAGTTGTTCAACCAGCCAACAACATCGGAGGAGGATGAAGAAAAGGCAAACCAGCCCCAACGTTTTCTTTCGTATTCTTCGGCTCGACATGAATTTCTATCTATTTTGCAGCGATATTACGCAGAGTATCATCCGGGCAAGCTAGGCGACGTACCCATGCTGCTCTCACGATATCAAGGACGAGAACAAGCACTCGTTGAACACCTGGATCGCCTTTATGGTACATCAATGGGGAAAGACGCGAATGTACAGGCCATACTTTTAAGCTTAGTGGCTCCTGTACCCCCACCGTCACCACAGCAACTCCCGACAGTTCAAAGCGCTCCCGCGTCACCTGCAACTCGGGATATCACGGACTGGCTTACGTGGAACAAAGATACCAGCTCGAGCTTTTGCATCCTGTCAGGGAATCGACTCGAGCGGTTCGACTCCGAAGAGCACAGCAAAACAGGGCCACCCTCGGCGGTATTCTTGGTGACAGGGATTCATGATTATCCGACTCCGTCTCCAACGATGAACCGATCAACCTTAGCAGATCAACAGCTTCAGTTTTTCTTGTCTGGTGGATATGAGATGGAGGCACAGGGAAGCACTTCCTCTACTGAGCTCTTGGTACTCCAAGCTACGACCGCTGAAGCAAAGCAGAAATGGATGACAAGGATCCGAGCTGTTTTAATGACTCCACTTCCAGAATCAAACGTCTCTGAGGCAGAAACCTCATTACTCCTGCCGCAAGAGGAAAAACATCCACTGGTCATATCCACACAGGCTACCACTTTTAAGGAAAAGCTTGGGAAGTTTTACGAGCGACATAACCCGAAACGAGTTGGTGACGTGGAGACATTGCTCACCAGTTTTGCTGGACGTGAACGACAGTTGCTGGCATCGTTGGATGCAACCTACGGCACCAATGTTAGCTCCGACGGTAGTTTCGCTGCCTTTCTTCCTCAGCCATCTCCACCAAATACGCGCCCTAGTAGCCAAACAACTTTGATTCACCGCGAGGGATATTTAGCTGTGAAGCACCCGCGGCTTGGCGCTTCCTTTCGAAAGTGTTTCTGCGTTCTGGAAGGAACCAGTTGGAAATGTTTTGACAGCAGTGTGGTCGCGCATAGTGGACATTCGGCACTGTTGTCGGACATTGTCGTTAGCCTACATCCAGTAACGGCAAAGCTCGCTGAAACACTGGCCTTCCGCCTTGAAACCCAGACAAATGGAGTCATTATGCTACGCTCTGATGCTGCTGAAATCGTTCATGACTGGATTCACGCTTTACGTGCCGCAGTGGCAAGTCAGCCGGCTATGGTCACTGCTGAGCCTGAAAATAAGGAAAAAGAAGACCTTGGGAGCTCTTTCCAGCAGCTTCGAGCAAAAATCGTTGCTTTTTACGAAAAGCACAATCCGTCTAAGGTTTCGGATGTTGATTCTCTGCTTCGCTCTTTCCAGGGACGTGAAGGAGCTCTGCTTGAGCAAATTGACACTGTCTATAAAAGTCAGCTCGCTACGGATCCTGTTTGTACGTCATTATGTGCTGAACTCGCTGCGAAGTATGCAGAAGAGTATCAAAATGCTTCTCCGACCAAACCAGCAGATGAAGTCCCGCTGAATGAGTCAATTCTCATGGAAGGGTACCTCATGAAGCGAGGTCACAAAATTCCATCTATGCGGAAACGATACTGTGTCCTCGTGGGCAACGAGCTTACGTATTATGTCACGCATGACGACAGCAAAAATCCTGGTGGCGGTGCTACAACGAATCCACTTGGAAACTTTCGAGTTGAGGTCGTGGGCGACTGGCATGGGAAAACTGCTGCGCATACTTACGAACACGGAATGGAACTCGAAACTACCGATAGAAAAACGTTCTTCTGCGCTGCCTCGTCGGCAAAAGAAAAACTGCAATGGATGGATGCATTCCGCCGCGGAATAACACTAGCTCGAAGTCAGCAGCGACGAGCTGAACTTGAGGAAGAAAGCAACAGTGGTGTTGAAACAGAGCACGAGCGACAGCTACGAGAGCAATTTCGAGAGAAACTTGCAGATTTCTATCGCGTGCGGAACCCAGCGAAACTCCCAGACTTGGATTTGTTGCTCAGTTGTTACGCACAGCGCGAGTTAGCGTTACTGCAAGCTATTGATGAAGCTTACGGAACGAGCTTGGCATCTGACGAAAATCTTCTGGCACTTTTACCCCCGTTGCCTGAGCAAGCCTCAGCACTCGCAACGCTGAAGTTGGACGGGTACTTAAAGAAGACGGCAGGTGACAACTCCAACTCGCTTTGGAAACGGGCACAAACTGTGTATGTAGCAGTCGACGGCTTGACGATTAATCTATTCGCCACGCGTGAAGGATTTAAGAGTAGAGGCGCTGGCTTAGGAGACAGTATGACCGTCCTTGCGGTAAAAGACGACGACGGGCGTCAATCGGCTGCAACTCGTTTTGCTGTGGAGACAAGCGATCATGAATGGCTTCGATTTGAGGCTCGTGACACGATGGAGAAACGTCTCTGGGTTCAGGTTCTACGAGCAGCTCTGGATACCGTCCTGGCGCAGAGTTTGCTTGCAGATAATGAGAGCATGAGTGAACACAATCGAGCTAGTGGGGCCGGAGTTGATGCAAGAGGGTTCTTACTATTGAGGCTAGACTTCGATTGTACACAAGAAGAGCATTGGAAACGACGTGAGATTGCTACCTCCATCGAAGAGCGTAGCGTGGCGCTGGAGAATGGCCATGAGTTTGTAATAATCAAGTCCACTTCGTCTGAAAAAGTTGGTGAAGAGCAGGCACGCTTCCGAGTAGTAAGCACTCGTGCTTGGGCTCCAAGCGCTCGGTGTTGGCCCGTGACGGCTAGTAATCGAGCGCCTCGCTTTCCATTTCAGATTGTGACGCAGGAACAGTTCGTGCTGAGTTGCAGTGCAGCTACTGATGCAGAACGCGCAAAGTGGATCCGCCAGCTTCGACTAGGAGCTGAGCAAGCTGCAGCACTTGAGATGCTGGAGGAGCAGCTACTGGAGATTGAGGCGCCCATGTCGCCAGGGCGTCGAAGTTTGGTGGACAGGCGAGAACGGGGCTTGAACGATGGCAATATAACAGTGACTCCAGTGGCTCTCCACCCTGTCGTTGAGTCAATACAAGAAGAAGAAGAATCCCCGATGAGTGGGTATTTATCATTCCGACTCGCTCAGTCGCCTCTTTCTTCTGGTGAAGCTCGTCATGCGTCACAAGTTCCAATTCCACATGAAGGATTCATTGTGGTAAACATGCGAGCGCATATTGCTGTGTACGAGGATGAGAGTGCTTACTATCGCCGCGATACACCAGTCTGTGAGGCCCAGGCGGTTGAGCTTTTATCCGAAGGAGTAGCCTCACTTATTGGATCTT
Source organism: Phytophthora taxon juncus (assembly GCA_033558005.1). Taxonomy (NCBI): domain Eukaryota; phylum Oomycota; class Peronosporomycetes; order Peronosporales; family Peronosporaceae; genus Phytophthora; species Phytophthora taxon juncus. The sequence goes on from JAUCEE010000021.1 coordinate 2,914,008, forward strand.
CTCACAGTCCGAAAACCAGGTCAAACATACGCCATCTTTTTCCTGGAGCAAAAGAAGTCGCTCCATCGTCATTGGCATTTGCTGTGCTGCTTCATCCGTTGAGAGATGACGTCAATGCATCTGCAGACGACATGAATAACGACCACGAGAAAAATACGGCAATGCTGGAGTTTTTTCCTACGCTACCTTCTCAGCGTGATCTTTGGATGGAGGCTTTTGCTAGTCGAATTGACTTTGCTAGAGGCGAGGCGCTTCTTGCTGACGAAAAACTTCTGCTACGGCTTGAACGAGATGAAAAACTCCAGGAAAGTGTAGAGGAGAAGCTTGAAGAAGTCGTCGATGAGGATAAGGGTAGCAGCAGCAGCGAGGATGACAACGACGCTAGTACTGATGATAGTGGATTTGAAGACAAACCGTTGGCTATCGACACCGGCAGGCCCTTAGAAGAAGAAAGTGGTGTTCAGGTAGAAGCCGGAGCTGTACCGTCCTTTGTCTTTAGAACGGCAGCTATGGAGGGAGTTTTGACTCCATGGCAGACGTCGACGTCCCCAATTCGCATACCAGGTAGCTCGAAGATGAAGCCGATGGTGTCTGTGTACGCTGTTCTTGTTGGATGTCGACTTCGATGCTATCCATCAAAAGAAGCCGCTGCCAACGCAGCAGCTGCTGCATTGTCGAGGAGGAATTTATTAGCGTCAGTTGAGGACGAACCTCCATCCCTAGATGTTGAGATTACAGCATCCTCCTCATGGGAAGCACCAACTGCATCATGGTTGACGATTGGTAGGGAGAATGAGAATCTCGGCTTCAAGATGGAGGTGAAGGGTTGTCGTCATAGTACATGCTTTACAGCTCCGACAGCTGAGGCGAAGCATCAATGGATCAATGCAATGCAGCACGAACTTAATTTTGTGGTAGCAGAGAGATCGTTAAGCATGTCAGAACGAAAGTTTACCCAAGAGGTGGCAGCTCACCTCGCCAGTATCGCTACAGCGGCAGAAGCCGCCAACAACAGCATCGACGAAGTTGTCAACAAGACACAAGGATATTTGCGCGTACGTCATCACAATTTAGGGTCTATTTGGCGCGATCGCTTCGTCGTACTCGAGGGTAGCAAGTTGTCAATTTATTATGAAAATCGGGATGCAGACGAAAGCAAGAATGATGTCGACAACTCTACAAGTGCTGCACTAGAACAACACGAACTCGTTGGTGTTGAGAAATGGAGACCTGTTTTTACGAGCATTGGTCGAGGCGGTTCTGGTAGTTTGAAGGGGACAGGCTTTCGGGTCGAGACAAGCAGCGGTGTGTATCTGGAATGCACAGCTGCGACTGCAGATGAGGCCTCTCGGTGGAGGAATGCCATCACTGCTGCAACAACTAAGGACACCACAGAAGACACGGTGTCGCGCGACGCCACCTTACCATTTATCCCTGGAGCAAGAATGGAGGGGTACCTCAAGTTGAAGGAGCCACAGAAAGCCATGAAGAAGAAAACGATGAAGATAAAGACGCTAAAACTCTGGAAAACGCGCTACTGCGTTGTAATGGGCTCTCACTGGCTCTTGTACGCGAACCAGTCTCAGGCTATTTCGTCAGAAGGGCAGGCACCAACGCCAGTGGCGGTGTATGAACTCTTGGGCATCGCAGCTGATAATGACGACGACACATCCGAAAATGAGTTCTCGCTTCATGTAGTTCCAGGCAGACAGGTCAAGTGCAGAGCGCGCACAAGTCTGGAGCGTAAACGATGGGTGAATGCTGTCGAGGATGAATTGCTCACCCAGGCGAAAACCAGTGAGGATCTCGAGAGGTCCGTGAAGGAGCGTGAACAGAAGTTGGCAGCGCGAGAAGCAGTCAAGATCAAGATGCACGAAGTTAAGAGCGACGCCCGACGTTTGTCGGCATTACTGGGTGAGGCGATTCAGAGTGCTCAAGGTGACTCTGACAGTGACTACAGCTCTGAACCCAATGAAAACTCGTCCAACAACAGCGACGGCGGTTCGTCTTTACGTCAACGCTCAGGGCCGGACTACATTGATGGTAGCCCTGAAAGTTCTCCTATGAGGAGAAACGTAGGGGAGCCCGCGTTCCCATTCGACACTCTTGATATTGCGAAGGACTCGGAGACCAAACAAAGTGATCCGCCTTTGTCTCTCTCCAGCTTCTTCGGTTGTTTCTTCCGCTGTATTCCCATGGGATCGGGTGTGAATGGAAGAACCATTGTCGCACCTCTAGGCATTCCAGGCTACTCCTCGACCGCCGCGGCTTGCAAGCCTCAATATACGTGCGACTATTACGAAGATGATGGTTACCGTGGCCTTGCCAAATGAGTTGCGATCGACATGATAGTGAAGACAGTGTTTTACATGGACACCGAAAGTTGAAAAGACTACCCAGCAGCTATAACAGATACGAAAAAAAATCACGTTCAGTCTTGCTAACAATTTACTATGCCAAAATGCTTTTACTTCGGTTTTCGTGGGATAACCTTAAGCTATTCATGAAAAACCTACGTGAAAATCTCAAACCTTTGTAAAATGAAAGCTGACCCTGCGGTTTGATGGATTAAAATCCACAAGGCGCTTGGTCTACTAAAGCTATCACTACAGCGCGCTTTATTAACCTCGATCTAACGCTTCCAGCTTGCCGGCGAACTACCTTTTATGTGGGAATACGGTGGAATTTATAAGACAGGTAAGATTCGATCCATCAAACGCTGATACCTCTCTTGACTACAAGAGCCAACCTTCATTTCTAAAATATTTGTATACTACCCACCAAGAACTGATTTCCGTGTTCAAGTAGTTAATGCTCAAGTGTGCGTCGACCTTGCGCTGCACCAATACCCAGCTGTGAGCTGTCTCGACTACATCGTCGCAGCAATTTCAAGATTTCTTGGACCCCCGCCATGCATGACACTTAGTGATGCTTGTGCATTTGGGTCAACGGACATGCTCGATTGGATTTGGGCATCCAGCTACGTGTACATGGAGGAGAGAATACCATTGTGGTCGGTCACCAACTATTTACAGTCAGATCGGAGTTTCAATCGTTGGCAGTTCTCCAAGTCGTTGTGCGTAGCTGCTGGTCGGGGTGATTTAGTGGTAGTCGAGTGGCTGCTTGCACACTTTTCCGACTGCTATGATATTCCTGAGGAGGCGGTACAAGAAGCCGCTGAGGGTGGGCATTTGTACGTACTTCGAATCTTGTGGGAGAATCGCCCCGGTGCCCAAGGCTATGGTATTTCTCATCGTAACAATCGTGCTCAACTTGGTGACCATGTCGTCGAAACATGGTGCACCGTGGGAAATCCTTATGCCATGCATTACCTAGACGCGAAAGTTGAGCACGATTGTTACGATGAGAAATACCATAGCCTTGGGCACCGGGGCGCAAAGATTCGAAGTACGTACAAATGCCCACCCTCAGCGGCTTCTTGTACCGCCTCCTCAGGAATATCATAGCAGTCGGAAAAGTGTACAAGCAGCCACTCGACTACCACTAAATCACCCAGACCAGCAGCTACGCACAACGATGGGGAATTAGTCAGTGTTTAAACGATGAAATTCATTTTGGGCTTGCTGACCAAGAAGTCGCGATCAAGCATGCTCTCAATACTGGAAAATTCAGTATCGTGAAGCGTTTGCTACCAGTTTGGAAGAAGCATCTTGGACTATGCCAATGATTGCCATCACCTCGTTATTATCGGCAAAATGCTTGCTAGGGGGTATCTTTGCTTGGATGCGGGTCGTGCTGCCAGAACGATGAGCAGGGTTGGCGAAGAATAAGGGGCAATCGTAACTTATACAGCATTTTTTTCAGTATCATTCTTCAGTTGACGAGGATGATGAGATTTGGGAACAAAGCGTGGCGTGATGCGTTGGAATCTGCATGCTCATCAGGGAATATACCTGTCCTACACTGGTTGGTAGAGCACCCTCTGATTCATTACGTAAGTGAGTACATTTTTTGTAAAGCAGTCGAGATTGGTCACGTCGAAGTAGTGCAGTATCTGTACGAGCAATGGTCACCCCCTCTGGTGTACGATTACGATATGACTAGTGTTATCAGGATAGGTCGAGTTGATCCGATCCGCTGGATTGTCGACCACGATATGATCCGAGATCAAGAACACTTTGTTTGGCCGTTAGAACTGCGTTGGAATATGGGACTCTATAGATACTGCAGTTTCTTCGAAACGTGACCACTCGGAATGAAAACAAACTGAGCATAATAAACGAAATCGAGATTTTTCGAGTTATGGGTTTTTGTTTTTCTGGATAAGGCCAGCCGGCTCTATTGATATTCTCCTAATGGCTTAGCAACATTACAGTGGTTGCAAGCACGTTTTCCTGAGGCATATTACCCAGCAGGAGCGATGGATATTGCATCTGGTAGAGGCAACCTCGACGTGGTGAAATGGCTTCACGTTGTACAGACGATGCGCTTTATTCGGCTGCGGCAAATGGGCATTTCGAGATGGTAAAATGGTTGTATGCAAACCGCCCAGAGTGTCGATCAGAGAATGCCATCGCAGAGCCATTCGATATGGCCACTTACAAATTGCGTACTGGCTCGCTCCAAAGTTCTCTAAATTTGATGTGCACCATAGGTGGGCCCATGTGGTTGGGAATGAAAAATCAGTTAGAATCGCTACTGTTTTTGCGAGCGATGTACCCGAGTGAATTTACTCCAGAAGTGCTTCGACTTCAACGAGAGGATTTTTTCATGTACGAATGGAGACTTACAGCTAAGATGATGTTGGGTTGGGTTGACCAGAACTACCCGAAGCAAAACAATTAATTTGACAACAAGTTCCGAGTTTGTGTTTGTGGCACTTGCTTGTACGAGCTGGTAGCTGCGCGTTCAAACACACTGATTTAGGAGATGAAAGGAGTCCATCAGAACAATCGATATGCATGTTATACAGTTAGATTTTAATCGAACACAACCATGTTGCTACGACTACGACCTTCGTATCTCTAAGCTGTCGCAGCAGCAGTTTGAGTCTGCACGTTTGCATCATCGATACTCTCGTTGTCGCTAACATTAGCGGTGAACTCGCGCAGGCGATCAAGGTACGTCATCGCAACTTCGTCACACCACGACTTGAGCTGCCAGTTGCCCTCGAAGAAGGCGCAGTGGCTGCCCTCGCCCGTCGCCAGCAGCATCGCCTTGGGTTTCCTGCGGAACTCGTCGTACGGAATCGTCTCCTTGGTGCACACGGGATCGTCCAGCGCGTTGATGCACAGCAGCGGCATCTTGAGGTTGTCGATGTCGCGCATCGGGTTGTTGACCTTCCAGTAGGACTCGAGGTCCTCGTAGCCGTGCATCTTCATGTACACGTGCTGGTCGAACTCGCGGATGCTGGTGGCCTTGAGCGCGCCAGCCACATCCACCACGTCGCCCAGCTCGGCCTTGTGGCGCAGCAGGAAGGACTTGAGCGTGAACGTCATGAGGAAGTCGTACACCGGGTTGATCTTGCCGCGGCAGAACAGGTCGAAGGCGTTGTAGCCCGGCGAGATGAGTACGCCGGCGCGTAGTCGCGATTTGTCTCCCAATTCACACAAGTAGCTGCACAACAATCCAGCGCCGGCCGAGCAACCGATACCATAGAGATCACTATCGGGAAAAGCTTTCTCCACATGATCAATAGCTTCCTCCAAGTCTTGCACACAGCCGAATTCCTGTAACTTTGGCGTCGAGAGCTTGAGACCTCCATGGCCGCGTTTATTGAAAACCACGGGTCTGTAGCCGTGACTCAGAGCTTCAGCACAGAGAGACCGCATGTTCTCACTGCTGCCTACTAGTCCATGCATAATGATAGCAATAGGAGCATCCTGCCGCAAAGGTTGTGGCATTTCCACGGAAGTCTCGAGAGCCCAGTCCAGAGAAGCCTGGCCACCATCTCGGAAGGTCAACACATCTCTGCGGTACAGCACGGGCGACTGCGGCACCAGGAAGGTCAGGAAGCACTGGATGTGCGAGTTGGTCCACCACGTCGGCGTGTAGCTGTCCAGCATGGGCTGCAGCGCCTACATACCCAGGATGTGGTAAATGCCACAAATAAGGTTACACCTTTGCTTCTTGGTTGTGTGTGTTTTTTTTTTGCCGCACCTTTGTCATGAACTCGTTGAGCTCCGAGTTGCCGGCGACGATGCGCTTGGAGGTTGCAACGCGAGGCCCCACGGCGCCTCTGGCCGCCAAAAAGGCGCAGCCAGAGATCAGAGCCGCCGCCGCCGTCATCATGTAGCTCCTGCAACAATTGCCACAAACGACGCGTTAGTTGTGGCGATTCAGCGCAAAGTTGCCGCGGATGGGGTTAGCACATTTGCCAAGCGGCGAGGCGCCACAACGTCCACGAGGAGAGCAGCACCGCGGGCACTCGCAAAGTTTCCATGGCGTTGCAGTGTCTGACCCGTGGGTGGCGCAAAGTTGCAACCGACGGAGCGAATCGCAGAATGACAAGGACACGACACTCACTCTTTCGAGGCCGAGGCCGCCATGGCGCCGAGCATTTTGCGCGGGTCGTTGGCCTCTGTCGCTTACGGCGCTGCCGCCCTTCTGTGTCTTGCCGCGCGCGCGCGGAAATCCCGCAAATGCCGGGCCAGGCGCCATCCGGCCGTTCTTTCGCCATGGCGGCGCTCGATGAGGAATCAGACCGCGGCATACTGGGGCCAAGTCGGCTCAGATCTGGCGGATCCGTTGGTCAGAACCAGTGCAAAGGCGAAACCCCTTGGCGACGCGAGCCCGACGTGGCAAAACGTTGCCGAGGCAAACGGCAACCAAGGGATGCAAACTGGGTGCAACTGTTGCAATCTTCTGCAAAAAACGCAGATTGCAATGCAAAAGCTGCGAGTGCCATGGAGTCGCGTGCCAATGGCGAGCTGCCAGCGCACGATAATCGGGGGATCTGGTTGCAAAGGTGGAGGGTTCGGTGGATCCCTTCCGGTTTGACACGACGCCGCGATGCGGGCTTTGAGGGCCAGTGGCCTGGTGCTGCTTGGGTCTTGAGGCCCCAGGTTGCAGCAGCACGCGGGTGCACGATGGGGATGCAGACCTCCGTGCAGCGGAGCGCTGACCACTTTGGCACCTGAGGCTTGGTGCCACGTGGTTGGCTGCCATTCGTGGCGTGGTCTTCATTTTGAGAAAGTTGCAAGTTCTCGTTTAACACCAAACGCCCTTTGCTAAGAATACGCGCTCAGAACAGACACAAACTGTGCCACTCAAAATGGGCAACGCAACTTGCAGGTGCAACGATTGCCGGTGCGGACAATGGCAGAGCAGATCGAAGTTGCAACGACATCTCGCACGAAATCGTTGATATTCACTCGTCGCCTCTGGGTCGAAGCTTTGCGGTTGGTGCTGAAAGTGATGCGGCCAGCTTGCACCAGTGGCCCATTGGCTTGGCTTGTTACCTACGCGTTCACACTGGGCAACATTTTCACTGGTGTTGCACCCGCCTATCAATCCGACGCGGACTTGATTTGCATCACGGTGATGGTTGCAACTTCCTGCCATTGCAATACGGTGCTGGTGCCCTACGCTCTGTCGCTTTGCAATTTCAACCGTCTCCATGGGTCGCAGTGGACGTTCGTGCAACTTTTCACGCGGTTTGCAAGGAAAACGTGGCGGATCTACGTGGTAGTACATGCACTTGCAGTGGGAGGGACATACATTTTCGTCTCGGTCGCACACAATTTTGCAGCAGTCTTCAAACCGCACTTGTACTTGGCGTGTGTGTGGAATGCGATGTACCGAGCGAGCGTTGACGAAGCTTCGCGAAGTGTTTACCAGAGAGAAACAGTGGAGGGGGTACACAGGGGATACGTGAACAAATCGCCCTACTGGAAACGCTACTTTCATGCAGTACGTCGATCGACAGATTTCACGATCATTGCAATTGTTGCCGCCAGTCTCGTTCACATTTGCAGTGAACTCGATTTGCTCAACACGAAATTTGCGTCTCTGGAGTTTAGTATTGCGAGTGTTGCATTAAAAACAGTCATCCTAACGATAACGAAGCGGGTTGCTCTGAAGCAAGGGGGCACGCATCTGAGAAAGATCTACGTGCTTACAGCAGTGCCCACTGTGCTTATCAACACGCAAGTTCGATTAGTGCTACTACGCAACGTGAAATCTGGTTCATCGGTTCGCAGTTTCGTGGAGTTAGGCATGCTAGAGCCATTAATGCGAATCGCCAAGGTTTGGCATCTTCGACGTGTTATGAAGTATTTGGACAAGGCACGAGGACGGACGAGAGGCAGCGCCAAAGCTGCCGCGGCGCTAAGAGCTGGTGTTCGCCGCATAAATCTCGTGATGCCATTATCTAACTCATCTGAAAGACGTCACGCTCAGAACCATCGTCCGAGCCGCCTCGTGCGCAGAGCCACAATTTTGAACTCGCATCAAAGTTTACTGCATTTTCATGCCGCAGAAAGTCACGCCGACATGTGCTCGGAGTACATTGCCATTATCTGCTCTACATCCATATTCTTCTTTCTCCAGCACCATCCACGATTTGGTTGGCACGAAGCAGATGAAGGTGGTTTGGGTGAGTGGGAGGAGGCGCTTCTCGCGGGTTCCTGGCAAGTTGGAATTGAAATGGTGGTCGATTTGATCTGCTGTGCGTTTGAGTTGGCAAATGGCATCCCATTTCATGCGTCCGAGAATTTAGGCGGGTTTCTTACTGCGGTGTTCACGAGTTGCCATGGCCTCAGTCTCCATATCAACTGTCATGTGTGTGCATGAAGTTACCTCAAGACAATTGTGAGACAGCAAACTCATCTAATCATTAAATGATCAACTCTTCTTAACATTGGATTGCGTAACAGGACGCTGTAGACGAACTAATCCCCAAATCAAAGGCTCGATTACGTCTTACACAGGTGAGAATGGACGTTGGACGGTCAATCCATTCACAAATTTGCATCCGTTCGAGCACATCGTTGCCAATGTCACCGTCACTGTCTTCAATCAGTTCTTACAACAAGCTGCTACGCTCTGTGGCCTCAACCTTGCTTACCGAAGCTGGCCACTCTTTCCAGCACCTGCACCATGTTTCCAGCTCCGAAATGCGCTCGATTGTGCACAATCTTCTTGTCGTTCGCCCACCACCAGATGATGGCATTGATGAAGAAGAAGAAGAGGAGCTATGCAGGCAGATAGTAAACTTCTCGAGCTTGAGCTCAATTAGCATAAGACGGTTGTCGACGCACAAGAACTGCCGGCCGTTATGTCATCTTCATCGGCAACTGCACACGCTTCGGTCAGATCGCGTTGTGGAAGGGTGACATCACTACACTCAAGGCTACAGCCATCGTGAATGCTCGGGTGTTTTGAGCCTTCACACAAGTGCATTGACAACGTGATTCACAACATGGCTGGACCGCGTCTGCGTGCAGCTTGCAGCGAGGTAATGTCACGCCAGGCTCACGAGGAACCTGAAGGCTACGCTCAGATCACACCGGGCTTCGCGCTACCCGCGAAATACGTTTTGCATACCGTTGGTTCGCAGTTGCGTAGAGGATCCAACCCTACTGCAAACTACTTCAGTTGTGCTACATCCGGTCATTGGACTTGCTACTCATGACGGTAGATGTCGATTTAAAAGAGCCCGTGTCAATAGCATTTCCGTGCATTTCAACGGGGTTGTTTGCTTTCCCCAACGATATTGCGGTGCGTCTAGCTGTCGATAGTGTTTTGGAGTGGCTGGCTGATCACCGAAAGCAGACGCAAAAATGGAAAGTGATTTTTAACACGTTCTTGAAGCGCGATTACGATTTATACAAGGTATATATCGAGGAAGAATGCCTGTGTGCTGTTGCTTTACCTCCTGCTCCAATGTCTCTATCGGTGAGAAGTGCACTTCATGCAGTTCAAGATGCAGAATACCTGCTAGTATCCGCTGGGGCGGGTCTTTCAGCTGCAGCAGGCCCTTGATTTTCGGTCGGAAGCAATAATGAATAAGTTCCACCCAACCGTGCGTAAAGCTCTTCCAGGATTTCGCACGTTGTACAACTTCATTGCATTTCGAGATTGGGATCAGCCGCTTATGTGGGGGTTCTACTTCGAAAACGCCAGCATGATTCGGTATAACTGGATCCACTATCGTACAGCTCCGACATACGAGTATTTGAAAGAATTCGTGGATCGATTTGAACGTCGAACGGCAGGCTCTGCGTTTGTTCAGACAAGCAACGTCGACGGCTTGTTTGCACAAGAAGGTTTCGATCCCAATCTGTCTATGTGATGCAGGGTGATTGTGGTCGTATCCAGTGCGCTAAACGATGCTCGCATCAAAGCGTTGTGGGACATCACGCCGTTCATGCAGGAGGGACTCAAAGCTTCAACCCAATGACGTACAGGATTGAGGACCCAGCTGGTGTCCCCAAATGCCCTAGGTGTGGAGGACCCATGTCTGCTTTCTTGCGAGAAGATGATACATTTTTGGACAGTGGTGTCGAAGAAGGCCGCCAAAGATTCCAATGTTGGTTAGATGCTGGTAAACCAGGTCCAGAATGAAAGGAAAAAGCTCGTGATCTTGGAAATTGGTACAGGGTTCAACACCCTGGTGTGCTGCGCGTCCCGGATGAGCAGTTGACACTTCAAAACGGGGTATAGCTAGTGCGCGTGATCCGGAGCATCCAGAGATCCCTTTCCAGTGCAACGGGGTCGAAGTTGCCGACGATGCGACTAATGTACTCGATTACATTGCGCACCAAGGCCGCTGAAAACACTAGTAAAATAATTCAACTTCGTTTGTAGCGGTCAACAACCCGATGCGAATGTGGACAACCTCAACATGGAGCTGGTGTTCATCAACGTGCTGGACGACCACGAGCTCCGCAGGTAACCCAAGGCGATGCTGGCGACGGACAAGGAGCCACTGCGCCTTCCTCGCATTTTTAGCCGTTGTGCAAAAGAGTACCTTGATCGCCTACGTGAGTTTACCGCCAACCCAAGTGACACTTGAGACTCTCAACAGCAGCAGACCAATTCTCAGCAAGGATACCGACAGCTTCATTTTAGTGTCAATGGACGCCTTTCATCTATCTAGCTTGAACACAATAGGTGTAGTAGGCGAGTGCCAAGTGTAGAAAGCTTAATTGGGATTATCAGTTTTATTCATCTCTTCCGTACTGATGGAGATCATTTTCGTTTATCCAATCCAGCAGTATCGTAGCCGTTGCTTGTTTGTGTTCTTCTCGAAGCCGAAGTAGCTGTTGAGTGAATTCACTAGGGTACATCGCACGCAAAAACAGTAGTGATTCTAACTGATTATTAATTTCGCAGCAACCACAGTCGAGATAGCTCCACACACTTAGCACATTGCACTTGGGAAACTTTAGCACAGATGTTTCAAATTTGACATATCTAACTCTTGGGACATTCGCTACTTCCAAAGCAATGACTTTGAGTTCATCAGGAGTCGGATTAATGGGTCTTGGAAACGCAACTACAAACTCTTTAAGATTTTATGGAGGAACTGCTAATAAAGAAATGTTTTTAAAGATTCTGACGATGAGGGCCTAACAATTGCTACCCCCAAAGCTCAAACAATTTAAAAATGTGGGCCGTTACTACATCTGTATAGTGGATATGACCAAACAGGAGTAACGGGAACAAGTTCAGCTGAATATAAAGAAGTTATTCGTTCAAACCATAAACTTGTTGGGTTTAGTGATAATTATCAATCTGGATGGTTTCATGGCTATCTGCTGGGAACACCCCCGTGGAAATCTTCTGGCTTTGCTTACTGTACCCAATTTTATACCTCTCTCGAAACCTTAAACATCTGCTGCAACAGTTCTACAACATCATCTTTCACAAGTGGAGCCAATCTTCTGCTGACGAATCAAGGTCAACTATGCCTGAACACTACAACTCCTCAATCGGGCTATCGACTTACTATGAATGGTTTTAGTTCGTATAACGGTATTCGTATAAATGGAACCAATACAATGCTTTATATGCAAATCTTAACAACTCTACTACTGACTGAACAGAAATAATTATGGCTGCCAATACTGTAAATTAGCAATTTGGAGCTGGTAATAGTGCTCATACTGTTCCTAATGGATTCTATTTTTATGGAAATGGAGCTTACAGAGCTGTTATTACATCTGCTGGTCGTCTTGGTATCAATACGTCTTCTCCTGTTGGAGCTATGCATGCTGTTGGAAGTAATACAACAGGCAGATTTACTGATGGAACATGTGCATTAGACATTTGGATGAATACAGGAGGTATATTTGGAGACGTCGCTTTATAGATCCATCTACTACAGATGATATGACTTTCCAAACAGACGGTACTGAACGAATGACTATTAATTCGATTGGAATGGTTGGAATTGGCACAGCACAGCCTTTATATCCGTTGCACGTCGCATCAACCCCAGGAGGCCAAGAAGGTTCACAAAAAATTTACTATTATTTAGGACCGGGAAGCAGCAATGGATCCATAACTACAACACCTTCAAATATTTCTATTCGTAGTAATGGACGACTTCTTGTGAATAGTGAAATCGATGTTATTTCAGATTATCGTAAAAAGAAAATATTGAATTACTGGACGAGCAATATGCTGACAGATTTGTTAGAACTATTAAGCCAAGAAGTTCAATTATAAAACCGACCCCAATGGAAGACAGTTAGGATACATTGCTCAAGACCTGATTAAAAATGATTTTGGTGAGTTAATCATGGTTGAAGTAGATTTTAATGCTCAAGAATATGTTGATGAAGATGGTTTTGTTAGTGAGGCTGGTAAAACATATACACTATCAAGAAGTCATATCATTGCTCTTCTTCATTCTAGCCTAAAGACGGCTTTGAGCAATATTGACATCCTGACCAATAAGTAGCGGAACTAGAAGATACACTCTACAAGCTCAAATATAATCTATAGTGAAAAAAAAAATAATATAATAATCATATTAATATACAGATGATTTCATTCAAGTTGCTGGAGATACTTCCACCTACTCAAAAAGGAAAAAAATATGCTGCACATGTATTCATTCCATCTACAAGATCCACAAAGATTGTAAATTTTGGAGACTCTAAATATCAACAATATAAGGACAGAACGCCTCTGCAGCTATGGAAGCACTTAGATCATAATGATAAGAAACGGAGAGATAGTTATAGAAAACGACATTCCAAAGATACAGGAATTGCAGGCCAGCTAGCGTTGAAATTTTTGTGGTAGAGGAATACAAATAAGTTACGAAATATTCGTATCCAAATCGATAAATCCATTTTTGTACATCAGATTCATTTTTTTGTTTCGAGTAGAGCCAAAGAAGACAATAGATGCCACAGTAGTCGTTTCGACTTCCTTGATATGTTGTTGTACTTTGTTAAACCCAATTTTGGAGGTGCTGGACAACCCATGCTGTCAAAATATTCATCGTTGTAAACAGCTACCGAGTGACCAGTGCTGTCATCTCTCCGGAGGAGGATGATATAAGATCCTGTAGGCTGAAATTGTCTCTGTTGACATCTCTGATATCAATTACTCCATTTAGTTGAACATTGAGTAAACGTGCTAACTCGACTAGATCTGCATCAGTAGTGATAGGTTAAATTAATTTATCTTCCAACATGATATCTTCAACGTAGTATATATACTACGTTCGTTAGTCGTTTTATATTTTTAAGAATAGAGAAAATATAAACAAAAGATATATAACATAAACCAATGACGGATTCAACTCAACTAGGCGATCAATTGCTCCACGACTGCAGTGTCTCTCCTGATCCTGTAGTCTCGATCTCCAAAGATAAGCGAGTCATTCATTGTGTTGATAACTTAAATGGTTCTTACCAGTCGGGTGTTATTATTATTGATGCTACGAGCAATTAAATGGCTCTACTGGTTTTGGCAGCCTTCGCGATGCTTATATAACTCTTCCTTATGTTGTAACCATGAAAAACACTGGAGCTTCTGCATTTGGAGCTGTAGTACCAAAATATGCTGTCGGTCTCAAATGTGGCGTCTGGAATGTTATTGATTCGCTCTCGGTAGAACTAAATGGTAAATTGATCATTACTGATAATGATTACAAACTGTACTGGAACAATCTTCGTGCGATGACTGAGTGGAGCTATACTGATGTTGTCAATCGTGGAGCTGATTCGTTTTTAGCTGCGGATGATTCGACTTCAGTGCTCTTTGCTTAATCCGGCGGAAATGCCGCTGCTACAGCTTGGGGTGATGGTTATCTAAACAACACGACCAATGTAGCGTCTACAGTTGCTACTGGCCTTGTTCCTGAATCTACTGGTAACTCACCTCCATTCAATACTGGATTTATTAGTCGTTTATACAACAACCCTGATCAAGTTGCTACAAGTACTGATGGCACCACTTTAACTGCAGCGAACCCATATGGATGGATGACGATGCGATCTGGCGGCCTTCCCTCCATGGTTCAACAAAATGGTAAAGGTGGCTTTGTTACCACTTCATCAGCTGCTGCTGCTGGCGGTATTGCAGGCACATGGTATCATATGCTCTCCATCCAATTTTCAAGGAATTAGATTTAATTGCTAATCCTCAAATCAAGATCAAACTTCGTGTTAACCAAGGTTACGTTGTGGTGCCTCAAATGCTATGTCGCTCACGAGCACTACTTTAACATCTGGTACTACGGTTCCTGTTATGATTGCTTCTGCTGCAGCTGGTAACCCAATGAATGGTGTTCCTAATGCGACATCGGGCTCTCTTCGTGTTGCTTTTGGCCCTCTACAGAACTCGTTAACTACTCTATCAACATCTGGCCAGATCTTCCCATTCACCACAAGTCGTCTTTACATTCCTTTCTATGACATTGCTAATCCTTCGCAGATTGTTCAGAAACCAATTAAGAAAGTTAACTATCTTGATTGCTACGCTCAATACTTTACTCAGAAGGCTGGTCTTGGCGTAAGCACGACGCAGCAGAATGTGGCTTTCAGCTTCCAGCTATCGGCATCGCTCAAGAACATCAAATATGTTGCTCTCATTCCTTTTGCGGAAACAAGTAGTGGCCATTTCAGTAATGCTAGTGCAAACTTAACGCAGCATGTTTGCTAGTCCTTTCGATTCTGCTCCTTGGACGTGTCAGCCTGGTGCTAGTGTTCGTAACTTCCAGATTCAAATTGGTAACGAGACATCTTCAACAAAACCGTTGATTACGATTATGAAAGCTTCTTTGATGAGTTCAGTAAGATTGCTGCAATCAATGGCAACCTTTCGCATGAAATATCGAATGGCTTAGTTGATTTCACCAACTGGTCGAATGTACAACGTGTCCTACTTGCTGACTGTTCGCGAGTAACCAACGCTGAAGTACCACAATCTGTTTTAATCAGTGGAGTTAACAATTGTACTCAAGGCACTAACTACCTATGCTTAATCATTTACGGTCGTAGTCTAAGCGTTGATCGTCTCACTGGTATAATTGTGGACTATGATTAAGTTACAATGGTTCTAACTATAAGGTGCATGTATATTTTTTTAAGACTGTGTTCATTTAGAGATATGTTTCTATCTAGTATATGGGTAATCATGAAGTACTGTGAATTAACTAAGTGTCCTAGAATCTATGCTAATACCTACTGGGGGAGATTCGATAGCAAATGTGATGAAGAAGTCATTAGCAATAGAAATGAATTCTTGAAGAATTTGGAATAAGAAAACAAGACATGCGCAAGAAGTTTAGTATGGGTATCTGTGCATTAAGAAATGGAATTTCTTGGAACTATATTGATCATACAGAATGTTATTTTAATGGTAAATCGTATATAGTTATCACAAGTCCATATGGTACCTATGAAGATGAGGATGTGTTTATGCGTGCTACTGGGTTCTTTAAATACAGAAAGCTGTACTCTCAGGATGCAAATACTTACATAAAAGTTGTACAGAAGACACCTTACAATATGGGTATTGGTTTATAATAATGTTATAATGTACTTTTTTCACACTAATATAGATCTGCAATGTTGTACAGAAATAGAAGACAACAAGTTAAGGCAAAAGAATATGAAATACCTGGACCTGTAGAACAAGTTGATGTTAAACTTCTAAATGATGATGGACTGAAGCTGGTACTCAGCAGAATCAGTTTTCTCCAACAACAGTTTAGTGTTATATGAATCAAAAACATCATGAGAAGCAGAATGAAGTACTTTCCTCTAAGATCTCAGAACTCAGTAAGAGTTATAAAACCCAAATTGAGCAACTGAAAAATCTAATAACTACTCTGGAAACTAAAATTGATAGTCTTCAGATTAATGTATCAAAGTTTCCGATTCATAAGACAAAAGGGTATGAAAGAATGTTGAGCAACGCGAGCGAGTCTATTGTTCAGTATTTGTCGGATCTGAAGGAATCGTTCGATGATGTGTGTTTTACTAATAAGTGCGATAAGCATAACCACATTAGCAAGAACATGCTATTTGATCACTACACTCAGTGGTGCTCTAGAAACAATGAGAAGCCTTTAACATTCCTGAAATTCAAGGATAAGTTGATACATTACGATAGCACTATATTGTACAAGAAAATGAAGGTAAATGATGCACCACACTGGGGATTTGAGTTTCCGTTCGAAGGTTTCTTTGTAAGCAATCATACTGAGTAATACACTATCTAAACCACCCTCATTCTCTTTTTTTATTTCTAGGAACGGCCTGGAACGATTTGGGAACTGTGAATCCGTGCACAACAACGATCTATACACTGTATAACATAATAATAGTAAAGGAAACTGAGGTCTGGTTCCAAAATCTAGAGAAAAGTATAAAACTTTTATTTAGAAAATATAGGCAGGTTAGGTTTATCTCGATCTTGTATGTTCATCTAGAGCTCAACCTATCCCTTCCTTTTTTGCCTGCAAAAGTTTTGTTAAACTCTTGGAATTTTGGAACTTTGAAAAATAGAGATACATAATAGAGGTATACAGTGTATAAGTAGAATACGTAACACAAAAAGATTCCATAAAAGGTTCTTTATCGTTCCATAATCAAAAGCGGCTGACATCCCCGCAGAGAACTTCTTTTTTCTAAGTATTATGTTATAACTATGGAGAGATAGACTGTTCTAAATCTGTAAAATTTGAGATTGACCAACACACGATGGTGAAGCTGTTCTGCGCGGTCGTTGGCGTCGGGAGCGTCTTCTCTGTGAACGTTGAGCTCAGCGAGACGGTCGATGATCTGAAGAAGAAGATCAAGGAGGAGAATCCTAATTCAATCGGATGTGACGCTGCGCTGCTGAAGCTGTATCTCGCGAGGGAGGGCGACACGTGGCTGAACTCGCGAGACGAAGATATAAAGGCGCTCAAGAATGGAGAGATTCCCGATCGAATCAAGAGTCTCATACTAGAGGAACTGCTACTGGACGAGGCTTGGGACCTCAACGACGACGCATACTTTGGCAACAAACTCGAGCGAGTGAAAGGAGACATCCATGTGCTAGTGGAATGTCCGCCTCAGCCGGACCAAGTCGACTTGATGCCGCCACTTGACCAAGGTTGGACAGCCAGATGGTTGAGTGAGTTCTACAAGACCCAGATACCATCGCATAATTTACCACCTGTGGGAGAGCTGGCAGACTTTATCAAGGTCGATCTACCGGCGAAGATTGCTGTCCACGAGAAAATTCGCGACAATTGGATTGCTAGAATGAAGACCGTGTATCCTGAGCTGGGGGCCAAGATATTTCGAGTCGATAACCTCGAGCCCTGTGTGGACTTCTTGTACCAGGTCGGAAGTCGTGTGGTTTAATCCGTGGATCCTGGTGACACAGAGTCTCGTTTTGGGACGACTTGATCTGCCACGTATTGAACTTCGTCGGCATCGGCAAGACCGATCGAAATTTAAGTCGATCAGCATCAACAGGATCAAATCGCCCCGACTACCTGTTCATTGTGGATTCTGTGTGCGTCTTTCGTGGCGAGGAAAAGGCCCTTGGGGAGCAGATTGACACGCCGCGGCGCGAGTTATTTCACAAGCTAATTTGGAGCTATGGTGACGCTCCATATTTGTTCGGATACGCAGCCGTTGGCTATGAAGTCAGATTGTATGCTATTACTCATGCGCACGACGGCGTGGACGCAATTGAGTTGGGAGTATATGATCTAAAACATTTGGAAGGACGTTTTAGTTTGCTGCTGGCAATTTTGAACGTCGCGCGATTATTGCGAAGCCTTGCGAGTTTGTGCCCTGAGAGCGCCCGAGATGAATAAAGAAGATAATTCGAGATCAAGGTATCAAGGTACTTCTTGAGCCAGACCGCGTTGTCAAGTGTTTCCCCACAGCGCTATATCAACAAGCAAAAGACCATGTTCAAGTGGTATAAGGTGTTGGAAGAGCTCGCTATCCCGAACGTTGATCGTCTGGATCATGCAGACCACAATGCAAAGCGATTGGTATTCAAGCCACGTGGTCGAGAAGTAAGACCAGCATATCTTGGCGAGTTATTTCACGCGCTAGCAAATGTATTGCAAGCATTGGTGAAGTTGCATGCTGCTTCGTGGATGCATCGGGATATTCGATGGGCGAATGTTATTCAGAATTGTGAAGACAACTCGTGGTTTCTCATTGCTTTCATGGATGCCGCACCAAGTCCTCAGGTTTCTTCCAGTGGTAACCACTTGAATCGAGAGGAACATGCCCCCGAGATCTTTGCCAGTGATAGCCATTCGACGGTCGTGGACATTTGGTCAGTCGGACTGTTGATTCGAACGTGCGGAAGCGTGCACGCGAGCTGGTACGACACAGGTGGAGAGCGATTACAGTTCGAGGATATGCTGTTGCATCCTGATCCAGCGCAGAGACCCACGGCAGCTGCAGCCCTTGAGCAGCTTGGTCAGCTGGAGCAACAAAACTTGCGACAACAAAAATCGAGTGGACGGACGAAAAGGCAGAAGCAAAAATAACTGATGAGATCAGTGTAGTGATAGGTGTTTGGGAGGACAGCAGCTGGAACGTCCAGAGACGAAAGCCTGTGTGGGTGTTGTTGAGATTATTAAGAAGGCATCCTTTCTTGTATAGTTGCTGTTGGCCTCTGCAACGAATCGGAGGCCCAGCCAATCATCTACAGCCAATCTGCAACGAATCGTTACGCTTCCGAAGCTTCTCGTCCTCTGCAACGATTCCTTGCAACCGTTCTACCCCGCCCAGAACATGCGGCTATTGCTGGAGCAACTGCCGCATCCCATCTTGTCCGATGCTAGAATTGAAACTCACAGAGTCTTTGAGCCAACGCCATCACATGCCGAAAACGATCAACGAATATAACCGAGAACCCCCATAGGACTCAAAATTAGCTATAGAATTCCCGTCATTTTCACCACACGATTCGTTGCCGAAGATTTCAAGATCGCGTCGTAATTCATACGTTTCAACCACACTTTCCACCGGATGAAGCAAACTGTGACTAGTTAGAGCGCTAGCACCCGATACGATGCCCCTGTTCCATCACACTTTCCATGAAGTCGAGCACCACTACGTTATTCCCATAAAACTTGCAAAATCCGCAAATGAGCACCCTTTGCAGCTTTCTCCGTTGCCTCCTCAGGAATCATATCACGCCAGTCGGCAAAGTGTGCAAACAGCCATTTGACTACCACCAAGTCACCCCGGCCAGCAGCTACACACGACGACTTAGAGAATTGCCAGCGCTGGAAAATGATGATCTGACTGCAAAAAGTTCGCGAGTGACCACGATAAAGTTCTGCCCGAGGCGCAAATCCATTCGAGCATGTCCGTTGACCCAGTCGCATAAGCATCACTAAGTGTCATGCTGGCGGGGGTCCAAGAAATCTTGAAATTGCTGCGACGATGTGGTCGAGACAGCTCACAGCTGGGCATTGGTGCAGCACAAGGTCGACGCACTTAAGCATATTACACAGTGGCAGAAATAAGTGCTTGGCGGGTGTTCGTAAGGATTTCAGAAGTGAAGGTTGGTTCTTGCTCAATCTTTGATTTACCAGCCTAAACGAGATTTCCCGTTTCTCCAAGTTATGTTCCAGAGGTACAACACAATATTACCGCAGACTATGTCTGTTGCACCCGAAACTCAGTGTTGGCGTGTTCGTGAGGATTTCAGATAACATTTGCTATTATCTGTGAGATTCTTTCACGCATTCATTGAGCTTCGGCTACACAGTTATTTGTTGAAGTGGTCGGCGTTAGAGATACCTTTTAAGCTTTTCAGTGAGGTGCATTGTTGTACCACAAGATAGCGGATAGAGACCAAAACTGTCGTTTATCAGAGGAACGGGCAAGTTAAGCTAGATTAGCGCTGAAAACGATGCGTCCTGGTTTGGCAAGAAGTCTACAGGTGTTGCTGTTGTCTTTACGTTGGTAGAATAATGCACGTTTACCTGTCAATTATGTTGCTTGAACATATCAGCATTAGTTCTGCTACCTTCCATCCATTCATGGGGAAAATGAGTGTTTCAAGCAGCTCGCAGAGCGATTCTCGTATGTTATGGTTGCTTTGCGAGTGCCAGTCCACGTCCACACCTTGATGTCGTTAACAAAAGAGGTTCAGTTGAAAAGACAACCTTACACGCTAAAAGTTATGGATATGTATTCAATGAGTATGAAAGACCTATGCTATTGTACATGTTGACCTAGCTCGTGAGGCTGTCGCTTTACCAAACGAAGCAGTCCTGTGGCTGAAAGAGCGATGCTGGGTGGTATCGCAGCGGGTGCCGCACCACGTAGTAGGGCATGCGGATCTGCAGCGTGCCGTCCTCAAAGATCTGCTGCGTGGCTTCCTCCATGTTGAGCATATTCCGCGGGAACTGCTCGGCGATTTCAAAGCGGCCGAAGGTCGGCGCACCGCTGAGGCGCGACATCATGATATCCTTCTGCGTGGGCAGCCTGAAGCCACTGACGCGAAGCACACCGTTGTGCTCGTTCCACTGCACGCGCACATTGCGTGGGTCGATGTTGTTGAGGCGCGCGATGAGGTAGATACCGTCCTGTCGGCGCTGCAGCTGGTAGTACGGCCGCCACACAGGTAGCGAGCTGACGTTGATGTCCAGGGCTTGAGGACTCGTTGCTGGTTGGAGTCGCGGGGACTTCTCCTGCGGAGGACCAACGTCCTCCTCCTCCTCTTCATCGTCAACTTCGTCATCGGCTTCTGCCTCGGGCTCCATGGGCTCGTCGTCCTGAGCATCCGTCGGCTCCTCCATCTCCTCGTCCTCAGCGACGGCCTGCTCTTTCTCTTCTTCCTGATCGAGCTCGGACTCGCTGTCCTCCTCTTCCTCACTCTCCTCGAACAGAGCCTTCACGTGCATGTCGTCGGACTCGGAGCCGCTGTCGCTAGGTGTAGCTGGCATAGACATCTGCGCCTCGAAGCCGCTGAGCGCGGCCTCGCCAAAACGCTTGAGCTTAGCGCTGCGCTGCTTGAAGGCGTCGGCCTTTGGCAGCAGCTGCTGCACGAAGACGACCAGCGCCTTGCGCGCGCTCTTGATGTCGGCGTCGCCGTAGCTGAGCACGCCGTCCAGCTCGATCAGGTAGCGCGTGAGCAGCTCGGCCTGCTCCTTCACGCGGTAGTCGAAGGCGCCGAGCTCCAGTCGCATCTTCTTGACGACGGCGGCGGCGTCGCGCGGACGCCGCGTCTGCAGTCGCCACTTGGCGCCGCACACCATGGCGGCCACATGTCGGTACTGGGCGGGCAGCCGCGTCTGCAGCTTGTCCTGCACGTCCTGCACCTTCCGCTCGATGGCCTGGAGGCGGCTCTTCTCGTGGTTGGTCTGCGTCTCCATCGCTTGTGTCTCCGCGGCGTCGGGGGCTGTCGCTTGCGTCGGTTGTCGCTTTTGCGGTCGCTTGTCTGGCAGGTGGCAAATTGGATTATGACGCACGTTGAAGTGGGCGCGATGGGCACAAGCTGCGACGTGTGAGGAGGACGCCGGAGAGACACTCGGGGACGTTCGAGAGCGACGCTCGAATGTTCCAGAGCATACGCAGAGCAAGTCAAACGGGATCGCACTTAGACGGGATGCAGTCCGGGAAGTCAGGAGGTTGATGGGCACTCGAGCGGGGGACAAGACAATAACCGCGAGCATGTCCTGGCAGGAGCTGGCGCTGCCGGCGACGCTGTTCCTGCTGCCGTGCGCCGCGGTGCTGGAGCGCTGCGCGGCCGACGGCTCGCTGCTGGCGCTGCACGCGGCGCTGAACGCGGTGGCGACGCTCGTGTGTCTCCCCAGGTGGCGCTCGGCGCGCTCGGCGTCTTCCGCGGCTGCTGACGCTCGTTCCGCTTGCATTTCCGCAGCGCGCTGCTCGCCATGACACAGAGGAAGCGGGCGACGGACCGCGCCAAGAGGTGCGTGGCCGGCCGATCCGCGCGCGCAAACGCCGAGAATTGACCGAGTTATGGCCTTGGACGCAGAGTCCGCCTGACGCAGCTGCACCTGCTGCTGAACGTGCTGGCTGCCGCGCTGGTGGCCGCCGCGGGCGGCGCCGCTTTCGTCGCCAAGCGCAACGCCGGCGACCCGCACTTGGCCTCGCCGCACTCGTGGGCGGCGCTGGTGACCGCCATGTTCTTCGCGCTCAACGTGTTCCAGGGGCTGCTGCTCACGTTCGAGGGCCCGCGCGCCAACTGGCAGTGGCGCGATGAGACGCACGTGCTCACGGGCGTGCTGATCTACGTGGGGGCCGCGGCCACGCTGCTCTACGGACTGCACTCCAGTGCGTGGGGAGCCGCGGCCTTCTCCCCCGAGCGCCAGTTCCAGCTCACGGTGCTGGTGATCGCGGCCCACGCGACGCTGCTGGGCAAGTCCCTCATGTTGCAGCGTCGGGGGGGGGGGGGGGGGGGGGTACGGCGCAAGCACAGAAGGAGGCCTAGGCCAAGTGAAGCTGTGTCCGGATAGGGGATGGAGAGAGGGGCCAAGGCATTAGCTCCAGTTCTGAGCGATTAGATATCGCCGATAACCATCGAATTCATGAGGTACTGGATATTCTACTCTCACCTCTGGAGAGTTGCTCAGTTGTTCGATGGGTCCTCATCAAAGACATCTTGAAAGCTTTGTTATCGGTCTGGCTTTATTCATCCTACTCGATGATATGACGGCATAGGGACGGCCTACCTTTGCGGTTCGAGCCTCGCTGGTCAGCGCGAGGTAGCAACCAAGAGAAGACAACCTCATCAACCGGAAATTATCTCTCCCTGAAATTTTGTAGCAACGGTGAATCAAATCTTGCAGCGGCAGCACCCCTCGCCAACAGGACGGTTTGTATGAATCGTAACACTGCTAAACAATCGGACAGCAACCTTCGCCCTGTAAAAGATGAACAGCACGTGCTGCTCGCATTCTTTGCTCATTTGTCCCGGTCCATGCTAGAAGTTGAAGAGGCCCTATCGCACCTGCAAAATGACAGATCAATTTGATTTACTTACAGCGAGGTTTCCCAATATAGCTGCGGCACGATTCTTCTGGTCATTTCCAGATTGCAGAGTCATCACAAGCGAAGGAACGGCTCCCTCTCGCACAATTTCGATTCGATTTGATGCCTTACCACGTGAAAGATTACGCAAAAAGATTACAGCAAGATTTTTCTGGCTACCAGTTCCATTCTGCAAGAGTTTCACCAGGGGGGATATGGCCCCTCCACGCGCAATTTTAGATGAACTTGCAGTATTGTTATCAGAAAGACTTAATAAAGCACCTGCGGAAACTTCCTTTTGTCCATCATTCCCCGATTCCTGGAGCTTCACTAAGGGGCTGACGGCCCCTTCGTGGACGATTTCTTTTTGATTCACCTGCTTTTATAGGCCATACACTGTAACACACATGCGGTGGACTCGTTGTGTTCATCGGTTGAAGATTGCAAAAGTTTCACAAGCGGAGGAATTACCCCTTCCTGTGCGATTTCAGCTAGATCGACACTGGCATTACAGGCAACATTACACAACACATGTGTGGCGAGACTCTTTTGACTATCGGATCCTGCTTTTAAAAGCGTCACTAGCGGAGAAATGGCCCCCTCGCGCGCAATTTCAATCGAATTTGCGGTATTGCCAAAGGACAGATTTAACAAAGCACCAGCGGCAACTTCTTTTTGCCCATCGTTTCCCGATTGCAGAAGCTTCACTAACGCGCTGATGGAGCCTTCGCGCACGATTTCAATTTGATTTGAAGTAGAGGAAAGGTTCCACAATAAGTGTGCAGCAATTTCTTTCTGTTTTTCGTTCCAGTTTTCAGGAGCTTTGCCAACAGAGAGATGCCTCCTTCACGTGCGCTTTCGGTTACGTTATTTGTGTTAAAGGAAAGCTGTAGCATAACAAGGGCGGCGGACTCTTTTCGGTCATCATTTCCAGATTGCAGGAGCTTCAGCAGCGGTTTGAGAGATCCTTCGCGCGCGATTTAAATTCGATTCGTGTCAGTGCTAGCGAGTTTTTTTCCGATGCACTCGCGGCAATTTCCTTTTGCAATTATGTTCCTGTGTCAAGAAGTCGGATTAGTGGCCCAATAGCTTTCTTTTGTATAAGTATATAATTTCTTGGAAGTTGATCAAGGTTTCTCATAACAACCGATGCATAATACTTTTGGTCATTCGTTCCAGCTCTGAGAACTGAAGCAATAGCTTCCGTTTCGGCTTATTACGGCGTTATCTCTAAACGTTAGGTGTGCTAACGTTTCGGTTGTCCAGAGGTTTAGTGTATCGCTTCTGATCATCGGTTCCACATTGCAATAACTTCACCAGCGGATTGATTGCTCCTTCGCGACCGATTTCAATGCAATGTGGATTGTACGCTGCAAGGCTTCGCAGTGTACCAGCAGCGGCATCTTTTTAAACGTCGTTTCCATATTGCAATAACTTTACGAGCGGATTAATGGCTCCTTCGCGGCGATTTCAGCACAAGACGAATCGTTGGTCGAAAGCTTTAGCAATGCTGCGGCCGCGGCTTCCGTATGCAGCTCTTTCCCGTTTGCTAATATTTGAACTAGTGGAGCAATTGCATTATTTTGAACAACTGCTTCGGCCGCTTCATGATTTTGCGCAAGGTTTCCCAGGGGAACCATAGCCTGATACTTGTGACCACCCGTTCCAACTCGCAGAAGTGCCACGAGTGGGCCAATCACTTCATGTTTGACCACCTCGCTTCTCATAATGTCATTCGTAACAGTGAAGTGTGCTAAAGCTTCAGTTGCCCATAGTTTTAGCGTGTCACTCCCATTTCGCAACAATCCAACCAAAGATGATACAACTCCTTCTTCTCGTAGCTCATCATCATACTTCGAGATTGCTGTCATGCAAGCACAGCGTATTGCTGCCTCATCTTTGTCGTGTTCGGTTCCCGTTTGAAAAGCTCTTACCACTGAAGCAAATGCCCCTTGTGGAATATCTTGAATGCAGTCTTTAATCGCGTTGATCTCGTGCCCAGATAATTTTGAGTCGATTATGGCCCACGTTAAACACTCCAATGCATACACTTGAGTGAAAAAAGTTTGACCGCTCCTCACTAAGCTAGCAAGCAACTGGACACCATTTGTGTTGTACACAAGGTTCCGATATCCATCGTCATCAGCGCACTTTTGGAGGAGTTGCAACAAATCTGCCTCTTTTTCATCAGGGTTCCTAGATGAAATGGTCCTTAAGAGGTCTATTATCACGCCAGTGGAGGTATAATCTGTATCTGCATTCATGAAAGCAGTGACAAGTGCTTTTGGGGAAGGTATCAGCGGCGAGAGATCTTCCGTGTGCATTGCTGGAGGAATTATGGAAGGTACTGCTGTCGGGGCTATTTCTGTTACGTCTTCTTGTTGCGATAACTCTTTTTCAGCGAGAATCTTTAGCGTTTTCACTACATGATCAATATTGACCCTCTTAGCTGGGTTCGAGCTCGTCATCAAAAGCACCAATTCCCACGCCTCGGTCCGGCATTTCCTCTGGTCGATCGGGGATTACACCACTTTTTAGGTTCTCACGGACATCATCATCGTCAAGAAAAGCAAAAGGAGGCTCATTCAGTTAAGCTTCGATGATGCACTTCGCAAAGGAGTACACGTCCGAAGCAAATGTTGGACGTTTTGCAAGGCATTCCGGCGCTCGCGATCGCAGCCCTCCAGAAGTGTGGCCACGAACCGATGCCGTCTTAGCTATTGATGCGGAAGAGGTTTTCACAACTCATTTCAAAATCTGAACGCCGTGCTTGTCCATCTGATCCCACGAGGGCATTGTTTAGTTTAAGGTCACCGTGCACTTCTCGTCTGTTGTGAATGTACTCTAGCCCGAGAGATGGGGGCCTCCTGGTGGTCCTGAGGTCTACGAGCCTCGAAGCTACGCACTTGGCATGCGTTCGAGCCGCCAGCGCGGGACTTTTCCAACAATTAGTGATCCGAATGATTAGCATTCTTAAAATCAATATCTCATTCAAACAATTAAAAATCAACATCAGACATCAGAATCATACCTTCAGAATTCAATAGCGAAGCCAAGTGTAGGAACAACCAGTTAATCAGCTCAATTCCTCTAGCCCGAGGGATGTCTGATACAGCAATCGCCACATCTGCCGTCTGTTTGCCTCCGATCGAGCAAGGAACGAGCACAGGTCCCCATTACTCGCATATTCGCACACGATAAAAGGCGAGGAGCTAACGTGAGAGGCACCGTACATCTTAATCACATTAAATTGATACCAGATATTCATTTCCGCCTCAAAAAAAAAAATATTTTTTGTTTTGCACGTTCGTCGGTCATAATGTCGTCGATAAGAAAGCATTTCACTGCCACCTTTGTGCCCGATCCCCAGACACCATGGTGGACAGATCCAAATGACCCCTGAGCAAAGGCTTCCGGTTCAAATTTCAGTTCATCTGAAGGCAAAAACCATGGCGGCAACTTCTCCACAGTCGTCTTAGACGCTCGGACCACCGTTACCATCAGTGATGTCATCATTTTTAACATTTCTTTGCTTTGCCGATCAGCTCGTTGCTCCAATTCAAACTTCAGTGTTAGTTTCCCCTCCAACACCTCATAGGCAGAAATAGTAAACTAAAAAATCAAAGCACGAGCAACAATTCGTTCTTGCAGTTAGGTTGAAGTGGTGCCCTAACCGAGTTACTATCAGATTTCATTTTATCTTGGAGTTTGTATGGATTCGTAATCCTTCACATGTCGCATCTCGTTACGAACGTTCTCGACTAGGCCTCATTTCGGCCTTTATCGCCATGGAGCCTGACGCGGCGCCCTCGGGCGCGCCGGCCGACGCGCCGCTGCGCCTGCGCCTCAAGCTGCTGGACGAGCGCGTGTTCGACGTGGAGGCCGCCGCCTCCATGTCGGTGGCCGACTTCCGCGCGCGCGTGGCCGCGGTGACGGCGGTGCCGGCCGCGCGCCAGCGGCTCATCTACCGCGGCAAGCTGCTGCGCGACGGCGCCGCGCTGGCCGCCTACGACCTGCAGGACGGCCACACGGTGCACCTGGTGGCCAAGCCGGCGGCCGACGCGCGGCCGGCGCCGGAGCCCCGCGGCCCGCCGCGACCGGCCGACGGCCCGGCCTGGAACCTGGCCAGTCTGCGCTCGGCGCTGCGCCGCTCGGGCCAGGCGCCCGCGGCACGCGGCCAGCCGCTGCCCATGCTGCGCGAGCTGCTGGACGAGATGGACGAGTCTCCGGCCGAGGCCATGGGGCTGGGCGGCCTGGCCCGGCCCGCCGTGGACTTGGAGCCCATCGCGCAGGGCATCCTGACCATGCGGACGGTGCTGTCCACGGCCGGCCAGCAGCCGCCGCCGGCCGCGCACGCGGTGCGCAGAGGCCCGCGCCAGTTCTTCGTCGGCCAGTGGCTGGACGTGCGCGACACCGTGGACCAGTGGCTCGAGTCCACCGTCATGGACATTGCGGACGGCAAGGTGCTGGTCCACTACCACGGCTGGCCCACGCGCTGGGACGAGTGGATCGACTTCGACTCGGACCGCATCGCCGCCTTCCGCACGCGCACGCTGCACACGCAGAACGCGCGCCGCATGTCGCCCGTCCCCACCACGCGGGTGCCCAGCGCCCCGCGAGTCGGCGACGACGACGTAAGGCGCATGGTGGTGGATGTGCGCGACTTGATGCGCGAGATGATGCCGCACATCGACCGGCTCGCCGACTTGTGCGAGGAAGATCTCAGGCGCGAGCAGGAGCGGAACGAAGCAGCACAAGCGCCGGGTGATGAGGCAGTGACAGCCGATCCAGACTCGGCGGAGACGAACGCGCCAGTGAATGGAGAAACAGAGCAGACAAGCAGCGAAGTGTCGGAGGTCGCGCACTTGGTGGCGCCTCTTTTCGATCGCTTCGGGCGGTTGTTGATGGACTCGGCCGGATACTTCGACCCGCTGCTACGTCCAGAGCTGAGAGGCACATCAGAGCGTCAGCAAGAACGTCGCTCCGCAGCTCTGCGGCTCGGCCACGGAGGGTCATCTCAGCGACAAGCCTCAAATGTTTCTGCCTCGATGGAAGCCCAGGACAACTCCCTGTCCATCCGCGATCTGATCACCACGTCCCCGATCACACAAAGCGAGTCTACCCAACCTAGACGCAGCATTGATGTGCATATTCACGCAATTGTCGCGCCGGCGTCTTTTGCTTCAATGGCTCGTGGCAACAACGACGGCGGAAATAATTCAGACACCGGTGTTTCTGCTCGACGCATTCAAATGCCATCCACCCCTCCCACAGGACGCTCGTTTGGCTTTAATGATGCCAGAAATGCGGAAACGACGGATGATGATGGTGATCACAGTCGTGTTCCTCTATTAGGCTCGTATCGCCATCGCAGTCACTCGCAATCAAGTGAGCCAAGTCAACAGCAGCGAGCAGCGCGTGATTTGGACGACTTTTTATCGGATGACTTTTTCGGAACTTCGTTTGGCCATGATGAAGATGATAGCGACGATGATTCGAGTACAGACTCCGATGTCAACCATATCGACCGAACGTCGTATCGTCCGCCTTCTCCGCCTAGCCAGATAACGTCGCCGCGTACTCCTCAAAGTCCAAGTAGTCCGCAATATCACGGTGGCTCCATTGGGGTCATTCCAGAAGTTGCAGAGGCCGAAGAACGATTGCGAGCTCGTGAGGCAGAGCGGCAAAACGAAAGTGGTAATCTCGGAGGAGCCGAACGAGCATCATCTGCATCGGCTGGGTCAGCTGCGTCCAGCTCATCGTCAGGCTTCCCAACATTCCTTGAGGTGATGCGGCGCACCTTGAGCGGTGTCAGAAATTTTGTCCACAACGAGCAGAGCAACAGCGCTGCAGAGGATACGAGTCACCCTGTGGAATTGGTGTCGTTGCCGTCATCCTCATCTTCGTCATCGTCGTCCTCTTCTTCGCCATCGTTGTCACCGCCTGGATCCCCTGTAATCCATTCATCCAATGCGAGTGTGACGAGCCGTCCTCGTAGTCCAAGCAACGACAGCAGTGTCGAGGAGGCCTTGGATTTGGATGAAGTGGACTAGCTATTTGTCGCTGCGAATTGCCGTAGTTCGCAATACGGCGCGAAATACTTCGGTTGCGCATGCTGCGAAGTTGTATATTGAATAACGGTTTCTCACGTGTGACGTCTTATGCGTGCTTTTCTTTTACTTTCTTGCTTGCTTGCTCAGGTAGGTGTCAAGATGGTGTTTAGGAAGTGAACCCGCCGGTTGTTTTTAGAGCTCTGGATTTAGGTGCACAGTGCTGACAAATGGCTCGGTCTCAGTTGTCGCGAAGGTTGTCAAGCAAGAAGAATGACGCGTGTGCACGTCGAGTTCCGCTTGAGGACCCCAAAGAAGATTAATCGGAGGGCCCAATCCCCGCCTTCATACCAGGAGGCCCAGATCATGCCTGGACCGATCACTTTGGCAGCAGTTGCGCCGTTTTCAGGGTTGGCGAGTGGTGCGAAGTCTCCAGCTATACCGGCTCAAGTTAGAGACGAAGATGCCGAGTCATACGCGGATTCCTTTGAATCGGATGATAACGAAGTGGGTGGAAATGATGAGGAGCCGGCCGACAATGAGTCTGAATTAGCTCAGAGTGAAATATCGAATGCTGTTGAGAGTGCAAGTGTCTGTGATGAAGGTGGAAACAGCATGATCAACGATAATGGGGAGGATGCAGGTCCAGACAAGGGCATGTCGATTGATAATGATGATTCTGTTCGGCCTGCTACACGAACGAAGGCGATCAAAAGAGAACGAGAGCGGCAAACATTGATTTACTACGACCAGCACACGTACACAGTAATCTCGCGCCTGCGAGCCTTAAACAAGCGCTTGAGTCACCAGTTAGAGCAGCAAAACAACTTGCTGACTACTTTAATGGAGGAAAAGAAGCAGCACTTGCAGTTAATTGACGGGCTACGTATGGAGATTAATTTGCACAAGCAAACGCTTCGAGCGCTGCAGTCCACGACACCAGGAGGGGCCAAGAATCACCAATATGAAGCATCATTACCAGTAGTACCACGGCCACCGCACCAGGCTACCAGCCCAAGAGACGAAAAAGATGAAATAAAACGAGTTAATACGCCACGAGCTGCAGTCTCTCCGTTTCGGCGGGTGCCAATGTCGCCTTCTGCTTCCAATTCACGGAATAGTCCACGAGCGAAAGTAGCGATGACGCTCGCAGATGCTCAAGGTTGTGCGTGCGGCAGCAGAACGCAATCACAAGACGCTCATTTGTTGGAAGTGTACACGGCCAAGCTAGAGAAGGCCGAAGAAGAGCGAAAAGAGCTACAGCGAAGGCATGCCCACCAGCTAGCCAACTACTCCCATGAGCTTTCCAGGCTGGAACGTCTTCTTGAAAAGGCTCATGTCGTGGTTCAAGAGAAGGACAATGAACTAAGATTACAACGGACTCGTCAGCTCTACTGCAGTACACCTACGACATTCAGTAGCTCGTCAGCAGTCACCCATCGTAACAGCAATGCGGGAATTATTGTTCCACCAAACAGTACTGCGGGTCGACGAGAGAGCTTGCAAGTGAAGAATATCTTCTCGGACGACATTTGGAAGGGGTTGCTGCCGCTTCCTGTAGTGACCAACGGCTCAACAGATACCAGCAAAGATCGCCCGCGCGAAGCAATCTCCGTTCCCACGTCTACGTTAGCACCAGTGTCGTTTACATCACATGTCGGCCAAGCATTCGAGCAATTACTTAGTCACCAACTTTTGGCGCTCCATGATAACACGCTGGATCGTAGCACACGTGAATGGCTTCAAGAAGTGAGGCTGTGCGGTTCTCAAATGCTGACGCTGCACCACTCCTTCCAAGTCATGGCGCGCTCGCTTCAACATGTTGCGGAAAGCACCCACATGTACCAACTTGCTGAGACTTTGACAGAAGAATGCCGCGAGCTGCTTCAGGCTGAGCAGGTACTTGTTTTGGTAGTTGACAAATCGGAGCAGGAGTTCTGGTGTCGGATGCCATCACGCCTGGCAACTGAAGACATCGTAGCGGCCAAATCAACCGACGCAACGAAGCCTCAAATGGGGACGGTGCGCTCCGCGTTGCCTCACATGAGCAACTCGCTGATTTCTCCGAGCTCTATCTCGGTGACGGTACCGTGTGGGCTAGCAGCATTTGTGTATCACACAAAGCGTCCGTTGCTTCTTACTGCAGGCCAAATGACACGACACCCAAGCTACTCCGTGGCGACTGATAACGCTGATCGTCTCGTGATGCATCCATACGCTTCAACGCTCTTAGTGCCAATCTTACACGATAATCACGTGTTAGCTGTGGTCCAAGTTTGTGGAAAGTTAACGCAGGTCGAAGCCCTAGGGCTTTCGATTGCCCTTGAAAGATGCGATGCGTTCACACCAGAAGATCAAGCTCTGCTGACGCTGTTATGCCATTTCTCAAGTGGTTTGTTCCCTAAGGTTGCGTACTTTACGGATGTTGCGAGCAATAAGGTGAATGAAGAAACCTTTATCCAGTTGGCACCTGAGATCTTCACTTGCCTTCACTTTGACGAGCTCGGCAAGGTTGTCATCGAGAATGCGAAAAACATTTTGGATGCGGATCGTTGCTCACTTTTCGTGGCGGATAGTGCAACACGAACACTTCACAACTGGCACAGTGATATCAGTGGTGCTGGTGTTGAGGTCTACCAGCGGTCAGCACAAAAAGCAGATACTGGTATGACAATTCATTTTGGCCAAGGTATCGTTGGGCTAGTTGCTGAAACGCAGCAGCCCATTAATATTCCTGACGCGTACGACGACCCACGGTTCAACTCGGCATGGGATCAAAAGACGCATTACCGCACTAAAAGCATGCTTACCGTGCCTATTATCTCGAACATGGGAACCAACGATAAGCCGGTAGCTGCTAATGCAGGAAGTGGTAAAGCTAACGATGATCCCGAGAAAGAACCGCAGGCTCCGAGAG
The DNA here is from genome assembly GCA_033558005.1 of Phytophthora taxon juncus. Lineage (NCBI taxonomy): Eukaryota > Oomycota > Peronosporomycetes > Peronosporales > Peronosporaceae > Phytophthora > Phytophthora taxon juncus. The sequence continues at coordinate 2,946,374 of JAUCEE010000021.1, forward strand.
AACAGACACTTCTTGGTGTGGTGCAGGTCATTAACAAGTCGGGAGGTGCTCCTTTCCGAGCAAAAGATGAGTTTTTGCTTCAAACAATCTCAAAACTTATTGCTTTGGCCATCGAAAACTCCCAACTTTTCCAGAGAAATCAGGAGCTCTGCTGGAATGTGGGCAAGCTTATTGCTGATGGGGACCTCGTGGAAGCAATTGTGAGTCTTGGAACTGCTGCTGAGCAGATCATCGGCGTTGAAGGTGCCGCAATCTATGTTGTGGACCCTGATACGCACGAGCTGGTAACTTTCCACCATAAACGACGTTATCGGATTGCGCTGTCGGAATCAGCCTATGCGGGATCGTTGATGGAGGATGCTGTACGCTCGCAACAACTAACAATTGTCAACGACATCGGGAAGGCATCACAGTTTAACGCTTTTGTGGACAGTCTCAGCGGTATTCCTGCTCGCAACGTGATGTTTGCACCACTGGTCGTGGAAGACTCAGAGGGTATTATCCCTGGAATGAATAGGCTCGCCAGAAGCGCTGAAAATGGTGATGCACTGATTGCAAGAGACTCCGGTCAGAAGCTTGTGGGGCTTCTACAGCTCGTAAACATCAAAGGACGCAAAAATCATTTTGATCAGCACGATCTGTTCCTCTCCATTGTCCAGAGTCAGAGCTGCAGCGTTTTGGCAGCAATTCTGGAGAAGCAGCGAATGCTGCGTCAAAAGGAGCAAATCGCAGTGCTTCTAGATGCGTCGATGTCATTTTTCAAGGAAATGAGCGTCATCGGAGTTATCAATGCAGTTTACAACGCCTGCGTGAGCATCTTCGACACTGACACAACCGCGCATCTCTTTTTGTGGGAGGAAAGTGCTTACCCTGTTGACAAAGAACGCGAACGTCACATGTGGACCTCGAAAATCTCACCGCAGGCGGCTGCTTCACTTGCAGCCAGAGCAACACCACACAGCTCTACCACAAGCATTCACCACATCGGCCTAGACGCTCGAGGAGGTTCAAGTATGCGCTTCATTCCATCATTAGGAGCTCAATCGCGAAAATTGTCGGTGGTATCAGATCAAAGGCTTCGTGTACCAACAAGTGAGGGGTTGTTCCAGCAAGTGCTCATGCGGGGAAGCGCTGTCATCATTAAAAACTGGATCGTTGACGAAATTGATGAGAAGGACGAAGGAGAGAACGCATCTACCAGCCAGGAAGGCGGCAATAACGTAAAACCAGCATCAGCAACACGCCCTCGATCACGTCCGCTGGTGGATAAGTACACAATGAAAGCTACTCGCTCCGACGTACGTCTGGGATTTATTCGGCATGCACTTGTTGCTTGCCCCGTGTGGAGCAGTTATGGACAGGAGATTGTCGGTGTCCTCGTGTTGTTATTTCCTCGAGATCATCCGGCTATTGCAGCCGGTGCCCGTAGCGAACAGTTAAGCACACTACCTATCCTCACTCGGCAGATCTCGGGAGCGCTAGGTGTCTGCCACGATTTGATCACCGTGTCAACACGTGCTCGAAAGATGCAGGGTATGCTGGAACTCTCGCGACAAGCCCCCAAAGCTGCTGTCTCGTTGACGTTAACTTCACGAGGCCACCTCGGGTCATTCTCACAACCTGTTAATTTATGCTCTCGAGCATTTAATTCTCGAGCGCTGATCGCGGAGCTACACCCGATGGCTGCCTCCAATTTAACAGTGCACTCGCTTTACATGGACGAGGAAGGACATCGGTGGGGTTTCCAAATATCGGGTGCGACGGCGCATGAAATGAGCTGCGATCACTACGTTCAATGGATCGGCAAGAATGTGGAGCTCCCCGCTGGATGCACCGAAGCCGAAGTATTTGGAAAGCTCCGAATGGACTTGCAAAGCGTTTACACGAAGAAAGAAGTGATATCCGGCGTCATTGACACTTGCCTACATCAACTTGAAGTCGATTCAGGTTCAGATTCTCCCAACGATGTTGAAGCGCGGGTCGAATCGACTTTATCGCGATCACTTCTCCTAAAAATCCGTCAAATGCTATGGAGTTTTGCCGACACGGCGTGGCAGGTGGACATCGCTCGCGCTAGTCACGCGCTGTTTGGTGCCTTCACCCGATTAGGTGCCGACGACGGAGGTAAAGGCACGAAAATGCTGTCGAGACGCGAGCTGGAGCAGGCACTTGGCACGGAAACTGGGGGTGCTGGCATTTCCATGGCAGCAGTTGAGTGGGATCAACTGCATGGTTGTTTCGCCGATGAGGACACGGGACTTGTCGATGTGGAGGCCATGCTGACAGTGCTTAGACCACAACTCAAGAGTTTCCCAGTGATAACGTACGAGCTCGCACCGGTGCTCGACGCCGTGACGCAGGTCGTTGTCAGCGTGCAGATGCTGCTCTTTAGCTGAGGAAGAAAGCAACGCATTATAGACTTTTTCAACAACAACAGAAACTAACAGCATCAGAGATTTATGTATTTGAGATTGAAGCTTCGTTGTTCAACGCTGCACACTAAAAGAAATGACTTGTGCCTATTGCATACCTACAGCTCGTCCTTGGCCTCGGGCTCCTCAGCGAACTCGTCAACGACCTCTTCCTCTTCCGAAGGCTTCTCAGCCGACTCAGTGGGGATCGTCTCGAGGTCGTCAACCACTTCAGCGCGAGGCACAACGTTGGCGTTGTACACACCAGTGTACGACGGCAGCGTGAGCTTGGTCGGGTAGGCGCCTCCAAAGTGAATAGTGAGCTTGGTAGCTTCCTTCTCTCCAGCCGAACCAAAGTCCGGAGGGCTGGCAACGCCCACGGACACGCGGAGCTGGTGGTCACGCTTCACGACGTAAGAGGTCGGCTCAAACCGGAAGACAGCCTCATAGACCTGGCCGGGCACGATTTCACGCGAGTCGGCACGCTTGAACGAGTGCACATGCGAGTCCGGACGAATCGTCTTGTGCACCGGGTTCAGCAGAGCTTCGGTGATGTACGTGACGCCGGGACGCTTGTTTTCGTTCGGGAACGGAGCAGCGTAGTCGACGTCCTCCAGGTAGGCCACGAGGTTGACATCGGGCTGGTCCACCGAGAAGAACAGACGCAGCTCAGCCTCGCCCGTGATCTCCGTCAACGGCAGCTCGGGTGTAAGGAACGTCGCGTACTGGTCGGCCAACGGCGCGCGGTCGTGGTAGTACATCGGGCGAAGACCAAACAAATGGTCCAGCATATCCCAACGCGACACCGCATCCAGCGTGGGCTTCGTCGACACGTTTCGGGTCACTTCCCTCGCCTCCGTCTCCTGCTCAGCCTGGAACTCCTGGTCAGCACCAAGGTAGAACACCTCGTCGCTCAAGTAAGACGGCGGCCACGAGCTCGATTCCTTCCAACGGTTGTGAGCCATCGTGAAGTAGTGCACAGGCAGCTCGTCCTCGATCTTGGTGATCTTACGGCGGTTGGCGTACATGTGGTGGTCGAAGAAGCGACTCACTTCGTCCAGGTGGTAGAAGCACTTCTGCTTCGACTGGGCAAACGGATCAGCATTGTCAACACCAGCGTGACTCCACGGACCAAGCGTGAGACGGTGGTGCGTCGAGTCCTTCTCAACGGCTTCACGAGCTTCCTTGGGCAGCTCAGGCAGCAACGATGCCGTGTCAGCATCAAGCGTGTTCGTCAGGTACTTGAAGAGCAGGATGCTGGAGCGCGCCACGCCCATGTCGAAGAAACCAGCAGCAGTCTGCAGCGCCACGCCCGAAGCAGCAATCGCACCGAGGTGGCGGATCACATCGAGCTGCTCAGCCGTCACGCCAATCGAAGCGAGCTTGTCGTCGCGGAAGTGCACGTCCTTGAGCTCGCGCGACAAGTCCGGGTTCTTCGTGTGCTGGTGGATGTAGTTGTCGAACTTGGCGTCGTCATCGTCCACGCGGTACACGTTGCCACCGAAGTGCTTGAGCATCAGACGCGGCTTGAACGTCGGGATGTGGTCCCAGCGGATCTGGCGGTCCGTGGCTCCCGTGAAGGACGCCCAGTCGTTCAGCGCCTTCTCATTTTTTACGCCTCCGGGGAACAGCGCGTCCTGGAACACGTCCACGGGAGCGCTGGTGACCGAGACGGCCTTGAGAGCCGGGTGGCCGCTGGCCGCGACCAGCAGCGCGCCGACGCCGTCCAAACCCTGGCCGAAAGTGGCGACCTCGCCGTTGCTCCAGGGCTGCTTCGTGATCCACTCGATCACGTCGTAGGCGTCCTGCACCTCGGCGTCGGCGAAGTCGTGCGTCTTGGTGCCGGCCGAGGCGCCCGTGCCGCGCACGTCCACCGAGACCCAGGCGTAGCCGTTGGTGACGAAGCGCTGCACGTAGGCGTTGACGCGCGGGTTGGTGAACTTGCGCTCGTAGCGCGTGAAGAGGTTGAAGGGGAAGTCGAGCGTGTAGCCGCGGCCGTGGCGCGTGGGGAAGAGCACGGTGGGCACCTTCTGCTGCTTCTCCCAGAGGTAGTCGGCCAGGTACGAGTCCACGGCCAGGTCCACGCCGTCGCGCATGGCCACATACTGCGTCTCGTGGTGCGTCTTCTTGGGGTCGAAGAATCGCAGCGACTCGTAGCGCCGCTCGCCGAACCACGAGTGGTCGTTCACGTGCAGCTCGCAGGCCACGGGGTCCTCGCGGTTGGAGATGTAGCCGGCGAACTGGTGCGCCAGGTACAGCGACAGCATGGAGAACACGGCGTTTTTCATGTAGTATTTGGTGTTGGCGGCCGCCTGGGGCTGCGCGGCCGGCGCTGCGGCTGCCTCCGCCATCGTCAGGAGTGCGCGACCGGGTGCGTGCTACGCGGAGACTTTCGGAATGACGTACGCAGTATCGGAACCCCTCGTTGGTCCTGTCTTCGCGCATATCCGGTTTATGCTGTTAGATAGGTGCATCAAGTTGTAGAGAGAGTGAGCATACTGAAGTGAAGAGACTGGTAAGAAGCATAGAGAGTGACAGGTTTGTGATGTGGACGAAAAAGGGGGATGCGCGGGACCACGGCTGACACATCCGTAACGGTCGAGGGACACTTTGGGTCTTGGTGCCGTCGGCACGATGTCTAGGGGGCTGCATGCTTCGACGCAGAGCTCGAGTGGCTGGGGCTTCCTGGCCGCACGCGTCGTCGGAGAGCGCGAACGATTGAACGTCGTGACGTGGGGAGCCCATTGGCCCGTGCGTCATGACGATGGCGCTGCACGCGGCAGGACTGGAGTGCAGCTCCCCGAGGCACGCGCTTGCACTTCGCCGCACAGTCTCTGCGCGGTGCTTCGCAAGCAAGCCCGGCCGAGAGACCGCCGGCTGACATGGCTACATCGTTGTTGCATGCAAGTTGCAGTTTTTATTGATTGCGCAGCGCTACACGTAAAACTCCGAGGACGTCGTCAGCGTGAGGCCGAGCGCCGCCATGTCGCTCAGGAATTGCTACACACGAAGCGACAGCAGCTCAGTCTCCGATCCAGTACAGCACCACGACATCAAGCTCATTGCGTACCTCGGCCTCCGCTTCGTAGCCGGCCACCGGCGACGAGCAGTCCGTCAGGATGATCAAGTCGCTGAGACGATCCGCCGGCCACGAGGCGACCAGATCGCGCACGGTGAAGTTCACGCAGTGAGAGAGCGCCTCGCCCACGATCACCAGCTTGCTCGAGCGCTGCAGCGTATTGATCAGCTCCGTGTTAAGGCTACACAGTCATGATAATGGTCTGTCGCCGCACGATAACTAGTCGAGCCATTTGCTGCGCACTTACCTCGTGGATGGGTCGTACGGCAGCACGTATTCCGCCCTCAGCGCTGAGTAGTGCTCCGTGAACGGGTTGCTGCCCTTCATCACGTACTGAATGGGTTTCAATGATTCTTTGGTCCATTCCAGGGCGGCGTCAAGCACGTTTGTCACGATGTTGTGCCCTGTCGAACCGAGGAGGCAGTGCTCAGGCCAGATCGTGAGCGAGAACTTGCCGCTTGCCTCGAGCGACTGCGTGTAGTCCAACACTTAGTCGTGCAAGCTTGCGTCACGGGGCATCCAAACGCCGTCCGAGATGTTTTGCGAGTAGATTGTGGTGTACGGCTCAGGCGAGTCGCCCGTGGAGTTCTTCCAGAAGATGCCGTGCGCGATATGGTACCGCTGGTGCGAGTCCATGGTAAGCACAACCTGGTCTAGCTCAGCCGTATGATTGGAGATGAAGGCTGCAATGCGAGCGGCATCGTCGTTGGCGGTTGCGATGGCGAGCGAGCCTCCAGGGTGGAAACTGACCTGCTGGTCGATGACGAGGATGCCGAGACCGCCTTCATTAATCTTGTTGGCCAGGCAGGCGGAGGTGTCCACGTCGTTCTCGTCGTAGAAGCTGCAGTTGTTAGGCGGGGTTCTGGTGTACACTGTGCTCGATGCGGGGGCCGCTAGGAGACCAATGCACGCCAACGCGAAGGCAAAGTTGGTGCTGAGCATTCTATCGAAGATTTCTTGGCAATGCTGTCGAGACGCTGAAGTTGGGAAGTTTCGAAGTGAGGCTTCAGTCGTGCAGACTTGCGCAGTCATGCTGCGACTAGCAAAACTCGTGCTAGTCGAGCCTGCAATACTTAACGTGCGTTATGTGGACGATGATGCGCAGAGCGGTGACAACGAGGACGTGGCAGTGACGCCCAGCGCGTGGGCAAACGTGTCGTCTTTGTGTGGACTCTCCGTGAGGTGGACGACGGAATCGAGTGTGTCTGTCGTAGGCAACGAGTTTTATTCATTTGACAGTACATAGTACTGAGTACTACCTAAACTAGGCGCTCCAGCGCAGGTTCGCACTGGTCCTGGCATCGTGGGGTCAGCGTTCAAGAACTTGCCCGTGTCCTTGATCGTCACCGGGGCGACGGTCTCGGCACGCGACGTCGGCGGGCTTCAGTGGACCAAGTCCAGCCGTGAGCTCTGTGCTCACGTATCCGGGGTGGATGGCGACAACCGCAACGTTGCTTTCGCGGAAGGAGACAGCCAACGAGCGGGTGACCATGTTGAGCGCCGCCTTGAACGTGCTGTAGGCGTACTGGACACGGAAGAAAGCAGCGTTCTCTTCCGTGTTGCTGGCGGCACTGCCCAGCAGGGACGAAATCTGCACGACAGACGCGGATCCGTGAAGCTTTGCTGCGAGCTGTAGATTGGGCTGCAGCGCACATGTGACGAGGAACGGACCCACCGCATTCACATCCAATGCATTCATCATCATTGCCTTTGTGGTCGGCACTACCTCCACTAAAAATCCGGTGCCAGCGTTGTTGATGAGCAGGTCAATCGCCACACCTTCGAGTTCGATGGCCGCTTTGGCAACAGATGCCTCGTCGCTCGTATCGAGAGTGACGATTTGAGCGGCGAAAGCGCCTTGAGCTGTGAACGAGTGCAAATAGCAGCGTCACTCCCATGCTCCGTGTTGACTCGGGATTTAAACGATGTGCGTCCGTACCTGGTCGGTGCTGCTGTTTACTCGAGCAGTGCCAATTACATTCCAGCCAGCCTTGCTGTAGTAGGTAGCGAGGGCGAGGCCAATTCCACGCGTACTTCCCGTGATGAGAACAGTTTTCTTGGTGGTAGACATCTTGGAGGAGAGGAGCGTTGGGACAAATTTGCAGATGAAAGGCTTTTTGGAAATGATATCTTCTACCCGCTTGCCAGCCAGCAACACCAACAAAGCACGACTAGCGGCTAGGATGGGTAGGATACTGCGACAATACCTGATGCCAAGGTGCAGCTTCTGCGAGGCAGTTCCAGCTAGGACACGCGAGTTGATTATTCCACGTACGCAAACATGAGCAGCGGCTCGACCCTGCCTGCACGTGGTGTCTGTACATGCATGACTTTCACAGGATAGTCACCAAGTTTTTTCAGCCAAAAATATCTTACGGAAATGCAAAAAAAGCGTGGCCGATCACCGAATCTCGGGGCTCGAGTAGAGAAAAAAAAGGTTGTTCAGGCGCTTCGGATGTTGCAAGCACACAGCTTTGGTATGTATTTCTACCATGCAAGCAGTTATCTCGTTATCGCACATGAGTTATGCATTGAACTCCGTGGAGGTCGTCAGCGTTAAGCCCTTCGCAGCCATATCGCTCAAAATTGCTGCAACCATGCTTCGGTTAGCTACCCATTATCAATACACACTGCAGGCTTTTTCGTACTTCTGCTTCGGCCTCGAATCCTGACACTGGCGACGAGCAATCGGTCAGGACTATGAAATCACTCAGTCGCTCAACTGGCCACGACTCAACGAGATCACGAACAGTGAAGTTGACGCAGTTTGAGATGGCCTCGCCCACAATTACAAGTTTGCCTGCGCGCTGCAAAGATTTAATCATCGCTGTGTTGAGGCTGCATTTCCGTCACAAATGGTAGTGAGATACAAAACAATTCATCAGAAAAGCTACAGTTTGCACACAGTACCTGGTAGATGGGTCGTATGGTAGATCGTACTCGGCCTTGAGTGCCGAATAGTGCTCTGTGAATGGGTTGCTCACTTTCATTACGTACTGGATCGGTTTGAGAGATTCCTTTTGACCACTCCAGTGCAGATGCTAGGACGTCCGGAACGATATTGTGTCCGGGAGAGCCGATAAGGCAATGCTCCGGCTAGATGGTAAGCGAGAACTTCCCACCTGACTCCAATGACTGCGTGTATGCCAGCACATACTCATTCAAGCTTGAGTCCCCCGATTTCCACACGCCATCTGTAATGTTCTGCGAGTAAATTGTTGTGACTGGGTCGGGGGATTCTCCAGCTTCGTTTTCCCAGAATATGCCATGTGCGATATGGTAGCGCTGGTGTGAGTCCATCGTCAGCACAACTTGCGATAGCTCAGACGTGTGGTTTGAGATGAAAGCTGCAATGCGAGCCGCGTCCTCGTTGGCGGTGGTAATTGCCAACGACCCACCGTGACTTGCTGATCGATCACGAGGATACAAAGTCCGCCTTCCGGAATATAATTCGCCAAACGAGCAGCTCGCTCGACGTCACTTTCAAAACCCGTGGCACAATCCTTGTCATTGACAGCGATGGTTGTGGCACTGTGCCAGATAGTAGCAAGATAAAGCACGAAGCGGCCGAAGAAATTTTGCCAAACATGATAGGGGTGATCGAAGTTGGCGTTGAGAGTATTCAAGAGCTGGGAACATCGAGAATGACAAACAGTCTATGTGCTTAAAAATGATCTCCACAGCAGGCATTTGCCTTTCGTTCCCCTGGAACGCATCGTGCTATTTGTCGTTAAAACTGTTAAATCTGAACAGGGACCCACTGATGCTCAACCGATCTGTGAGCTCTAAGACTGCTGGTAGCAAGTATTTCAAAGGACAAGAGACTCATTTACGTAGGACGGTCTTCATCTGACCACACAGGGGAGTGACCAACAGCTAGGTGACGTCAGCAAAGTACAGCAAATCTTCTGCTGAAAGTGTTACGTTGACATCTAGAGGAAAAGCCGAGAGCCGCACAAAGCGCGTTCGCGCAATGCCAACCTTGCAGCATCTCGCTCTGCTTCGCCTGTCTCCTGCTGAGGCGTGTCATCGTTTTCACAAGGAATGGTATCCGTTCCGGAGTGGTAACGCAAGCAGACTGTGCCGTGGTGTTTCACACTATCGGGACCTACAGCGTCAACTCGGCCCCAACCAGGCGGAGGAAGCACAGACAAGCTCTCTGAAACTTCTGCCTGGTCCCCTCCAGCTGAGCTGACACTGCCACGATAGGAGGCATTCTTCCAGCAAGATGTCTAGCGAACAACAGAAGAGATACGTTGGAATACTAAGCGCAGGACAAAAAATCAAAATAAGACAGACGTACGCCTTCGTGCAGTGCCAGTTGCGCTAGGATCTGAACGAGTTCACGCTCATCATGGATGCTTAGGTCTAAGGGCGGATATTGTCGGTCAGGTTGGAGCGGATCCAAGATGTTGAGCCACCCAAGCCTCCTCACGCACTCCTCTTGATCCTCTGCTGATAAACTGTCGTAGATCTGCAGGAATGTCGTACCATGTATTAGATCAAACTACATTGCGTTCCACTCACATGTTGCCATACCTGAATGAAGTTTTCGAGGTCGACGATACGGGAAAAAGTTAGACAGGCTGCTCTAGAGCGAGCTCTAACGGCGTTAGGGAATGCGTTAACAAGCTCTTGTGCTTGGGCACTACTAAGCCAGCGGTCAGTTACCAATACTTCAAGCAAAACTAGTTTCTGCTGCAAACCTTCGACGGTGTTTGTGAGCCGACTGATTGTATCGCCAGCTATACTCCGTCCCTTGCGTTTGTTCCGTTTCTCATCAGCTTGAGCTTTAACATGACGGCGTAAAAGTTCCCAGTGCAACAGAGCCTGAGTCCGCACCAAGCTAGATGAGTTGCTGGTTTGCTCTTGATCAGCTTCAGCACGACGATCTTCACAAAGAGCCGATATCTCTTTTTCGCCCGGAGGTAGCTCCAGAACAGCTAGTAATTGCTCAAAGCGACGTTGGCTGAGGCACTTGGTGCCTCGTGGTGGTCTTGTTGTACTCACATAGTTGAAAACGAGTTTCGAAGGTGGTGCAAGAAGTGACGTGCGTTCGCGATCAGCCGCAAGTAGTTTATTGAGGATGTAAGTACTGGAAAGCAACACTGGTTCTCCATCCAGAGTAGCCCACCGAAAGTTTTCCCAGTTTCCACTTTGCGAGGTATCGGCTCGACCTGAACGCCAACGACTGAATTGTTTCTCTTCTTGTGCAACTAGTGCTAGTCTGTGCAAAGCAGTACGATGATCGTCACGAGTTAGGTCGAATGAGTATGCGTTTGTAAGAGATCCCAATAAAATACTATATAGTTGCGTTCCAAGCCAACGACGCAGCGCAAGTCTTTCTAACCATTGGTTATGAATATCCACAACACGAGTTACCAGGCTAGCAGCTTCGCGGTGATCAACTATTCGAGGCAAGAGTCTTGCCAAAGCTGCAAGCCGCCGCCCAGGCCGAACAGCAGATGAAGTTATTCCCTGTCGGGCTAAAAGCTGTTCGCCTTGGGATGAAGACAGATACATTCCCGACTCTGCCAGTACGGTGTGTAAGAATTCACTCTGCTCAGTTACATTTAGACTTATACTTGTCGCGTTGATCAAGAATCGGGATAGCATGGCATCAGTCATGAGTACTGAGTCCGACGGGCGGTGAGTTTCACCTGCATAGCTGCCGGTATCGTTACTAGCCTGCTGTTGAAGCTTATCCGCGATATCCCCAACATCCGCACCCCCACCACTGTGAGCTAAATCAGCAGTGAGTTGGCCCACACCAGGGATCTGCCAAGTAGCCCCGGAGCTAACCTCGCACGGCTCAAGTCGCATCAGCTTAGCCTCATCGCTATCACTGTCCTTTTGCGCATCATCCGGAACTGTGAACACTTCTGAGGTCATAAATTCGAGAAATTCGTATGCATCGATTTCACCGGAGCCATCCAAGTCGTACTTTGCTATCATATGCGCGATTGCATCATTTATCTCAGCTTCCTCATTTACACCAAGCAGTTGAAATACCCGCCTAAGCTCGTCCACATCAAGTGACCCAGAACTATCAGTGTCCACAAACCCAAAGCCAACCCGCGCAAAGAGATCTGCAAACTCACGTTTTTGTAGAGTTCCATTGCGGTCGTAGTCGTACTTCTGCAGCAATTCCCGAAGCTGCTCGTCTGAGACATCGAGGCCACAATTTCGCAGCACATTAACCAGCTCACTCAACTCCACGGTTCCTGATCCATCCTCGTCTAAGCGCCGAAACAGCATTGTCACCGGGTTAAGACTTTGGCACCTCGTGCTGGTAGTGGCCGTAACGACAGGAATCTCTACTGGTGAAGTATCGGATTGCTGAATACGGCGCTTGACCATCTCAAGTTTTGTAACTTGTCCTCGAGTTTGAGTCGAAGATATATACTCGAGTCGTGTGAAATGGTAGCGTCCAGGGTGTGATATTGCAAGTCGAAATAGCTCGTGTGCAACCATGTGCTCGTAGGCGTCGCTGAGATCTAACACATAGCTGCCTGCTGGGTCGGTCGGGTTGAAAACGTGCAGCTGCACGTCACCAGTTGCAGACATTGTAGGCGCGGAGACATTTAAACTGCAGTCCTGAAGGGATAGCTGACAGACAGTGGATGCTGACGCACTTGTGGCGGGTCGTGGAGCACAGCTCGCATGCATGAGTGCCTTGCCACCTTGAGCTCCTAGAGGGTTTCCATCAAGTATAAGCATCGAGAGGGACGAATTCACGGCTAAACCACTAGCCAAGCCTACGCCCCCACGAGGCGAAATGCCATTATAGCTCAGGGTGAGCCTTCGCAAGCGCGCACCAGAGCGTAGAGCACGAGCAAGTGCTAGAGCCCCCTTGTTGCCTAAAGAGTTGTAACTTAAGTCCAATTCGCGCAGTTGGTAATTCAACGGAAGTGCTGCAGCTATGAAAGCGGTCCCAGTTGCACGTAACTGGTTCCAGGACAGATCTAAGTGCTGTAGCGTCAAATTCGCCATGAGCATGGCGCCCACAGCCTGGCCACCAGTCAGAACCTTTTTGCGTTTTTCTCCATCGTCTTCATCCTCGTCTTCCTCCTCGTCGTCGACAGGGGTTTTCTCGTTTGTAGCAAGCATCTGCAAACCTACTTGGTTACCACGGAGCAATAGACGTTCAATCGACTTGTTGTGCTGGAGGGCCTTCGCTAGGCGAGCACATTCGTGGTCACTAAGCGAGACTTCGTTAAGGGTTAACACGCGCAGAGTACAAAGATTCGATCGTAGATAGCCCCGCAGCACGTTAGCTGCATCGACACCAATTGGATTGGACGATACATCCAACGACGTGAGGTGAGGCTTGTTTTCCAACGCACGAAGCAGACAACTTATCCCTGCGTCGGTCAAGCGGTTGTCACACACGTTAATACACTCGACAAGAGGAAGTTCAGGCAAACACGCCGCAAAGCGCACAATAAAGCTGTCACCAAGTCCCTGGTGGCTAAAGTCGAACGCGCGCTTGTTGTGCTCTTTCCGCAGTAGCAAGGTTGGTGCCGCCTGAGTCCCCGCTAGACATGCCCCTAAAAAGAGCGCGCGTGGGGAGCGTGGCACAGCTGATACCAAGTTCATTTCGCCACCACCAACAGAAATCTGCGCTTGCTCCAATGTTGGTAGAGACCGCCTCATGCCAGTCGAGCGCCTGAAACCGGAGACGCTCGGGCTGCGCAGACTGCCTAGCTGATGGTCATGCGTGTTGCGATCGACAAAAAGCTGCGGCTTACTGTGCAGCTCCCGATACGTTCGATAGTAGGAAGTCCTCGCTTCCGGACCAAAGTACTTCAGTTTAACGCTTGAGCCTCCAGCCTCGTCAACTTCACCATCACGTGTATCCCCAGCTTCTTGTGCCGCGATCTCCGACAGCATTCTCGGGTCGTCTAACGGCGCGAATACAAAAGTGTGGCGTGAAAGCGGAGTCTGTCCAGAAGCAGTATCTAACGCTTCAATTCGACGCGGTCGCGGACCCTTGCTTTGGCGCATATGCTCTTCCAGCATTTTCTCCACCTCGTTGTACGATTCCTCCATCGTCATGGGTCGTGACCCCGCTCTGCCTTTCACCTGCTTTTTCGTTGCCGTCGGTGACGGATGCGGGGCCGCCGGTGTCGCTGCACCTCGCAGCGAATTCGGTTGTGGCGTCAGCGCCTGGTGCTTGGTCGGCGACGACACGAATTCCGGCAACGGAGCCAAAGTGGACGGCACCGCGGGCGGCCTCGCGTCCTTGCAATTGCGGAAGGACGCGCCAATTGTAGTGTCCAGCATTCCTTTCTCCCAGCTCATGCGACCCAGGAACCGCGTGGGCGACAACGCAGTGGACGACGTGCTCGTTGCATTCTGCTCTGGTGACAAGCAACTGGTCAGTGATCCGTGGCGAATTTATTGCAACTGGAAGCGAATGCAACGTACGTGATGCGGCACCGGCGGCAATTGACCGGCGTGGCCGTCGCCACTCGGCATAATGGCAATGACAAGCAGAGCTCGAAAATAGCAAGTTGAAGTGAAGGTCGCGGGTTACACTCGGTGTGGGCCACACGAGAGCCGGCGTAACCGCCGCGGCAGCCAGCCATTCCGCCACGCACTTGGCCTGTTTTCTCCCTTCTTCGACGTCATATCCCATCGTGCGGCCGGCCCAGCTCCCGCGTAGCACAGGTTCCCCCTCCCTCACAGACATGGTGCGCGGCAAGAAGATCGGACTGGGCGAGTTCCTGGGCGACCAGGCGGCCGCCTACATCCCCGAGGCGTCGCTGCCCTCGGGCCCGCGCGCGCGCGCCGACGACGACGACGGAAACAACTACCGCCGCGGCGGCGACCGCTTCGGCGACCGCTACGGCGACCGCGAGCAGTCGCGCAGCGAGCAGTCGGACCAGTGGCGCGGAGACCGCGGCGGCGGCTTCGGCGGCGACCGCTTTGGAGACCGCGGGGGCGACCGCTTCGGCCGCAGCGACGAGGGCGGCAACTGGCGCGGCGGCGGCGGCTTCGGCGGCCCCTCGCGCTACGACCGTCCGGCGCGCGATGAGTTCCAGGCCGAGGAGCGGCCGGCGCACATGCGGCTGAACCTGGCGCGTCGCGGCGAGGGCGCAAGCAGCGGCGACGTGCGCAACAGTGGCGGAGACAAGTGGTCGAGCGCCTTCGGCGGCGCCAGCGGCGGCCGCTTCGGAGACCGTGGCGGCGACCGCTTCGGCCGCGACGACCGCTTTGGCGGAGACCGGAATGAGGGCGGCGGCCGCGCGGCCGGACGCTTCGCCCGCGGCGGCGACGACGTGTCGTCCTCCTTCTCGAACATGCGCGTGAGCGGCCGCCAGGAGCAGGCCCCGGCCGAGCCCGCCGTGTCCGACAAGAAGGCGCGCGCCCAGCAGAAGCGCGAGGAGCGCAAGAAGAAGGCCGAGGAGGAGCGTCTGGCCGCTGAGGAGGCCAAGCGCGTGGCCGCCGAGGAGAAGAAGAAGGCGGAGGAGGCCGCGGCCAAGAAGGCCGAGGCCGACCGCGACACCATGAAGCAGGTGCTGGCCAGCGGCAAGAAGGGCGAGGAGCTCGCCGACGTGGCCAAGGACCTGTTCAAGAAGAACGGCCGCCCCAGCGGCGCTGTGCTCTTCGAGGCCGTGACGGCCGCTGCTGAGGACGTGGCGAAGGCGAGCGCCAACTGGATCGCCATGCCTGCGTACGGCGAGCTGCTGAAGTTCGGCATGGAGGACTCGGACAAGAAGGACCAGATGGAGGCGCTGTACGCCCTGCAGGTCTTCCTCAACAAGTACGACTTCCCCAAGGGCCTGATCGAGAAGTGCTTCATGGCCCTGTATAGTCTGGACATCATCGACGAAACTGGTTTCTTCGAGTACAAGTACGACGTGGACGGCGACGTCCCCGGTCGCATGAAGGCTATTATCCAGACATCGACGTGGCTCACCTGGCTCGAGACGCCCGAGGAGGAGAGCGATGAGGAGGAGGACGAAGAATAGATTTCATGAGCGTGTTTGAGGAGGGTACTTACTTGCGAGTGTGCAGAGGGCGGCAACTGAACTCAGGCTGATTCGTAGCATAGTTAGTTGTTACAGCCGACAATGTCGCTTGCCTGCTGCGATCATGTCAAATCGACATGCGTGTCTAAGTTACAACTTCGAATGACAATGTGCATCGATCATACGCTCACGCCCAGGCATATCACCGCTCCAACGATGCAGGTACTACAGCAATCTATGAGTCACGCGCCGTGACCGATGTTACCATGTCCTGAATTGTAGACATAGGCGGACGATAGATCTCCGGAAGCAACTTACGTTGCAGCGAGTTGAACGAGTACTTGAAGCGCCCGACGTTCTTCTTTGCAATGTGGATGCGAACACCAAACTCTCGCATGGTATTAGCCACATCCTTCACTTCTTCAAGGGGTCCGTACTCGGTGGCACCTCCCGATTCAATCTCCTGAAGCACATGGCGCTTCCGCTGAACCAGAAGCCTGGCTTGCTCGAGTGTCGTGCTCATAGCCGTACGGTCCTTGCCAGACTTGCAGTAGGTTACACGGCCACCGTTCAAGCTCCGCACCGCATCAGCAGCATGCAACAAAATGCACGTGTTCTTCGACGCTGAGTTCTCGCTCTCTACACTCACTCGCAGGTTGCGAAGGATCTCGTCGGGGTGAGAGCCCACGCTAATTTCAGACATACCAATGCCGCAGACCTCGGTGAAGCGATTGTAGTACTCCGAAATGGTGCGGAAACTAGTGCTGTTAATCTTTCGCTGGATGGAAACACCCGAATGGCCCACCATATTCGCTAAACTCTGCATTTCGTTGATACCCTGCGTAAAAAGCACCGCGGTGACGCTGATCAACCCACCAAGCCTCAAGCTCTCCGGAAGAATCGCAAACTGAGCTGGGGGTACTGGAACCTTGATGATGTATCCCAACTCCTCGTGCTTCTCGACCACCACTTCCATATTAGTCGCTTCACAGAGCTTGAACGAGAACGTCTCGAGACATTTGATAGCCACCCACGCGTCGGAAATCATATACAACTCCTTACCATGGGACGATATGAGGCTCTCCCACCCGATTAAGAATCCCACCTTTGCCATTTGATCGAGGACCTTTTCATTTCTCTCCTGCAGGCATAGGTCCAGCTCGGCCATGAAGCAGGTGACAAGGCTGCTCACCGATTGGGAGACAGCGACACTTTTTCTCAAATAATATTCGGCGCGTAACATTTCCAAGCGGCACATCATCCGTACAGCGTAGTTAATAGACGTTGTAGGGTCCACCCCCTCTTCCGGTTCGGTGCGAAGCGTAGGATATTTAGCATACACAGCAGCCTTTTCATCGCTATTCTTATGGTCCAGTTGTCGAGAGCTCTTCTTCTTGACAAAACGATTTTTGGATAGGGCCCTCGCTCGAGCGGCAGCAGCTTTGCGAGCCATCATGGAGTACTTTGAGGTTTTCTTCTTAGGCGCAGTCTCGGCAAGCGTCGTAGTACTCGCTGCTGCTGCAGCAGTAGGACTGGTTGAAACACTAGAGGCAGCTGCTTCCGAAGAGAAACCGCTGTCATTGCTACGAACATCATCCTCAACATCCGCATCATTTTCATCTTCCACTGGAGGATAGAAAAAATCGGATGTATCTTCCGGAATGAAGCAATTGCTATCACTAACCGGACTCCCCATTAGTCGTGGGGTACTCTTCTCCAGAATGGATTGGAAATTATGCATTTCGAGTTCCATCTCTCGCAGTCCACAATCACTTAAACCCATGGCGTGAGCAGTCGGAGCACCACACGTCACTGTCGCGTGAGTTTCTGGAATCATCATACGCTCTTGTATCGAGAGCGAATCATGAAAAATAGGAGCTCCAAAGTGTGCGTCACCGTCTTCCAAGCCAAGCAAGTCTTCAGATGATGCCTGCTCATCCAGTGGGGTATGTGGTAGAGATTGAGATCCAAAGTGACGGAATATACGGAAATACGACACATGCAAGTTTGTTGGTATACCCTGGATGTCGGCTCGCTTTTTGTGTAGGCTTGACTTGAACGTCTTCTTTTCATCAACCAAATGTTCTGTCAGTCGAATCATATCGGTAACCTCTGTCACCTGCTTGCGAATATTCATCACGTGAGGGTACAAAAAGTTTAACGGGATCTCACTTTCAATGACACCATCAGCTGGTGGTGGTGAGCAGTCAGCAGTCCTTCTGTATCTCCTTGGTAATGCTGGTGATAAGTCCGGCGTAGGGATAGCCAACAGATCGTCATTTTGGGGCTCAAGTGGGTTTGCTAATAAAATATTAACGCGAAGCTGAATTTGTCCAAATATCTCGTCTGTTGACGGTGAGCGAACATCGAACCAATCCACAAGCGTGAGCGACGTTACAATTTGACGTGGCTTCGCTTCATTATTTCCTTCTGTGTTTCCTTCTGTGCCGTCGTCATCGTCAAATACCGTTTTCTCTTCAACTATCATGGCGTCGCGTACACTCTGTAGAGGGATCATCACCTCACCAATCAAGTCGTTTTCGACGCCACTCATGTACCCGTAGTGCTCATTAAAAACTTGGAAGCGCAGCCATCCAGCTAGTGGTTGACCTTGTACACTTGGTCGATAGAATACAAATTGCTTCAGCGCGTTCACAGGCGACACGACTACTCGGCTTCTCAATACTCTAGAAGCGTAGTACTTGGTATGAGGCTTGCCGTGAGGACATTTAGTACCTGCGTACTTGTTCGTCGACCAGACAGGATTAGGTGAATCATATTCTGTGTTTGTTTTGCCAACAGTGTACTCGTGATTTCCAATAACACCGTCTTCAAACTTCACGACGACAAACGGATTAACCCCACTGCTAGTGTCCACCCCCGCATCAGCTGTGTCTTGGTCGGCGCTGCTAAATGATGACGACGATCCGCTACTCGTGCCCCATTTGCCGGCGTTGATTCGATTCACAAAGCCTCCTCGACCACCCACCATTCCCATCGAGAAACCTGACGTTCTTGATGATCGAGTATCGAAATCAGTAGTCATTTCAGTTTCAACATCTGTCGATGCTGCAGCATTTGCGCTGGATCTAGTTTTTAAGTCGCGGCCGGATACGACCTGTACGCGGAAGACATCATGACCGAAATTGAGCGCTTCCGCATCGTTGTCAAAGTATCGATTTTTCTTGCGGTTGTAATTGTACCGCACTTTCCACTCGTCGTACATTTGCAGCAGCTCGTACTGACACACCCGCAGCAGTTGCAGCGGGATCTTGACACTGAAGTCCACCTCCGCTGCCTCTTCGACCGCCAGCTTGGCGTTGGCCGCTTGCATCTCCGCGTGCTCTTCGCGCATGAGCGGATAGAACAAAAAACTGCGGAACAAATTGTGCTGCGCCTGGAACAGCGGGTGTTGCTGCGGCTGAATGTCGGCAAATTGCAGCTCCACCGTGGCGCCGTCCATGACGGTGGAGTGCACGGGCAGCGTCATCTTCTGGCGGAAGTTGCCGCTCGTGGCCACCGTGTACATCTCCTGGAAGGACGTGAGCGCGTAGCCGAAGACCTGGCTGTTCCTGTTGGACGACGTGCCCTCGTCGGGGATCATGACCATGATCTGCACGTGGCGGTCGTACTCGGCCGGGTTCTTGCAGCGCACGCTGAAGCCCACGGAGAACCTGGGGTTGCGGCTCTTGTGGCGCTCGCTCCAGTAGCTCTCGCTGTCCAGCAGCCCGTCGGCCGGCAACGCCGCCTTGTCGGCGAAGCCGGCGCTCAGCTCGCCGAAGCTGTCCATCTCGATCGAGAGCCCCCCGCTGCTCGGGGGCGAGGGCTGCGCCGGGAGGTCGGCGCCGAAGCCGAAGATCGGCGTCTCGCGCGCCACGCGCACCTCCACGTTCACCTCGGTGGGCGGCTTGGCGCGCGGCGACCTGGTGCTGTTCATGGCGGCGGCGGTGCTCAGCATGTTGAAGGCGCCGCGCACCAGCGTCTGCGCCGAGCGCGCGGGGGACACGAGCGAGTTGCCGTCCACGCCGCGACAGGCCACGAAGAAGTGCAGCACGCGCCGCTCCGGCTCGGCGTCCGCCGCCGGCATCTCCACGGGGGACGGCGGCGTCGCCAGCGGCGCGGCCGGCGCGGGCTCGTCGTCGAACAGCATGAGGTTGGGACTTTGCGGCGCCGCCATGGCGGAGTGATGGTCGAGTGCGCACTCGCCGCGGCTGGCAACGTCGTTAATGTTGACTTCACTATGGCGCAGCTTGAACGCGTGCGCAACGGTAACGGACGTGGTGTGCGCCACACCACATGACATCACTATTTCGAGAGACCGACGTCAACTTCGACTTGAAGGCAAAAGAGATGCCAGCTAGCGTCAACGACAAATACGAGGCTGAGGACAAGGTGAAAATCACAGCGCTCTGATTGGCAGCGTCATTCACTTGACCGCTTGTTTAATCGCGATGTCAATTGCTTGGCGTATGGTGGATCCCTTTCAGTTGCATCTACTAACTGGATGCAATGAGTAAATGGAAAGAAAAATTGGACTTCCTGGACTCCTATTCGTGAATGTGCACAGCCCAACGCAGCAAAATGTAACCCTTTTCAGAATCTTTCACTCAAGAAAATAACTTCTATCGCCCACTCCGTTTTAACTGGATTCATGTAAATAACACACCGAACGAAGCAAGAATAACAAGATGTTTGCCACCGTTAGTTGAAAACGCTAGTATTTCTCTGAATTTTGTCATTTTTGTTTTTTTTTAACTTCTTACAAGAACAAGAATTATCTGAATTTAAAAAATATGGGTCGGTGCTTTCCTCTGCAACTTTTGACCTATACTGAACAGTCTTGTGTTCAAAGATACAGAACAAGTTCACCTTTCTGACAACTAGCTGGTGTTACCAAGAACAACAATGGTCATACTGAACACTTCAAAGGAGCTTGGAAACAATACATACAAATTTGTTTACACCTCATGATGGTACAGAACCCAGCCGCTACTAAAGGTTTTGTACTACATCCACACTCAACCACGCAGGAATTACATCTAGAAGCTGCGCACGCTCACTCCGAACGGAGGCTGCGGTACGTCTTTTGCGACGAAGTATCTGTGGCACTCGTTGCTCCTGTTGCAGGGGCTGTTGTGCCAGAAGTGGCGCTGCTGGTCGCAGCACTGTTCTTTGCTGCTCCAGTCGTGCCAGTAGTCCCAGTGGTCCCGGTGGTTCCAGCAGTCCCGGAGGCACCGGAACCGGCAGTGCCGGTGCTTGTCGCGCTGGTACCAGGCGCATGAACAGTGCCTGGGCCGTACATCCCTGCGCCAGCACCATCCGTACCAGGAATCATCTTGCTGAGACTAGAAAGACCACCGCTCATGCCTGAAAGGCCACCGCTCATACCTGGAAGACCGCCGTTGGTGCCAGTGCCACCCATACCAGGAATCATCTTGCTGAGGCTGGAAAGACCGCCGCTCATTCCGGACAAACCTCCGCTCGTGCCAGAGCCGCCCATTCCAGGCATCATCTTGGTGAGACTCGAAAGACCACCACCCATCCCCGGAAGACCACCGCCAGTTCCGGTTCCACTCGCACCAGGGATCATCTTGCTGAGGTCTGAGAGACCGCCCATGCTGGGGAGTCCGCCGCTCATGCCAGGAAGACCACCGCCACCGCCGCCGTACGTTTGAGCAACTTCCTGTTCAGCACGCGCACCGCTCGAGATGGCAAGAAGAGCGACAAGTAAACCGACGATGGTGTTGCTGTTGAACATGCTTGGACTGGAGACGGCTTAAAACCTTGATCTGCGTACGGTGCAACGTGCTTTTGTTTGTGTTGTCGATGGCAAAAACCGAAATGAACCAGAACTTGCCGCTGATCTTTCGTGTGTTAGGCGCACTACGCACGAAACGGATGTTAGGCACTAGTGAAGCGTGCGTCGCATTTTCGTACCAAAGTCTTATGCACGACTCCTACTAGTGATTTTGCGATACCATGTGGCAGCGAGCTCGTGGCTCTTGTGGCGTTTTCCGCGCCGCGTTTACAATGGCGCTCGCGTTTCAGCGTCGCGATTACGGGCAAAACGGAGCATACTGTCAGCCATGACACTGTCAAGTTGACAGATCCGAGCCATCTGGTGGGCGTCGCTACATCTTATCCAGAATGTGGCGCCGTATCGAAGGACCACCTTGCGTGATGGCGGGCACCACATGAGCTGCAAAGGCATCCAGTTTGCTGTTCGTACCTCGCGCCCGTGTCACGGCCACATCCGGTGACTACAACAGGTAGTAGCTAATTGAAGACAGTCGATAGCCATCTCCTTTGAAATGTCGGTCGACAATCGCTGCTGTCGTCAGCAAAACCGGTCCTTATGAAAAAAAAAGTCGAAACGCCAACAAAAGCGCTGGTGTGAATATGGTCGCTACACCTAGTGTTGTTATCTGTTGTAGTGGTACGACAAACATGAAACGACACTACACTAATCTCGAGACTGCAGCTACGATTGCCAACTACAACGCTTGCGTCAGGAATAATTGACTCCTTCACGCCACTGTGCGAAGCTTGCGGTACGCCTTCTGAGCGGCATTTCCCGCACCACCGGTGCTAGCTTTCGCTCCGGCGCTCGCGTTCGTATTTGCACTCGCAGACGCGGTCGCGGATGCACCTGCAGACGTGCCGCCAGTCTTCGCTGTGGCCGTTCCGTCACCGTTCGTGACCGTGACAGTCTTGCTCGAGTAGCCGTTTCCGCCAGTACCAACGCTGGCGTCGACATCGTGGACAACGGTGGCAGGAGCACCGACACCGACGTTGGCGCCGTTCACGCCAACCACACCTGGGGCGCCAACGCCAACGCTAGCAACACCAGGCACGCCTACACCCACGCCATTCACGCCCACGCCAACACCGTTGACGCCAACGACACCGGGGACACCCACACCGACGCTGGCGACGCCTGGAACGCCGACACTGACACCCGGGCCGACGACGCCTGGAGCACCGACTCCGACGCTAGCAACGCCAGGGACGCCGACGCCGACACCAGGCAGACCGAGCAGGCCAAATGTCTCGGCGACCTCTTTCTCGGCGTGTACCCCGCTCGATAGGGCCACGATGGCGATGCAAAGGGTGGTGATCTTGGTGGTTGTGAACATGGTAGGAGCTTGTAAACAGTAGATGCGAGTCTTGAGTCTGTGGAACGGGGAGAGAGTTTGTTCTGGAGGAGTTGGTTGGTCGAGTGGTAATGAGCTCGAGGGGGTGAAATGGAAAATGAGAAGAAGTGGCGGCACGGAGTAATTAATGCACGGCTTGGTTAATCGAAGGATCAGGACAGCTAGCTGGCTGCGGAGAGACGTTGCCACCGGATATCTTTGTGCAACACGGTACGCTGCCAGTGCTGGAGCACAGTAGCGAAGTGCCTCTGCACAATGCTTTCCGGGTGTAGCAACCAATGGGTCTCGGTAAGACGTCGTTATGACGCTATGGTCAACATCCGAGCTCGCCGGTATCGGTATTGACTGGGTGCTTTACAGCTGTGGTGGCAAATCTGTGGCTAGCTACACGATGCCGCCACGAACGAGTCGTTTACGGTCATCTTCGCGCGATCTATTGCACGGACAGTTGGTTCGCAGCTTTTACTCCTTCTTATTCATGTGTCTAGTGGCTCGCTCGAAAGGGGTCGGTCCGACATAGTCTGTCGGACAGACAAGCAACAGCCTCGATTATGCTGCCATCACACGCGAGGATGTGTACGTTCGCGAATGACAGGGCAAAATTGTCGATCGGGAAGAAAAAAATATACGTTGTTGTTACATTTCTTGCAGAGGCACAATTGTGCCTGTGTCGACAAACAGACAGGCTTGTGTGCTAATAGGAGTCTGTCGAGGCTGGCTCAGCAGTTCGGATGTACAAACGCATAAATGCATGCTTTTGCCGCTCCATTCTTATCCAAACCGCTTCTATACTAGCAAAAGTATGCTCGATGTTGAAGTCGAATTTCGCACACCCCATACCAAGTAGTTGATTGGATCTGCCTGCGTCTGTTTGCTATGACAGCCCGATTTGTGCCGGTGAAGCCCTCGATTTCAGAGTTGTCACCCACACCTTGCTGTCTGGCTCACGGAGCAACACCTGCCCAAAAGCTTTAGGTAACGGAGGGCCAAGAGTCAACCAGACTGCGCAGGTTGCTGGTCTCCTCTTGCCGTTCACGTCCGCAACAGCAGTGCCCGAGTTATATAACGAGGTGGGGTGCCTTCTTGAATGCCCAAGTCATTCGATCTGATGCTCACTTTTAAATCCGCTTTGAAGTGAGCTACTCGTTTCCAACAACCGATCAATCCCTCCTTGCAGCATCAAGCTCAATAATGTTCGGCACCAACAAGATTTCCGTTCTACTTGTCGCCGTGGTGGCTCTATCAAGTAGCGTGGCCGCCAAACAAGAAGAGGCTCAGACGTTTGGTATGTTTGGTGGAGGCTTCCCAGGCATGGGTGGTGGGTTCCCAGGCATGGGCGGAGGCATGGGCGGTGGTCTGTCCAGCCTAACCAAAATGATCCCCGGCATGGGTGGAGGCATGGGCGGCCTCCCTGGCACGGGCGGCGGCATGTCCGGGATGGGCGGCGGTCTCTCCAGTCTCACCAAGATGATCCCTGGCATGGGTGGCACAAGTGGAGGATCGACTGGCATGGGTGGTGGTCTCTCAAGCCTCACCAACATGATTCCGGGCATGAGCGGAATGGGTGGTGGACTGAGCGGTGGCTCCAGCAAAACGACTGCCAGCACCGGAGCCGGTCTCAGTGGGCCGGGCACAGTACACGCTCCCAGCATGGGTGCAATGGGCACTGGAACTGGTGCTACGAGTACTGGGACTGCCGGTGCAGCAGGAATGACTGGAACCACCGGAGCCACGGGAACTACGGGGACAACTGGAACCGCAGGAACGACCGGAGCGACAGGAACCGCAGGGACGACCGGAACTACCGGGGCAACTGGAACGACAGGAACGACTGGACCTACGGGAGCGACCCAGACGTACCGCCGTAACCTTCGCGCAGAGTGAGCACTGCTCAGTGAGCAGGTTAGCCCAAGTTTTGTCGCCAATGTTTTTTGTTTAGCTTTTGCCGAGAAGTCTGCTCGTGAGACGGAAGTTGGTTAGTCCCGTATCGTTTTGATGATCTTGCAGTTAGTCTAGTTTTCTTACGATTGCAGTACGAAAACAAAAAAGCACGTTTTTCTTATTACATGAAGATCTTATGGCAATCTATCCACGGTTGCCTTGATACACGGGATTGTTCAGGACAAGGGAAAATTGCAGTGTTAAAGTGAAAAAGTGAAGTAAACATAATGCTGAGCGTTAGTGAACTCGTGTGTTCGAAGATACAGTACGAGGGAAAATTGCAGTGCAAAAGTGAAAACTAAAGTAAAAATCATAATGCTGAGCATTAGTGAACTCGTGTGTTCGAAGATACAGTACAATTTTCCCTTTCCTAAACAATCCCGTGTATCAAGGCAACCGTGGATAGATTGCCGTAAGATCTTCATGTAATAAGAAAAACGTGCTTTTTTGTTTTCGTACTGCAATCGTAAGAAAACTAGACTAACTGCAAGATCATCAAAACGATACGGGACTAACCAACTTCCGTCTCACGAGCAGACTTCTCGGCAAAAGCTAAACAAAAAACATTGGCGACAAAACTTGGGCTAACCTGCTCACTGAGCAGTGCTCACTCTGCGCGAAGGTTACGGCGGTACGTCTGGGTCGCTCCCGTAGGTCCAGTCGTTCCTGTCGTTCCAGTTGCCCCGGTAGTTCCGGTCGTCCCTGCGGTTCCTGTCGCTCCGGTCGTTCCTGCGGTTCCAGTTGTCCCCGTAGTTCCCGTGGCTCCGGTGGTTCCAGTCATTCCTGCTGCACCGGCAGTCCCAGTACTCGTAGCACCAGTTCCAGTGCCCATTGCACCCATGCTGGGAGCGTGTACTGTGCCCGGCCCACTGAGACCGGCTCCGGTGCTGGCAGTCGTTTTGCTGGAGCCACCGCTCAGTCCACCACCCATTCCGCTCATGCCCGGAATCATGTTGGTGAGGCTTGAGAGACCACCACCCATGCCAGTCGATCCTCCACTTGTGCCACCCATGCCAGGGATCATCTTGGTGAGACTGGAGAGACCGCCGCCCATCCCGGACATGCCGCCGCCCGTGCCAGGGAGGCCGCCCATGCCTCCACCCATGCCGGGGATCATTTTGGTTAGGCTGGACAGACCACCGCCCATGCCTCCGCCCATGCCTGGGAACCCACCACCCATGCCTGGGAAGCCTCCACCAAACATACCAAACGTCTGAGCCTCTTCTTGTTTGGCGGCCACGCTACTTGATAGAGCCACCACGGCGACAAGTAGAACGGAAATCTTGTTGGTGCCGAACATTATTGAGCTTGATGCTGCAAGGAGGGATTGATCGGTTGTTGGAAACGAGTAGCTCACTTCAAAGCGGATTTAAAAGTGAGCATCAGATCGAATGACTTGGGCATTCAAGAAGGCACCCCACCTCGTTATATAACTCGGGCACTGCTGTTGCGGACGTGAACGGCAAGAGGAGACCAGCAACCTGCGCAGTCTGGTTGACTCTTGGCCCTCCGTTACCTAAAGCTTTTGGGCAGGTGTTGCTCCGTGAGCCAGACAGCAAGGTGTGGATGACAACTCTGAAATCGAGGGCTTCACCGGCACAAATCGGGCTGTCATAGCAAACAGACGCAGGCAGATCCAATCAACTACTTGGTATGGGGTGTGCGAAATTCGACTTCAACATCGAGCATACTTTTGCTAGTATAGAAGCGGTTTGGATAAGAATGGAGCGGCAAAAGCATGCATTTATGCGTTTGTACATCCGAACTGCTGAGCCAGCCTCGACAGACTCCTATTAGCACACAAGCCTGTCTGTTTGTCGACACAGGCACAATTGTGCCTCTGCAAGAAATGTAACAACAACGTATATTTTTTTCTTCCCGATCGACAATTTTGCCCTGTCATTCGCGAACGTACACATCCTCGCGTGTGATGGCAGCATAATCGAGGCTGTTGCTTGTCTGTCCGACAGACTATGTCGGACCGACCCCTTTCGAGCGAGCCACTAGACACATGAATAAGAAGGAGTAAAAGCTGCGAACCAACTGTCCGTGCAATAGATCGCGCGAAGATGACCGTAAACGACTCGTTCGTGGCGGCATCGTGTAGCTAGCCACAGATTTGCCACCACAGCTGTAAAGCACCCAGTCAATACCGATACCGGCGAGCTCGGATGTTGACCATAGCGTCATAACGACGTCTTACCGAGACCCATTGGTTGCTACACCCGGAAAGCATTGTGCAGAGGCACTTCGCTACTGTGCTCCAGCACTGGCAGCGTACCGTGTTGCACAAAGATATCCGGTGGCAACGTCTCTCCGCAGCCAGCTAGCTGTCCTGATCCTTCGATTAACCAAGCCGTGCATTAATTACTCCGTGCCGCCACTTCTTCTCATTTTCCATTTCACCCCCTCGAGCTCATTACCACTCGACCAACCAACTCCTCCAGAACAAACTCTCTCCCCGTTCCACAGACTCAAGACTCGCATCTACTGTTTACAAGCTCCTACCATGTTCACAACCACCAAGATCACCACCCTTTGCATCGCCATCGTGGCCCTATCGAGCGGGGTACACGCCGAGAAAGAGGTCGCCGAGACATTTGGCCTGCTCGGTCTGCCTGGTGTCGGCGTCGGCGTCCCTGGCGTTGCTAGCGTCGGAGTCGGTGCTCCAGGCGTCGTCGGCCCGGGTGTCAGTGTCGGCGTTCCAGGCGTCGCCAGCGTCGGTGTGGGTGTCCCCGGTGTCGTTGGCGTCAACGGTGTTGGCGTGGGCGTGAATGGCGTGGGTGTAGGCGTGCCTGGTGTTGCTAGCGTTGGCGTTGGCGCCCCAGGTGTGGTTGGCGTGAACGGCGCCAACGTCGGTGTCGGTGCTCCTGCCACCGTTGTCCACGATGTCGACGCCAGCGTTGGTACTGGCGGAAACGGCTACTCGAGCAAGACTGTCACGGTCACGAACGGTGACGGAACGGCCACAGCGAAGACTGGCGGCACGTCTGCAGGTGCATCCGCGACCGCGTCTGCGAGTGCAAATACGAACGCGAGCGCCGGAGCGAAAGCTAGCACCGGTGGTGCGGGAAATGCCGCTCAGAAGGCGTACCGCAAGCTTCGCACAGTGGCGTGAAGGAGTCAATTATTCCTGACGCAAGCGTTGTAGTTGGCAATCGTAGCTGCAGTCTCGAGATTAGTGTAGTGTCGTTTCATGTTTGTCGTACCACTACAACAGATAACAACACTAGGTGTAGCGACCATATTCACACCAGCGCTTTTGTTAGCGTTTCGACTTTTTTTTTCATAAGGACCGGTTTTTGCTGACGACAGCAGCGATTGTCGACCGACATTTCAAAGGAGATGGCTATCGACTGTCTTCAATTAGCTACTACCTGTTGTAGTCACCGGATGTGGCCGTGACACGGGCGCGAGGTACGAACAGCAAACTGGATGCCTTTGCAGCTCATGTGGTGCCCGCCATCACGCAAGGTGGTCCTTCGATACGGCGCCACATTCTGGATAAGATGTAGCGACGCCCACCAGATGGCTCGGATCTGTCAACTTGACAGTGTCATGGCTGACAGTATGCTCCGTTTTGCCCGTAATCGCGACGCTGAAACGCGAGCGCCATTGTAAACGCGGCGCGGAAAACGCCACAAGAGCCACGAGCTCGCTGCCACATGGTATCGCAAAATCACTAGTAGGAGTCGTGCATAAGACTTTGGTACGAAAATGCGACGCACGCTTCACTAGTGCCTAACATCCGTTTCGTGCGTAGTGCGCCTAACACACGAAAGATCAGCGGCAAGTTCTGGTTCATTTCGGTTTTTGCCATCGACAACACAAACAAAAGCACGTTGCACCGTACGCAGATCAAGGTTTTAAGCCGTCTCCAGTCCAAGCATGTTCAACAGCAACACCATCGTCGGTTTACTTGTCGCTCTTCTTGCCATCTCGAGCGGTGCGCGTGCTGAACAGGAAGTTGCTCAAACGTACGGCGGCGGTGGCGGTGGTCTTCCTGGCATGAGCGGCGGACTCCCCAGCATGGGCGGTCTCTCAGACCTCAGCAAGATGATCCCTGGTGCGAGTGGAACCGGAACTGGCGGTGGTCTTCCGGGGATGGGTGGTGGTCTTTCGAGTCTCACCAAGATGATGCCTGGAATGGGCGGCTCTGGCACGAGCGGAGGTTTGTCCGGAATGAGCGGCGGTCTTTCCAGCCTCAGCAAGATGATTCCTGGTATGGGTGGCACTGGCACCAACGGCGGTCTTCCAGGTATGAGCGGTGGCCTTTCAGGCATGAGCGGTGGTCTTTCTAGTCTCAGCAAGATGATTCCTGGTACGGATGGTGCTGGCGCAGGGATGTACGGCCCAGGCACTGTTCATGCGCCTGGTACCAGCGCGACAAGCACCGGCACTGCCGGTTCCGGTGCCTCCGGGACTGCTGGAACCACCGGGACCACTGGGACTACTGGCACGACTGGAGCAGCAAAGAACAGTGCTGCGACCAGCAGCGCCACTTCTGGCACAACAGCCCCTGCAACAGGAGCAACGAGTGCCACAGATACTTCGTCGCAAAAGACGTACCGCAGCCTCCGTTCGGAGTGAGCGTGCGCAGCTTCTAGATGTAATTCCTGCGTGGTTGAGTGTGGATGTAGTACAAAACCTTTAGTAGCGGCTGGGTTCTGTACCATCATGAGGTGTAAACAAATTTGTATGTATTGTTTCCAAGCTCCTTTGAAGTGTACAGTTACGACCATTGTTGATCTTAGTACACCAGCTTATTGATTCAAGTAGCTGTCGGGTTTGTTGCTTCGGTCTCGTGACCGCTAACAGTTCGAAATCAAACGAAAGTACACAGTTGTCTTCTCACAGGTTGCATGTATTTGGTCAGACCACTCGAGCTATCGGCGAGAAATCTACTCCTCCTCGACGAAGGCGTCGGCAGCGAGCTCGCCACTGTCCGTGATGACGACCTTCTTGCTGGGAGTGCCGCTGGGCGAGCCCACGGCCTCGATGGCGTCCAGCACATCCATGCCCCGCACCACGCGGCCGAAGACGACGTGGCGGCCGTCCAGCCACGAGGTCTTGACGGTGCAGATGAAAAACTGGCTGCCGTTGGTGTTGGCGCCCGAGTTGGCCATGCTGAGCGTGCCCTTGCCGGCGTGCTTGAGCTTGAAGTTCTCGTCGGGGAACTTGGCGCCGTAGATGCTCTCGCCGCCCATGCCGTTGAAGTTGGTGAAGTCGCCGCCCTGCACCATGAAGTTGGGGATGATGCGGTGGAAGATGCTGTCCTTGTAGTGCAGCGGCTTGCCGCTGTTGCCCACGCCCTTCTCGCCCGTGCACAGCGCGCGGAAGTTCTCCACCGTCTTGGGCACCGTCTTGCCGTACAGGCCCATGACGATGCGGCCGGCCGGCTGGCCGTCGATGCTCACGTCGAAGTACACCTGGTTGGTGATCTTGGGGCCCTTGCCGGCCTGCACGGCCAGCGCCAGCGCGGTGAGACACAGGGCCAGCAGGGGGAACGTCCACTTGGCCATCGTCGCGCGAATGATACTATGGCGCTGACTATGGGGGGCCGCGACGTATCCACGTGGCTTCTTACGTAAAAAGGTGCGTGTAATTACACAAGACTGTGCCGGGAAGAAGGTACATGGCTACACAGCGTCAAGTTGAAGCTGTTGCACCCTGTGCTCGACCAGTACGTGCGGCGAACTGGCACAGACTGCCGCTGCGTTTGAACGAGCTGCTGCTGTATTTGACGGAGTGCGAGCAGGCCTCGCTATTTCAAGAGGCGAACGCGGCGGCGGTTTCTCCCCTTGCCAATGCGGCGGCGGTTCGAGTCTGGTCAACGCGATTTGCACCGACTGCCACAGACAAGCGAGCTCCAGACTGCGTGACGCCATGGACGACAAGATCCAGGACCCCGTGGTGCGCGCGCTGGCCGAGTACATTAAGACGACCCAGTTCCAGCGCCAGTTCGAGCAGTTCTTCCTGGACCACGCGCTGACGTTCACGGACGACCTCGAGCACCAGCTCGCCTACATGACCATCTACATCGAGTTCCAGCACATGTTCAACGAGCACATGAAGAGTCCGTGAAGCAGTCCTGTACTGCGGCGTGGTCTGGGTACTAACTAGCGTTCTGGTTGCAGTTTTCTTAGCTCAGCAGGGCGTGACAGAGGACGAGTTCGCAGAACACTGCCAAAAAGCCATTAAGGCTGACCCCAAAGCCGAGCAGTACCTCGACATAGTGATCGCGTCCATGAACTACGACGCATTCTACAGTCTGATGAAGGCCATGCGAGCACGAGCATCAGTCGAAAACCACCGAGCTGACGCCAAAGACTGCGACACCACCCCGAGAGCCTGCGGCAAGCGCAAAAGCTCGGAGGGGAAGCTCAGCAAGGACGAGGAGGGCCCAGAGGACGTAGAAGACGACGGTGGTGCGAAAGGAGCAAAGATGACCAACAACGATGAAAAGGAATCGGTCAAAGTGGACAGCAAGGAGACCAAGTAAGGCTTCAGGGCGATAGGACGACACCAACACTTGATTGTGTTTTTCAATTATTCACTTAGAGGTTCGGCTAGTTTTTATGAATTAAAGTTGATCGAGGTGAAACGCACTTGTCATATTGGAACCGCGCCTTATACTGAGTACCGGATAATGACAGCGATTATCGCGAGCACGGCTGCGAAGCCTAGTGACTTGAGCAGCCGCATGTGCAGGCGCGTGAACGGGTACATAGCGATGCTGAGCACAAATTTCTTGGCGGGTGTGTACGGCGCATAGCGCTGCGGCAGATCCAGCAGTCCATTCTTGTAGATCACAGTCTTGTAGTGAGAGAAGGCCTTGAAGCCGTGGTGACCGTGGTAAGCTCCCATGCCGGAGTTGCCCACCCCACCAAAAGGGACGTGTGCATTCGAGAGCTGCATCAACATATCGTTCACCATCATGCTGCCGGCGGAGGTTTCGCTGACGACACGCTCCTTGTTCTTGCCGTTAGAGCTGAAGTGGTAAAGTGCGAGGGGCTTCTCCCGTGCAGTGATGAAGTTAATGGGCTCGTCCAAGTTACCAGCAGCGTAGTAATACACCGGCAGCAATGGTCCAAAGATCTCTTCGCCCATCGAGGCACTAGCCAGGAAAGCGTCAATCTCCGTACGGAAGTTTAGCACAGTGGGCGAAATGAACCGTTGCTTGTAGTCCGTCTCGCCGCCGTAGGTCACATGCTTGCGATCTTTCTCCAGCATGCGCGCCAGACGGTCATACATGCGCTGGTTGACCACACGGCCAAAGCTGTCGGACTCCTTCACATTCTCACCTCCGTACTGCGCCGCAATCTCGCCCTCCAGGAGCTTAATAAACTTATCACCGACGCTAGCGTCTACCAGCAGATAGTCCGGGCGAACGCACGTCTGTCCGCCGTTGACGAAGGCTCCCCACGCAATGCGTTTGGCCGCGAGCTTCAAGTCTGCGGTGTTGTCAATGATGCAAGGCGACTTGCCTCCGAGCTCCAGCACCGTGGGCGTGAGATGCTGCGCCGCCGCCTGGGCCACGATCTTGCCGAGGAAGCTGCCGCCCGTGGCGAAGATGAGGTCGAAGCGCTCCTGCAGCATCTTCTTGGTCTCCTCCACGCCGCCGTACACCACGCGCACGTAGCGCTTGTCCATGTACTTGTCGAAGAGCTGGATGAGCAGGTGGTTCAGGTGGCGCGTGGTGTCCTCTCCGGGCAGGCGCACGAGCGCGCAGTTGCCGGCGCCCAGCGCCGCCACCAGCGGCATGAGCAGCAAGTTCACCGGGTAGTTCCACGTGCCGATGACGCACACGACGCCGAGCGGCTCGGGCCGCACGTAGCTGAGCCCCGGCAGGTTCACGATGTTGGTGGGGCGCAGCTGCGGCTTGGCCCAGTCGCCCGCGTAGTCCAGGAAGTCCTGGATCTCGGCCTTGAGCAGCGCCACCTCCGTGGCGAACATCTCCTGCGGGTGCTTGTGCAGGTCGCGCCACACGGCCTCGTTAATGGCCGCCTCGTTCTCGCCCACGAGCCGCTGCAGCGCGCGCAGCAGCGAGCGGCGCGTCGCCAGCGCGCGCGTGGCGCCCGACGCGAAGCCGGCGCGCAGAGCCGCCACGTCGGCGCGCGTGTCCTGGCGCGTCACGTCCGGCAGCAGCGGCGTCGCCACAGTCGAGCCGTACATGTCCACGGCGTGGTCCACGTCACTCACGGAGACGTACTTGGCCGCTTGAGGGCTGCGCGGCAGATCCGGGACTGAGGCCATAGTGAGACGCAGTGAAAGGCGAAGTGAGTGATCACGGCACGACGTGTGCCGTGAACCGTCGCGACGCTCGCTTAGGTGCGATTAGTAGTCGCATCTCGACTAAGTGATGATTGTATCGTTTAGATTGTTGTGTACAAACTATAGTAACGTAAAAGGGGAGATTTAACTTACAAGAGAGTGGAGGACTAATCCAGTTCAACTTGCCTTTTGTCTACGCCAACGTCCATTGTATGGAGCGGAGCGAGTGTCCAAGCGAGATAAGTTTGAAACGGAGACACCCATGTCGAAGCCTCATGTTGAACGTTGCAACTATTTCGAGCAGGGAGATCAGGATGAACAAATTCCGGTCTTGTCCTTCTCGGGCCAGTTTACATTCGCCTGCAACCTCAGCAAGAATGTCGCTGCAATTCGGGGGGAAGTCGAACGCCGTCGTAGCCGTCATCGATGACAGCGATATCGCGGCATCATCCTCCCGCACTTTATCCAGTCGAGTCAGAAGCAACTCCCGAGCTTTTGTTACCAACCTGCTCGCAAACACGAGGATTTCACTTCACTTGAGCTGTCACCAAATGTGTTTCGCTTCGTGTGGATGGGGGTCGTCGCCGCACATTTGATCAGCGCGGTGTTTCTCTCGCGTTGTCTGCAGTGACGTACTCCTACCTAACGAACCCAATCATGGCGTACTATGTCCAAATGTGAGCTTCATCTACTGGCAACGAGCACTATGAATTCTACGCTGTGATGTTTGCCCTTGTAGCCGCTGTTCACGTCTCAGAGTACTGCTACTTGTATATCGGTCCATCGCGGAACGGAAACTCGTCTTTAGCCGTGACAAATCCGAGCAAGCTTCAATCGAAGCCAGTAGCGGTAAGCGGCGCATCTCTGAAAAAAAAGTTAAACTATTTGTCGCTAGACAGACTTCTGCTTCAACGTTAACTGAACACCGCCGTCAACGCCTCGGAAAGGGATTAGCTTCCGTTGTTCATGTGTGGAAAGTTTTATTTTCGCGAACGGGCCTGTTTGATGTCGAAGGAAAGCACTTCCGTACCATTTTCTGATGCGCGAAGTAGTGGAGCTATCAGCTCAAACGTACCAGACGTACCGCTCAAGTCACTTGCTGCCTCAGGTGTGGCTCAATAATATCTTCATGGCGATGCTTTTGATGAACTGCTGGTCAACACTTGCGGTGAACCACTTTCTTGGCAGCAAACCAGCTCTCGAAAGAAGAGCAGCACTGACTGCCGATGCAGTCACTTGTATCACGATGGTGATCGTGGTACCGGTAGTGGTTTTTAGCATCAACTTTTGACATACTATGTCAAAAGCTAATGCATACGGCGTAAAAAACACTATTGATATTATCAAACCACCGATTTGGTCCAACGGTATCATTGAATGATCCAACCTTTATAGCAAGGTTTGTGCTGGAAGCTCAGCTTGTTCTCGCTTCAAATTTTGCCGATTTTGTTGCGAAACTGATCCCCAATTTCGCAAGTTACTTAACGCTTGTGAGTATTAGCGGACTGATTACACGGCAACTTAATGTGACACCTTCGCTTCGACATTCTTAATAACATACATCGCTGAAAGTTCGCAGCATTGCAGTAGCGACGAAGTCTACAGACCAGAGTGTTACACCGCAAACAATCAAACGCACAGATGCATCACTCGGCAAAATACCGGGTGGGCTCGGCGAGTAGAGTAGTGAAAATTATGTTCTGCTTGGGGGGGGGGGGGGGGCTGCGATTCTTGTCCTACATCTCCATGCCCTAGTAGTATCCCATGCAACAGTCGTTCATGGATGTCGTGCAGCCACACGACCGTGGTTAAGGAGCCGGATATCTTGCTCTAGTTTGCTTGTAAATTGCGATAAGCATGGCACCTCCAATGCTGACGACAGGATATTTGAACGAATTGATGGGTCAATTCTGGCGACACTAACATTTGCGCACTGTTCTGAATTAACAATGCCAACAGCTTTCCCTCAATTCAACAATCTGATGATTTTGCATTTGTACAACACTTCAGTAGTGTCGTGGGCAGTCAAGAAACTGCCTTCGCAAACTCACGGCTGTCAAACAACGATTGTGGCTCGATCACAGATGCGGCACAGGGGCTTCTCCTTCCAGTATCGCTTGCAACTACTCAATTCTGCGATACAAATATATTGGATATCCCTGTGATCCTTCCTTGGAGCTTTCATCCGATGGCTGTCGTCGCGTTCGACTATGGTAAATTGAAGGAATTTCCAGTCCAATTTGTTTCCTTGCAGGCGTTCGCTATTTCACTAAAGGGCAACCAAATCGAAACTGTGCCCGAACTAGCAACCTTGCCCCAGGGCAAATGTTTTACGGTCTGGAGCTCAACGATAATCCCCTTCTTAAATTACCTGAGAGCCTAGCATCCCCCACAAATTTCTTTATTCGCTTGGATTTGCAAGGGACCAACATCACTACACTGCCGGCATGGACACAGACTCAGGTGTTGGGGCTGATGTATATGTACAACACACCCTCTTGCAACACTGTTCCTCTAGAACTACAGCAACGCAATGTGATTTGCTTTCCCCGCCCATCAGCGGACCCCGGTATTCAGCTACCATTTGATCATTTTGACGTTATGTATAGCTACGACAAAGACTAACAAATGCAAAGCCACTAATATAGATAAATGGTTGACCAAAGCGATGCAGGGAAATGTACCTGGAAAATTGTGAAGGTGGAGGAAGCTGCACGGGAAGTGTGAGGTCTACTAAGCAAATGCTCCGTATTGGGTATTACACTTCTTCGCCGGGTAATCCATGGGCTCTGGCTCAAGCTACTGCAACACTTCGCACAAGTGGGGTGCATTAAAAATCACCAGAACGTCTGGCGACGCTATCTACAAGGCAAAGTACGATTTTAATCAGCTTCAATTGTTTTAGCAAAATAAACCAGGCGAGAGTGCGATTGCATGTTTTAGACGACTTCCGTTCGATAAGTTTTTAGTACTACTTGAATATCAAAAAAAGCTTTTTAAAAGATTTTCTCTCATTTGAGATAGTAGGGTCTGTTTATAATTTGCTTGCTTTGAGCCAACTGTGTCATTCATATATTTGTTTTAAGTTATTCAAGTAGTACTAAAAACTCATCGAACTAAACTGAAGTATTTACAACATGAAAACATGCAATCGCGCTCTCGTCTGGTTCATTTGCTAGATCAATTGAAGCTGTAATTGAATTACTGTGGACGTTCCAGAAACGTTGCATGAAGTCACCGATGCCTGGTCGTATGCGCTGCTGCTGGTCTAGGACTGTGTCCACTTGGGCGGTGATCAACGTGACATCTGTGCGAAGCGCGGAACAAAGTTATCGTTTGTTAGTTTCAAAGCTCCAACAGTCAACATTTGCCTTTTGCAGCTGTACCTGGGAAGCTCTGAAAGACAGTCTGGAGACCTTCGAAAGAGCTGATGACAGTTACAAAGTAAATATTTCCCGGAACAACACCCCTGTGGAACACTAGGTGGTTCAGTACAGCGCATGCCTGCTCTCCGGTAGCGCACTGCGTGTCAAGCAGCAGGACGGCTTGCTGTGGACTGATTGACGGTAGTTGAGCATGTATGTGCGAGTCCGGAGCACCTGCGAACTGATTCCTTGTAGAATTTGTACTGATCGAAACCACACCAGTTGGTGACGTCGGGCTAATATCCGAAAAAGCTCGGAGGAGCACCATACCCTTGTCTTCCATCGATATGCCACAGATATCTTTCTCGTCAAGCGCCTTGGTCGCAAAACAGATGTCTCCGTACTGATTTTTGATCTCTACCTTCTCACGTGGCATACAAGTCAGCACTTCTTCAATAAGCAATCGCACTAAACGAGAAGCTCTCTGCTGGAACACCGATGTGCTTATGTTTTCATCACGCAATGTCGCAACCAGATTTCTGCATGGATAGGAATACGAGGATGCTTCGTGCACGAGAAAGGTTCTTGGCGGAGTCGGACTGTTAACACGGCCGTTGGAACTAGAATGATGCTGGCGAGAAAGAGTACTTTTTGTTAGCGAGACGTCCACGTGAGCATCGCTCCAAGAGAGACTCATGGGATCATGTGCGTAAATCGCAGACCTCGACAAATGCTCGATAGGTTTCTTCAAGTCAGTATTTCTCGAGCTTTCATCAGCTTGGATAGATATCGTCGACATGTCTGGGTATACCGTGGGTGACTCTGGTACAAGCGTGCTTTTTTGGTCATGTATTGGTGATGTTAGCGGTGGCCGTGGTCTGGAGTCTTTGCCTCGCGCCTTTTTGGGGTATTTTGGGTGCTTCGCTTTGGAATTACGGCTTCCTCGGGTTAGCACCTCCCATCGGTTTTTGTAAAGGTTGCAAATTGCTGCTCGGCTTACGTGGAACTCCCTCGCTAGCACCACTTGCTTCTCGCCATGGTCTATCCGCGTAATAATCTCTCGGCGATCGCCTTCACTCAGATATCTTGACGTACGCTCACGACGGGGAGTTCGAGGCTGGAGGTGATCCGCAGTAATATACTCGACATCACTGGAGTTGTCAATTTGAAACGGGGAAGCCCCCTCTTCACGCCGAGTATTGGTCAGATAAATCTCGTTTAGCCGTGATAATGGTGCGTTGAGGTGGCACCGACTCTCAAAAGAGCGTGGTGTGGAGATTATTGGAGTAACCGAGATTTCGATGCCGTCGCAGCCCTTCGCCACAGAGATATTGCTGTTCATGATAGTGGTGCTTGGGGTGCTTGTGTCAAAGGAGATCGGAGGCAAGTAGGACGATAGTCGAGGTAGAGCTGGTGTTGCCTGCCTTATGACGTTGTGCCTCATTCGGCCTCGATGAGCTTTGCTTTGGTCGTTCGGCGTGAAAACAGAAGTGAGCAAGCTCTGGCTCACCTCTCTTTGCTCATTTGTTTCTCTAGTGTGTGCAGTCGGTGGGTCGTGAGTGGTTCCCCCCTCTGCTCCGGAGACGCGTGTCTCCACGTTGACTGAACGAGGAGGTCCGAAGTCTCGGACTCCGAATAGTGGTGCGCCTCTCCTCCACTAGATTGTGATTACTTTTGGTTTAGTCCAGTGTGTCGACGGGTGGTCTCGTTTCCCTTGCAAGCATTGTTGTGTGCGCAGTCATGGACCAGTTCGCCGTTTTCGCGTCTACCGGCTTCAAGGCTCCCGCTCCTAGCGAAATGCGCAGCAAAGTGTCACGCGAAATCCTTCACGTTTCTGTCAGCTGCGGTTGCTAACCTAGAGCTGCTCCAAAGCAAAGACCGGCCGCGTCCATCATTTCTCGCTGGCGTCGGTGCCTGCCCAGGTAGCCGGGGACAAGACTGCGAACACCTTGAAGTTATGCCGCCGTTGATTGTATTTGTCGTCCAGTCTGAATCCCGAGATGGACAACGGACCATCTTTCACCCACTGGATTTATGCACGTAGACACCTTCGTTGCCGGGCATGTCACCGCTGTCTCGTGCTCGAAGCCAACCGGTAGAACCTAGCTCATATTCTCAGTGACAGCTTACACCCAGCAACAGGGGGCACCATGCAATTGGAGCCCCTTTCGGTGGGCCCTTCTCATCCCGTGCCTCGTGTTGTTGGTCATCGTCCCTCCTGCAAAAAACAGCCTCCCTGCCAGCCAACAAGTTTACGCTACTCGGTTCACTTTTCCCGCAGCGGAAATGGCGGTCTGCAACCACAGCCGATGCCTGCCGCTCCCTTCTGCAACCTGCACGCTGCACGTCTGTCTCGTCTTGGTGGTAAACTTTCTATTAAGAAAGTTTAGTTTTACCAAAACGTCAGTGATAGCTTTTGTGAGTGAATCGAGGTTGTTTTGCTGTGATCGTGGTCACCAGTATTTCTTAGACAAGAGAACTCTACGCCCCAGGCATTAAGCAAGAATACATCACGCGCTGTTGGACGTTGAGCAATCGATGCCTGCCTCGTGATCGTTGCAATATCAGCTTTGATGTTCGATAGAGCAGTTAACAGCTCCAAGAACTAAGCACAACCGTATCAGCATATTGTCCACAGTCAACAAGCAATCTCCAGCACGCAAGTTCCAACCATTCCTTCATTTAACTTCCGAATCAGCAGTACATCCTAATAAATAAACTGTACGCAAACGATTCATTGAAGACGCTGGACTACTCAGTTCATGAAGACTGGGCTACTCACACTGTATACTGTTGTCAGTGCTTTAATGCCATCATATCTCCAGACTTAGAAGGACTTGCAGCGAGGCCAAAAGCGAGAGCCGGGGAAGCAGTCGCCCCGACCTCCCCAGCCACGGCAACGAGGCCACAAGTGCGAGCCCGGGAAGCACCCGCGACCTCCTCCGTGCCACGGTGCGTGGTTCTCGTCAACTTCGATTGGGAGCTCGCCACCAACCTCGACCGGTGGCTCTTCCTCGGCAAGGTTGCGGTGCGATTTACAGCGAGGCCAGTGACGGGATCCCGGGGAACACCCGCCACCACCGTGCCACCAGGCGTGATTCTCATCGTTCGCGACATCACCTGGCATCAACACTTCCGGGATAGCGTCGGGTTGTTCACCGGAGAGGTGACGCAAGTGCGCACCTAGGAAACACGGAGATGCGACCGTCAGTTCGTTTTCATAGTTACGCTTCACCATATTGCCGTACCTTGCTCATCGGTTGCCGCACGTCCAGCTTCTAGCCCCAGCGTGGTCGGCGCGATAGTAACAACACCGATGACCACGGCGAGCAGCATCAACAGAGACCCCTTCATCACTGCGCTCGACAAAAAACTTGGCTTGCTTACCTCGAAGAGGATTGCAAAATGAGATGGAATGAGTGGCCAAGCAAAGCCATCCCACCGTTCGGAGTGCCTGCAGTGTTGATCGACTTTCCTGTCAAGTTCTAGCAGGATTTTTCTTGCTAGCTTGTACAAAAGACTCAACACTTGTATTTAAACGGATACTAAACAAGTAAAACCTATCGACCGCACCAGTAAAGCAGGTGTTCAGTCGCAGATCGACGTTTCTCAGGCGATTCACATCACCGAACGTAGCTTGCGGTACGCCTTCTGAGAAGTGTTTCCCGCACCACCGGTGCTAGCTTTCGCCCCTGCGTTCGCATTCGCATTCGCGTTCGCGTTTGCACTCGCAGACGCGGTCGCAGATGCACCTGCAGACGTGCCGCCGGTCTTCGCTGTGGCCGTTCCGTCACCGTTCGTGACCGTGACAGTCTTGCTCGAGTAGCCGTTTCCGCCAGTACCAACGCTGGCGTCGACATCGTGGACAACGGTGGCAGGAGCACCGACACCGACGTTGGCGCCGTTCACGCCAACCACACCTGGGGCGCCAACGCCAACGCTAGCAACACCAGGCACGCCTACACCCACGCCATTCACGCCGACGCCAACACCGCTGACGCCAACGACACCGGGGACACCCACACCGACGCTGGCGACGCCTGGAACGCCGACACTGACACCCGGGCCGACGACGCCTGGAGCACCGACTCCGACGCTAGCAACGCCAGGGACGCCGACGCCGACACCAGGCAGACCGAGCAGGCTAAATGTCTCGGCGACCTCTTTCTCGGCGTGTACCCCGCTCGATAGGGCCACGATGGCGATGCAAAGGGTGGTGATCTTGGTGGTAGTGAACATGGTAGGAGCTTGTAAACAGTAGATGCGAGTCTTGAGTCTGTGGAACGGGGAGAGAGTTTGTTCTGGAGGAGTTGGTTTGGTCGAGTGGTAATGAACTCGAGGGGGTGAAATGGAGAATGCGAATGGATGGCGTCGTATGAGATTCCAGTTGCATTGTGGTTTGGATTGGGATACTCCAATTTTTTTGATGAAGTAAGCCGTTGCGATTGGTGTAGGTGCTCCTTGCTCCTTGCACCATTCGCTTGATGAAATTGGTGATGACCATCCTTACGATGTCACCTGTATGGTACATGCAACCATCATATACCATACTTTCCGATAGCGGAGCCGTTGGTGTGATCGTCTCTCTGGCAAGTACAAATCGCGCGGCAGACTAGATGCGTTCTTGTCCGTAAAAGTGACAACCAACTTCAACATAGAGCATACAAAAACCGAGTACAAATGGCGGTTTAAGGATCCGCCTGGTGCCGATCTCCCTTGATCGTTGTTGGCGTACCACCGTGAGTCGCTGCCGCCGACAAGTATTGCCGTCTGAAACAACCACTCCTCGCATATTGAAATGCCCAGTCTGATAAAGCAGACCAGCGTGTGAACTGTTCAAATTGACGCACTCGTCTAATGCAGCCAGTACATGTGAGCGGAGGGCTCTAGTGCAGACAACCTTTTTACATACAATTGCCATTGGTACTGGATACGGACACAAAGCACCATACGGTGCTCGTAATCTCCTCGCAGAGTGCACCATTTGGCGTACTGTTGATGGATCCCTGTCAGTGAGAATAAGAAGAATCGCAGCAACTGTTATCTCTCATTCAAGTACCAAAAGGGACCTCAGAAGCATTATGAGCGTACTAAACCACTTGGCGGGGAAAGTACTGCCCGCCACGAATTCGTTTCATATGGGGATCTGGATCTCGACCGTAGTGCTGCTACCTTTCACAGTACATGCACTTCAGCGCGCAACTGCATCCGTGCAAAACGTATTTCCGTCTGTGTTCACTACGACGGCCTTGATACCACTTACTGTTGTGTAGCAGCGAATAGTTTTCTCATTTTCCATTTCACCCCCTCGAGTTCATTACCACTCGACCAAACCAACTCCTCCAGAACAAACTCTCTCCCCGTTCCACAGACTCAAGACTCGCATCTACTGTTTACAAGCTCCTACCATGTTCACTACCACCAAGATCACCACCCTTTGCATCGCCATCGTGGCCCTATCGAGCGGGGTACACGCCGAGAAAGAGGTCGCCGAGACATTTGGCCTGCTCGGTCTGCCTGGTGTCGGCGTCGGCGTCCCTGGCGTTGCTAGCGTCGGAGTCGGTGCTCCAGGCGTCGTCGGCCCGGGTGTCAGTGTCGGCGTTCCAGGCGTCGCCAGCGTCGGTGTGGATGTCCCCGGTGTCGTTGGCGTCAGCGGTGTTGGCGTCGGCGTGAATGGCGTGGGTGTAGGCGTGCCTGGTGTTGCT
The DNA here is from genome assembly GCA_033558005.1 of Phytophthora taxon juncus. Lineage (NCBI taxonomy): Eukaryota > Oomycota > Peronosporomycetes > Peronosporales > Peronosporaceae > Phytophthora > Phytophthora taxon juncus. The sequence continues at coordinate 2,988,280 of JAUCEE010000021.1, forward strand.
AGCGTTGGCGTTGGCGCCCCAGGTGTGGTTGGCGTGAACGGCGCCAACGTCGGTGTCGGTGCTCCTGCCACCGTTGTCCACGATGTCGACGCCAGCGTTGGTACTGGCGGAAACGGCTACTCGAGCAAGACTGTCACGGTCACGAACGGTGACGGAACGGCCACAGCGAAGACCGGCGGCACGTCTGCAGGTGCATCTGCGACCGCGTCTGCGAGTGCAAACGCGAACGCGAATGCGAATGCGAACGCAGGGGCGAAAGCTAGCACCGGTGGTGCGGGAAACACTTCTCAGAAGGCGTACCGCAAGCTACGTTCGGTGATGTGAATCGCCTGAGAAACGTCGATCTGCGACTGAACACCTGCTTTACTGGTGCGGTCGATAGGTTTTACTTGTTTAGTATCCGTTTAAATACAAGTGTTGAGTCTTTTGTACAAGCTAGCAAGAAAAATCCTGCTAGAACTGGACAGGAAAGTCGATCAACACTGCAGGCACTCCGAACGGTGGGATGGCTTTGCTTGGCCACTCATTCCATCTCATTTTGCAATCCTCTTCGAGGTAAGCAAGCCAAGTTTTTTGTCGAGCGCAGTGATGAAGGGGTCTCTGTTGATGCTGCTCGCCGTGGTCATCGGTGTTGTTACTATCGCGCCGACCACGCTGGGGCTAGAAGCTGGACGTGCGGCAACCGATGAGCAAGGTACGGCAATATGGTGAAGCGTAACTATGAAAACGAACTGACGGTCGCATCTCCGTGTTTCCTAGGTGCGCACTTGCGTCACCTCTCCGGTGAACAACCCGACGCTATCCCGGAAGTGTTGATGCCAGGTGATGTCGCGAACGATGAGAATCACGCCTGGTGGCACGGTGGTGGCGGGTGTTCCCCGGGATCCCGTCACTGGCCTCGCTGTAAATCGCACCGCAACCTTGCCGAGGAAGAGCCACCGGTCGAGGTTGGTGGCGAGCTCCCAATCGAAGTTGACGAGAACCACGCACCGTGGCACGGAGGAGGTCGCGGGTGCTTCCCGGGCTCGCACTTGTGGCCTCGTTGCCGTGGCTGGGGAGGTCGGGGCGACTGCTTCCCCGGCTCTCGCTTTTGGCCTCGCTGCAAGTCCTTCTAAGTCTGGAGATATGATGGCATTAAAGCACTGACAACAGTATACAGTGTGAGTAGCCCAGTCTTCATGAACTGAGTAGTCCAGCGTCTTCAATGAATCGTTTGCGTACAGTTTATTTATTAGGATGTACTGCTGATTCGGAAGTTAAATGAAGGAATGGTTGGAACTTGCGTGCTGGAGATTGCTTGTTGACTGTGGACAATATGCTGATACGGTTGTGCTTAGTTCTTGGAGCTGTTAACTGCTCTATCGAACATCAAAGCTGATATTGCAACGATCACGAGGCAGGCATCGATTGCTCAACGTCCAACAGCGCGTGATGTATTCTTGCTTAATGCCTGGGGCGTAGAGTTCTCTTGTCTAAGAAATACTGGTGACCACGATCACAGCAAAACAACCTCGATTCACTCACAAAAGCTATCACTGACGTTTTGGTAAAACTAAACTTTCTTAATAGAAAGTTTACCACCAAGACGAGACAGACGTGCAGCGTGCAGGTTGCAGAAGGGAGCGGCAGGCATCGGCTGTGGTTGCAGACCGCCATTTCCGCTGCGGGAAAAGTGAACCGAGTAGCGTAAACTTGTTGGCTGGCAGGGAGGCTGTTTTTTGCAGGAGGGACGATGACCAACAACACGAGGCACGGGATGAGAAGGGCCCACCGAAAGGGGCTCCAATTGCATGGTGCCCCCTGTTGCTGGGTGTAAGCTGTCACTGAGAATATGAGCTAGGTTCTACCGGTTGGCTTCGAGCACGAGACAGCGGTGACATGCCCGGCAACGAAGGTGTCTACGTGCATAAATCCAGTGGGTGAAAGATGGTCCGTTGTCCATCTCGGGATTCAGACTGGACGACAAATACAATCAACGGCGGCATAACTTCAAGGTGTTCGCAGTCTTGTCCCCGGCTACCTGGGCAGGCACCGACGCCAGCGAGAAATGATGGACGCGGCCGGTCTTTGCTTTGGAGCAGCTCTAGGTTAGCAACCGCAGCTGACAGAAACGTGAAGGATTTCGCGTGACACTTTGCTGCGCATTTCGCTAGGAGCGGGAGCCTTGAAGCCGGTAGACGCGAAAACGGCGAACTGGTCCATGACTGCGCACACAACAATGCTTGCAAGGGAAACGAGACCACCCGTCGACACACTGGACTAAACCAAAAGTAATCACAATCTAGTGGAGGAGAGGCGCACCACTATTCGGAGTCCGAGACTTCGGACCTCCTCGTTCAGTCAACGTGGAGACACGCGTCTCCGGAGCAGAGGGGGGAACCACTCACGACCCACCGACTGCACACACTAGAGAAACAAATGAGCAAAGAGAGGTGAGCCAGAGCTTGCTCACTTCTGTTTTCACGCCGAACGACCAAAGCAAAGCTCATCGAGGCCGAATGAGGCACAACGTCATAAGGCAGGCAACACCAGCTCTACCTCGACTATCGTCCTACTTGCCTCCGATCTCCTTTGACACAAGCACCCCAAGCACCACTATCATGAACAGCAATATCTCTGTGGCGAAGGGCTGCGACGGCATCGAAATCTCGGTTACTCCAATAATCTCCACACCACGCTCTTTTGAGAGTCGGTGCCACCTCAACGCACCATTATCACGGCTAAACGAGATTTATCTGACCAATACTCGGCGTGAAGAGGGGGCTTCCCCGTTTCAAATTGACAACTCCAGTGATGTCGAGTATATTACTGCGGATCACCTCCAGCCTCGAACTCCCCGTCGTGAGCGTACGTCAAGATATCTGAGTGAAGGCGATCGCCGAGAGATTATTACGCGGATAGACCATGGCGAGAAGCAAGTGGTGCTAGCGAGGGAGTTCCACGTAAGCCGAGCAGCAATTTGCAACCTTTACAAAAACCGATGGGAGGTGCTAACCCGAGGAAGCCGTAATTCCAAAGCGAAGTACCCAAAATACCCCAAAAAGGCGCGAGGCAAAGGCTCCAGACCACGGCCACCGCTAACATCACCAATACATGACCAAAAAAGCACGCTTGTACCAGAGTCACCCACGATATACCCAGACAAACAAAACACAACCAACAAACCAATCAGATGAACACAAATGGGTTCGTACCAGTTGGCGGAGTATATTATTTGCTGCTAGTCTCTAGTAAATCTGCTACGCAACTTCTGCAAGCTTGCATTCGTTGTTGTCGCTTTAGACTATTGCCAGACCTAGAAGGACTTGCAGCGAGGCCAAAAGCGAGAGCCGGGGAAGCAGTCGCCCCGACCTCCCCAGCCACGGCAACGAGGCCACAAGTGCGAGCCCGGGAAGCACCCGCGACCTCCTCCGTGCCACGGTGCGTGGTTCTCGTCAACTTCGATGGGGAGCTCGCCACCAACCTCGACCGGTGGCTCTTCCACGGCAAGGTTGCGGTGCGATTTACAGCGAGGCCAGTGACGGGATCCCGGGGAACACCCGCCACCACCGTGCCACCAGGCGTGATTCTCATCGTTCGCGACATCACCTGGCATCAACACTTCCGGGATAGCGTCGGGTTGTTCACCGGAGAGGTGACGCAAGTGCGCACCTAGGAAACACGGAGATGCGACCGTCAGTTCGTTTTCATAGTTACGCTTCACCATATTGCCGTACCTTGCTCATCGGTTGCCGCACGTCCAGCTTCTAGCCCCAGCGTGGTCGGCGCGATAGTAACAACACCGATGACCACGGCGAGCAGCATCAACAGAGACCCCTTCATCACTGCGCTCGACAAAAAACTTGGCTTGCTTACCTCGAAGAGGATTGCAAAATGAGATGGAATGAGTGGCCAAGCAAAGCCATCCCACCGTTCGGAGTGCCTGCAGTGTTGATCGACTTTCCTGTCAAGTTCTAGCAGGATTTTTCTTGCTAGCTTGTACAAAAGACTCAACACTTGTATTTAAACGGATACTAAACAAGTAAAACCTATCGACCGCACCAGTAAAGCAGGTGTTCAGTCGCAGATCGACGTTTCTCAGGCGATTCACATCACCGAACGTAGCTTGCGGTACGCCTTCTGAGAAGTGTTTCCCGCACCACCGGTGCTAGCTTTCGCCCCTGCGTTCGCATTCGCATTCGCGTTCGCGTTTGCACTCGCAGACGCGGTCGCAGATGCACCTGCAGACGTGCCGCCGGTCTTCGCTGTGGCCGTTCCGTCACCGTTCGTGACCGTGACAGTCTTGCTCGAGTAGCCGTTTCCGCCAGTACCAACGCTGGCGTCGACATCGTGGACAACGGTGGCAGGAGCACCGACACCGACGTTGGCGCCGTTCACGCCAACCACACCTGGGGCGCCAACGCCAACGCTAGCAACACCAGGCACGCCTACACCCACGCCATTCACGCCGACGCCAACACCGCTGACGCCAACGACACCGGGGACACCCACACCGACGCTGGCGACGCCTGGAACGCCGACACTGACACCCGGGCCGACGACGCCTGGAGCACCGACTCCGACGCTAGCAACGCCAGGGACGCCGACGCCGACACCAGGCAGACCGAGCAGGCCAAATGTCTCGGCGACCTCTTTCTCGGCGTGTACCCCGCTCGATAGGGCCACGATGGCGATGCAAAGGGTGGTGATCTTGGTGGTAGTGAACATGGTAGGAGCTTGTAAACAGTAGATGCGAGTCTTGAGTCTGTGGAACGGGGAGAGAGTTTGTTCTGGAGGAGTTGGTTTGGTCGAGTGGTAATGAACTCGAGGGGGTGAAATGGAAAATGAGAAAACTATTCGCTGCTACACAACAGTAAGTGGTATCAAGGCCGTCGTAGTGAACACAGACGGAAATACGTTTTGCACGGATGCAGTTGCGCGCTGAAGTGCATGTACTGTGAAAGGTAGCAGCACTACGGTCGAGATCCAGATCCCCATATGAAACGAATTCGTGGCGGGCAGTACTTTCCCCGCCAAGTGGTTTAGTACGCTCATAATGCTTCTGAGGTCCCTTTTGGTACTTGAATGAGAGATAACAGTTGCTGCGATTCTTCTTATTCTCACTGACAGGGATCCATCAACAGTACGCCAAATGGTGCACTCTGCGAGGAGATTACGAGCACCGTATGGTGCTTTGTGTCCGTATCCAGTACCAATGGCAATTGTATGTAAAAAGGTTGTCTGCACTAGAGCCCTCCGCTCACATGTACTGGCTGCATTAGACGAGTGCGTCAATTTGAACAGTTCACACGCTGGTCTGCTTTATCAGACTGGGCATTTCAATATGCGAGGAGTGGTTGTTTCAGACGGCAATACTTGTCGGCGGCAGCGACTCACGGTGGTACGCCAACAACGATCAAGGGAGATCGGCACCAGGCGGATCCTTAAACCGCCATTTGTACTCGGTTTTTGTATGCTCTATGTTGAAGTTGGTTGTCACTTTTACGGACAAGAACGCATCTAGTCTGCCGCGCGATTTGTACTTGCCAGAGAGACGATCACACCAACGGCTCCGCTATCGGAAAGTATGGTATATGATGGTTGCATGTACCATACAGGTGACATCGTAAGGATGGTCATCACCAATTTCATCAAGCGAATGGTGCAAGGAGCAAGGAGCACCTACACCAATCGCAACGGCTTACTTCATCAAAAAAATTGGAGTATCCCAATCCAAACCACAATGCAACTGGAATCTCATACGACGCCATCCATTCGCATTCTCCATTTCACCCCCTCGAGTTCATTACCACTCGACCAAACCAACTCCTCCAGAACAAACTCTCTCCCCGTTCCACAGACTCAAGACTCGCATCTACTGTTTACAAGCTCCTACCATGTTCACCACCACCAAGATCACCACCCTTTGCATCGCCATCGTGGCCCTATCGAGCGGGGTACACGCCGAGAAAGAGGTCGCCGAGACATTTAGCCTGCTCGGTCTGCCTGGTGTCGGCGTCGGCGTCCCTGGCGTTGCTAGCGTCGGAGTCGGTGCTCCAGGCGTCGTCGGCCCGGGTGTCAGTGTCGGCGTTCCAGGCGTCGCCAGCGTCGGTGTGGGTGTCCCCGGTGTCGTTGGCGTCAGCGGTGTTGGCGTCGGCGTGAATGGCGTGGGTGTAGGCGTGCCTGGTGTTGCTAGCGTTGGCGTTGGCGCCCCAGGTGTGGTTGGCGTGAACGGCGCCAACGTCGGTGTCGGTGCTCCTGCCACCGTTGTCCACGATGTCGACGCCAGCGTTGGTACTGGCGGAAACGGCTACTCGAGCAAGACTGTCACGGTCACGAACGGTGACGGAACGGCCACAGCGAAGACCGGCGGCACGTCTGCAGGTGCATCTGCGACCGCGTCTGCGAGTGCAAACGCGAACGCGAATGCGAATGCGAACGCAGGGGCGAAAGCTAGCACCGGTGGTGCGGGAAACACTTCTCAGAAGGCGTACCGCAAGCTACGTTCGGTGATGTGAATCGCCTGAGAAACGTCGATCTGCGACTGAACACCTGCTTTACTGGTGCGGTCGATAGGTTTTACTTGTTTAGTATCCGTTTAAATACAAGTGTTGAGTCTTTTGTACAAGCTAGCAAGAAAAATCCTGCTAGAACTTGACAGGAAAGTCGATCAACACTGCAGGCACTCCGAACGGTGGGATGGCTTTGCTTGGCCACTCATTCCATCTCATTTTGCAATCCTCTTCGAGGTAAGCAAGCCAAGTTTTTTGTCGAGCGCAGTGATGAAGGGGTCTCTGTTGATGCTGCTCGCCGTGGTCATCGGTGTTGTTACTATCGCGCCGACCACGCTGGGGCTAGAAGCTGGACGTGCGGCAACCGATGAGCAAGGTACGGCAATATGGTGAAGCGTAACTATGAAAACAAACTGACGGTCGCATCTCCGTGTTTCCTAGGTGCGCACTTGCGTCACCTCTCCGGTGAACAACCCGACGCTATCCCGGAAGTGTTGATGCCAGGTGATGTCGCGAACGATGAGAATCACGCCTGGTGGCACGGTGGTGGCGGGTGTTCCCCGGGATCCCGTCACTGGCCTCGCTGTAAATCGCACCGCAACCTTGCCGAGGAAGAGCCACCGGTCGAGGTTGGTGGCGAGCTCCCCATCGAAGTTGACGAGAACCACGCACCGTGGCACGGAGGAGGTCGCGGGTGCTTCCCGGGCTCGCACTTGTGGCCTCGTTGCCGTGGCTGGGGAGGTCGGGGCGACTGCTTCCCCGGCTCTCGCTTTTGGCCTCGCTGCAAGTCCTTCTAGGTCTGGCAATAGTCTAAAGCGACAACAACGAATGCAAGCTTGCAGAAGTTGCGTAGCAGATTTACTAGAAGCTAGCAGCAAATAATAAACTCCGCCAACTGGTACGAACCCATTTGTGTTCATCTGATTGGTTTGTTCAAAGTGCGAGTGGCTGATTGACAAGCATTTAGCGTTCAGTATCGCACTCGCCATGACGAGTCCGCGCCCCTCCTTCCTCTGCGTGGACGTGGTCGTGCGCGAGTTCCCGCGCGTGGAGGCGCTCGAGCACGTGGTGGCGCAGCTCAAGGCGCTGCTGGACGTGTCGCCCGTGCTGTCGGTGGCCGTGGCAGCGCAGCAGCAGCCGCCGTCGCTGGCGCTGCTGGAGCTGGCGGCGCTGCGCGAGCGCAAGAAGCTCTTCAGCTGGTCGTCCGAGCTCAAGCGCAGCTACCGGCAGTTCCAGTTCCAGACGGCGCTCAACAACGCGGCGGCGCGCGGCTTCTTCGCCGGCGTGCGCTGGCTGCGCTCCAAGTACCTGCCCAAAGGCAAGTTCCACGGCGCCGAGCGCGCCGCGCTCTACAGCGGGGACCTGGCCATGCTGCGCTTCCTGCACGACGAGTTCGGCAACAAGATGGTGGACGACGCAGCCGTGGACAGCCAGGACGCCGTGGCCCACGCCGCCGCCAACGGACGCCTCGACCTGGTGCAGTGGTACTGCGAGATGAAGGGGCCGTACGCCTTCGGCTGGAACGTCATGGACGCCGCCGTGGCGCACAACCACATGGACGTGGTGCAGTATCTGGACGCCCACGTGGGCAACCGCTGCACGCGCAGAGGCCTGGAGATGGCTGCGCGCAACGGACACTTGGAGGTGGTGCAGTGGCTCAATGACACGAGGTACTACGAGATCAGAACGTTCCGCTCGCTCGAGAACGCGATTGCAGGAGGACACCTGCACCTCGTGAAGTACGTCATGGAAAACGTCGTGGTCGCATACACGTCGTGGACGCAGGCAGCGCTGACTGCGTCTGTTTCGTTCGGCCAGTGTCATATTCTGCAGTGGCTGCATGATCGGGCGACAGCGGCTGCTGCCGCACACAAGAGGCACTTTCGCTTTGAGATCCACACGAATGAGTTGTATGCAGTTGCACGAGCCGGCCATTTTAAAGTGCTTAAGTGGCTACATGCTCACGGGTACCCTGTTCATTGTCGACGAGCACACACGGTTCGAGGTGCTGCCACTGGAGGACGCAAAGAGATAATCGAATGGATGGAGGAGACATTTGAAGCCTTGCCTCGTCAGCGCCATCGAATCCGCGTCGATGGAGCGGGAGGGTATGGCGATCTCCAGTTTGTGCAGTGGCTCCACTATCAGGGATACCGTTTCACGGCCCATGCCATGGACGAAGCCGCTGCAGGGGGGCATTTGGCAATTGTGCGTTGGCTTCATGAAAATGTTGAGAATGCCGGTTGCACCGTTGCCGCAATGGATTGTGCTGCTGCAAATGGACACCTAGAAGTCGTGACATTCTTTCATGAGAATCGAAAGGAAGGCTGCACAGCTGCAGCTATGGACAATGCTGCTCTAAACTGCCATTTTGATGTCGTCAAATTTCTATACGAAAACCGCAGCGAGTATTGCACTGCGCTGGCGGGTGAATCTCGATCAGTTCTTGTGCTGGAATTTTTGAAGAAGCACAACCGTCTGCGCTCTCGACTGCCTAAAACGTTGGAAGCAGCAACAAGAGGTGATTTGGAGTTGCTACAGTGGCTTTACGGCCACGACCGGAGACACTTTGGGTACGAGGCAGTTGTTGATGAGGCGCGCGAGCACAACCACTTCCACGTACTCCGTTGGCTTGAAACTCTGCCCGAAGCTGGAAGGTACTTCTGAGGACGAACAGACGAGATTGATACTCCTTGCATCACTGAGGACATAGTTTGAGGAATAGCTTACACATCCAAAATACTTGTTGATATATGTACTTGCATGACTACATTACGTGAAGCCCAAGCGTTGGATATAGGGGGCTTCTTAGTGAAATGCTCACGAGACACCAGATGCTTGACACTCTGGGTCTGTAGAATTGCTGCTTTGAGGTTTCATTGGATCATACCCCTCTTGCCTGATTAGATCCCTCTTTGCGTTGCAGCATTCTTTCCGTCCGTCTTGTGCCATTTCGCGCGCCATTGCCGTAGTTTGCGTTGCCTAACTACTGTGCGCCTTAACGTTTTGGGTATAGCATAAAAGAACTTCGTCTGTCACGAACCTTCATTACTTAAAGCGTATGCAACACCTCTCCAGTCATTCGAGGCTGCTTCAATGAAAGCTTTGGCGTCGACTTCATCAGAAATTGTTGCGAGTTCGAGCAAAACTTTCCATCATTGGAGCGTACGTGGCATGCTGAAATGCAGTATTTCGTTCCTCGCTTGAAATACGCTCGCCGTTGCATATAAACGCCACAACTTCGTTGCTGCTGCGTCGATGATGGACTGGATTAGTAGTGTTTGAATACCGTAGAGGAGGTTTACGATCTCAACCTGTTTGAGTCGCCTAGCAACCTTCAAACGCCGTATTTACCGTTTGTGATGAAACGCGACCAGTGCCAAGAAAAACTGCACCACAGCCATATTTCCGCCTTGAGCTGCGCTGCAAAATGCACACAGCTGAGTCGTGGCCATGCTCATACAAATACTTGACGGTACTTAGACGTCCGCTCTCAGCGGCATAAATGATCAAGTCCATGGCATTCGGTTTTTTAATGTTCGCGTAGTCGCCCTTTGTGTACGGAGGAATTGCTTCACCAACCAACTCAAGAATGAGGTCTTCGACAGACTCATGGAACAGGCCATTTATCAAGTCGATAACACCCCGTTGTTCATGGTCAAGCGCTTCATCGAACGTTGCTGCAAAATCCCAGTTAAAAACGAACGTGAATACAGCAGTTCTTCGACTGTAAGGGAATGCCCGCCACGAACTGCAGAACGCAGCGCCTTCTCCGTCACTGACTCTTGTTGCTCAAAGCCCATTTCAAGGCTGTTCTCGTGTTCTTGTGCGCACTCGACCCATCAAGATGGCCACTGCCCGCCGCAGCTTTGAGGACCTTCATACCGACTTCGGCACATTCAGATGAATAGATCTGCAGCTGGTTCAGCAGCATTTTCACCGCCCCCAAATCTCCTTTTGCCGCTGCGATCTCCGCTGCACTTGACACCTCGACATCGTACCGAACCAGCAGAGTCTGCAGGAGGTGACGGTTGTCTTGACGATCCACTCGCGAGGGCGGCGCATTGAAGTTGTCCGTTCTGGATACGAGAGAAAACTCGGGTCATCACTACGCGGCTACATCTGTAAAATCTGGGAAAAACTTCTTTTTATGATGTTGCCGGCTACTTTCTGAGTCGCCGGCTACAATATAATTTAGTGGCTTAAGTTTATTGTCGACAGCTACTATTTGTTACAAATGTACGAAATGATTACTGCTAGGTATTTACCACTTCAAAGATGCAAAACTTGTAAGGTTTAGCCTTTTGTATTATTTAAACTGAAGTACCTAACTAGCAATACCTATGGATCATTGCTAGAGAGCACAGCCTAAAGCACAGTCACTGCTACACATCACTTTTGAATTTCCTAGCTCAAGTCTCCAGTCTCGACTATAACCATTTACTCCTCACCGACTTTGACGACTTGATTCTCAGCTCTTGGCCCACCATGACTTGCCATCGAGCCTCAAGCTGGAAGGGCATCGGGGTCTTCTTCGTCAATCTCGCTGTCGTCTAAGAACATCAGCACATTTGAAGCTCTACTCCCTTTGCATCACCCCAAAAGGAGTAGCTTACACACGCGAGCATTACGAAATGAGTCTACGACTTATTGACGGGTGAAGCCACGAACGAGCGTACGCATCACGGCGGTTATCTCAGTCAGCGTGATTGAAACAACGAGGGCGAAACCAGGTAGGAGAGAGTGACAATACTTCCGATTTTGTGCATTGTGCGGCTAGTAACGTCGAACAGAACCAAGCTCTTAGTCCGCGCGTATTCTTTGAGCACTCGATTACCATTATAACTACGGAAAAAGACACGAGCAGTACCCAATGACTGTTAAAACTAGCCCCTTTCATTTGATCTCGATGGCCGGGTTGTGTTGGTACTTTCGTGAACGTCTCGTGTTAATTGTACTTCTGTCTGATAATGCGACAGGAGGGTATATATATATTGCCGAACATAAATACACACTCCGATTCTGTACTAAAGAAGGCTCAGGCGAAACGCATTCATAAGCAGTTCTTTTGTGTCGGGGCGAGTTCGAGCTTTCGCAAAAATTAATCCACCCTCTTCCTGTTCTATGTTGGTGCTGCAACAAGAGCTGCTAACCTTGGAAACGCTTGTTCTTAGCTCACAGCCCCAGATCCCAGACCCGACTTGAACTTGAGTCGCAATCTGAGCTTTATAATTAAAAATGTGTACAGGGATGGAGTGTTGCGTGTAAATACCTCCTTAAAAATTTACTTCTTGATACATTTCTTCTGCGGTTACACTACGATTTCAAAGGCGCTGAGCTACAGCAGGTGTGGTTGGTCCATCGAGCCCAAGACATAGCAGAGTGGAGTTTGGTCTGGGCTTAGCAGGTGTCGTATCCGCACAAGTTTTGATTCAATCTTACCTGACTTGTTCCGTTGAAATACAGGCAGGTAAATACCATCACCTTTCTCCCTTCTTTTCCGACCCTGAGCCTGGATCTTCACAGCATCTCTTTTTGTTGGCTGTTCTGGCTCAAAACAGCGTTAGACTTGCTTCCTTTCTTCTTGCCGATCAGGCCTAATTAGGCTGGAATTTGCCTCGCTTAATCCGGTCCTGATTCCCAGCTCACTCGCACACATTCTTTGACGTCTGTGTTATTGCGCACAGGTAAAGCGTGTTAGCCTTTTCACAGTACTTCGTACCACTCGATTCAACGAAGCAGGCTTGAGGGCGAATTCGAAGATTGCCCAGTCCGATTACCGCGGTGTAATCGCTCCCCAGACATTTGCCAAGTTCTTCCACAAGGATCAGTGCCACGAGCACACAGCACGCTACTCTTGATCGCTGACCGCTCTCTCTCTCCTTCCTCTTCTCTTCTCTTAAGCCCTCGCTCTTCACCAAAAAATTGACGGAAACGATTTCTCGCATTACCTGAGCGTAGGCGAAATGCATGCCGACTCGGTACGCTTGCCAGCCGAAAAAAAAAACGCCATTGACTGCCAGTGACGAACCATCTTGTGACCACTTGGGGCGGGTGGCAAGGAACGACCCCATGTACTTCTTGGACTTGTCACGCTTCCAAGATCACTTCCGTCGCTCCGTCAAGCGATCTTAGATGTGGGCATGATTTAGTCCGCAAGACCGACGTATTGAAGAGTCGCCGCGTCGCGCGCCGCTAGGGTTGGACCATAAAATAGGGGTGAAGCTTGCAACTCGTGCGTTAAAGAGATCCAAACAATCTTCCATAAAGATAAGTGTGACGGTGAAGCCTATCACCAAAAGAGGTGGCTTGGCGCCCATATACTAGCCTGCCTATATCTCGTGCATTCACTGATTTAACGCTGATGCTAATATGCCTGCCGGTTAGGAAAAACGTGGACGTTCTCTCGATATAATAAAAATTAGTAAGATACCTGCATGCCTGATCAATTGGAGCTTTGAGGCTTAAGATTGCGGCTAACGATGACGGAGAGGATGCAGAGCATAAATGTTAGTAAATTCGTACCGCTATTCAGATGTGGGAGAAAGCAGTACCGGAATATAGGCGCGATGCTTAGCTAGATGAAAACAGATTAGTATAAATAAACCACAACAAATCCCTCCAAAAACCTTGCCTTCGTCTTGTTGCTCACAATTAACTGGACGTCCCGCCAAGAGGAGGGAGAGAAGGTCCCAAAATGGTGCATGCCCCCCCCCCCCACCCCCCCACCCCCCAAAATGTAATTGCTGATTTGACCACTACAGTATATACTTGGTACGGTTGGATAGATCGTTATCTTAAACCTTGTGATGTGGACTACAAACATACTTGCGCGTTATTTCATACGAGTAACGAGTGGGGCAACAGCATGCCTCGACGAATTGACCGTGACACGAAGGGAACGTATTTTTCAAAAATCAGAAAAATTGCTTAGAGTGGATAGAAGTCCCTCTTGCTCATCTCCTCGCGTTTCAGAGTCGGGGAAAGTCCGTCACACGCACACCACATCGAGAGCACTTCCAGTATCCTGGAACAGGGCAACACGGCCTCTTGCAACACATGTGATGTCGGGAAACCGGTCTGGATCCTTGAGTTGAGGGGAGTGCCGCTTGGCAGCTTTCATTTGAATTTTGAATTACGAGCCAGGACTCGGGTACCTCCAAGTTGGACCTTGCCGCTTGCAGGTGGTACCACTCTTGAATAGAGAGGTTTCGCCAACCGGAAATTCCTGTTCCAGTCAGATGCGTGGCAGCTCTCGTCGGAGCTGAGTGGACCAGTTGTTATATGATTTCGCAGCCTAGTCCATTCACAATCAGATGGTAAGTCATCGAATCAACTGTCGGAGGAAATATGCTTGTCCACTAACCTTCTGTTTGTCGCCAATATAGGCATTGCCATGTGCTGCGGTGCGCCCAAGCACGTTTGTCGCTTCGCCCAACCTGGAGCAGACGCAGCCTCTCCCAGGCTGTGCCTTAGTTCAGCTGTAGCATTTTCAGTTCCGCGTTAACGAAGACAATAGGGGATGCAAGGGCAAGCAGAAGGACGCGTCGTGGCTGAAGGTGCTGCTGCGGCGTTGTCCAGACAAGTTAGAGCAGCTTTTGTGAGTGAGATTCCCCCCGAAACGTTGCTTACCAGCTCATCTGGCACATCGACAGGGGTTGCAAGCCCAGCGCCAACCAAACCGCCCAAGCGCAAGAAGTTCAGCATCTCTGACGACATCATCTTGCTCCGCCAGGTAGTAGCGGACACACCTTTTGCTTCGGCGAGAGGTTCTCTCATGGATGCATGGGAAGCGCTGGCCGCGAAGATCAGAACGGTAGACGGGTTCACAAAGACAGAACTTAAGGGCAAGGCTGCTCAGGCCCACTTCGCATCCTTAATCCAGGCTCATCGGCACTGGGACAACAAGTCAACAGCATTGTCCGGTGCATCGGAAGAATACAAAGACCGCAAGCAACTACTTGATGAAGCACTGCTATTAGTCGACGAAAAGGCTAGGGAAGATGCAAGCAAGGCTGAAAGTAAATGGGAGAAGGTTCTGGCAGAGGAGACTATTGCTAAGAGTGTGCGGGATGAAGCTGTGGGGCGCATGCGCAAGCGCGCCGAGGCTAACGACGGCGGTAGTGCTACGAAGAAGAAGCTGAAGTACATTGTGTACGACTTGATTCGTGAGGACAACGAGTTGGAGCGTGAGCAGAAAGCGGCTGAGCGCTTAGAAGAGCTTGAAGAGCGCCGTCGGGAACGCGATCAGGAGCGTGAGGAGAGACGCAGGGAGAGAGATGAAGACCGTGCAGAGCGCGAAGCAGCCCGAGCTCATCAGCTGGAACTGGCCAAACTAGAAAACGAGAAGTATGCAATGATGCTGAAGCTAGCTATGATGAACAAATCAGGTGGTATAGAATAGTAGTACAAGCAAGCTAGGATACTCGTAAGATGGCTAGCTAAGATACTCGTCTAGCGTTGGCGGCTGCAGTCCAAAGTAACTACTTATCTGATTGCCCCCTGAGTAGCAATTGTGGCAGTTTGTGAGCAGCATTGCGACCTTCACAAATGTGCCCACAGGCGAGAGACCAGTCTTTTGCTGCGGCTAGTACGCGACAAAAGCCCACAGTGTCTTCAGACACTTGAAATTCCACTCGACTGACTCTCTCACACTGCTCATTTGCTTGTTGAAAGCATGCTCAAAAGGATTGCTTACATTTCCCTTGTATCCGCTGAGGATGAATTTCTGCACACCGTAAGCGGGATCGCCGTAGAGGAAGCGCCCCCCAAAAAGCTCTTCATGATTCTCCAAGTAGTTCAGCAATCGGCTCTCACGAAGCATGGCACTGTCGTGCCGTCTCCCCTCCATCGGCCCCCAAAAGTGGATGCACATGCCATCAGGTGCAGTGACCGCCTGGTAGTTGAGGCAGTGGCAGGGCTTGTGGCCACTGTAGCAGTACTTCTGTAAATTCTCACCAGGGCTCCTGGGCGAGGAGACGGGCGGCACACGCGTAACTTAGTTCCATCGGGGAAACCAAACACGGTGTCGACGGGTGCTCCTTTTTCATGGACAGCTGCGCAATATAGCTCCATTCGTTTCACCACTAAATCGTGAGCAAAGTAAATCTTCTCAGAAAACTTGTCATGAACGTGTTCAACCATGTGAAGGAATATTCGTGAAAGTGCTGCACGCAATCGTCCAAAGCGTAGGAGATGCTCGTATAAGCGTTGAGGATAAGCGAGCCGTCGTAGCATGATGCAGAGAGCTTCTATAGCCATAACTCGGTCCCTGTGAGCTGTGATGACCACATCAGGTACTTGAAGCAGAACGCAGAGGCGCTGCAGCCCTCTGATGTCAAAGCGAAACTCTAGCTCGCAGTTAGCGTCGGTGAAGCTTGCGAGGGAGAATACTATGTTGGGGATGAGAGGGCGCTCAATCGCTCCGTTGTGAAGCAGCACGAGATAGAGCAGCTTCTTCCGCTTGGATGACGTCTTCTTCATCATATGCCGAAGCAAAATTTCTTCATCGACCCGCATCACAGCCAGTGAAAACTATTGAATGTGAGAGGCGTTCCCAGTCCTATGAATTCGCGGTTCCTGTGATTCTCAGATACCATTCCTTTGCAAACAACCCTAACCAACGCTGAAAAGGCCTCTTCTATGTATTTTGCCGTCTGAATGGGAATGGAATTGCGATGCGAAACCTCTCTAATGTCTAAAACCGCTATATTCTCTACGAATGCCTTATGCAGCGTGACTACCAGTATACTGCTACGGTGAAGCGTACTCCTCCATGCATCCGAGAACGCGAGACTGTACCAAGATCGTTTCTCCTTGAAAATTCATGCAAGAAACAATCCAAAACACCAAAGTTATTCGACTAATTCCGCATTTTGTTTTTTTTTTGTTTCCCCCCGAATCACTCCCTCCTCTTGGCGGTACTCCCAGTTAATCTTCTAATCATACAATAAATCCACTGTCACAGAAAATAGCCCTAATGTCATTCTGTAAAAAGAAGTCGAAATGACACGACTCAGAATTTAGCCGAAAAAATCATAAAAAAACTCCTCCCCCGTAAAATCTGCTTCCTGCTATTCCGCGGAGAAGACCACAGGTAAGGAAGCAGGCCACTGGTTAGGATGGATTCAGCTTCTCAACGCGAGAGCAAGCGCCGTCGCTTGAGCGAAGGCTCCGAGGCGAGTGAAGAGGAATCTCCAGCGGAGTCTCGCCGAAAAGTCCTGCTGAAGCACTTGCCGCTGTCCATCCTGTCGCTGCCTCATGTTGCCCGAAGCATCGACGTGATGCTGATGAGTGCGATCGAGGCGGCGAGGGAAGCCGCGAGAACAGGCCAAATTAACTGGATGACGAGACTGAGGGACGACTACGAGGAGGTCGTGGACCTCTCTTGCGTCGCCAGAACAGCGGCGTAAAGCGGCCAGATGGAGATGATAAAGTTTCTGCTGAGTAGCACGAAGTCCGCTAGTGATCGAAATCTCGCGACATGGGCGGTTATAGAGGCAGGTGCTGCGAAACCAAACCTCGAGGTGGTAAAGTTTGTAGTTGAGCATGTCAAGGAAGACATTGTCGATCCCGATGGTCCACCAGAAGTTGTTCCGGCCGGTTGGGCACTTGAACGTGCAGTTATTCGATAACATATCGAAGTCGTGAAGTTTCTGGTGGAGTCGTTCTTGGTGGAGTCGTTACGCTTTCGGTGGAGAGTCCAAAACGCTTTGGACCTTGCAGTAGTGCGGCGAAATCAAGACATGATTGATCTACAAGGCCTGTGCTGAATTCGCCATTGCGGTTGGAGTGGACTTACTGACCTATATTACGCATTATAGTAAAGTGGATACCGTAAGATACGTTTACAATCATGCTCACAGCCCAACTGAGGTTGTAGAGCGCTGCATTGATATTGCAGCAGAAAGAAGAAACATAAGCATCATCCAAATCTTCCTGGGTACTGGCCGTATCTCGCAGAAGGCTTATGAAAAGGTGTTCTATCACGTGTCGTGTCGCAGAGACACCCTCATTACGGAATTTTTATTTCGTGAGCGTCGACCATCTTCGAAGATAATTATGAAGTGCTTTTGGAATGCAGTTGAGAGCGATCTTTCTCCACTCGTGAATTTCTTTCATGAAGAAGGTTGTATAACGTCTGAAAAATCCATCTTAGCTTTTGAAGTTGCCGCCAGCTGCAATAGGCCAGAGGTTGTCGCGACACTGCTCGACCTCGCGTTGATCCCCACTCACGTTGCCGCTAAAGCAATTACAGCTGCAGCAAGTTATGGCTACGTGGAAGTTGTGGCAGCACTAATGTGGGAGAAGAATGTGCCCACACGAATAGTAATAGTTACAAAGGAGTTCATGAACGCAATTCGAAATAACCAACCAGAGATCGTCGAAATTATCAGATACTCCTCTTGCCACGATGTTTTCGCAGATACTCCTCTTGCCACGATGTCCCCGCAAATAATAGCGGAAGGGTTCATACTCCTCTTGCCACGATGTCCCCGCAAATAATAGCGGAAGGGTTCATACTCCTCTTGCCACGATGTCCCCGCAAATAATAGCGGAAGGGTTCATGAACGCAGTTCGAAACAACAAACTAGCGATAGTAAAACTCTTCGTGACGATGAACTTGTCTCCGCTGACACGATCACACTGGCATTTTCAGAGGCAGCTGGAATGGATCGTATTGCCCTAGTGAAACTCTTGAATCCGAGGAAAAAGCTTCTCCTGAACACTTCAGTCAACTACTGAAGAGTGCAGCGGACCGCGGTATTTGCCACTGGTGCGATTCCTAGTTCGAAAGAAGCAATTCCAAAAGCTGTGAAGGATAGTATTTTAGCTGAGGCAAGGCGTTGCGGTCACAAGAAAGTGGTGGAACTTCTTCGACAAGAGTTGGGGATCAGGTTCTAAACAAATCGTGATTTTTTTTGTTTACTTTTGTCTCATCAACAAAGGGGCAATTTTACGGTGGAGCACACTGTAGTTCTTGTAACGTGAAATATGCTATTGATTGTTAATATACCCAAAGTGCTCTCAAGGCTAGCTTGCTCACTCGATGGGTAGGTACCGATAGCTAAGTCCAATGCGGTGGGCTCTCGTATCCGCAACTTTAAAGAGCGAGAAACTCAAACCTGAGCTGTGTGCTCGTGTACCGTCATGTTTTGCGAGGTTTCGCTAAATGCTTTTATTCTCATTGAAAGCTAGTAGTTTTCAAAACCTGAACTATCATGGAAGCCGCGGAAAAGCTAAGTGGAGACTTTGCCAATGCATTTGCCGAGAATCAACTACAGAGTCACAAGCACACACGCAATATTGTCGGCATCATATGCAAGCCCCGCAAACTCTCAACAACTTACCTTGTCACCCGGCTTAATAGTAAACTGGAACGATTCGGGCGCTTCGAAGACCAGCACAACTGTGGAGCCGAGCTGTAACGCAGAAGGAACATGATTAGCCGAGCTCTAAGTTCTGGAATTAGCATTACTTTACGCACCTTGAATTGAGCCATCTCCTCACCACGTGCTGCGTCCACCTTGCCACCGTAGTTCTTCGTGATGCACTGACCCACAAGTGGGTCCTGCGCAGTAGTATTGGTGCGGAACTCTGGCTCCTTCGTGAGTACGATGGAGCCCACATTCGTGGCACCCACAGCAGTTAGCGAGAAGAAGCCGTGCTCCCATTTACCCATCAGAGCCACGCGCTCGTTCTCCACAAACAGACTAGGAATGAGTCTCGCAGCTGTCTGGTTGACTGGGAAGAGGTTTCCAGGGAAGTGGCGACGCTCCTCCACCTGCCAGTCCACCGGCGCGTGGATGCGATGGTAGTCTCCGGGTGCCAGATACAGTACGCAGTGGAACATCTTCTTGCCCTTGGGCGCTGGCGTCTTTTTAGCGAAGAACGACGGCAGCCCGCCGAGGAACTCGTCGAGGCGGTAGCGCGCGCCCTTGATCTGCTCCAGCGTCGGCACGTCGGAGGCGTCGTTCACCACGCCAATCGACGCGACGGTGCCGTCCACGGGACTAGTAAGGTGTCCCGGCACCGTGTCGAACGGACGAGCGCCGTCCTTCAGCGGCCGCGAGAAGAACTCGCCGAGGTTGGCGTAGTCCTGCAGCGGGTACTTCATCTCGTCCAGTTTGCAGTTGAAGACGGCGGTCCACGCCTTGTACACGGGCTCCCGCAGCCACGACGGCCTGCAAAACACACAAAGTCCAGTCAAAAAGCAGCTCCAGCACTTGTGTCTCCGCTGCCGCGTACAGCTCCTTGTCGTGCACTTGGCCCCAGAGGCGACTGGCCGCGCGGTACGGGAAGAGCTTAAGCGACTGCAGCTGGCGCTCCGTGGCCATCGAGTCCTCGAACGCCGTGTGCGCGCCGGGCAGCCGCCGCAGCGCCGCCGCCGGGTGCGTCTTGCGCTCCTCGTCCGTCGGGTGGTTCAGGTGGTGCCACTGCAGGAAGCCGATGAGCGCGAAGCCGAGCGTCGCCGGGATCTTCCAGCTGCCGGCGAACATGATGGCAGGCTCCGGCACCTTCTGCGACATGCGGCGGCATTGCGGCGGCAGCGGCGCGCGGCGAGGAGCGCGGCGCGTCATGACGCGGGGCGAGACCTTCATGCTCGTCCGCAGATTCGGGAGTGACTCGCTTTCAGTATGGGGTGGCAGATCTCCTATGACGTCGCGGGAATCATCAGGCGGATTACGAGATGTAGACGTTGGTGTGGTGAACCTTTATTTGGATGCGGCGCCTAGAGTAGGCTGCCGTGTCAGAAGTGTACCGCCGTCGTGGTACGACTGACGTACCCGGCTCTGCCGACCAACGACTTCCAGGGAGAGAAATTGAAACGCCAGCAAGAGCGCAAGCAGCCACGATGGACTCCTGGGGTGCGTGTCGCGGCGGCCTGTGGCGCTCGCGGGGCTGACTGAGTGTGTGCAGATGACGACGAGTTCGAGGTGCCGACGGTGGCCGAGACGCAGCAGGTGGCCGCCAACTGGGACGACGAGGAGGAGGAGGAGGAGGACGAGGCGCCCGCCGCCAAGCCCGAGCCCGCCGCGCCCAAGGGCCCGCTCAAGCCCAAGCAGCTTAAGAAGATGAAGCTCAAGGAGATCGAGGAGAAGCAGAAGATGGAGATCGCGCTCACCAAGGCGCGGCTGGCGGCGCAGGCCGAGGAGACCGACGACCAGCGCCGCGCCAGAGAGAAGGCGTCCATCGAGGAGGCCGACTTCGAGATGGCCATCGACGCCTTCGCCGGCGCGCCGCCTAAGCCCGCGGCCGGCGCTGACGACGCCGACTCGGCCATCTCGGCTCTGCGGCTGCTGTCGCTGGCCGACCACGAGCACCTGGGCGACGTGGTGGCCTCGCGCCTCGTCACTTCCAACTCCAAGTACGCGCTCGAGTGCATCAAGGTGATCCTCACCAAGGCGTCCGTGCACCTCACGGCCGACGACATGAAGGAGATCACCACCATCGTCAATGTCATCAAAAACGAGAAGATCGCCGCCGCCAAGCCCAAGGGCAAGAAGAAGAAGCAGACCGGCAAGCAGGGCTACGCCAACGTGGAGCGCAGCGTCGGGAACGGCGGCGCCGGTGGCAAGAACTACGCCGGCTATGAAGACACTTACGACGACTACGACGACTTTATGTAGGCGCTAGAGGTGCAGGTTCAAGGCTCGCGTGCAGCCTGAAGAGCTAGACAGGTGAACAAGGTGCGCGTGAGCTGCTTATTTTGGTTCCTTGTGTTACATTCGTTGGCTATGCTTTGCTGCTACTGCTGCGTTGTTGCAGTAGATTGCAGTGCAAGTTTCATGCACACACTCTAATTGGCAGAAGACTCCACCAACTTCGCGTAGATGCCGCGACGACTAATGAGCTCCTGGTGTGCCTTGCTCCGCAACTCGTCCACTGCTCACTACGCAGATCGTATCTGCAGTTCGGATCGTAGCCAATCGGTGCGCGATCACGATGGTTGTGCGTTGGTGAAGAGCCATCACTTTGTCCACTGCTTGCTGAACAATTTTCTCGCTCTCAGAATCGAGCGCGCTTGATTCTGAAAATCATCCACCAGCAAAATCTGAGGGTTTTTCAATGTCACCCGCGCAATTGCAATTCGTTGTTTCTGGCACCTGACAAGCTCACCTTTCATACCAACCTGTGTTATTGATAGCCCTCAAGTCGTGTGCGTTTGACATTTTAGCTACGGCTCTCAATCTCTTCCATGTCTGGCATCGTGTCCAGGCCGTACGAAATATTTTCCGCTATCGTGCCGATAAACAGTGTCGGCACCTGGCCTACTAACCCAATCTGTCTCCGAAGCTATCGAACATTGAGATCCTTGATATCTATGCAGTCTAATATCGCCTGCCCACATACCGGGTCGTAAACCCTTTCCAATAGTGCCACACACGCGCTTTTGCCACAACCACTTGGTTCACAGAATGCTACTGGCTGGCCTGGTTCAATGACGAGGTTGTAGTTCTTCAGAACATTCAGGTTTGGTCTTGTAGGATAATGAAAATATGAGGTTGTAGTTCTTCAGAACATTCAGCTTTGGTCGTGTAGTATAATGAAAAAGAATATCCCTGAACTCGATTTTTCCTACTATACCTGCAGGGCGAAGACCATCATCCTGGAACAAATCAATTGAGAGATGCCGGTCACACACAGATTAAATCGTATCTCCAGCCTCGAATGCGCTGTCTGAATCAGCAACGTAGGCCACCGACGCTCCTACGCTTTGCAAAGACATGATAATCGCCATCAGGGACCGCACTAGCTGTCGAGAGGTAATCGTTCCTTCATCCACAAGCTTGCCGCCATACCAAAATGTAAAAGCATACGTAGCAAATACGATAAATGAGCTGAAGCCCAAGTGGCCTGGATCGGCAACGAAGTAGTTTATCGTTGATGAGTGATGATATGTGCACTACGGGAAGAATGTCAACGGAAGCGAAAGAACTTGCCCCTAGTGAGGTAAAAGAACCTAGGAGGTTTACCTTGAAAATTGCTAATGCCATTAGCAAACCCGAACGTAAATATTTTATCTTAGGTATGGTTGGTTCAGCCATTAATGGTTCAGCTTTCCCAGCTTTTGCAGTTCTCCTTAGCGAGTTGGTGGCAATTATGACTGTTGCATACGCCAATTATCAAGCGTACGATTATCGCTCGTACATGTCCTCCTTACCCATCGAGGTCACGTTGTATGGTGTTCTCTACCTCAGCGGATCCTTTGTTCTTTCTGCTGGCGCCGCAATTCAGAGCTATGGGTTCAAATATGTTGCCGAAAAGCTTACATCTCGCCTCCGCGAAATGCACTTTTCTTCTATGTGCTGTCAAAATCTCGCCATTTTCAAACAGAGCACGCGACCGGAGCTGTTACAGCCGAACTCGCGACAAGTGCGTTGCGTGTAGCATTAATCACGGGGGAAGCCCACGGAAGATTATTTCAAGCCATTTTTACTACGGTAGCAGCATTGCTTATCCAATTCTAGTCGGGAAGCTGGCTTTTCACGCTAGTAATGCTTGCAATTATCCCTGTGCTGGTACTTGGTAACGTCTTTCGATCAAAAAGTATGCACGGCAAAGGCATTTTCTCGCAGACGACATGGCCGACGTTGGTGCTCACGCTTCAGAAGTGCTCGGTAATATCCGTACTGTTGTGTCACTTGGGCTTGAGCCGGCTTCATGTGAAAATGTTCGATGCTGCTTGGCGTACCAAGGAAGGCGGGTGAGCGAAATGCTCAGATGAATGGGTTAGCAGTGACCATTCTATTTGCTCGTG
Organism: Phytophthora taxon juncus; assembly: GCA_033558005.1. Classification (NCBI taxonomy): domain Eukaryota; phylum Oomycota; class Peronosporomycetes; order Peronosporales; family Peronosporaceae; genus Phytophthora; species Phytophthora taxon juncus. The sequence continues at coordinate 3,011,533 of JAUCEE010000021.1, forward strand.
CTCAATTGCAGTCAATGCCAAGTTTGCGGCCTCCAATTCTTCATTAGCTTGTGCTTCTTGAATCATGTATAGGTCGCTACCAGACTTCGTGAGCTGTGTCGCATGGACGAAGTGGACACTATTCTAATCTCTGTCAACTATGAGAACGAACATTGGTGCGGCATCGTGGTAAGGCGGAGTGCCGCGCAGATCCTGTTCTACGGCCCGCTCAACAGCAAGGCGTACACGCAAGCGTGCAGAGAGATTGCGGCAAGCATCTGCATCCAAGTCAAGGCTACGAGACTTTGATCGCTATCACATGCAGAGCCCGATTTAATTTGATCTTCACAGCTGCGGCGCGTGCTCCTCATTGAGGTATGCCTCGCCCGGACTCCCGTCCTATATGAGCATCATTACGCGCCGGGTCGAGTTGATGTACTACATCTCACCGGGCGCTTACTTCCGCTGCAGTCGCCGATGGGATATGTAATGATCTGCAAGTACAAAAGCGGAACGACATGCCATCATTAGCTGAGTCCGCACCGAGAGCACGACATTGACGCCTGCATATTCACGAAGGTTACGCAAGCATTCGCCATGGCGAATGCTAGCCAACCACTGCATGTTCAAAGACGCGCTCCAAGAGCGTTCGTAGGTAGACAGATAGCACACACACACACACACACACAGATAAGATCAATTCAGTTTCCAATCTACCTCCAACCAGACACCCAACTAGCCAACCTTACACTTGGTAGCACTTACGACCCAGCCCACGCTTCCTTCGGTCCAGTCCAATCCAGTTCCAGTTCGTCCAGGCCAGCCACTCCGTCCGTTCTTCCGCCCGCGTTGCCGTGTGCACGCGTCCATTCCAGACCAGTGTTGTTGTTCACTTGGCGTCGTGCTCCGCCACCTGCTCCAGTCCCGCCGCGCGTGAACTTCTCTTCCGCCCGCCTTCTCGTCTGTTTCATCGCGTCGCCGTTTTCTTTTCTGGGGGAGGAGGCGCCAACTTCTCAGACCGCTTTGTCGCACACATCTTCGTGGCGACTGATTATTGGCTTGTAGAAGACCAATCGCCATCTCCATTGCCGCGCACCGCTTCCACGAGATTCTTCGTCGACTAAACTCAGTCGGCGTTTGCTCTCACCAGGAGTACCAGGTACCTCGCACCCGGTCTTCCTAGTTGGCGTCGTTAGGGGCGTTTAAGAGAGGACTGGGGTTTCGGGGGGGGTACCAGGAAAAGGGTACATCATCGGCTTTCAGGCTTTGACGGAAGCATCACTCCAGTGAGTGTGTGCAACTTCGCTCCAGCTTTTGGGTTCCTCCAACATTGTCGGAAGCAGCGCTCCAGTGAGTGCCTGCGACTTCGTTCTGGTGTTAATTGATTTGGCTGAGGAGCTTGCGCGCCCCAGCCATCTAGTGACGACGTGCTAGCGTAGGCGCAACCATGGACGAACAGGCCATGCAGCATGGTGACAGCATGCAACAGATGTTCGCGTCTCTTGCGGCGATGATGCACGAGCAGCAGCAACAATTCATGGCCCAAACGGCCGAGCTCCAACGTCAGATGGCAGCAACCTTGCAGCAGCAACAACCAGCGTCAGAGCAGCAACAGAGACAACAGCAGCAGCCAAGCGAGTCTTCGGCCCTCGACACGCGCGAATATCGAGCTGAAGGCATCACCATGCCCAAGTTTTCGGGGACCAAGGAAGACGACGTCGGTGACTACATGTTCAGCGCCAAGCTCTACTTCGAGTCCAAGAACATCCAGTACGGGTCGGAGGCGCCTCAACAACGACCGCTTTCTCACTTGGTGGCAAACCTGAAGGGGCCTGCCGCGGCGTGGTATCGCGAGTACGTCGCGCACGATGGACACTTCCTGCGCTCAGTTACGCAGTTTGAGGAGCTGTTGACTAGCGAGTTCACAGCGCCGGATCGCCAAGAACACCTACGCGACCAGCTGCTTCGACTGCGCCAGAGGAACTTCTCGTGTCTCGAAGACTATGTAGCGGCCTTCAGAGGCATCATCTGCAAGGTGGAAGACATGTCTGACATCGACAAAGTGATGCACTTCCAGAAAGGCCTGCTCACGGACATTAAGCAAGAGGTGAAGTTGAGACAGTCCCGGACTACAACGGACGCCATCGCGTTCGCGCTGATGTACGATCGTACGCACTTCGTCTCTTCGCGGCAGCCCAGCCGTCCAGGCCACCAGTCGTCGCACCGTCGCGCGTATTCCCAGTTGCGACAGCGCGTGGACGAGCAGCCAACGCCCATGGAGATCGGTAACGCACGTTTCATCTCGCGTGAAGAGTGCATGCGGCGTAACCTGTGCCTCTACTGCAAGGAGCCAGGTCACCGTCTTGTCGACTGTCGCAAGCGTCGGTCGCGCAACAACCCTCGTGGTCCTTCCCGTTCTCCGCACGAGCGCAGCTCGTTCAGGGCAAACCAGAGCTCATTCCGCCGCGTGGTGGACGATGAAGACGACTCTGACGACGGAGATGACGACTTTGTTGACGGCAGTGACGATCACGTCGAGGTCATCGACAGCTTACAACTCAACATGGTGTCTGTTGACGGCGGGGCTTCGTCCAAACGTGAACTATTGCGATTCGAAGGGAGGATGAATGGCCAAGCGGTGCGTGTCTTGATCGACAGTGGAGCGGAGCGCAACATCGTGCGCCCTGGCCTCGCTCGCCATTTCGTGGATGCGGCCAAAGTGACTGCGGAACGCTTCGACGGTACTACGACGCCTGCACGCACGGCACAACGCTGCTGCGAGACCCTGAGCTTTGACGGAAGAGACTTCTCCGATGTCGCGCTCATCGAATGGAGCGTATCAGCGAACCAGGACGTGATTCTCGGCCATCCTTGGCTAGTGCAGTTCAACCCGGTCATCAACTGGCAAACCGGTGTGATGCGATTTCCACGTCCGCGTCTCGTGCAAGATGCTCGCTCGACAAACGACAGTCTCGACGTAGCCCCTCCAACAGTGGCTGCGGTGAAGGTGAAGGCAGAATTTCTTCAGCATCCACTGCCCTCCAATTTGCGCCAGCAGCTCGATGATCACTTCAAGGCAGGATACTTTCACATGCCATTGGGTCCAAGTGCCATGGCAGCATTTGGTTGTCGGCCGTCGCCTGACGAAATCGACACGGGCATCTCGCTTTGCGTCCTTTCGACCGCTCAGTTTGCGACGAAGGTCAAAGCCGAGGAGTTCGTCGAATTGTACCATGTCAAGGTCAAGGCATCGCCCAAGGTGAAAACGGTCCCGCCTCAGCTCTAAGCAGTGGTCGAAGAGTTCACGGATGTCTTTCCAGCGGAGCTACCACCAGACTTACCACCGCAGCGAGCGATCGAGCACGAAGTGGTCCTGAAACCCGGCGCGAAGCCTAGCAACCGAGCACCCTTTCGTCTGTCGAAGGTCGAGCAAGAAGCACTGGATATATTTGTGGCAGAGCTCCTCAAGAAGAATTGGATCGAAGTGTCCGATTCATCCTGGGTGTCCAACATTTTCGGTGTGCCTAAGAAGGATCCAGTCACTGGCAAGTGTTAGAGTGGCTGCATTCGAACAATCCGCACATGCCGATTCGATGTGTCATTGACTACCGGCTTGTGAACGCCGCGGAAGTGGCCAAGATACCGCTACCCCACATCGAGCAGCTCTTCGATCGTATGGTAGGGGCAGTGGTGTTTACGATTCTCGACCTCGCGAGCGGATACCATCAGATGCGCATGGCCCCTACGTCGAAGCAGTATACGGCGTTCAGGACGAACCAAGAGATCTATCACTGGAATGTGGCACCCATGGGTCTCGCCGGCATGCCTGGCACGTGGACGCGTCTGATGCGCAAGGTGTTGAGCCACTTCACGTTCGTTGTCGTCTACCGTGATGACATCTGCATCTTCTCGCGCTCGATGGCGGATCATGTCGAGCATCTTCGGCAGGTGTGTGAAGTGCTTCGTCTACACAGTACGCCCGTCCAGAGAAGTGTGATTTCGGCCAGCGCTCTGTCGATTTTCTGGGCCACACGATCTCTGTCGATGGCTTACACGTGGACGCTCGCAAGACACGAGCGATCGCTGAGTGGATGGAGCCTAGCAATATCAAGGACCTCCAGCGGTTCTTAGGCCTTGCTGGCTACTATCGTCGCTTCATTCACCGTTTTGCGACGCTCGTACTACCGCTGAGCGGCCTGGTCAAGAAGGATGTGCCATGGGTGTGGGATGATTTGCAGCGCCAGGCTTTCAATGCCATCAAGCTTGCGCTCCAACACGCCCCAGTACTTCAGCTTCCTGACTTTGACAAGCCGTCTATCGTGACCACGGACGCAAGCCATGCTTGCATCGGTGGGGTGCTCTCTCAACTGCACGATGGCAGTGATCTGCCGGTGGCGTTTTTCAGCAAGAAGCTCGGTCCTCATGAACTCAACTGGCCTGTACACGAGAAGGAGCTGTTCGCCATCAAGCAAGCTCTAACACGCTGGCGTCACTACATCCACGGAGTTTCATTTGAAGTCTACACCGATAACTCGGCGTGCAAGTGGTTTATGCAGCATCCGCACCTGTCCGGTCGTCTCGCCCGTTGGCTCGACTTCTTTGCGTCCTTCCAGTTTACGCTGCATCATCGTCCAGGCGCGTTGAACGTCGTCACCGACGCCTTATCGCGCCCACCTGGGTCTTCATCAAGTCCGGGGGAAGGACAAGATGATAGCGAGTCCAAAACCATGACGGTTTCGCTATGTGCGGCGTGTCTTTCGTCTCAAACATGCACGGACATTCGTCGAGTGGCCTCTCGCCGGGACAAGACAACAGAGAAGCTCCGAAGTATACCGACGCGTGACCAAGACGTGATGCTTGCTGTCAAGCAGCCGGCCTCGGGGTCGCACAGTGTGGGTACGGCTCAGCTGCATATGAGAGTCCACGCAGCCTCGACGGCGAACAGCACGGTGATAAGCTCACTGCAACTGGATACCCGGACGAAGAGGGCGTTTCAGAAGGCATACGGCAGGATCCAGACTTCATGCACCTGTGGAAGTCAGGCAGAACGTCGGAGGATTACGAGGTCGTACACGGGTTGGTCTACTGGAAGAGTGGCGACAGCTTACGTCGTCTTTGCGTCCCTAACAACCGGAAGCTACGGCTCGATGTGATCCACAACGCGCGTGATGCTGCCATTATGGCGCATCCTGGAATCCGTCGTACTCAACTGGCCGCAGCGCAGTGGTATTTCTGGCCGAACATGGACTTGGACATTAAGGCCTACGTTCAGAGTTGCGAGTCTTGCATGAGATACAAGTCGAGTACGGGACGTAAAACCGGAAAACTTCAGCCGATTCCAGTGCCAGCGACATGCTGGGATGTTGTCTCGACCGACTTCATTACGCATCTGCCAGTGTCCGACGGCTTTGACGCGATCATGGTTGTGGTGGACAAGTTGTCGAAGCGTCCGGTCTACATCCCGACGCACACCACGGCGACCGCAGAAGATACCGCCAAGCTGTTTTTCAACAATGTCATCCGGCACTACGGAATCCCATCGACCATCATCTCGGACCGGGACCCAAAGTTCACGTCCAAGTTCTGGACAGCACTGGTGAGCCTGATGAAGATCAAAGCGGCGATGACAACTGCCCACCGAGCTCAAGCCGATGGTCAAACCGAACGCCAGAACCGGACTCTAGAAGATTCACTGCGGTGCTTTATCTCGTACCATGGAACTGATTGGAACGAGCACTTACCGATGATTGAGTACGCGCATGCGACCTTGGTATCGAGCTCGTCAAAACTGTCACCGTTCTTCGTCGACACCGGAAGGGAGCCCAAGAATCCGCTAGGTACTGGTACGGTCGCGGCGACGACGACGCGGCATCGCGTGGAGAACGCCTCGCGCTTTGTTCAGCATCGTCAAGAAGTGATTGAGCGTGCGCGTAAGAATCTTTTGGATGCTCAAGCAGCCCAGAAGAAGTTCTACGACAAGCGCCGAGCTGAGAATCCGTTCAAAGTCGGAGACCTCGCGTTACTCTCCACACAGGACCTGAATATTTCCCACTCGACCGCGGAAACGACACTACGCTCTCGCAAGTTCATCCCGCGATTCATCGATCCTTATTCCATCCTGGAAATCCAAGGCAACGTCGCGCTGCTGGACCTGCCTGCCAATCTCAAGCACTTGAGTCCGCGCTTCAATATTGACAAACTCAAGGTGTACATCAGCAACCCGGACCGCTTCGAGGGACGTGTGATTCCCAAGTCGACTCCGGTGAGCTTCGACGACGATGTTGATCCGCTTCATGTTATCGAAGCCTTGATCAAACGGCGCACCTTCAACCGCCACCCGAGTATCTGGTCAAGTGGCACGGCCTTCCTCATCATGAGAACACGTGGGAACGCGCTCGTGACATCAAGCATGTCAGTCACTGGCAAGCACTACTCAAGGATCTACGCCGTCGCTCTCAAGTACGGGCCTAGTGGAATGCTCTTCACACGAGGACTCACGGTACTGCTCCTTACAACGAGGGACTACGGTACTACAAACTTCAACATCAACGACTTCAAGCTCAAGGTGCTGGGACTCGCTCAACTCGGGGGGAGTGTAATGATCTGCAAGCACAAAAGCGGAACGACATGCCATCATTAGCTGAGTCCGCACCGAGAGCACGACATTGACGCCTGCATATTCACGAAGGTTACGCAAGCATTCGCCATGGCGAATGCTAGCCAACCACTGCATGTTCAAGGACGCGCTCCAAGAGCGTTCGTAGGTAGACAGATAGCACACACACACACACACACACACAGATAAGATCAATTCAGTTTCCAATCTACCTCCAACCAGACACCCAACGAGCCAACCTTACAGGATAGCTGCACAAGTCCCCCATCGAGAAGAAGACGACTTATCTTCATGCCGAGCAATCATGGCGTGTCAACGATAAATCATGGACATACATGGGCGTTTATAACTGTAATTGCGTTTTGGGCTTCACGAACATAAGAAATAGAGGACGCCGAAGATACATAGGATACTGTCAAATCTTGCAGTATTAAAGCAGCAAATTCGACAGGTTTTCTGAATTATGGGTTAAACATGGGGCAATCCTGTATTAATATTTAGGGCTCCATGATTTTCAACATGGGCAGTATCACCATCCATCAAAGAATGCTTTGCCACATTTGTTGGCTCAAAATGCCCAACTGAAGCAAGAGAAGCAGCACGCTGGTACTGCCACTTGTACGCCGCCACTAAGCCTTGTGATTGGAGGACTTCGCGTCGCCGAAAAAGCTGCGAGTGGAGCACCTCGTCCTAGATCTACGAAAAATGGATTTAGGACGTCTCAAAAAGCTACGGGAACCGGTCCAGTGTAAACGCTGTTTCATTTTCTTTTCCAATAACCTGAACGCCATGGCACGACAACAAACGCTAGACAGCGCGGGAGCCCAACTCCCGCGCCTACTTGCAAGCCTGGGCTTAGTCTCGCTCTCGCTCTCTCATTTCAGCTGACTGGTCACATCACGGAGCGAACTTGGCGGTACACCTTCTGGGACGTCGCACTTGTGCCACTGGTTCCGGTGCCAGTGGTGCCGGTCTTCGTCGCACCCGCGGCTCTCACAGACGCGATCGCGGTGGGGGTAGCGGTGGCGCTTGCAGTCGCGCTTGCCGAAGTACGTCCGGTGTTGGCAATGGCACTGCCATCGCCGCTCGTCACAGGAGCGGTCTCATCGCCGTTCGTGGCAGTGGCCGTCTTCGAAGCGCCGTCGCCGTTCGCAACCGCGACGGTCTTCGTCGAGTAGCTGTGGCTGTTGGCATCCGCGTCGGTACCAACACTGGCGGAACCATTGACTACCACATCAGGAACGCTGTTGCTAGGGCTACCGTTGGCTGCAACGTTGGTAACACCGGAGACACCAACACCGACGTTGGCCCCGACACCCAGCACGTTGGCCCCGACACCGACACCCGGTCCGTACGGGCAATTGCCTACACCAACGCCAACACCCGCGAGGCCGGGAATACCAACACCCACAGTGGGGCCGACGATGCCGGGATTCACATTCACGCCAATACCCGGGGACACCGACACCAACGCCAGGAACACCGACACCAACGCCAGGAAGACCGAGTAGGCCGAAAAGTCTCGGCGACTTGGTTCTCGGCACTCACGCCGCTGGAAACGACCGCGACGGTGATGACCAGGGAGAAGATGTTGCTGCAACTGCTGAGCATGGTTGGACGGATGTGGTTGTAGAGGAGATACTTGGGGTCCGATGAGATGAGAGGGCTAACTCTGGAGAAGATCGAGCGAGTTGCTTCGATAGATGGGCTTAAGAGGGTAGAATTCAGAATGTTTGTGGGACAGCTCCCGGATCCGGCGACCTAGAGTTTGTTGTCGATGCCATGGCGTGTCATCCTGTTCAAGTTGTTAAAAATGAAAATGTAATAAAAATATTAACGTTGAAAGCGATTCTGGATCGGTGTCGACCACCGAACCACTCTCCCATTGTATGCCATAGTTTGTCTTCGAACAAATCAGATTGCAACTGCCGCAGAAGATGAAGGAGCTGGAGGTTCGTCGCCGCCGGTGTGCGTCGCCTGCTGCCCGGCGCTCACTCGCTGTGCTTCGTGTTGCAGGACTATCAGCGCCCCGCGAACGTGGCGGACTTCGTGGCGGAGGTGGGCGTGGACCCGGCGCTCGGCCTCTCGCGGGACGACGCCTTGACGCGCCGCGCGCTGTACGGCGCCAACCGCGTGACGCCGCCGGTCAACTGCCCGTCCTGGGTGTGCTGCCTGCTGCCGTGCCTCATGCGCACCGCCTCCATGCAGGCCTACCAGGAGGCGCTGCCGCGCGAGGCGACGGTGCGGCGGCGCGTGGCGGCGCAGGGGCAGCCGGCCGTGCGCCGCATGCGCATGGACGCCATGAGCCTCGTGTACGGCGACGTGGTGGAGCTCAAGGCCGGCGACGTGGCCGGCGCCGACCTGCGCGTGGTCGAGTGCTCGGCCGACTGCGTGGTGGACCAGACGACGCTACTGGGCGACGCGGTGGACGAGGAGGCGGGCAGTAGCGGCCGGAAACATATCACCATCGACGCGCCGCCGCCGCACCTGCAGCAGGACCTGCAGCAGGACCCGCTGCGCTGCGGGAACATCGTCCCCATGACGGCCAGCGTGCTGCAAGGCACGGCGGTGGCGGTGGTGGTGGCCACGGGAGACCACACGCTCTGGGGACGCTTGGTTTCGCGCCACGAGTGGCCGCCAGCTCCGGGAACTGTGCTGAGAAAGGAGACGGGAGACGAAGAGGAGCAAACTAGCTTGATCGTATAGAGAAGAAGGGGTTTGATTGTTGTTCTACTGGAAGCGTCTGCAAGCGAAAATATGCGGTCGCTCCATCATCATTGCGTCAAAGAGCCCTAGAAACGAGTGCTACAGCTCAATCTACCGTCGTCTTCCACCGGCGGCAGGAGCAGCAGGAGCGCCACCAGCACCGCCAGCGGGTGGGGCACCTCCATCGCCACCGAACAGGCTCATGACAACAATGGGTAGAATGATGTACCACTGCAAAATCGGCACCGAATAACATTAGCACCGAGGCACAGCAGCATGACACAACCGTAGTTAAACGTACGTATTTGCGGAGGAAGGATTGGCTCTCCTCTTCGGGCTCGTCGCTGCCGTCCTCGCTCTTTACCGGCTTGACACCCTGCGGGGCCTTGTCGCGCTTGACGACGATGTTCTTGGGAGGTCTGCATCGAAAGCGTCAGGTCAGAATCTAGGCAACGTCCCGATCAGAGAGCACAGCCACGTACGAAGGACCGTTCTGCGCCCTGAGCACCGTGCCGTAGGGGCCGAAGCGCACGTCCTTGAGACTGCGCGTCTGGTACTCGGAGCAGACGTCCTTGGGCAGGTAGGGCGTGAGGTACTCGATGGCCACGAGCTTGCCGCTGTCCGAGAGGTGGAAGGCGAAGTCCTCGCGCAGCCGCACGGCCGCCAGCATGCACATGGGCACGGACGTCATGATGTAGGGCGACTGCGGGTCCTGCGGGTCGGCGCGGGCGCGCACCGTGTAGTGGCGGCCCTGGCGCAGCAGCGTCTCAAGCTGCTGCACGTCGTCGTCGCCCAGCGCCGGCAGCGCCGAGAACGAGACCTTGGGCTTGGGCGACGCGGCGCCGGCCACAATGTCCACGACGCCGCGCGGCGCGAAGGGCGCGCCGGGCACCAGCTGGTGCTCCAGCTCGAAGCTCACGCGCTGCTCGCGCGCGCCCAGCGCGGGCACGGCGCGCGCGTCCTCGAAGTCGTCGCCGAACTCCTTGAGTCTGCGGCAGAGACACGTCAGATCGGCGCGGCGGCGGGCGCGCGGGGCACGTACTCAGCGTTCTCGGCCTCGCGCGGGTCGGCGGCGACGCCCAGCGCCAGCAGCAGCAGCAGCGTCCAGGCTCGCATGGTCGGAGGGGGATTGCGTTGTGTGCGGCACACAACTCGCCCTTTTCACTTTTTCAAATTGAGCCGCGCGCGCACTTTCCGGATGCCCAGCGAGCCGTCGCGCCAGGACGCCATTTGCGAGCGCAACGGCGAAGCCCGCGCCAGCGACACGCCGTCGCTCACCGCGGAGGAGGTCAGCTCCATCGTGCGCAAGCTCAGCTTCAGCGGCGCCGCCATGGACGAGCGCGACGAGGACTCGCAGCAGCAGGAGCAAGAAAAGCAGGTCGAGCAGGACACGGAGCAGGACGCAGATCAGGACCAACAGGCCGAGCAGGATGCAGAGCAGGACGGACGGGACGCCAATAAGGTGCAGATCGTGATCCGCCTACGCCCGCTGGAAGCCGCGGCCGGCGAGACCGAGCCCGACTGCTTCCGCGTGCTGTCGGACGTGTCGCTGCTGGCGCAGCCGCCCAAGACGTCGCAGTCCTACCGCTCCACGGGCACAGCCACGAGCTTCCACTTCTCGCGCATATTCCGCGCCGAGACGCAGCAGACGGAGTTGTTCGAGGCCACCACGCGGCCGGTGCTGGACGCCGCCTTCGCCGGCCACAGCGGACTCGTGTTCGCCTACGGCGTCACCAACTCCGGCAAAACCTACACCATCAGCGGCACGACCGAGGCTCCCGGCGTGCTGCCTCAGGCGCTGCAGTACGTGATGGACGAGCTACCGCGTCGCAAGGAGGGCAACGCGCAACCGGTCACGCGCGTGACGGCCACGTACCTGGAGATCTACAACGAAAACGTCTACGACTTGCTGTCACCTGCGCTGCGAAAGAGGAGGGCGCTGCGTGTGCAGGACTGCGACGGCAAAATTCAGGTGCGGGGAGCTGTGGAGCGGCCCATTAAAACGCTCGAGGAGGGACTGGAGCTGCTGGAAATGGGACGTCGACACAAACAGGTTGCCGAGACGAACTGCAACTCGGACTCAAGTCGAAGTCACTGCGTCTTCACGCTTCACTTCTACCAACAGGTCTTAAGGTTTTCGTCAGACCTGTGCAGCAAAGTATCGATCGTGGACCTGGCGGGGTCCGAGCGTGGGTCGAAGAGTGGCGCCACGGGGCTGCGCATGCAGGAAGCCAGCAAGATTAACGGATCGCTAATGAACCTCATGCGGTGTCTTGAAACATTGCGATGGAATCAGCAACACCCGCCAAGTCTACAAAAGATGGTTCCTTTCCGCGAATCCAAGTTAGCGCGCCTTTTTCAAGAGAATCTTGTTGGGACCGATCACGGCCCACTTGTGATGATTGTGGCAGTCAACCCGTCCAGTCACGAATTCGACGAGACCCTGCGCACACTAAAGTACAGCGCCGTTGCTCGCGAGTTAGTGCGAACACGGACGTCTATCCCTAGGAAGGCAGCGCCAACTGCTACGTTCTACGACCTGGATGGTCGATTGAAGAAAAGGCGGCGGCAATCCACTGAGCCGTCAGCACCGAGACCACCCGCCGACCGAGAAGCTCCAGGCCCGAAAACAAGTGGTACGTCTCCACCGCCCCGAGTTAAGGCAAAACATCGAACGAGCGAATCTGCGCGACGTCGACGCAAATCGGTGGCATCTTCGGTAGGCAAGCAAAAGACAGCAGAAGTGGGGACATCCCCGATGGAGTCTCAGAGAGAGGTCGCTGAGAGGACTTTGCACTGGGTACGTACTTACGCTGCATTGGCTTAAGTGAGATGTTGTTGTCTGAACATGTTTTGAACCCAATTCACAGGCGAAGCTAGAATTGGAGAATGAGGAACTAAGAGAGCAACTAGCACAGGCCCAGGCTGAAAAGATGCAGATGGAGGTTCGTATTCGTGCAGAGATCGGCAACGAAATGCGTGAACAGCTTCAGCAGATTCGCGCACAGTATCAAAGTATGCATCGCCTACAACGCGATGATTTACCATCTGCTCGTAAAAAACGGGAACGTCAACACGCTGAAGAAAGTGAAAAGCTTCGCGCACATGTGCAGGAGTTGCGTGAGAAGGTTCGAGAATGCGAAGACGAAATTCAACGTATCCACAAACGTCATCAGGCAGAGCTCGATAAATTGCAGCCAGCACTTGTACCAGTACCAGTAGAAGACGAGACATAGTGACCAAGATCGAAAAATATGTATCCATTAAGTGCTGCACCGTATTATTATTATGTTAGTTCTTTGTTGCTGTTAGCTCAATGCACTTTCGTACGTTGGAACCATGTACTTGATGTTGATGAATGCGTCTTCTCCTCCTGTCCGCTCCAACAGCTCTAGCGTCTCGATAATCACCTCGCCAAGATCCTGTGAGCGTTGCTGCCGGAAATCTATCTCATTCCCAAGGTTTCGTCGCTTGCTCTTGAAAAGATTGAGGATTGGCAGAACTTGCCGATAGTATGGTACGAGCAACGGCCCAACCCCTGCAGTTTGCGTTAGTTGCTGTAGCAGTAGTAGTGCGTCTCGTAATGCTCCATCGTCCCGAGTTTCCAGATTAGTTCGAAGTGCTGGAATAACTCGATGCAGACAATCAACAAGTTTGTGTGGATGTCTCTGGGCAAAAGTGGCCAGCTGGAATGCGCCTTCGCGAGCCAAAAAACTGAAAGGAAAAACTTTCTCGCGCATACCGTCTACAAACAGCGGGAAGTACTTGTTGAAGTCCAGGTCTTCAATTGGGGCCGTCCAACGGAGGCCGGTTTTACCACCGCCTTTGCCTCCTTCGATCATAATAGGCAGCTCGTTGCGTGCGTATGCCTGAGGAAACATCGAAGCTGGAGCGCTACGCTTTTTGAAAGCGCCTGCCACGGGCGGCAGCGCATCCTGTGCAATTTGAGTGCTGTGCTTGGTAACTTGGACGTGGCGATCAATGACAGAGCGGGTAGGCGAGGGCAATTGAAGATCCGTCATAACCTGGTCCCTCTCTGTTTCAAATGATATTGGTCGCGCGTTGAGTACGGGCTCAGACTTTGACGCAAGCTTCGGTAGTCGCTGAGGTTTCTTAGAATGGTGGCGCTGGCCACCTTGCACCTTGCCAGGCCGACACAGCACACCTACTGCAACAGCCTTCTGGTCCTCCTGTAGCCGGTGCTTCATCTTGACTTCCAGCACACCCACTGAAAAACACGAAACACAAACGGTTAGGAAAGTCTTCTCTATGACAAGCATGCTCTTTGGCTGACTTCTCGCACCATTGCGTTGGCGTGGATGCGAAGACGACACAATGCTTTTCGGGCCCGTGGAAAGCGGCGCGAGTTCCTTTTTCATGGCCGCCGTTGATGATTAAGCGTGCAAAACCCACTGATATAAATGCACATCCCAGTGCTTGGAGTTCTCGCGTCTTGGACTCGCCAATCTCCCAATATACGTTTGCTGGCCACGCCAACGCAAAAATAGCGAGCCCCACGTATCGCCGCTGCATGCAACCGCCGCCGCCACGCGCGACTCGACCTTCAGTTTGTCCAAACAAAACCCGTTTGGGGCACCTACGAACTTCCAGCATCATGCGCGTCTTCATCACGGACCTGGGCTCGTCGCTATCGACGGAGTTGGCACGCAATTGCCAAGATGGCGGACTCGAAGTCGTGGGCACGGCCGCCCGGGGCGGCAAGTCCGAAATGGCCGCCCTGAAACGTCAACTGCAGAGCCACCCAAGTAGTGACATTGCTGGGGCTGTCAAAGAACCTGTCGCGCTTCAGAGCGATGCAACCGCATGGCGTCGACTTGTGCAAATGGCCGACGTGGTCGTGGTCACGTCACTTGTTGCCGATCCGAAGTTAGGAATGGAAACCCTTAAGGCTTTCGAGAAACGTGGGGCGGCGAAAACCGAGGAAGATGCGAACGAAGAAGAAGGCGAAAGGGTCAAACGCTTCATTGCCGTGTCCTCGGTACTCTCGTGGAGCAAGAACGCTCCATTTGCAGCTTCTGGGGCCGGTACGGGCCACGTTGAAGATGACTTCAAGACTCGGCGACCTGCCCGCAAATATGCCGAGCTCAAAACTGCCGAGACACAGATCTTGAGCGCACACCGCACTGGCGAGATTGAAACCTGCATCGTGGGAGCTGGACTTGTGTATGGCGGCGCGCAGTCACAACTTCAGCTGATCTTCCGAGAAGCCTGGTTGCATCCAAATCGACCTCTTCTGGTACCAAGCCTCACCGCACCAGGTCAGACCACTAGCCAAGGTCGCAACTTGCTGCCTATGATCAGTTTGTACGATTTGGCTTTGCTGGTCTTCCGAGTGGCAGCTTCACCTTCACCACCGCCGAAGAAGTATTTGCTCGCGGTGGATAAGACCAGTGGTAGTACGACTCTGCGTGACGTGTGTCGTGGGGTTAGCACCTTGCTCGCCTCGGGGCGTCTTCGTGATCGAGATGATTCTGACTGCGCGGCTGATGCTGAAGCTGATGCACTGCTGCTGGACGAAGAAGAAGAATTTGTAACACCACTTCAACTGCACTTGCGCTTTGACACATCTGCTGGGGCGATCCATTCGCTGGTAGCGCCTGAGGAATGGCGCCATTATTCACGAGGCCTCTTAGGCAACTTGCCATTTTTTGTTGATGATTTCATTCACGCCATGGACTTGCGTCCTTTGCGCACCATCATTCTCGGGGCACCTCGTGCAGGCAAAACTTTGCTGAGCCGTCGACTAGCCAGAGATTACTATCTGCCGTATCTGTCGCCCGCAACGCTGCTAAGCGAACTATTCGCGCCTGAAAACGATGCCACGCACGAAATTCCACCCAAAGTGAGTCAAACCGACCCGGAAAATGACGCAGGTCAGCAGAATAACGACACGGAACCAACAGACCTTAACAAACTGCCAAATGAACTCCAAGATGCTGTGGAGACGCAGAAACTGCGGGATGAACTGCAGCAGTGGGCTCCAGCACCAGGTAGCGCAAGTGAACATACGAACCAGCTCCCAGAAAACGCAGCAGTTGCGTTACTACGCTGGAAGCTACGCGGTGCCGCTTGCCGCAACCAAGGCTATGTGCTAGATGGATTCCCAATCTCTGCTGCCCAAGCAGAACAAATATTTGCGCAGGAGCCCAACAGCGATGGTACCCTCGACGGAGAAAGCGAGGGTTCAGGCGAAGCTGGTGACAGTGCGAGCAGTAACCCAACTGACGAGGCAGAAGGCGGCGAGACTAGAGCCGAAGAAAACGCTGGCGGTGGTGCTGACGGTCAAGCAGTCGATGTCGAAGCGCTCCTGGCACGTTTGAAGCCTCGACACCAAGTACAAATACCCAACCGCGTCATCGTACTGCAGGGTCCTCGGGCGTTGTTGGAGATTCGTGCGCAGGCATTGTCAGAGGCAGAAGCTGAGCGGACGGAAAACTCGCAGGAAGCTTTCGCTCGGCGCTTTGACGAGTTCGAGGCTAACATTGAAGCTGTTGAAGCTTTCTTCGAGAAACCGAAGCCGGCCGACCCAGTCGAGCCCAAGGCGAATGCTGTGGATGGTGTCGAAGTTTTGGAGCTGACGATGCGAGACGAGCACGCATACCGAGATGAAGCCGCTTTTGCTGCTCCCATCCAGCGCTACATCGAACAAGGCGGCCGCGCACCACGCAACTTTCATCCTACTCGCGCTGAACTACGCGAACAGCACCGCGCCGCAAAGAAACAAGCTCGTGAAGCTGAGATACGTGCAGCTCAGCGCACCCGGGAGCAGGGGGAGCAAGACGAGGCGGCTCAACAAGCAAAGCTGGCGCGAGAACGTGCTCGACTTGAGCTGCTACAACGAGAAGAGGCCGAGCTACTAGAAACCCGGGCGAAGCCACTGAGGACATACCTTATGGACACAGTGCTGCCAGCACTAACTGAAGGAATGCTGGAAGTTGTCAAGGTACAACCCACGGACCCAATCGACTATTTGGCAGAATTCCTCTTTCGCAAAGGCCAGGAACTAGATGAAGAGGTTAAGGAAGACTGAGAGAAAACCGAGTTCTTCAATGCAGTGCAAACGCACTCACCTTGGTTACGAAGCCTTAGTAGCACATCAGCTTGTTTGCATTGCACGAAGAATATATCTTACTAGCGGCGATTCACTCCCCCACGTCCTCCATAGCGTTCCACGTCTGGATGCATACGTCGCTCTTGACTGTTTTGATAAGACGCACCAGAGCGTCCAAACTCGCGAGAGTTGGGACGCTCCTTGGCAAACAGTCCACCGGGGCTGCCACCACGCCCACCCCGATTAGAGGGGCGTGAACGTGAACTCGATCGCCGTCTATTCGAGTCACGACTTGGTTGCTGCGGATGCGGACGGTGGTCTGTGCCTGGGCGATCGCGAGGATAATTTGAAAAGTTATCCCGCATTTGGCCTGCTTTCCGGACTGGTTCATGCTGCCACCGTCTAGGAGGTGATCTAATACGTTGCACTTCGCGTCTTTCATCACCGCCCCGATTCAGGTTCTCTTCACTCTTTGAAGCAACAATTACGCTGCTATCAAGTTCTCCATCCTCTGGACCTGCGCGGGTACTCCCACTGATTTTCTCGCTCGTGTCTCTCTCGAAATCACCAACCGGGGATCGATGAGAAATGTGGGACACCGTTCGAGCTCGTTTGCGTGCTGGTGTGTCCGAGTCGCTTCCAGGGGCGATTTCACTGACATTATTCGCTTTTTCCCAGGCCTCAGAAGCCACCGACGGTGTGCTCGTCCTGTCGTTTATCCCTGGACCAGTTCTTGATTGGCGAGAGCGTGAGCGAGACCGAGACCTGCGCTCCAGAAGTGCACGTGGTCGTTTATTTCCACTGGCAGGTGGGCCGTATCTCCCCTCCCCTCTCGACCACGGTGCTGGCGGTGGCGGTGGTGCGCCACGTTCGGGTCTTGAGTACCGGTTATCATTTCCAAAACGTGGTGGACGCTCTCGTCGCCACGATGGAGTGTTTCGAGCACTTCCATTTTGTGAAGATTGGGGTGATCGCTCCGGCGCACTGCGTTCACTAGAGCAAGATCGGCGAGGGGTGCGCTGAAATCTTGGACCGGCGGCAGGAGACGAACTTCGGCTGATGACTACCCCAGCCTTGTACTCCAGTCGAAGTTCCAGGGGCTTCCCAAGGTCGTCCAGAAAAACACGAGAAGCCTGCTCGGCATCCTCGCGGTTGTAATAATGCAAATATACGATACCTGGCTGATTTCTCATGAGCTTCTGCCAATTTTCACGAGGTATATCGCACCGTGGCACTGACTTGTTGAATGTGTAGCGCTTGCTCAATGAAGCTGCAAATTCCTCGCGGTCGCGATCCTGATTAAAGCGAATTCCGGTTGACTTGCGCTCGAAACGTGCATTGCGAACGATGAGGGTAATCCAGCCGCGCAACTTTTGTGGTACAAATGCCGTACCATACATTCGTCGCTGATAGAATGCTCTGTCCTCAGGTCTTTCGAACCGCAACTCTTCATAGCAGTTTACTTTTCGAGCTTGAACATCATTGTCACCACATTCGTCGCTATCTATCTTTCCTTTAGCCTTTGGCGCCGAGAGCGATACACCGAAGAAAGAGGATGTATACGATTCCTTTTTTGAAGCCATTTCACGCTTTGTTGCGCAGCTAAACCGGGGTATCAAATCAGGAAGTACTTTTCTATCCGCATCGTAGACTTCGTATCCCATCATCCGTGTCGCTGGTACTTTCCTATTGTTTCTAATATCCACAGCATGATCTGCCAGCTCTACCGCTGCCATGAAGATGGAGTTTCGTTTTCTGGACAGGCGCATTAGAGCTCGGTCATGCGCTGAATAATTGGAGTTTTTCAAAGGCACAGGATTTTTTGATCGCTTCCGTTGTGGTGGCACGAGTTCCCGCATTGACAAATGTGGACTTGATTCAGGAGAGGGGACCGGCAGCATTGCAACAGACACAGGTGGGTCCAACAAGCGCCCAGTTTGAGAGTCACCTTTACCTGCATTGACTGCTCGAGCAAGATCCTTTGGACCATCCGTGATATTCTTGGGAAATGTTCGTTTGGGAATCACAAAGGATTCGGCGTTGGCTGGTTCTTCTTTTTTCACGGTCTTCCTGGGAATCGGCATCATGTCAAGCAGTAGCTCTTGTTTCACTCCCTCTTTGATATTCTCTTCGCCTCCGTCTTCCTGTTTTACTGGCTTCTCGGCCTCGTTAGCGACAGCAGGCAACACTACTTCTCCATCTTCGCCGTCTTCTTTTCTTACTGGCTCCGCTGAGCTCTCATCTGCCACATTAGACTCTGTCGGCATTTTTTCTTTTGCTATCGGTTTAGTTAATTCAACAGGCGTCTCCTTCCCATTTGTTGTAGAATTCAATTTTGCATCGTCAGTATCTTCAGTCTTCACAGGGTCGGCACAGTTACTGCCATTCTCATCGCCGATTTTCTTTTCCACGTTTTTCACACTGTCTTCGGACTTCTCAATCTTCACTGACGTGACTTTCTCGTTTACATGCTCAGTATCTTCCCCCCTTGGCTCTTTCGGGTCGATGGCTTTGGCGACAGCAATAGATACTTCTTCTTCGTCATCCTCTGACTTTACTGGATCAGCGAATGTGGTAGTTGCTGTGACTGGGGGCGTTGCATCTCTCTCTGTTTCCCTTCTCACTTGCACAGTATCCGCAGGGGTTCTTTGTTCTTCACGTTCTGCTTGCACCATGTTTGAAGCCGTGTCAGTAGTCACGGCAGCAGGTTCCACAGGCTCTTTCTCGATCTTTTCCTTTGTTGACACTGTAGATTTGTGCGATTTATGCTTTACCACGGACTTGTCGGAAATACCCTTCTTGCTGACCAACCTCGATCTTCTTGGGTCGCCTTCATCCTCGACATCAGCCTCATCACCTACAGATATTTTTCGTGCACCACACGCTGCTCGGATTGCCCGCATCCTGACTCTTTCCTTTTCATTTAAAGCCTCCGCCGACTGCTGTCGCTTGAGCTTGAATGCCGCCAGTTTGCCTCCCTCGCCGTTGCTGGCGCGACTAGCCAGCAGCTTCTGCTTCCGCTGCTCCCGGAGCGCCGCAGCCTTCACTTTGGCCGGTTCCACCGTCGACTTCGCCTTCTCCGAGTCCCGCGTCTGCTCGTGCTTGGACCCATCTACTGGCCGTTTGCGACGCTCCTTCACGGGCTTCTTCAGTCTCCGGCGACGCTTCTCGTTGGCGTCGCTGCTGCTCTCAGTCGACTCTGGCCGGGTCTTTTTCTGCCGCTTTCCCCCGCCCTCCTTGCGCTTCCCCGCGGGCTTCGCCGGCGCCTCCTCGTCCTTGTCGCTAGCCTCCAACCGCCGGCGCCGCTTCTTGAGACGCTCCCCGCCCTCCCCCGACTTGGCGGGCGTCTTGGGCCTCGCCGCCTGCTGCGGCGTCGCTTGCGAGGAGTCCGACGAGTCGTCGTCGTCCAGGAGGCGCTTGAGCCACGGCAGCGCAGTCTTCAGCGGCGGCGCGGCGGACGAGGGCTGCGCCATGACGCCTCGAGTGAGCTGAATTGAGACCAACGCGCAGAAACCGAAATTTTGGGCAGAATTGCAAAATTTGGCAATTTGTTTGACAAGTATTTGTGCAACAGGATACGTTTGATTAGACATATCGGTCGGCTTATCGATTATAATTAAAGTACGTGAAACGTGCCTCGTATTTTCATATAGCCTAAGTGATCTTACTCTGCCTATTTCACGCATTTACTGCTACTGATAGACTTCTGTTGTCAGTTCCCACGAACTGCGATTTTTTTCCCCCGGGCGGGAGCCCGGGAAGCCTATAGTGGTGTGGAAAAAAAACTCACACGATTATGCTAAATATAAAACTTTAACACTGGCGTAGCCTAGAGCAGCTTCACCACACCGTAGCCATATGTCGCATCCTATCTAGTATTCCCACGCGAAGCCTAAAAAAGATGGAAGAAGGAAGCGAGGGCACGAGAGGTGTGAAGCCCGGTGAAAGCAACGGCGGCGAAAGACCATCGATCCAGCCACTGACCAGCTCCAGTGAGGATAAATGTCAAGAGCACCCGCGACCATGCATTCGTGGTATATGGAGGTGTTGCGCACACATCTGATTGTCTAGACCGATTCAAGTAGCGTCTGCTAGCAAACAAGGCGGATTTGTTTGCGAGAACAGCACGGTGCAGTTGTCCTAGCTACAATTGAAGGCAGACAGGAACTGCCCTACAGAGCAGACGCCGAGATACACCAACTGAAGATCCAGCCCAAAGCTGCTATCCAATTAGGGAACTTTGTTCGACTGCGCCTCCGAGCTCAAGGCGAAGCAGTCGAGACAGGCTAGCAGTGCAGCCTCCGTGCAAAGATCACTACTGCACAAGAAAAACAAGTCATTGTGCGGCCCTGGTGCTTTAGAGCATAGACGACATCACGCACGCTAACTGTCTTCCTGTTAGCGTGCTGCGTGTACACAATGGCGTCTTGCACCAGATTGCTCACGAAACACTTTTAGTACAGCTCGAGCCCTCGTCGTACATCATAGCTGACATGCGGACTATCCCAGTGCTCCGAGCAAACCGGCGAATATACCTTTTTGAGATGCTTTCCAGGTTGCCGGGTAGGAAGTACAGCAGACGTTTCGAACCGCTCTTTCTTAAGTTTTTGCGATGCTAGTAAGCTGGGTCATGAATCGCTCAGGAATTGGAAGGTCTTTTAGTGCTTGGGTAAGTGAACAGCGAACCGGTCAGAAATACTTTGGTCAATACACCCCAAAAAAACCCAAGTAGCATGTAAAAAAAAACACCAGTCATTCGCTTCAACTCGATGTAAATCTCGTACAAATGCCAGTCGATCACAAACACTGCCCACACCTTTATCTAGCCCATCGGCCCCGAGTGCCTCACGTAGGTTGCACAAACAACGATCCTTGTCTTCGGTACTTCCAGATTCAAAATCTTTTCGCATTTCATTTGCTGTACTTGTTCCTGTTTTGCTTTTTGCGCGCTCTACCATCTTGTTGGCGTAGTTGCCGCTGCTTCCGTTCATACCCAACATCCAGAACTCTCAATAAATCATCTTCGTCTGATGAGTCTTCGCGGCCACTTCTTTTCTTCATTTCCAGCTAGTTATCACTCGAGCTATTTGCCTATCCGCAGGCGCGGAAATCAACTCCACGAAAACTACGAGAATCAACAGCAATACCATCCCAACTTGGCAAACTCACAACCCTTGTCACTCAGAAGATGCGAGAATCAATTCCACGAAACGAAATGAACAGCAACGCTAGCCCAACTGCACAAATTGCGTCACTATTTGCAACCTTCGACAACAAGGCTGAACCAAAGCAATCCATCACGAATGTAAGTAAGCAGGTAGTAGCAGAATCGGGTACTGCATCCATAACGTACTTGAGTAGAGGAGCTGCTGCTGCCGCCTCTACTGTTCCCTCCACTGCCAACTGCAACAAATTGAGCCACCACTAGACGTAAGTTGTCGGCTTGCCAAACCAGTAGGATGTCGAAGCGTACCGTAGTCGGAGATCGCTGGAGCTGTGCTGTCGCTGTCGCTGCTACTGCCCCCACTGCTGCTGTCCACGGCCAACTGCAGCACATCAAATCACCACTAGACGTGAGTACGTCGAGATAATCCAAACCAGAAGGGAGTCGAAGCGTACAGTAGTCGTAGATTGCCAGCGTGCTCAGCCAACTGCATCAAAATGAGCCATCACGAGACGTGATTACGCCGGCATTAGCCAAACCAGTAGGGGCTCGAAGCGTACTGTACGCGGAGACAGCTTCGAGGAGAGAGTGAATATTTGGGCCGCTGATACCGCAACTGCCACCACCTAAAGCAACCGCAGAACGTAGTGAGCCGGTATTAGTTGTCTTCGAGGAATGGATCATGCACCTCAGTGACGTTTTAGAGCCACGATCAAATCTGCGAATGAGCCTGCCTACACAGACGAACACCTCGGGTGCTGTCAATTATCTCACAGAAATCCCCGCATCCATCCCCTCCTCACTCAAGCATTTGGTATGAAGCGGAGGGGCGTGAAGGGGGGGGGGGAGATAGCTGCAGCGAGGGTAGTATGGAGCTTGGTATGATCGCTTCGACCATTTCTAGGAGAAAGTAGTCGGAGGATTGCTATGTAAGCGTACATAGCAAACCTGGCGAAGCGAGTACCGGGATTGTATGCCTGCCTTAGCGCATATCGGTCCCGATACCGGTATTTCTAAATTTGGTGTAAATGTTGTGTGGAGATCGAAGAGCCCCTCGCGCCTATTGTTATCTCCATAGTAAAAGTGGTTGACTTGGGTTCTGTATGGTTGACTTGGAATTATTAGTGATGACTTGGAGTTTGTAAAGATATACCGGTAAAAAAAACGGTTTTTGTGACAGCCAAGGGGTACAAATGACAGTTCTCCGCTTCGTTACGTACGAACTGCGAACAGTTGGCAAACCTACCGAGATAGTTTTACTATCTTTAGCACAACCGTGCGGTTGGCTCGCGCCGAGCATCTGACGTGCCTTCATTTAGCGTTTGTTCTGCGTTAAATTACGGAGGAAAGCATTATGGTGTTTCGAGTTCGTATTGCGTCTAATCCAAATAACTGGACGAGTGCTTCAATCTGCGCTTTGTCAAAGCGAAACTTTAAAATGCATTCTTCATTTGATATAGCGTTGAAGTTGAGGGAGCACGAGGTAATTTTTTTAGGTGTTTGAGAATCCAAATAGGAAGCAATAGTTGCTGATAAAACGGTGTGACCTGATGAAGAAGATATAATCCAGGCTCGTAACAAAATAAGTATTCTCTTGATAGCGCCGAAGACCTCTGTAAGCCTCCGTAGCAGCTCCACGCATTCATCTCCGACTTCAGAACTATTGGAGCTTAAACGAGTTGTGGCGCAGTTGGTCGATTCCATAGGCACTAGTCGAAAGCAAAATGAAAAATGAGGGTAGATATAAGAGCTTGTAGCGTGCCAGCTTTACCGTCGGTATAGTAACGATTTCCTAGTCTTTTAGGCAGACATCTGTTCAACTTCGAACAGTTTATTTGCGTGTGCTTCGGTGGGTTCCAACACGATCACCTTGTCGAACAGGTGTGTTGATTGTTGTGGTCACCCACGATCGAAAGAAAGCAAATTTGATTCTGACTGGTATCGCAGCACGCTAACCACTACTTTGTCTAGCCTGTGGAAGTACGCTACGAGTTCTAGCAGCTTCCAGAACCTGTATTCTAGAAGCCCAAGCACCAGTGTTTGCTTTGCACTACAATTTTGAACATGCATGGTGGCAGACACGAGACCGGCCAGGCCAGCCTAGGCTACAATTGTGGGGGTTAGGCTTTACAACCAGCCGACAAACCTACAATTCAAGACGTATGGGCTTTGCTAAAGACCTCTAATGATGCCTTGCTGACTCGCCTGACTCCTGGGCCTCACGCCGACCACGGCTTCGTCGAGACTGCCGTTGTACCAAAACAAAATAACATGCGTAGTTAGATACGTAGTAAGACGGAGGTCTGCTGCAGTTTACACGTACCAATGCCTGCATTAGCTCCTGCTCGCGTTGTTGCAGCTGCTTAACTTGCTCTCGCAGCTGCCTTGTTTCATTGCTTGGGCTGCTCTTACCTGGAAAAAGTATGTGCTGACTTTGTCGTTGACGGAAAGCTGCATTTTCAGCTTCTACCTGCAGAAGGCGTTGCTCCGCTGCTAGAGCCCGTTGTGCCAGCTTCTCATGATCATCTTGAAGTGCCTGGAGCTGGTTGCGCTGTGAAGTGGTGACCCGTGAAGGTGACAGTGAGGAATGTGAGGCCTTCGGTGCCATACGTGAAGTCGGCGATGTGTTTATCAATAGTAGTAATCGTGAACTCGATGGTATCGAAGCCAGGCTGGGTTGTCTTTGAAGCTGGTTTGTCTGGCTCGGGCAAGCTAGCTGAAGCCGAAGCCGGAGTGCGTCGTTTTCAGTTTGAAGCACGTGGTTTTCGTGACGCAGGTTGCTGAGCTCTAATTCAAAGGGATCAACTTGGACTGCTGGCTTGTTGCGGATATTTTTTGCTCGCGTCGCATAGTTGAGTGTGCTCAAAGTGTCTTCCAGTGCTGCAGCCGATGGAGACACGCATGCGATCATGAGCGTCAAACTTTGGCCTCCGAGTGAATCCATCAGCAGTTTGGTGAGCTTGCTGTCGCGATATGGAATAAAATGGCCGGTGCTTGCACTTCCAGCGTTATTTCCAGTTGATGATGCCGCCAGCGCTGAGATAACTTTCCCCAGGGTTAGCAGGCTGCGGTTGATGTTACTCGTTTCCTCTGCATTACTGGACCTTGTTTCTTTTAGTCTCTCACTGCCAGCGAGGTCCACAAAGCTCATTTTCCCGTATCGAGTAACGCCATTGGTATGGTCGCTGTCCGAGTCGCGAGTCTCAGTGCGATCCACGTGGACCGTTAGCAGCGAGTGACTACGACTTGAGTCTGCATTCATGCTGTGTGACGATACATGACGATTTCGATGACCTTCATCTACCACTGCCAACACATCGGAAAGCGAGTCGCAACGCACAACGAGAAGATCCTGCACGTAGAAGCCAGCGCGCGCATTCCAGCGCACATTCAACGCGCCTGATCCTGGGTTAAGCAGGTCAAACACCTGCTCGTTGTAGATTTCACAATACGAAGCCCGAACGACCGTCTTGACGTCAACAGGTGCTTGTTCGAGAAGCGTAAACAAATGTTTGAGAGCTCGTGGAATAAGCCCATCCGATAGTTCCATGGCATTGTTCGAGGCACCCAGTCGCTCTTCACGAGACTCTGTGCCTGCAAGTAGCTCGTCAAGGCCCGACATGCTGTACGTCTTGCCCGACCCTGTTTGACCGTAAGCGAAAACAGTAGCAAGATACCCTTCTACCACCGATTCGAGCAGCGGAATCACGCCGCAAACACGGAAAAACTGTCCCTGTGAAAGATCTTCCGATGCACATAGGTCAAACTGGAAGCTACGAACTAGCTCGCGCGCTGGCCCTGCACTATTGCTACTGCCACCCGCCGACGACACCACTTGGAGCGTCGTGGACTCCTTCGGCAGAAAGCGAAACAGCGACAGGTCTCCTCGTGCTCTCTCCGCTGCATTCATAGGTCGACATCGCACCACCACACGCACTGAGTCTGTGGTTCGCCTGCCCGCATTGTGTGGATCGAGCTCGTCCTGCTCCACCTCTCGAATGACAGCCAAGTCTGCTGCGCCGTCCACGAGTCGTCGAGGACTCCTATCGACGCGCGACGACGGGCCGTCGGGCGTCCGCGAGCGCTGCACCGGCGGCAGTGGCGGCTTCACCCGATGTGGCGCTGCAACGCTCCCCGGCGATCGCAGTCGACGGACTCGTCGGGGCGGGGCAGCGGCCTGCATTGACGCAAATAACGCCATCGGCAACAGCTTCAACGTGCACTTCCTCGAAAGTCTTGGCACATCCGCTTCAAAACTGTAGGCCACGGTACACTGTACCCCTGACGCCTTTGATTGCCACGCGTACAGCATTTCCGGATCGATCCTCGCCCCCGTCGCCATGGCTCTCCGATCCCTGCTGCTGGCGCTGAGCCTGGCGCTGGCGCTGGCGCTCGCGCAGGCTGCGCGCACCGCCGTGGTGCTGGAGTCGCCCGAGTTGCAGAAGACGCACTACAAGTTCTTCAAGCTGCTGGAAGGTGCGCGACGCGACGTGGCGCGACGCCGCTGCCCCGACTGACTCCCGTGTGTGTGTTGCCCTGCAGCGCGCGGCCACGAGCTGAGCTTCTTCGCCGGCGAGGAGAAGCAGCCGCTGGAGCTGGAGCGCTTCGGAGAGCGCACGTACGAGAACCTGGTGCTGTTCACGCCGCAGAAGGCGCTCGGCGCGCTGCGCAAGTCCGACCTGCTGCACTTCGTGGAGGAGGGCGGCAACGTGCTGCTGTCCGCCAGCAAGAAGCTCACCAAGGTGCAGCGCGAGTTCGCGCTCGAGTGCGGCGTCGAGTTCGAGAAGAAGGGCAACGTGGTGCTGGACCACGTCAACCCCATCGCGGACGATGCCGACATCTACAACTCGGTGATCGCCGCCAAGGACTTTGTGGCCTCGGAGCGCGTCGTGGGCTCGCTGGCCTCCAAGCCCAAGCCCGTCGCCTTCTCCGGCGTCGGCATGTCGCTCGAGCCCAACAACATCCTGGCCTTCCACGCGCTCATGGCCCCGGCCACGGCCTACTCGGCCAACCCGGTGAAGCCCATCACGGACAAGGTGGTGGCTAGCGACCTGCTCTTCGGTAACCAGATCGGGCTCGTCACCGCCGTGCAGGGCCGCAACAACGCGCGTCTTGTCTTCGCTGGCTCGCTCGACCTCTTCAGCGACAAGTACCTTGAGAACAAGGCTTTCGCCAACGCCGAGTTTGCCGACGCCGTGACCAAGTGGGGCTTCCAGGAGAGTGGCGTGCTGCGCATGACCAATGTGAAGCACCACCGCGAGGATGGCTCACAGCCGGCTAAGATGCTGAGCGACGCCAACCGTGGCGATCAGCCGATCACGCTGTACCCAGACGCCGAGGTGGCCCGTGACTCGCTTGTGTACCGTGTGAAGGACAACCTTACTTACTCTCTAGACCTGCACGAGCTGAAGGACGGAAAGTGGGTGCCGTATAAGGCGGACGATGTGCAGCTGGAGTTCGTCATGCTGGACCCTCACGTCCGCACTACTCTGACCCACGACAACAAGGGCCACTTCTCGGTGACGTTCCAGGCTCCTGACGTTTATGGTATCTTCCTCTTCCGCGTGCTGTACCGTCGCCTGGGGCTTTCTACGATCTACACGACTACGCAGGTTTCACTGCGCCCGTTCAAGCACGACGAGTACGAGCGCTTCATCCCTGCGGCTTACCCGTACTATGCCTCGGCGTTCTCGATGATGGCCGGCGTGTTCCTGTTCAGCGTGTACTTCCTCTTCTACGATGGCAAGCAGTAGGAGACTAGCTCGAGCAGCAGACCTATTGTCTACGTTGAACATAACGTGGTGGTATCGCGTTTCAATCGTCAAGCGCGTGCTCATTGCGTTGCAGTGTGTCGACTCCTAGGCATTTTCTTCGTTTGGGTCAACTCTATCATGTCACGTTGCGCTGCAGAAGAATCTTGCACACGGCAAACGACCAAAAAGCAGGGCATGCTCGAGTAGGTGGCGAGCACGCACAAATGTAAAAAATCGCTCCGCCATCATAGCGATGAGGTTGCCTGTCCATTTGATCATGGCTGCAATTGCAAGTTGTATCGTCCGTTTTGCGTTACACACAGATGGTTCTTGTTGAGCGAGAGCTGCAACAGGTTGCACCTGCACTGCACCCATGGACCGAGCTCTCCTCCCTCTGCTATTTTGCGCAGCCACTCGATGGAAAATTGCGTCACCTTTTCGGACGAATGCACCTGAAGGCGAATGATTCAACACCATGCACCTCATACCGACCAAAGGGACCAAGCAGATTGAACACTGTCCGTGCATCAACAAACAATTCAATTCAAACCTACTTGCAATCTTTGTGTAGACTTATAACGCGGTCTACCTGCACAAGCCCCCTGTTTAGGCCAGCTGCTGCTTGAGCGGTGCTGGCACCACGAGCTCGGGGCCAGCGTGGGGCACTGGGAAGCGTTGCCGCCGCGCTTCCTGGGCCGGTGAGTTTGCCTTTGACGTCTTCTGCAGCTTCTCAGGGCTCTTTCCGTGAGCCGACGCGACACTGCGCGTGTCGGAGTCCGACTCGGTGGCGTCCGATTCCGTGCCAAGCGCGGAAACCAGAGGCTGGGGGCGAGGGGCACGGCGATATTGACGCGGACGCTTCGAGCCCAGCACACTGCCACGCTTAGCTGTACTTGAGTGCATATACGTGTTCTGAAGGCTGCGCAGGGCCTCTTCTGCCTCAGCTTGATCCTCCAGTGTAACATCGCCATTGCGCACGTACGTTGATGATCCCAACTTTTTGGGAATGCGAATTTCGGCAATAGTCTCGCTAGCGAGCTTCTTAGAGACACGCATGGGATTGCAACACAGACGCGATGACAGGAAAGCACGAAGCGTTGTGCCCTCCGCAATGTCCAGTACGCCTTTGAAGAAGCAGTCAATCAGTGCTGCTGCAAATACCTCTTCATCGTGAGACCATGGCCCGCTGCGCCGGAAGGAGCGCACGGGGCTTGCGCTTGGTGTACTGGTCACGCTGGCTGTTCCTGAGCTCGACACACTGGCCGTGCTAAACTTCCGCGCACGCTTTACGGGTGTCACCACTGGAGGAGGGGCGTTCTTGTGTGCCTCCTCACGAGCTAGACGCAGCTCAGTGAGACGGCTCTCAACTTCGAAGAGCTCCTCGGAAAAGTCATCCTCATCCGAGCTATCCGGTGACGAGCTTCCTGCTTCCTTCCGCACGTATGTGATGGAGCCAACGTTATCTGGGAACTTGTGCTCGCCCATGCGCTGGGGTGCTAGCTTCATGGATAGCTGCTTCGGCGTGCAACCTAGTTGCTGGCACAGATATGTCACGAGCTTAGTGCCCTCAGGCAGGTCCAGCATACCAGCCATGAAGTACTCGAATAGTGTCGAAACAAGCTCTTCTTCCTCCGGTGACTCGAAACCTGTACGGATGATCGTGGGCTTGCCACGCTTCGGCTTAAGACCATTGCGTGATGACTTCTTGTAGCGATCGTAACCAGAACCTTTCTGGCGAGCAGTGTGGCGGATGTAGCTGTCGTCGTCATCTTCGTCCCGTGCGAACTGCCCCTGCTGTGACTGACTGCTGTCTCCGTCCTGGTCGTCGTAGATGTTGTTGAGCACGCCAGTATTGAAGCTAGCGGCGCGGAGCTTTGCTAGCATGTTGTCCACTTCCTCGCGCACCTCATCACTTGGAGGAGGTTGGGCGGCAACGAACACAGAAGCGCCAACTTTACGTGGGATTTTCCGGCCCGCCAAGGACTCGGTGCCGAGCTTCATTGAGACGCGGCGGCGGTTGCAGCAGAGCTTCTCGGCGAGGAACTTGCGGAGCGTCATGCCCTCCGGCAGGTCCAGCAGTCCCTCCAGGAAGTATGTCACGAGAGCAGCTGCGTACTCTTCCTCGGCGCGCGACCACACTCCGCTGCGCAGATACTGCGGTTTGTCGCCCATGGGGGACGACGGGACCTTCGGACGACGCTTGATGATGGCGTCCGCCTGCACCAGCAGGTCCAGCTTGGACATGGGGTCGTCTCCCCACGCCGCAGAGGCGTTTTGCTGCTGGGCTTTTCCCTGTTTGGCCTCCTTTCCACCTTTGCGGCCAGCTGCCGGTTGGGCCTGGTCGTCAATGGCTGGCGTAACAGCCTTGGGCTCTTCCTGCTTCTGCGCGCGCGCCGGGGGCGCGAAGTACTGCGGCCGCGCGCCGTCACCTCTGCCGCGGCCGTCGTCGCGCGAGGCGGCGGGCGAGTCGGCGGCGGGCTGCTGGAAGTCCTGGAGGATCGCCACGGCGCACTGCAGCTCGTCCGCGCTCCACTTGCGGCTGGGCTCGCGCCGGGGCGGCGGCTGCTCCTCCTCGAGGGCGGGGCTGAGGATCATGGACAGATCCATGGCTGTGTCTGGTCGGCGGCTTCTTTCTTCTCCTGCGCTCTGCTGCTGCCGGGGAGAACTCGAACTGAAGGCCAGACAGAAACGCGGGCAACCCAGCAGCGCGCCTGCCCCCTTCTGATGGCGACACGGCGAACTCCCACAGCAGGTTATAGCGTACGTTCGTGTGTCGCGTCACGCCGTTTATCTTGGTATTTGTATGGGGTTGCACCCGGTGCAACCTCAATTCCGAGCGTTTCGACAAGACATTCTGCGCGCGGCGCGCGATGGCCGCGAGCGCGACTGCGCTCGACGCTGCCAGAGTGTCGACGAGGTGGCATTATACGCGCCAGAGCACTGCGAGGCGAGCACCCTCGAAGCGCGGAAGCGCAGCTCCAGCGGAAACACGCAGGCAGAAACGGGGAAAAAGTGAGGCTGGTATCACCGCGGATAGGGGTTCAGTAGACCTGTTGCCGTGCTTGGCTGCAGCGCAAAGGAGCCAGCGCGGACCGCCAGCCTCTCTCGTCCGCTCACAGGAGCTCCAGGCACTCGCCCGCCCCGCGGCTGCTGGGCGTGCTGCGAGTCGCGGTGAGTCTGGCGTAGCCCTCGATGTCAGCAGTGTTACATGTATTGCATGTACATGTGACGTAGTTGCACTGCAACGCGATCTCGGCGAAATTATTAGCCGCCCGCTGTGATGGATGATAGCCGAGCCCTCCCTCATCATCAACTCGTCCGGACGAGGTTGATGAACCTACTCGGCCCTGGCATGCTCGCACAGCGCTGCCGGTAGCGGACGTGCTGGTTGTAGAATCCTCGCCTCACGCACCGATCCTCTGCTTGGCGTCGTGCATGTCCTCGCCTGGTTTTGCGCTGTCACACATCGAACAAGCCGGCGACACTGACTGCATTCGGATTTGCCCTGCAACAGTGCACATTGACCACGCTCGCCACGCCTTACGTGATGGCTTTGGTTTCGCAGCTCAGCGGGCCAGCTACGCTGCAGCCAGCCCCAGCGCAGGCTGAACCTGGCCACCCACGGCTATACGCGAAGGCAACGGTTCTTGCGCTGAAGGAAAATCTGTAACACGGATCCTTGATGCAGCGCTGTCAAACGTATTCGGGCGCCAAGGCTGACGCCTCAAGACAGCGTGTCACAGGTACGGAGCAGATCCTAAAGATCGTCAATCGCTGCAACCTGCAAGCTTGCACTGCTCCGCGCTTTGGTGCGCTGGATTTCCGCCTCAATACGACGCAAGGCAGCAATGGCTGCCTGTGCGAGCAATGATGACCGACTAGTCCTCCAAAGTTGGAACGACATAACGGGCCAGGATGATTGTTCACACGGAAGAGTTATCCGAGAGTTCGGTGGTGCATGTTCTAATGAAAGAGAAAGTTGCAGCCATGCAAACTTGCGGACAACTTGGAGTCACGATTGCACACACATGCTCTCCAACGTTAAGAATGCATTTCCTTAGTCAGCCTTATAATGACGGGAAATAAGCCAACGGCTCCGTTTAACCCTTTGCTCAAGGGCTCAGCTATACTGCTAACGCTCTGTAGCTTACAGCAGTTAAGCAAACTGGTGCCGCAGCACGGTTAGGGCCTCATATAGCGTCCCCGACAAGAAAAAAACTTTAGGCGGGGGCGTTCACTATAGTACTATAAATTTCGTTCGCCCATCTCGATGTGCATTTTGTCAGTATCTGCCTCTCAACTTGTCTAAAGGGGCTACTGTCGACCTTCGACGGCCAACTAGCCAGCTTTCCGATCGCTATGGCTTCTGTGAGATGAGTCGATCCGTGCAACACCGAAGGACGTCGAGAAAGATTAACCCCTTGACCCCCTGACCCCTTTGGGCATGGACAAGATAAAGGAAGCAGTTCACGTCGTCTCATTTTAAGTGTGAACGTACACGCCATTAAAGTGCGAAGATCAGAAAAGTCTAATCTCATGTATCACACAACTGCGTCAAGGACGTTGGTGTTCAGTTTTCAACTACCGGAGCTCCATTGAAGCAACCAATTGGAGGCATGTTACATCCGCTCAGCTAAAGATCATCGATCGGATACTCTTTTTACATGTGCAAAACTGCATCTGCTTAACAATCGATTAGCCCACGACAAGGATAATTGTCCGTAATTTACAGGACGAAAGTACTAGTGTACCTGCTGTAGTAAGGACGGGACGTCCGGAGAATTCCCTAGGGATGCATACAATCTTCTATAAAAGCAGCTTTTGGCTGAGAGCGGCATTCATGAACACGATGAATTCAGAGCACGCCGCTTTGTCGATACTGGAAGAAGAAGTTACGAGTGCCCGCGCTATTACGATTTCATCAAACTCGCGCGCTTCCTACTTTAGTTCAACGATTCGCTTTCTGGAGTGGATGTTCACTAACAAACGCTCGTTACCTCAGGAGAGCTCTGCTACTGCAATTGTACCAACACAAACGGAAAGCGACAAGTAAGGTTGCACTATCCTCGGCGCCCTCCAACCCCCCCCCCCCCCCCCCCCCCCCCCATCCACTTCGACCGAATTACTGCGCGTGACTTCAGGGCACATATCACAGCTTTTCAACTTACGCTGGACATCGCTCGGCTTTCTACAATCGTTTTCAAGATTACCATTAAGTGATGTCATTGGATCTGGCCCGTGAACTTAGCAGCCACTTTAAAGGCTTTCAGCGCAAGGCAGCAGCAGCTGTAAGCCAAGGTCAGGATCAAATCAAAGTCGAAAGGACCCCATGCCTTTGGGTCTATACATACAAATATCTATGTAATGCTTACGAGCCCGTTGCGTGACATCATGTTTGCTCGGACCTTCATGCTGTTGTCTTGGAATCTGATGGCACGGGCAACCAATACTGCCTCCGTTTGCTATGGCCATTTGGAGTGGCGCGAGGATGCTCTGCTTCCTCCCCATTTCGCTGTTAATGAAGAAATCGTCCAAAGTGCTAAACGACTCTACTTCCCTGGATTACCAGATTCTGTCAAAGTTGTTGCCGAGTTTGCTCTGACATCTTTGATATACCACGTGGGCTTTCTTCGAGAATATTTACCAGAAAACCACCCTATTTTTCAGTTTGCAGATGTGATTTCAAGATTAAGCTCGATTGTTCAAACTAGTAGTGCAGGATGTGATATCCGTCCTACGGGCGTTCCACCACACGCAACAATTCTGGCTGAACTTCGCGAGGCAAGAAAGGAACTACGCAATGAAATTGTGAGATAGTCCTTTGGCGGAAATGCCCAGGGTATTTGAAAAAACAATGTCCGTAATAATAATTTACCGTAAGCTTACGTAAATAATTAATTGACCCCCCATCACCAATTTCTTGCAATAATATATATAAAACCCATTGTGAAATTTGATAGAACTGGTGGTTGGTGTAAAACCGAGCTTCGCTGGCTGCGTGAGTTTACCGTACACTTACGTAAATAATTAATTGACCCCCCATCACCAATTTCTTGCAATAATATATATAAAACCCATTGTCAAATTTGATAGAACTGGTGGTTGGTGTAAACCGAGCTTCGCTGGCTGCGTGAGCCATCCGTTCCGCGAAACATCTCGCTCCCGCTCAAGTTTGCTCATTTTGCAATCTTCACCAAACTGGACACGTTCCCTCTTTGAAGCCCCGTACCCCTGATGTCGTCCATCCCATCCCGATCGCTCGTTGCAGCTCTCTACGTTCCAGAAGAAGGCAACTACTTCCAGTGTCGGCTTTGCTTCCTTCGCCGAAAGCAAGCCCAAGGCACTGGGTACACCAACTTAGTCGAGCATCTCTTGCGCTATCATGCCAGTACGTACGAGGACGAGTTCCGCTCGAATCAGAGACGTGAAGGGAGCCTGGACTCCTTTGTGAAAGGGGACGACTTCTCGCGGAACGTCTATCACTGGCTTAATTGGATCGTCATGGAGAATCGGGAGTTGAGCATGTGCGAAAGACCAAGACTCGAAAGTACACGCATCTGAAACCTTTGTGTGTGAACACACTTAAAAAGCACATGTTCGA
The DNA here is from genome assembly GCA_033558005.1 of Phytophthora taxon juncus. Lineage (NCBI taxonomy): Eukaryota > Oomycota > Peronosporomycetes > Peronosporales > Peronosporaceae > Phytophthora > Phytophthora taxon juncus. The sequence goes on from JAUCEE010000021.1 coordinate 3,045,424, forward strand.
ACTGGAGTCGGTCGTGCAGGTGTCAATCAAGACACGTCTACAATGAAAGAAGCTCGGCTTTGCAGTGGATGCTTGGACGGAAGATGGTACCCATTTTGTTGCTATCATCGCCATGACCACAAGTGACAAATTTCTCCTCTGCTTTTCGACCCTTTCGAATGAATCCGACATGAGTGCAGACGCCACCATCGACCTCTTCGATTATGTGCTTGACACATACGGGATCGACGCTGCCACACAGCTCTGTTTCTACGTGTGCGATCACGCCTCCGTGAACGTAGCCATTGCAAGGAAAACCTCGGTTCCAATGATTGGCTGTGCCAGTCACCAAATGAATCTGGCCGTGCAAGCACTCATGGAGGAGCACACCGATTTGCTTGACAAGGTTCACAGGCTGATGATGACGAAGCTCAACACAATCAAGAACCGTCATCACCTTCGAGAAGCCGATGCTCTCATGCCTGTTTTCCGCAATGCGACTCGCTGGAGTAGTACTTTCGCTATGATTAATCGATACTTTCGGATTTACAAGAAGCTGGACCGCGTTGATGACGACCTAGCAGACTTCATCCCTACGCCACGCGAAAATGTTCGTCTGATGGCTCTGCACGAGGATCTCAAGAATCTCGAAAGCGTAAGCAAGAAACTTCAGAGTGCGACGGTAAGTTTGCTGGACGTGCGAGTGCTTTTTGATCACGTCATGAAGCACTACCCCGGAACTGAGGCTCAACTCGCGACAACATCTTCCCTCGTGAAGTTCCCTGAGTTTGATAACGGCATAGTTAAGGTGCTAGCCAGCAAAGAGCGGTCACTTACTCGTGCAGAACGTACGGCAGTGTCAAAGCTCCTGAAATCGGGCACGTCGCCAAGCGAGGAAGTTCGTCAAGAAACGCCAATCCCAAAGAAGAGGTCTTTTGCGGAGGCTGCACTGGCTGAAGAAAACGAGACGGCCCCGCAAAACCAAGTGGATCTGCGATGGATTCCACCTACGTCGAATGACGTAGAACGACTGTTTTCACGCGCAGGTGTGGTTTACTCGCGGATACGCCGAAGCGTTAACCCAATGACACTGGAGACAGTGATGTTCTTGCAGTACAAAATAAAAAATCGCAGCTTGTGGGATGCTAGTTGTGTTGCGCAAGCTGTCGAGAACAACAGGAAGAAGCGTCGAGCTGAGCAAGACTAGGTGATGTCTGGTTGGGAAAACACTAATTACATATAGATAATATAGTTTTCCATCACCACTCTATTTATCCACCACACACCTGTTCTCTCAGAGCAGTGCAAGTACTCAGTGGAAAGGGGAAAGGGGGTGCGCGGCGGGAGGGTTCTCGAGGTAACCCCCCCTCCTGAGTTCATTAAGCGTATCCGCGTTGTCCAATTCCGCAGTTTTCACTGCGATGAGATATGGCGGCGACAGGGCGTAGTGATGGATGCATGTTGCATATTGGAACAATGTGGAAAATAACGCCATTATTTATTGGCAGCTTCTCAGAGTCGCAATCAATCTGTAATTGGATTTTGATGAGCCCTGGAAATGCCCACGGCAGAGGGCTTGAACCCTCGGTTGAAGGGTAGTCAACTCCCTGATTGACTGGGCGGTTTGATTTACATTTACCCCGTTTTAGTGTAGTGACACCGTCGGTCGGGCCCTAATAGAACCCCGACCGAGGCCTCTATTGGCCAATTTAACCTGGTGGGTTCATTCGTACCTAGTAGGGAAGATCGGCCCCCCGTTCGCACTTAGAGGGAAACCTCTCTGAGACACTAGGAGTTTGTATTGAGACATAGGATGACAGATAGGAAGAACAAGGACCAGAAATATCAGTGTGCAGATTCCCCCCAGCCATGCAGGGTCAAGTCCGTCTACGGTAAGCCTAGCTAGCTACTGTAGAACTGGATACGCTTGGTTGCCCCGGAATGCCCGCTATGAGCCCAAAGTCACTTGACCGAGAGCTCATTCTAGGCGAGGCCAAGAGAAGGAGTGTGGCCGAGCGGCGAAGGGCAGAGCGGAGTGCTCTGTGTATTATATTGCGTGTGCGAGTGAGCGTCAGACGCCTCCCGAGACTTACCGCCTTGGGTTCCCCTTGGCACCCCTGTGTAGGCTTGCGAAAGCCGGTACCCTCCTCTCTGAGGGACCACGGGGTTAAGCGCGAAAGCGCAAACAAGCATCCTAGCCTTTGCTCGTGGCTAGTGGTGCGGGTACTGAGGTAAGCCTACCGAGGCCTTGGTACACAGAGAGTCAAGACCAGCCCGGTGTAAGGGATCGTTCCTGAGCCTTCAGGTTGATCCAACACTGCTGACCCTCGCAGGGAGGTAGTTGTTGTTGCTATTGGGACTCGTACCGCTAGGTCACGAGAATTTAGCCGTGCTCCGACACGACAAAATAATCTCTCGAAAAGCTGACATGAAGAAAAAATAGAGAATCACAAGATGCTCTATGTGGTCGTTTGGTATCTGGTGTCTCTGAACTATTGGAAGAACGTGTCAGTCAATCTGTCGTTCTAACCTGTAATAGCGTGGCTGACTCGATAATGAAGCATCAAACAGACGAAGGTGTGCTTCAGCTTTTACGACATAGTGGCAACGTAGATGCCTGTGATGATGGCCCGGCTACGGCTATAGAAGCAGTAGAGCTTCCGACCGAAGAAACATTGTATCATGTATACCATTGGGGTGGAATTTTCCTGAAGATATGACGCTTTCTAGTGGATCCGTAGAGGAAGCATGGGTATACTGGTGCTGTGGAAACACCGCAAAGGCTTTCCCTCTATATCGCCAACTGCGTCCATCCGACTTGAGTAATCACAATCAGTGCGAACTGAAGTGCTTGATGAAAAAATGAACTAAGAGCCCAAGCACTAGGATTGTCCAAAATGTAATTCGATGAGGCTATCGAAGTATTTCAGCAATGCAAAGATGTTATTGATATACCAGTCGATACGATGAGAAGTAGAAAGCGTCGTCGGGGTCAACTTGTATGGGTATCGGCAGCAACTATCGAAAAGCAGGCCAAAGTAACCCGTGATAATACAGTCTCCCACGCTAGAAGCTAATCCACATGGCGAGAGTAAGACCTCTCAAAATAGTCGTCCTGAAAGTTTAACAGTCGTCCTGTAAATTCCGCCCACGAGTAAATATCATGCTTTTGCCTTGCGTTCTGCATGTTGCACATAAGCCAATCATACGCACGGTTGCATTATTTTTTACACGGATTATCCGTATCAGATCCCCAGCAAATACGGGGAGCCCTATGAAGCAAGAACGTAAATCTATGGAAATTGGCACACAAGAAGATGTGGGTGATATAAGTTGGGTGACCAAGTTTGGGCTTCGAACTGCGAGTAGATCAAACGTAATGATGGTCACCTGAAAATCGGCCAAAAACGTTATTTTTATGCATTTTGCCATGAAAAGAGTTGTACAGGAACGTGGTACACAAGTCATTGACGATTGTCTCTTCAAGAGACGTCGAGGCGGAGAGATCGTGCTGTTGTCCTTGTCTTGCTTAGTCTAGTAGAGGATGTTGTGCTCTACAGATCCAAAAACGATGGTCATCTTGCTTATAACCCTGTCGACCAATATGAACCTGTACCGCTCTATAGTACATGCATTCTGACCAACTCATCTCCTGTTCTTGGTTTCACCACGTCGCTCTTTCTCGGTGCGTCCCTCGCGGCCTGGTGCGTCAGCTTTGCACGATTCGAGTTCAGATTGAACACGGAATTGGATGTCTCTGACTGACCCGTGGCTAGAGTTGGGTGTGATAGGAATGTGCTTTACGGATGCGAGAGGGTCTCTACTGCCTCCAACTTTTGGATTTGGGAACACTGCAGGGAAAAGGAGCGCTTGACACAAAGGAATGGTCCCGTGAGCGGTTTGATCGAAGTGCCATTGATGATGTCATACAGTTCATTCTCGCATACAACAATGTAGCCTATCTCTCTTGGGGGACTAAAAGAATACTACTAAATGATAAATACCTTGTCGTACCAGCCAATTTGAGAAGAAAACCAGCCGCTGTCGTAATCACTTGTTCAAATCTCTACAATCCCATAGCGAACAACAATCAAGTTCTACACACATAATGCTTCAGAGCTATATCCAGCAGACCGGGTCACACAATCTATGCCGGCGTAAAGTGCGCCGAGCAGGCCTGTAAGAACGTGAGCGATAAAGAGGACGTCGTTGTTGCTCGTATCGCCACATTGTAGCAAAATCCCACTGAGGGGCGTGTCATCCATCTCTGGCTCAGATGTACTCAAGTTTCCCAAGCGACATTCTACAGGCTCTGTAAGGTTCTGACTCATGGAGAAACCAAAACACGATCTGCTGTAGACTTCGTTTCCGGCTTATTGGTCAACGACAACATGCACACGTTAAAAAGAATTGTTGCTGACTTGATTGCTGACGAAAAAGAGAAACTAACTCGTTCATCGAATGTTCTGCGAAGCTGGTTAAAGTACGGGAGTTTTGCCGCTGCTCCGAGCATTGAGGGGGAACAAACACTTCCACCAGTAGACCGTTGCCCACGCCAGGATGCTGAGTTTGGATTATCGTCCGCAAAGACCACGCCAACCCTAAAAACCGCAGCGTTTGTTATGGGCCATGTTTGGGCATGAACGGCCTTCCAAATCATATCGTTGAAAAAGTAAAAAAACAACGAGGAGGCGGATGCACGCACGATCTCTGTAGTTCTAGACTGCTTTGAGAAACTTGAGCTTTTCATGGGTCATAGGCTTCGTGTGGTTCATCAGCAGCGTGCATTAGCTCCAATATTGAATGAGATGCGAGCTCGAGCTACGGAACAAGCAATACAAGGTAGTGATCTAAACGAAGCTTTCTTAACAATTGATTTCAAAATGAAAGCAGAACCCGTTTATTAGCGAGAGAAAACCCTGTAGCATTATGGACAGCGCGGGATGAGCTGGCATGGAGCCATGGTGCAGTTTTGGGTTCCTAAACACTGGGTCTGACCCCTCGACACATGAAATCACAGAGCAGAAGATTTATTTCAATCATATATCTGCTGCTGACAACTTTCAAGATAAAGAAGCTGTGGTATCATTAGTTGAAGCAATTTTAATCGATACGACTCGTGATTTACCCTAGATTAAACGAATCGTGGTGCAGAGCCACAACGCATCGAGTTACCAAAATGATCTTCTTGCTGTAGTGCTCCCTATACTTGGAATTGCATACGGAATTTAAATAGTGCGATTCGTGCACACCGAAACGCAAGATGGAAAATCACTACTTGACGCACAATTTGCTCGGGCGGGGAGGAAAATGAAGGTATGGGTCCGACAGGTCACGATTGTGCGACGCCTCAACCACTTGTTGCAGCTCTTATTGCGGATGGAGGCCTCCCTAACACAATGACAGAGATCGTTGAGTACGACCGAAAAGCATTGAGGCTACTATCTAGTCAGCTAAGACCCGTTGAGAAGTCCTTTGCTAAGCTCACTAGTCGCCTAAATGATATTTGCTATGTACATGATCAATTTCTCGAATAAAACTACAATCTCGGAGACGGACAAGCGTTTGATATTCTGGTAGTTACAATGCTACTGTACCACGTTTCTCGGATAACCAGGATCCGAAGTGGAGATTTCGGCGGTGCCCCCGATGACCACACAGAGCCGTTGAAGCTCTCTTTTGCTGGTGCTTTCCCTCCATGGGCTTGCTGACGTCCTTCTCGATCGTCTCAAAAAGAAATTGTTAGGCAGGAACTGTATTTCGTTCTACGAGTTTGCCCAAAAGTCACTGTTTGCGCATCCACATATTCCAATATAGGAGCTGGTAAAACGCTGGATCATGATGTTGCTTCCGGAGTATGTCACATACGGAATGGGAGGCAGCTCGACTCATCAGGGGAGAACAACAGCGAGTTACAAAGCAATGATCCGTTCGAGCACGAGGATATCGGTGATGATAATGACGACGAGCTTGTTGGTGCAGAAGGTGGTGCATATTGTCTTGCCGGAGATGCTGCAAGTTTGGAAGATAGTTTCAGTGATGATGAAAACTATGATGTTGACAACGATACTGAGAGTGTTGACGATGGTGAATTGGATCTATCGACAGAAATTCTCTTCCGTGCTCTGTTGTTGGGCGTGTAACGGGTGTACCTAGTCACAGATGCTCAAATTCGACGTAGGAACAGGGCATGGAGGTCCGGTAATGCTGGTGTAATTGATCTCCCAACGTCGCGCAGACAATCGCGCAAAATAGAGAAAAATCTGGTTGCTTTTGCAAAACCATGTCTTATTGACATGATGAAAGCTGATTCACTTGCTGTCGTGGAAGTTTCAGACCTGCCTGGGCAGATGACGGCATTGATCTATCGATTTCCTGGTGAATTTCCCTAAACCGATCTGGATCAAGGTTGGGCACAACGTCCCCCGAAAGGTAATATGTATGGTGCAAAGTATATTTCACTCTTCATGGCAGATGTGAGTGAGATGTTTCAGCGCGGTGCTGCAACAGTCGGATAAGCTGATGTCGGCAAGAGTAGTGGATGCACTACGATTAAGATACCCGAAACGCTATAATATACCTAGTGAAAGCGAAGTTCGGACTGTAATTTCAAGGTTGTATGCAGACCAACGAAAACGGGTAGCACTGTAGTCGGCTCTCGGAAACACGTATTACGGAAGCTGGTGGCTTCCTAGGATACTTGTCTTTATTGTAGCTGATTCAAAAATGCGCTGCCTAATGTAAGTTGAGAGATCTGTAGCCTCGTCCTCTAATGATCCTAACTACGCTACCACCAGCTCGGCTTCGGTATCTTATCCGAAGCCCGGCGGGTGAGGCATGTCTTGCTCTTTGACCCACTACACCGCCCTTCTAAGAATTGACTCACGAAAGTCTCTTGAATGCATCTGGGTTACAGCTTTGTACATGTAAAATGCAGTTGCGGTTACTCGAGCTTGGCCACAGCATTCTAGAGTCGACGGTCGGCTTGCGACACTAAATTTGCTCTTATCATAGCCGGTATATCCTTGTATAGTCTCGGCAACGACTCCCAGGAATACTCGATCAGCTCCAATCCTTTCCACGAAAAGAGTATTTCATGCTTGCCCTTCTCGCTGTTCCACCGGTGCTCGAGAAGTGTTGCCACTGTAAGGATGATCCCTTGTGACGCAACATGCTCACGGATCACCTCGGTGATCTCAAAACTTTTGTCTGCGTAAAACTTCAATCCAGAGCTGTGTACATCCTGCTCAGCACCAGTACTGGGTGTCTCACTCTAAAAGAGTGCTCGTCCGCTTGCACGACCTGGTAAGGTCCTACCCAAGTCACCAATAATGTATCGTTATGTTTCTGATCCATTCAAGATCGTAAAACGAAATCCCCAACATCAAAGTTGGGCTTTACAGCACGTTTCGTTTTTTCTGGTTGCGTGTTGTCTGTTTTGACCGTGCGAGAATCACCTTTTTGTGCATCAACTGTGCGCTCTCTCTCTCAAGGCCTGCAACTTGGTCTCGATGTGCCCATGGAACTTACCCAGATCGACCAATCGCTTTTGCAAATAAAAATTGAGCGGCGACACAGCCGGAAGTACGCAAAATATCTCCACTGGCGCGTGGTTAGCCAACGAGGGCACGGCCGTGTGATTCCGGTTTGCCTGAAATGCAGGTATGAAGTAAGTCCAGTCGTTGATGTCGACCTTGTACTCTAGACACGTTGCCCTGAGCACCTGAATGATGTCCTTGTTCAGCCTTTCTACCAAACCATTAATCCACGGTGAATATGCTAGGGTGGATTCTGTCATTGTCGCAATATTGGAAAGCAAGCTCGACGACATGATCGATGAAGCGAAAAACAAGACACCGTTACAAGCTTAGCAGCGAACAATGACCTATCATGCAGCCGAGGTTCAGCAACAAGAATTGATCGAGCAGGCTTCTACCGCTGGACTTCAGCGACAAGATTTGACCGAGCTATCTTCGCTACTTCCCGCTGATGAAGCTCACCGACAAACTCAACCACTACAAGGCTCACGTAGCTCAAGAAAAAAAAAGTAATGAATAATTAAGTATGGAGTCGTCAACTTTTAATTTTTTCTATTTGCTCCTGATAAATATATATTTAATATTGGCGGCATACTCAGCCTAGCAATGCCAAGCTAACAAGGAGCGCATTAATGTAGCGCAGAAGCGCTACTACCAGCGCACACGTGATGCATGTTTGTCCCTATCAGAAGAGCTACGACGATCAGAACTAGAGAGCAGATTCGTTCCCGCAAACTGAAGCCCAAAATCGAACTTAATCATTAGCCATGAAACCGAACTTAGCTGATTATTTTTTTTTTTGAGATGAAAAAGTCGCCAGTGATATAAAGCCGATCCTGATACAAGATCCATTTTTTTTTAAGTCATATCAGCGAAGCGTAATACACCCAAGAATATATAGGCAACATGTTTGCATACGCTCGAAGGATTAAAGAGATTAAATATCCAAGCTATTAAATGGGGTAGCAGCTACCGTGTTAAGGTGCGTGGTAGAACGGGTAATATGGTTTATGTTAGCAACGTTTCCCGTCCTACCAACCGGAAACTGTTAGCTAAGCAGTACAAGATTTCTGTCGAGACTTTGAAAAAGCACATGTCTCCGGACTACAAGACTGACCCCAAGTATCGTTTTTACAACGGTAAGCACATGGAGTCCCACCTGTATGAAGGTAGTCAGCCTGCTGAGTTCTACGACAAGCTCGAAAACGTGCTTGCTACCCAAACTAACGCCTTCAAGGTAAACATTGCTCTTGGGTACGATCTCATAAGTCTAACGGATGGTGATTTTACCAAGTACTGGCACCCGAATCTGGCTAACACTTACGTATTTAAGACCCCTGTTGCTATCAACAGTCGATCTGACATCCGTAAGAAAATTATCTCAGAGATAAGGTCCATGGAGCTGGCTAATACGCTAAATTATTCTAAATCTGGCTATAAGCTGAAGGCGATTACTGGGTTTAAGATTTACATTTACTTCCGCGAGCATACACTCGGTGATAATGAAGCGGTTATCCCACAGATTATCCGCGATAACAAGCACATAACAACTTCCCCAAGACCAACAACAAGTGTATGTTTCACTGTATTGCTTGCCACTTGCATCAGCATGCAAAGAAAGATCCTCGTTGGATCCAGGCTTAGGTAAAAGAACTATTCAAGCGCTACTGCTCCTACAAGGGGGTTCAATATTCGTTGAGCCTACTTAGAAGCTTCAAGTCAATTGACCTCCTGCAGCTCGATGAACTTGAAAAATGCTTTCGTTTCGGTATTAACGTCTACTCTATGGATGTAAAGACCGGTAATGTTGAGTGTATCCGTCGTTCGGAGAGAGAAGGTGTAGTGGGCCTGCTTAGACTCACTACCAGCTTACACGTAGGCGCTACGTGTATGATGAAGCGTAGGTAAATTTATTTAGACTTTGTATACTTGCCATCCGCAAGTATAATAAAAGCTAAATAAAGGGGCCGACGCCTCTAATACATGTTAGCATTTTAGGGAGGAAAGCTAGCTATGAGCTAATTCTAAATACCAGTTCTCACTTTAGATCTAAAAGACCCTTACCTTAACAGGGGGTAAGGGTCTTTTAGATCTAAATTGGCAGAATCTCGCTGACGTGCATGATGCTCATTGGTAGAAAGATGCTGCTTTCTACCAATCGAATATCTCGATGTATGTGGGCCACTCAATGGTGTGGCCGGCTCAATGTAGCCATTGGCGTGGTGAACACCAACGGAGGAGGTCCTTTTGTACCTCTAACATATATCGTATCTGTTAGAGCCACAAGTGGCAGCAGCCACTTGTGCGTGTAACCCTGTTACGCCATCCCCCCGTTAAGGTTAGACTGCCGGTCCCGGCACGACAATGAACGGTATTGACCACTGTCAAACCGGATCCTTCTTGGGATAACTCTCGTGCACATTCCGCAATGAGCACGCCGCAGCCAACGTCGTCTACGGCCGCCGAGACAGAGAGAACGATCTCTGTCGCCAAATACCACGCGCTCTCAGGGTGAGAAGCGCGGCGTGGACACCGGGACATGCAAACCAAAGCATGTCCTGGAAGGTTCGTGCGTTGTTTCCGGCGACGGAAGCAACGATATGCCGCTCGACTTCGAGAGCGATGCTGCCGAAGAGGGCGAGGCCGAGGAATAGGAGAAGGCTCGCCTCTACAGCACAAGGACTCCCAGTCCTTGTCGGGGAAGACGCCCGATCCACAGTCAGGATCGCGGCGTTCGCGTGAAGATGATCCAGACGCTTCGCGCTCGAAGCGTCGGCGTGGCGAGAGCGACTGATCGCTCTCAGCGTCACAGTGTCGTCGCGCAGTGATACCGTACTGCGCGACCCGTGGATGCCGACCGCATCTGCGATCGCGGGGCGGTTTGGCTCAACCATGCCACCGTACAACATCCCGTTGTACGTGTGCAGCAGCATTAGCGATGATGCTGTGGCGAGGGAGCTCAACTTTGAGTCGTCGACGACTCAAAGACGCGATTACTATATCGAACTCTTCCATGAGCTCCGATATTTGTCTGGGAAGAGGCCTTCGAGACCTTCCCAGAGGACCAAGGTGCCTGAGTAGAAGGCCCTTGTCCAAAGTTGGAATGCCTTTGTTGAAAACTTCAACAAAAAGACCCGGCTGCTTACCGAAACGGTTAAGCCAAGCCCGTGATCGCTTCGGGAAGTTCTCGAGGCGTGGGCAGCTTGAGCGTCTACACAATGGTGCGCTCGAAGTTGGTGTTCCTTGCGCGGTGCCTCTAGGCATCGCGTGTACGCTGTCGCCCAGGGGCAGCGCGGCTGACGGACAGCGACGTGGAACGGGTACACGGGCATTCGTGTACCTGATGATCTCAAAGAGCTCCGTGCTGTGGTGGCACGTGAGGCTCCGAACGTTGTAGGCGACTACAACGTTCGTACGGTGTTTACACCCGCAGTCCATGGTGGGCTTCGTACGCCCTCACCATTTCGGAACGTCCTGATGTAGGACGTTCCGCGGTTCCCACGTATCCTATTCTCCAACAAATACGAAAACGAGCTGGACCTCGGTCCGGAGCTCGATGATCCACAATGCGCTTAACAATCCAGCGCATTGCACCCATCGCGTCCCTTAGGGGAGGTGGTAGTGGCGGGAACACGCCCCTCCTATAGCCAGCGGCCTGCTGACTATGATCTTGTGGCTCGGCTGGAAGCTATCGAGCAGCTCCAGGCGTCTCAGTTCGCGCAGCTGAAGCAGGAGCTTCAGTTATGTAAGGCTCAGCTTGCTGAGGTTACGCAGACGACCTCGAACGTAAAGGTCGAGATCGGGACTTCGCTAGCGAAGCTCTCGAAGAGCGTTGCCGCGTTCGAGGCTGCGAGTCACCAGCCGTAGGTGACTCGTGTTGCACGTAAGGCTTCAAGCGTCCAACGTAAAACGTTGCATGCAAGCGCATACTGGACGGTATGTCCAGTGTGTACGCGCTACCATGCCGTGCTTGCACAGTGAATGGCCCAATGAAGCGCGGAGCAAGCTTCCTTGCTCCAAAGTCCGAAACTGCATGTCTAGGCAGGTTCTGTTTAGCTAAGAGAACTAATGAACCCCTTTTGAATTCATTTGTGTTGCCTCTGCCGGCGTTGTCTGCGTTCAGCTTCTGCCGATCGGCAGAAGCTGCAATGGCGTCTTGGACAAAGTCCAACGCATCCGAGCTGAACGGCTTGTTCAGCTGTCTTGTTCGTCTTGGCACCGGCCCAGCCTGTGGCGTAGCTTCCGTAGCATCTACAGTCTGTGTAGACGCTCACTCGATGTTGTTCGACCTGACCGCGGTGTCAGAACGTCGCGCTTCTTGCGCGTGTGTCGTCACAACTGATACTGTGCTAGTACCAGTGTCTCTGCGGTTGTGTGCGCTCAACCGTAGATCCCTCCTCTACTTAAGGAAGGAGCTATCGTCCCGAGCATGCTCGGGAGGCGTGGATGCCGTAAGGCGTTCACGTAGAACGGTGTATGCCCGTCGAGGCATGCACCGAGTTGTTGACAGCAAACTCAGCCATTGGTAAACACTCGCTCCATTGGCTGAATGAGTGGGCGTAGCTCTTGAGCAAGTCACCGAGCACGCGATTCACGTGCTCGGTCTGCCCGTCCCTATGCGGGTGGTCAGCTGTCGACATCGACAGCTGAGTACGAGAAGTGTAAACACTTCTTGCCAGAACCGCGCTGCTCTGTCGGAGACGATGTCACGCGGCATCCCATGATGTCGAAACACCATGTCAACGAGCAAACGCGCTGTCTGTGCGGCTGTGACTTCCGCCGGTACGGCAGCAAGATGAACCATCTTGCTGAATCGGTCTACAAAGACCACTACGCCAGTCCTCTGCTTGGCATCAGGCGGAAGACCGAAGACGAAGTCCATTGAGATGGACTGCCAACATTCCGGTGGAACCGGAAGGGATTGGAGCGGAGCCTGCGAGAACGGCGCAGGCTACACGCGCTAGCATACTCCGCAAGCACGTACGTACTTGCGCACCCACTTGTACTGGTGACTCCAGTAGAAGTCACGCGTGAGAAGGGCGTATGTCTTCTCACGGCCCGGATGCCCCGCCGTGGGTGCATCGTGATACTCGTACATGACCCGCAGCCGCAGGTCATGGTCATTGGGCACGACAACGCGGTCTGCGTTGTCGTCAACTGCGCTGTAGAACAGCAGACCGTCGTGCACGCGATAGCGGTGCACACGAGCTCGAAGATGTGGTACTAGCTTCCGACGTGCAGCGTCGGAAGGAGCGCAACAAGTCCAACAATTGTTGCGTGTCTGCATCTTGAGCATACGCAGCTTTGATTTTCGTCGTAGATCAACGACGAAGGGGAACTTGATCGAACGACGCCAATGGCATTCGCGTCGGTTGTCTTGACAGCAGGGTTTAGGGTTTAGGGTTTAGGGTTTAGGGTTTAGGGTTTAGGGTTTAGGGTTTAGGGTTTAGGGTTTAGGGTTTAGGGTTCAGGGTTTAGGGTTTAGGGTTTAGGGTTTAGGGTTTAGGGTTTAGGGTTTAGGGTTTAGGGTTTAGGGTTTAGGGTTTAGGGTTTAGGGTTTTAGGGTTTAGGGTTTAGGGTTTAGGGTTTAGGGTTTAGGGTTTAGGGTTTAGGGTTTAGGGTTTAGGGTTTAGGGTTTAGGGTTTAGGGTTTAGGGTTTAGGGTTTAGGGTTTAGGGTTTAGGGTTTAGGGTTTAGGGTTTAGGGTTTAGGGTTTAGGGTTTAGGGTTTAGGGTTTAGGGTTTAGGGTTTAGGGTTTAGGGTTTAGGGTTTAGGGTTTAGGGTTTAGGGTTTAGGGTTTAGGGTTTAGGGTTTAGGGTTTAGGGTTTAGGGTTTAGGGTTTAGGGTTTAGGGTTTAGGGTTTAGGGTTTAGG